>CM068367.1:402047916-403247916 GCA_034769895.1 Magicicada septendecula
ATTGTACAACTTTGTATGTTTTCATTATATTTGTTTTTGAATTCTCTATAAAGGTGTAAATAAAACCCATTATTAACAGCATCACTCGATTTGATTTATTTCTATATGATAATTAAATATTTTATTTAGAAAACTCAAACAACCTTCAGTTGTGTTTTAATATTTTTGAATAGCATTGCCATAAAGGTGATACACAATTATTTTAAATTTTTTTAATCATTCAGTAATTCTATTTGTGGGTTTTACACGGGATTTTCCCTAAATAAATCCGTGTGGCGCCCACTAACTGGCAAACAAGGCAATCTAACCTTGCTACTAAAGTGAGTTGGTGTTTGTAAACTGAGTTGACAGCTTAGTGAACTTCTAGAAAACACGACCAGGTACGTGAAAGTATATTTTGTTATTTATATTGTCCAGACATTACGAGACGTAACGTACTTAGACTATCAGCAACCTGGAGGAGAAGTTTTACAGCCAGTATCAACCAGACGATCATCATTACCAAGCAACCAACTATTGTACTTTACATTTCAAATTAAGCAAATTTAGCATTTAATTATTATCAACCCAACTGTTTTATTTGTTTCATATAAGGGAATTCTTTTCAAACAAGTATAATTACACCATTGTAAACACACTGTGAGTAATCTCGAATGTTACATTTTAAATTACTTTACTACATTAGTAACCTTCAATTAGAAACAACTATTTCAAACTTTGATATATTTCAAAAGAATATTTCACACATAATTGAACCCTGTTTAAACAAGACCTTTAATATTTTAAACACAAACATAATTTTAAATAACAACAGCAACACTTTTATTTTATTACAAGCTAACGTATACACCGTATTCGGTCGATTTATTTACAATATAAACCTAATTTTAAACACACCGGATTTAGTTAGGTTACAAATTGGCGCACCAACTAGTGTGGCTTAAAAAATGTTAAATAAAAATATTTTTTATATTTTATATCAGCCCGGTAGACACGAAAGAATTAACATGCCGCACACCCACCAATATGATACGAGATATAAAGGACAGTAGGGTAGGAGAAATACAACGGGATACAGAGACATACGAAGCACAACCCATACAAGAAATGGAAGTCATCACAATCAATAATATCGAAACTCGTACCGACGAAACACCTCATGCAGAACCGGAGGTGGAAGTGAGGGTCAGCGACCAACCAGACAAACCGTCCGAAGAGGCAAGATGGGATCACATGATGAGAATGATGATGGAACAATTCGGACAGGTTAAGGAAGATAGTCGATCTTTAAGGGAAGATGGTAGGAAATCCCGGGAAGAGAATCAAAGAAATATCGAGTTATTAAATAAAAATATAGAGTCAATAAAGGAGGACCATCGTGACTTAAATAAAAATATGGAGTCGCTTAGTAAAAATATGGAGTCGCTGAAAGAGGACTTGAATAAGAGGATAGATAATACCCATAAATCCATGGACATATTAAACAATAAAATAGATGACAACAGTAGAGCCATCAGAGAAGAATTGAACACCGCATTAAATAAGATTAGCCAGAAAATGGATGAAATGAGTAAGAAATATACGAAAGAGGTGGATCAGACAACAAGAGGAGAATTACCAAACGACAACAACTCAGAGATAGAAGAAGTACCAAATGATGAAACCATGGAAGAATTAAGTCAACAATCCGAAGACACTGGTAAACAAACTGAGGATAAAGAAGACTCGAAAGCATTGGTGCCTGAGGATACACACCACAGGAATGAAGAGAATATTCAGCATAAAGAAGCCATCATTAAAAATGTAAAGAACAAGATAATTAAGAAAACAGGAGAGAAAGAGACAAAGATAAAAGGAATAATACGCTCTAAGAAGACAAGGATTACAAAGGAAATATTAGAGATGACTAGAAGTGGATTAATCAACTTCGTGGACAACCCAATTATTCGTCATAGAGTAAGGATCAACGGTAAGAAGTATGAACAGGACTTCATAAAAATATTAAAAGTAAATCACCATAAAACCGTGGGTAAAAAATTAAATAAGAATCCAATTAAATTAAATATACCAACAAATGAAATACACCAAACAAGGTCAATTGATTCCTTAATGAATAACCAACCATTAAACTATTTCATTAATAACCCAGATGACGGAACGATTAAGACAACGTTACATGCCAGTGACTATGTTATGACGGAGAAGGTTATAAACAATGAGGTATTTAAAGTGAATACTCCTAGAAGAAAGAAGCTTCACAGGAAGAAGGAAAATTATCAAGAACAACTGGACCAGCTCATTGAAGGGTACGCCCAAAGAATAAGGGAAATGCGGAAGAAGAGGGACCAAGCGATGGAAGAATCCAACCAGGAAATGAACAAAGGTCAACCCGGATTAGAAAAAGGGCCAGACGTCAATAATAACCAAGACCAGGAGTACACTGGGCACATGGAGACTCAAAATGATGAGAGGAAGAAGGCAAGGAAACGGGAGCCAATGACTATCTGGTAGCCGCCAAGTGGAAGAACCGCATGATAGCAATAGAGTGGAAAGGCACAAATAACCCCATGTATATCAACTATTAAAAAATGATTACTATTAAGAACAGATAATACGTGGTAGTAGACAACATTTATCACCCGAATGTTTAGGGTATAAAAGAAAAATATATGTTTAAAAACAATTACTATAAACAAACTCATTTAATGTTTAACAGAATCACATATTAAGCTCCAAATTATTGAAGGTAACTAATTGACGATAACAAATCAATTTGTCCTATTGAGTTACAAAAGTGTGTAGGATTAAGATATAAGCCAAACTATTTGCTACTGGTGAAAAAGGAACCAGATCTATCACACCCAAAGGATAGAAAATTATGTAATGTCAACTAAACGATTTAATAAGAAAAGGGACATCTATTATGTCACAAAGAGCCAGTAGTGGCATATAACTACAATTACTATACTATACTTAGAAAAAAAATGTGTATCCAAATGAATATTATATGTAACTAAGTTTTATCAAATGATTATTGTATACCTCTTGTAAAACTCAAATATTAATTAAAATCATCCAGAATAAAGGTTCACCCAACTAACCTTTGAAGGAGTAGAGAGGCAGAATAACAAAGTGTGTAAAATAAAAGAAGGATATTATTATGGAAAGTAAGGAAAGAGAAAAAAAAAATGTTTATAAAACAAACCAAGTAACCCCAAGAATGTCTATAAAATTAGATATTAGTATGTCATTATATTGTCACATTAAGTTGTAATTATAGAATATTGTATATTATATAAAATCATCCAGAATAAGTGAGAACCACCATCACTTGAAGGAGTAGAGAAGAAAAATGACAAAGAGTGTTAATTGTAAAGATAGCTATTGTTATAATGGAATGAAAAGAAAGAAAAATGTTTGTTAATTATCAAATATTGTACATCACAGAATATGTCAGAGAACATCAAACAAAAAACCATTTAGTATACGAACATTGTACGCCCTGATAATTCAGGATGAATATAACTTATTAAGAAAAACTTAATGAACTATTGTGAAAATAAAAATATTGTAAACTCTAGATAGAAAAAACCAACTGCATAAGTACTATAAGCAGCAAAATAAGTGTGTAACCATAAGAATACTCGAGTGAACCAAAGCAAATTGTCAACTAGTATAAAAAGTAACAATATAGCTGATAAAAGCATAGCTAAGAATGTCAAGTCTAAAAAGAAATAATTACCTGTAAGAAAGAAAGTATGTTAGCTAGTATAAAGATGGAAATGTGATATAAATGAAAACCTCTGATACCTTGAATATTATAGTGAATATATTATATTATTGAATATGAATGATATGTGTTATATTTTTTGAGTTGTGATAGTGCAACTGTTGCCAGGTGCAATGTTTATTTTTTTCTCACACAGAGAAGAGTAATGCCTCTGAATCTGAGTATGTGTATTGAGGAACGGCAGAGAATGTAAGCCACAGTGAGCCACTCTGATTCCGAACCCACTACAAAAGTTAGGGAGTTATATTGTATTAAAGTATCAAGGAGTATTATAAGAAAATCTGTGAGGTATGAATTATAATAACCATTAAGATAATCACGAATGTAAAGATATGTAATAAGAAAGTAAAATGTGAATAAGACAGGAAATTGTTAACTTAATAAACGAGATCTATTATAGTTAAATGACTTAGAAAGTAAGCAACTTGAAAATACTAGTAAGTTAAGAATTGTACCACTAGACAAAAAATCAAGCTAGAGTAATACACCAATAGTATGTTAAAAAATCAAAGAGTACAAGAAAAAAAAACTATAGAAATATACTAAGAAACTGACATGAATTGATAATTTTATAAAAAATAAATTTTTCTCAAATGATCAATTTTGAGGAGGGTGTATATGTAACATAACAAAATGTTACCTAACCTAAATGTATGTTATCAGATTTTATAAGGACAAAACAACAATGTACATAGGGAATATAGTAGTAAGAATAACCAAGAAAGGAGAAATCAAGAAAGAAGAATGAAGCAGAAGTACCAAATGAAACAGTAAACCCAAATACTGTTTGACACTACAACCAGACAAAGACTAACACAAACTGATGGACAGAGTAAATTTACATTAAGCTGTCAATCAAGTCAGTAGTTAATGTAAACCGAATATTATATGTGAATAAAAAAGTGAATCAATAAGCATCTGAATACTGTGAAATCAAAATTAGCATTTTGCTGATAATAAATTTGACCATGACTAGTAAATTATGAATGCCAAAAACTAAAATTAGCAATGGCTACATAGTGAGAACAAAGATATATTTCAATCTCAAAAATACTGATGAGAAAGAAAAACCATCTGTGTGAGGGAATCTTATACAAGTAAAGTACCTCAACAAATTACCGAATTGAGAACCAATAAGTGTTGTTAAGGCAAAATTCCAATATGAGCGATATGTCTTAACAACGCCTAGACCAAGCATTAGTCAGTGAATTGATTATTGGGAGGTAACGTAAGTGTAAATTAAAATACACAAAACAATTGTTATGCTCTGACATAACAAAAAACATTATTAAAATGATATATTTAATCATAATTCAATTGATAAGTAGTAGAATAGAACGAGTTAGCATAAAACGAAATGTCATAGTAATTAGGATCGTTCATTACAGTGTATAAAGTTTAGGTGTACTCATAATGTTCAGAAAAAATGTCAGTACAGAGTTAATGGTGTTCCCACATAAACGTTTGAATAATAAAATGATATGTGAACACAAACAATATTAACCAAAGTGTAAAATCGGCGATTCAGAAAAAGCAGACGACAGTGAAAATGGTGTACCCGAACATTGATTTTATAACAATGTCGGTCAAAGTGAAATTAATTCGATATCGAGTGATATCAAATTAAAGAAGAAAAAATGATCTTTAATTTGATGATGATATCGACCCAATCGCAACTGTATTAAGTGCGGGAAAGATGTTAGCATCATTTACCAAAAAAGCATCAGAAATCTGTATGCGAATAACAACAACAACGACAAGCTGTCAATCATTTCAGAGTTTGGCGGTTGGAAACCGTTTTTAACGGCCAAAATAAAAGTACGTCATACTCGTCACACCTGCTAGGACCAATCACAAAATTAGTTAGTAATTAACATTTTTACCTAACGCCGATCAACGAGCGGGGTATATAAGAAGGAAGCAACCAATTTAAGACAGACACAGACCAACTTCATACAGCACAGGACGTGTTCTCGCTATCTCTTCATTTTTAATAACTATTAGCGTCATCTACATAAGACATCGAAATAAATAGTTCAACACCAAGAAACAACTACTTCAAGTTAATCTACAGAAAACAACAGTGATTATGTGCAGTATTATTTCAATTTAGTGCGGGAAATAATGAACAGAAAGTAATTAATTATTATCATTCATGATCCATTAAGTCAGAAGAGGATCGCAATATTCTGTTCTTGTGCGTGTGTAGTGCAAAACCCGGTAATCACTATAATCCGATTACCGAAGTGGTAAATGAGTTTTAATTTAATAATTAAAACCAAAAGGTAACAGTGCAATCATTATTCATTTTTATCAGAGCGCCATAACCTGTACAATTTTTCTACACTGATCTGTACTGACGCAAAACACAGAAACATTTCAAGATTACACCATGTCTCAATTTATTATATGAATTTGTTATTATGAATTAAGCTGTATGTTAGTTATAAGTGTTCTCACATGATAAATTTTGTAAATCAAAAAGCAAGCGTTGACGAACGCACGGCCTATCAACAGGTCATTTTTATTTGTTTACTTAATGAAAGTAACCTCAAAACATTATCAATCAATATTTTATCAGCAAATCATTAGATATTGTGTAGGCATAATTTTCTTTTTCGTGTCTCAAAGAATTCACATCTGAGATTTTCATAATGTTAATGTTAAAAATAAATAACATCTGGACTTAGCCAGATTTATAATTCATGTTCTGAGCAAGCCGTATAAGGCATATAATAACTGATTTATAATTGTACAACTTTGTATGTTTTCATTATATTTGTTTTTGAATTCTCTATAAAGGTGTAAATAAAACCCATTATTAACAGCATCACTCGATTTGATTTATTTCTATATGATAATTAAATATTTTATTTAGAAAACTCAAACAACCTTCAGTTGTGTTTTAATATTTTTGAATAGCATTGCCATAAAGGTGATACACAATTATTTTAAATTTTTTTAATCATTCAGTAATTCTATTTGTGGGTTTTACACGGGATTTTCCCTAAATAAATCCGTGTGGCGCCCACTAACTGGCAAACAAGGCAATCTAACCTTGCTACTAAAGTGAGTTGGTGTTTGTAAACTGAGTTGACAGCTTAGTGAACTTCTAGAAAACACGACCAGGTACGTGAAAGTATATTTTGTTATTTATATTGTCCAGACATTACGAGACGTAACGTACTTAGACTATCAGCAACCTGGAGGAGAAGTTTTACAGCCAGTATCAACCAGACGATCATCATTACCAAGCAACCAACTATTGTACTTTACATTTCAAATTAAGCAAATTTAGCATTTAATTATTATCAACCCAACTGTTTTATTTGTTTCATATAAGGGAATTCTTTTCAAACAAGTATAATTACACCATTGTAAACACACTGTGAGTAATCTCGAATGTTACATTTTAAATTACTTTACTACATTAGTAACCTTCAATTAGAAACAACTATTTCAAACTTTGATATATTTCAAAAGAATATTTCACACATAATTGAACCCTGTTTAAACAAGACCTTTAATATTTTAAACACAAACATAATTTTAAATAACAACAGCAACACTTTTATTTTATTACAAGCTAACGTATACACCGTATTCGGTCGATTTATTTACAATATAAACCTAATTTTAAACACACCGGATTTAGTTAGGTTACAAATTGGCGCACCAACTAGTGTGGCTTAAAAAATGTTAAATAAAAATATTTTTTATATTTTATATCAGCCCGGTAGACACGAAAGAATTAACATGCCGCACACCCACCAATATGATACGAGATATAAGGACAGTAGGGTAGGAGAAATACAACGGGATACAGAGACATACGAAGCACAACCCATACAAGAAATGGAAGTCATCACAATCAATAATATCGAAACTCGTACCGACGAAACACCTCATGCAGAACCGGAGGTGGAAGTGAGGGTCAGCGACCAACCAGACAAACCGTCCGAAGAGGCAAGATGGGATCACATGATGAGAATGATGATGGAACAATTCGGACAGGTTAAGGAAGATAGTCGATCTTTAAGGGAAGATGGTAGGAAATCCCGGGAAGAGAATCAAAGAAATATCGAGTTATTAAATAAAAATATAGAGTCAATAAAGGAGGACCATCGTGACTTAAATAAAAATATGGAGTCGCTTAGTAAAAATATGGAGTCGCTGAAAGAGGACTTGAATAAGAGGATAGATAATACCCATAAATCCATGGACATATTAAACAATAAAATAGATGACAACAGTAGAGCCATCAGAGAAGAATTGAACACCGCATTAAATAAGATTAGCCAGAAAATGGATGAAATGAGTAAGAAATATACGAAAGAGGTGGATCAGACAACAAGAGGAGAATTACCAAACGACAACAACTCAGAGATAGAAGAAGTACCAAATGATGAAACCATGGAAGAATTAAGTCAACAATCCGAAGACACTGGTAAACAAACTGAGGATAAAGAAGACTCGAAAGCATTGGTGCCTGAGGATACACACCACAGGAATGAAGAGAATATTCAGCATAAAGAAGCCATCATTAAAAATGTAAAGAACAAGATAATTAAGAAAACAGGAGAGAAAGAGACAAAGATAAAAGGAATAATACGCTCTAAGAAGACAAGGATTACAAAGGAAATATTAGAGATGACTAGAAGTGGATTAATCAACTTCGTGGACAACCCAATTATTCGTCATAGAGTAAGGATCAACGGTAAGAAGTATGAACAGGACTTCATAAAAATATTAAAAGTAAATCACCATAAAACCGTGGGTAAAAAATTAAATAAGAATCCAATTAAATTAAATATACCAACAAATGAAATACACCAAACAAGGTCAATTGATTCCTTAATGAATAACCAACCATTAAACTATTTCATTAATAACCCAGATGACGGAACGATTAAGACAACGTTACATGCCAGTGACTATGTTATGACGGAGAAGGTTATAAACAATGAGGTATTTAAAGTGAATACTCCTAGAAGAAAGAAGCTTCACAGGAAGAAGGAAAATTATCAAGAACAACTGGACCAGCTCATTGAAGGGTACGCCCAAAGAATAAGGGAAATGCGGAAGAAGAGGGACCAAGCGATGGAAGAATCCAACCAGGAAATGAACAAAGGTCAACCCGGATTAGAAAAAGGGCCAGACGTCAATAATAACCAAGACCAGGAGTACACTGGGCACATGGAGACTCAAAATGATGAGAGGAAGAAGGCAAGGAAACGGGGAGCCAATGACTATCTGGTAGCCGCCAAGTGGAAGAACCGCATGATAGCAATAGAGTGGAAAGGCACAAATAACCCCATGTATATCAACTATTAAAAAATGATTACTATTAAGAACAGATAATACGTGGTAGTAGACAACATTTATCACCCGAATGTTTAGGGTATAAAAGAAAAATATATGTTTAAAAACAATTACTATAAACAAACTCATTTATTGTTTAACAGAATCACATATTAAGCTCCAAATTATTGAAGGTAACTAATTGACGATAACAAATCAATTTGTCCTATTGAGTTACAAAAGTGTGTAGGATTAAGATATAAGCCAAACTATTTGCTACTGGTGAAAAAGGAACCAGATCTATCACACCCAAAGGATAGAAAATTATGTAATGTCAACTAAACGATTTAATAAGAAAAGGGACATCTATTATGTCACAAAGAGCCAGTAGTGGCATATAACTACAATTACTATACTATACTTAGAAAAAAAATGTGTATCCAAATGAATATTATATGTAACTAAGTTTTATCAAATGATTATTGTATACCTCTTGTAAAACTCAAATATTAATTAAAATCATCCAGAATAAAGGTTCACCCAACTAACCTTTGAAGGAGTAGAGAGGCAGAATAACAAAGTGTGTAAAATAAAAGAAGGATATTATTATGGAAAGTAAGGAAAGAGAAAAAAAAAATGTTTATAAAACAAACCAAGTAACCCCAAGAATGTCTATAAAATTAGATATTAGTATGTCATTATATTGTCACATTAAGTTGTAATTATAGAATATTGTATATTATATAAAATCATCCAGAATAAGTGAGAACCACCATCACTTGAAGGAGTAGAGAAGAAAAATGACAAAGAGTGTTAATTGTAAAGATAGCTATTGTTATAATGGAATGAAAAGAAAGAAAAATGTTTGTTAATTATCAAATATTGTACATCACAGAATATGTCAGAGAACATCAAACAAAAAACCATTTAGTATACGAACATTGTACGCCCTGATAATTCAGGATGAATATAACTTATTAAGAAAAACTTAATGAACTATTGTGAAAATAAAAATATTGTAAACTCTAGATAGAAAAAACCAACTGCATAAGTACTATAAGCAGCAAAATAAGTGTGTAACCATAAGAATACTCGAGTGAACCAAAGCAAATTGTCAACTAGTATAAAAAGTAACAATATAGCTGATAAAAGCATAGCTAAGAATGTCAAGTCTAAAAAGAAATAATTACCTGTAAGAAAGAAAGTATGTTAGCTAGTATAAAGATGGAAATGTGATATAAATGAAAACCTCTGATACCTTGAATATTATAGTGAATATATTATATTATTGAATATGAATGATATGTGTTATATTTTTTGAGTTGTGATAGTGCAACTGTTGCCAGGTGCAATGTTTATTTTTTTCTCACACAGAGAAGAGTAATGCCTCTGAATCTGAGTATGTGTATTGAGGAACGGCAGAGAATGTAAGCCACAGTGAGCCACTCTGATTCCGAACCCACTACAAAAGTTAGGGAGTTATATTGTATTAAAGTATCAAGGAGTATTATAAGAAAATCTGTGAGGTATGAATTATAATAACCATTAAGATAATCACGAATGTAAAGATATGTAATAAGAAAGTAAAATGTGAATAAGACAGGAAATTGTTAACTTAATAAACGAGATCTATTATAGTTAAATGACTTAGAAAGTAAGCAACTTGAAAATACTAGTAAGTTAAGAATTGTACCACTAGACAAAAAATCAAGCTAGAGTAATACACCAATAGTATGTTAAAAAATCAAAGAGTACAAGAAAAAAAAACTATAGAAATATACTAAGAAACTGACATGAATTGATAATTTTATAAAAAATAAATTTTTCTCAAATGATCAATTTTGAGGAGGGTGTATATGTAACATAACAAAATGTTACCTAACCTAAATGTATGTTATCAGATTTTATAAGGACAAAACAACAATGTACATAGGGAATATAGTAGTAAGAATAACCAAGAAAGGAGAAATCAAGAAAGAAGAATGAAGCAGAAGTACCAAATGAAACAGTAAACCCAAATACTGTTTGACACTACAACCAGACAAAGACTAACACAAACTGATGGACAGAGTAAATTTACATTAAGCTGTCAATCAAGTCAGTAGTTAATGTAAACCGAATATTATATGTGAATAAAAAAGTGAATCAATAAGCATCTGAATACTGTGAAATCAAAATTAGCATTTTGCTGATAATAAATTTGACCATGACTAGTAAATTATGAATGCCAAAAACTAAAATTAGCAATGGCTACATAGTGAGAACAAAGATATATTTCAATCTCAAAAATACTGATGAGAAAGAAAAACCATCTGTGTGAGGGAATCTTATACAAGTAAAGTACCTCAACAAATTACCGAATTGAGAACCAATAAGTGTTGTTAAGGCAAAATTCCAATATGAGCGATATGTCTTAACAACGCCTAGACCAAGCATTAGTCAGTGAATTGATTATTGGGAGGTAACGTAAGTGTAAATTAAAATACACAAAACAATTGTTATGCTCTGACATAACAAAAAACATTATTAAAATGATATATTTAATCATAATTCAATTGATAAGTAGTAGAATAGAACGAGTTAGCATAAAACGAAATGTCATAGTAATTAGGATCGTTCATTACAGTGTATAAAGTTTAGGTGTACTCATAATGTTCAGAAAAAATGTCAGTACAGAGTTAATGGTGTTCCCACATAAACGTTTGAATAATAAAATGATATGTGAACACAAACAATATTAACCAAAGTGTAAAATCGGCGATTCAGAAAAAGCAGACGACAGTGAAAATGGTGTACCCGAACATTGATTTTATAACAATGTCGGTCAAAGTGAAATTAATTCGATATCGAGTGATATCAAATTAAAGAAGAAAAAATGATCTTTAATTTGATGATGATATCGACCCAATCGCAACTGTATTAAGTGCGGGAAAGATGTTAGCATCATTTACCAAAAAAGCATCAGAAATCTGTATGCGAATAACAACAACAACGACAAGCTGTCAATCATTTCAGAGTTTGGCGGTTGGAAACCGTTTTTAACGGCCAAAATAAAAGTACGTCATACTCGTCACACCTGCTAGGACCAATCACAAAATTAGTTAGTAATTAACATTTTTACCTAACGCCGATCAACGAGCGGGGTATATAAGAAGGAAGCAACCAATTTAAGACAGACACAGACCAACTTCATACAGCACAGGACGTGTTCTCGCTATCTCTTCATTTTTAATAACTATTAGCGTCATCTACATAAGACATCGAAATAAATAGTTCAACACCAAGAAACAACTACTTCAAGTTAATCTACAGAAAACAACAGTGATTATGTGCAGTATTATTTCAATTTAGTGCGGGAAATAATGAACAGAAAGTAATTAATTATTATCATTCATGATCCATTAAGTCAGAAGAGGATCGCAATATTCTGTTCTTGTGCGTGTGTAGTGCAAAACCCGGTAATCACTATAATCCGATTACCGAAGTGGTAAATGAGTTTTAATTTAATAATTAAAACCAAAAGGTAACAGTGCAATCATTATTCATTTTTATCAGAGCGCCATAACCTGTACAATTTTTCTACACTGATCTGTACTGACGCAAAACACAGAAACATTTCAAGATTACACCATGTCTCAATTTATTATATGAATTTGTTATTATGAATTAAGCTGTATGTTAGTTATAAGTGTTCTCACATGATAAATTTTGTAAATCAAAAAGCAAGCGTTGACGAACGCACGGCCTATCAACAGGTCATTTTTATTTGTTTACTTAATGAAAGTAACCTCAAAACATTATCAATCAATATTTTATCAGCAAATCATTAGATATTGTGTAGGCATAATTTTCTTTTTCGTGTCTCAAAGAATTCACATCTGAGATTTTCATAATGTTAATGTTAAAAATAAATAACATCTGGACTTAGCCAGATTTATAATTCATGTTCTGAGCAAGCCGTATAAGGCATATAATAACTGATTTATAATTGTACAACTTTGTATGTTTTCATTATATTTGTTTTTGAATTCTCTATAAAGGTGTAAATAAAACCCATTATTAACAGCATCACTCGATTTGATTTATTTCTATATGATAATTAAATATTTTATTTAGAAAACTCAAACAACCTTCAGTTGTGTTTTAATATTTTTGAATAGCATTGCCATAAAGGTGATACACAATTATTTTAAATTTTTTTAATCATTCAGTAATTCTATTTGTGGGTTTTACACGGGATTTTCCCTAAATAAATCCGTGTGGCGCCCACTAACTGGCAAACAAGGCAATCTAACCTTGCTACTAAAGTGAGTTGGTGTTTGTAAACTGAGTTGACAGCTTAGTGAACTTCTAGAAAACACGACCAGGTACGTGAAAGTATATTTTGTTATTTATATTGTCCAGACATTACGAGACGTAACGTACTTAGACTATCAGCAACCTGGAGGAGAAGTTTTACAGCCAGTATCAACCAGACGATCATCATTACCAAGCAACCAACTATTGTACTTTACATTTCAAATTAAGCAAATTTAGCATTTAATTATTATCAACCCAACTGTTTTATTTGTTTCATATAAGGGAATTCTTTTCAAACAAGTATAATTACACCATTGTAAACACACTGTGAGTAATCTCGAATGTTACATTTTAAATTACTTTACTACATTAGTAACCTTCAATTAGAAACAACTATTTCAAACTTTGATATATTTCAAAAGAATATTTCACACATAATTGAACCCTGTTTAAACAAGACCTTTAATATTTTAAACACAAACATAATTTTAAATAACAACAGCAACACTTTTATTTTATTACAAGCTAACGTATACACCGTATTCGGTCGATTTATTTACAATATAAACCTAATTTTAAACACACCGGATTTAGTTAGGTTACAAATTGGCGCACCAACTAGTGTGGCTTAAAAAATGTTAAATAAAAATATTTTTTATATTTTATATCAGCCCGGTAGACACGAAAGAATTAACATGCCGCACACCCACCAATATGATACGAGATATAAGGACAGTAGGGTAGGAGAAATACAACGGGATACAGAGACATACGAAGCACAACCCATACAAGAAATGGAAGTCATCACAATCAATAATATCGAAACTCGTACCGACGAAACACCTCATGCAGAACCGGAGGTGGAAGTGAGGGTCAGCGACCAACCAGACAAACCGTCCGAAGAGGCAAGATGGGATCACATGATGAGAATGATGATGGAACAATTCGGACAGGTTAAGGAAGATAGTCGATCTTTAAGGGAAGATGGTAGGAAATCCCGGGAAGAGAATCAAAGAAATATCGAGTTATTAAATAAAAATATAGAGTCAATAAAGGAGGACCATCGTGACTTAAATAAAAATATGGAGTCGCTTAGTAAAAATATGGAGTCGCTGAAAGAGGACTTGAATAAGAGGATAGATAATACCCATAAATCCATGGACATATTAAACAATAAAATAGATGACAACAGTAGAGCCATCAGAGAAGAATTGAACACCGCATTAAATAAGATTAGCCAGAAAATGGATGAAATGAGTAAGAAATATACGAAAGAGGTGGATCAGACAACAAGAGGAGAATTACCAAACGACAACAACTCAGAGATAGAAGAAGTACCAAATGATGAAACCATGGAAGAATTAAGTCAACAATCCGAAGACACTGGTAAACAAACTGAGGATAAAGAAGACTCGAAAGCATTGGTGCCTGAGGATACACACCACAGGAATGAAGAGAATATTCAGCATAAAGAAGCCATCATTAAAAATGTAAAGAACAAGATAATTAAGAAAACAGGAGAGAAAGAGACAAAGATAAAAGGAATAATACGCTCTAAGAAGACAAGGATTACAAAGGAAATATTAGAGATGACTAGAAGTGGATTAATCAACTTCGTGGACAACCCAATTATTCGTCATAGAGTAAGGATCAACGGTAAGAAGTATGAACAGGACTTCATAAAAATATTAAAAGTAAATCACCATAAAACCGTGGGTAAAAAATTAAATAAGAATCCAATTAAATTAAATATACCAACAAATGAAATACACCAAACAAGGTCAATTGATTCCTTAATGAATAACCAACCATTAAACTATTTCATTAATAACCCAGATGACGGAACGATTAAGACAACGTTACATGCCAGTGACTATGTTATGACGGAGAAGGTTATAAACAATGAGGTATTTAAAGTGAATACTCCTAGAAGAAAGAAGCTTCACAGGAAGAAGGAAAATTATCAAGAACAACTGGACCAGCTCATTGAAGGGTACGCCCAAAGAATAAGGGAAATGCGGAAGAAGAGGGACCAAGCGATGGAAGAATCCAACCAGGAAATGAACAAAGGTCAACCCGGATTAGAAAAAGGGCCAGACGTCAATAATAACCAAGACCAGGAGTACACTGGGCACATGGAGACTCAAAATGATGAGAGGAAGAAGGCAAGGAAACGGGGAGCCAATGACTATCTGGTAGCCGCCAAGTGGAAGAACCGCATGATAGCAATAGAGTGGAAAGGCACAAATAACCCCATGTATATCAACTATTAAAAAATGATTACTATTAAGAACAGATAATACGTGGTAGTAGACAACATTTATCACCCGAATGTTTAGGGTATAAAAGAAAAATATATGTTTAAAAACAATTACTATAAACAAACTCATTTATTGTTTAACAGAATCACATATTAAGCTCCAAATTATTGAAGGTAACTAATTGACGATAACAAATCAATTTGTCCTATTGAGTTACAAAAGTGTGTAGGATTAAGATATAAGCCAAACTATTTGCTACTGGTGAAAAAGGAACCAGATCTATCACACCCAAAGGATAGAAAATTATGTAATGTCAACTAAACGATTTAATAAGAAAAGGGACATCTATTATGTCACAAAGAGCCAGTAGTGGCATATAACTACAATTACTATACTATACTTAGAAAAAAAATGTGTATCCAAATGAATATTATATGTAACTAAGTTTTATCAAATGATTATTGTATACCTCTTGTAAAACTCAAATATTAATTAAAATCATCCAGAATAAAGGTTCACCCAACTAACCTTTGAAGGAGTAGAGAGGCAGAATAACAAAGTGTGTAAAATAAAAGAAGGATATTATTATGGAAAGTAAGGAAAGAGAAAAAAAAAATGTTTATAAAACAAACCAAGTAACCCCAAGAATGTCTATAAAATTAGATATTAGTATGTCATTATATTGTCACATTAAGTTGTAATTATAGAATATTGTATATTATATAAAATCATCCAGAATAAGTGAGAACCACCATCACTTGAAGGAGTAGAGAAGAAAAATGACAAAGAGTGTTAATTGTAAAGATAGCTATTGTTATAATGGAATGAAAAGAAAGAAAAATGTTTGTTAATTATCAAATATTGTACATCACAGAATATGTCAGAGAACATCAAACAAAAAACCATTTAGTATACGAACATTGTACGCCCTGATAATTCAGGATGAATATAACTTATTAAGAAAAACTTAATGAACTATTGTGAAAATAAAAATATTGTAAACTCTAGATAGAAAAAACCAACTGCATAAGTACTATAAGCAGCAAAATAAGTGTGTAACCATAAGAATACTCGAGTGAACCAAAGCAAATTGTCAACTAGTATAAAAAGTAACAATATAGCTGATAAAAGCATAGCTAAGAATGTCAAGTCTAAAAAGAAATAATTACCTGTAAGAAAGAAAGTATGTTAGCTAGTATAAAGATGGAAATGTGATATAAATGAAAACCTCTGATACCTTGAATATTATAGTGAATATATTATATTATTGAATATGAATGATATGTGTTATATTTTTTGAGTTGTGATAGTGCAACTGTTGCCAGGTGCAATGTTTATTTTTTTCTCACACAGAGAAGAGTAATGCCTCTGAATCTGAGTATGTGTATTGAGGAACGGCAGAGAATGTAAGCCACAGTGAGCCACTCTGATTCCGAACCCACTACAAAAGTTAGGGAGTTATATTGTATTAAAGTATCAAGGAGTATTATAAGAAAATCTGTGAGGTATGAATTATAATAACCATTAAGATAATCACGAATGTAAAGATATGTAATAAGAAAGTAAAATGTGAATAAGACAGGAAATTGTTAACTTAATAAACGAGATCTATTATAGTTAAATGACTTAGAAAGTAAGCAACTTGAAAATACTAGTAAGTTAAGAATTGTACCACTAGACAAAAAATCAAGCTAGAGTAATACACCAATAGTATGTTAAAAAATCAAAGAGTACAAGAAAAAAAAACTATAGAAATATACTAAGAAAATGACATGAATTGATAATTTTATAAAAAATAAATTTTTCTCAAATGATCAATTTTGAGGAGGGTGTATATGTAACATAACAAAATGTTACCTAACCTAAATGTATGTTATCAGATTTTATAAGGACAAAACAACAATGTACATAGGGAATATAGTAGTAAGAATAACCAAGAAAGGAGAAATCAAGAAAGAAGAATGAAGCAGAAGTACCAAATGAAACAGTAAACCCAAATACTGTTTGACACTACAACCAGACAAAGACTAACACAAACTGATGGACAGAGTAAATTTACATTAAGCTGTCAATCAAGTCAGTAGTTAATGTAAACCGAATATTATATGTGAATAAAAAAGTGAATCAATAAGCATCTGAATACTGTGAAATCAAAATTAGCATTTTGCTGATAATAAATTTGACCATGACTAGTAAATTATGAATGCCAAAAACTAAAATTAGCAATGGCTACATAGTGAGAACAAAGATATATTTCAATCTCAAAAATACTGATGAGAAAGAAAAACCATCTGTGTGAGGGAATCTTATACAAGTAAAGTACCTCAACAAATTACCGAATTGAGAACCAATAAGTGTTGTTAAGGCAAAATTCCAATATGAGCGATATGTCTTAACAACGCCTAGACCAAGCATTAGTCAGTGAATTGATTATTGGGAGGTAACGTAAGTGTAAATTAAAATACACAAAACAATTGTTATGCTCTGACATAACAAAAAACATTATTAAAATGATATATTTAATCATAATTCAATTGATAAGTAGTAGAATAGAACGAGTTAGCATAAAACGAAATGTCATAGTAATTAGGATCGTTCATTACAGTGTATAAAGTTTAGGTGTACTCATAATGTTCAGAAAAAATGTCAGTACAGAGTTAATGGTGTTCCCACATAAACGTTTGAATAATAAAATGATATGTGAACACAAACAATATTAACCAAAGTGTAAAATCGGCGATTCAGAAAAAGCAGACGACAGTGAAAATGGTGTACCCGAACATTGATTTTATAACAATGTCGGTCAAAGTGAAATTAATTTGATATCGAGTGATATCAAATTAAAGAAGAAAAAATGATCTTTAATTTGATGATGATATCGACCCAATCGCAACTGTATTAAGTGCGGGAAAGATGTTAGCATCATTTACCAAAAAAGCATCAGAAATCTGTATGCGAATAACAACAACAACGACAAGCTGTCAATCATTTCAGAGTTTGGCGGTTGGAAACCGTTTTTAACGGCCAAAATAAAAGTACGTCATACTCGTCACACCTGCTAGGACCAATCACAAAATTAGTTAGTAATTAACATTTTTACCTAACGCCGATCAACGAGCGGGGTATATAAGAAGGAAGCAACCAATTTAAGACAGACACAGACCAACTTCATACAGCACAGGACGTGTTCTCGCTATCTCTTCATTTTTAATAACTATTAGCGTCATCTACATAAGACATCGAAATAAATAGTTCAACACCAAGAAACAACTACTTCAAGTTAATCTACAGAAAACAACAGTGATTATGTGCAGTATTATTTCAATTTAGTGCGGGAAATAATGAACAGAAAGTAATTAATTATTATCATTCATGATCCATTAAGTCAGAAGAGGATCGCAATATTCTGTTCTTGTGCGTGTGTAGTGCAAAACCCGGTAATCACTATAATCCGATTACCGAAGTGGTAAATGAGTTTTAATTTAATAATTAAAACCAAAAGGTAACAGTGCAATCATTATTCATTTTTATCAGAGCGCCATAACCTGTACAATTTTTCTACACTGATCTGTACTGACGCAAAACACAGAAACATTTCAAGATTACACCATGTCTCAATTTATTATATGAATTTGTTATTATGAATTAAGCTGTATGTTAGTTATAAGTGTTCTCACATGATAAATTTTGTAAATCAAAAAGCAAGCGTTGACGAACGCACGGCCTATCAACAGGTCATTTTTATTTGTTTACTTAATGAAAGTAACCTCAAAACATTATCAATCAATATTTTATCAGCAAATCATT
Source organism: Magicicada septendecula (assembly GCA_034769895.1). Taxonomy (NCBI): domain Eukaryota; kingdom Metazoa; phylum Arthropoda; class Insecta; order Hemiptera; family Cicadidae; genus Magicicada; species Magicicada septendecula. The sequence continues at coordinate 402,067,375 of CM068367.1, forward strand.
AGATATTGTGTAGGCATAATTTTCTTTTTCGTGTCTCAAAGAATTCACATCTGAGATTTTCATAATGTTAATGTTAAAAATAAATAACATCTGGACTTAGCCAGATTTATAATTCATGTTCTGAGCAAGCCGTATAAGGCATATAATAACTGATTTATAATTGTACAACTTTGTATGTTTTCATTATATTTGTTTTTGAATTCTCTATAAAGGTGTAAATAAAACCCATTATTAACAGCATCACTCGATTTGATTTATTTCTATATGATAATTAAATATTTTATTTAGAAAACTCAAACAACCTTCAGTTGTGTTTTAATATTTTTGAATAGCATTGCCATAAAGGTGATACACAATTATTTTAAATTTTTTTAATCATTCAGTAATTCTATTTGTGGGTTTTACATGGGATTTTCCCTAAATAAATCCGTGTGGCGCCCACTAACTGGCAAACAAGGCAATCTAACCTTGCTACTAAAGTGAGTTGGTGTTTGTAAACTGAGTTGACAGCTTAGTGAACTTCTAGAAAACACGACCAGGTACGTGAAAGTATATTTTGTTATTTATATTGTCCAGACATTACGAGACGTAACGTACTTAGACTATCAGCAACCTGGAGGAGAAGTTTTACAGCCAGTATCAACCAGACGATCATCATTACCAAGCAACCAACTATTGTACTTTACATTTCAAATTAAGCAAATTTAGCATTTAATTATTATCAACCCAACTGTTTTATTTGTTTCATATAAGGGAATTCTTTTCAAACAAGTATAATTACACCATTGTAAACACACTGTGAGTAATCTCGAATGTTACATTTTAAATTACTTTACTACATTAGTAACCTTCAATTAGAAACAACTATTTCAAACTTTGATATATTTCAAAAGAATATTTCACACATAATTGAACCCTGTTTAAACAAGACCTTTAATATTTTAAACACAAACATAATTTTAAATAACAACAGCAACACTTTTATTTTATTACAAGCTAACGTATACACCGTATTCGGTCGATTTATTTACAATATAAACCTAATTTTAAACACACCGGATTTAGTTAGGTTACAAATTGGCGCACCAACTAGTGTGGCTTAAAAAATGTTAAATAAAAATATTTTTTATATTTTATATCAGCCCGGTAGACACGAAAGAATTAACATGCCGCACACCCACCAATATGATACGAGATATAAGGACAGTAGGGTAGGAGAAATACAACGGGATACAGAGACATACGAAGCACAACCCATACAAGAAATGGAAGTCATCACAATCAATAATATCGAAACTCGTACCGACGAAACACCTCATGCAGAACCGGAGGTGGAAGTGAGGGTCAGCGACCAACCAGACAAACCGTCCGAAGAGGCAAGATGGGATCACATGATGAGAATGATGATGGAACAATTCGGACAGGTTAAGGAAGATAGTCGATCTTTAAGGGAAGATGGTAGGAAATCCCGGGAAGAGAATCAAAGAAATATCGAGTTATTAAATAAAAATATAGAGTCAATAAAGGAGGACCATCGTGACTTAAATAAAAATATGGAGTCGCTTAGTAAAAATATGGAGTCGCTGAAAGAGGACTTGAATAAGAGGATAGATAATACCCATAAATCCATGGACATATTAAACAATAAAATAGATGACAACAGTAGAGCCATCAGAGAAGAATTGAACACCGCATTAAATAAGATTAGCCAGAAAATGGATGAAATGAGTAAGAAATATACGAAAGAGGTGGATCAGACAACAAGAGGAGAATTACCAAACGACAACAACTCAGAGATAGAAGAAGTACCAAATGATGAAACCATGGAAGAATTAAGTCAACAATCCGAAGACACTGGTAAACAAACTGAGGATAAAGAAGACTCGAAAGCATTGGTGCCTGAGGATACACACCACAGGAATGAAGAGAATATTCAGCATAAAGAAGCCATCATTAAAAATGTAAAGAACAAGATAATTAAGAAAACAGGAGAGAAAGAGACAAAGATAAAAGGAATAATACGCTCTAAGAAGACAAGGATTACAAAGGAAATATTAGAGATGACTAGAAGTGGATTAATCAACTTCGTGGACAACCCAATTATTCGTCATAGAGTAAGGATCAACGGTAAGAAGTATGAACAGGACTTCATAAAAATATTAAAAGTAAATCACCATAAAACCGTGGGTAAAAAATTAAATAAGAATCCAATTAAATTAAATATACCAACAAATGAAATACACCAAACAAGGTCAATTGATTCCTTAATGAATAACCAACCATTAAACTATTTCATTAATAACCCAGATGACGGAACGATTAAGACAACGTTACATGCCAGTGACTATGTTATGACGGAGAAGGTTATAAACAATGAGGTATTTAAAGTGAATACTCCTAGAAGAAAGAAGCTTCACAGGAAGAAGGAAAATTATCAAGAACAACTGGACCAGCTCATTGAAGGGTACGCCCAAAGAATAAGGGAAATGCGGAAGAAGAGGGACCAAGCGATGGAAGAATCCAACCAGGAAATGAACAAAGGTCAACCCGGATTAGAAAAAGGGCCAGACGTCAATAATAACCAAGACCAGGAGTACACTGGGCACATGGAGACTCAAAATGATGAGAGGAAGAAGGCAAGGAAACGGGGAGCCAATGACTATCTGGTAGCCGCCAAGTGGAAGAACCGCATGATAGCAATAGAGTGGAAAGGCACAAATAACCCCATGTATATCAACTATTAAAAAATGATTACTATTAAGAACAGATAATACGTGGTAGTAGACAACATTTATCACCCGAATGTTTAGGGTATAAAAGAAAAATATATGTTTAAAAACAATTACTATAAACAAACTCATTTAATGTTTAACAGAATCACATATTAAGCTCCAAATTATTGAAGGTAACTAATTGACGATAACAAATCAATTTGTCCTATTGAGTTACAAAAGTGTGTAGGATTAAGATATAAGCCAAACTATTTGCTACTGGTGAAAAAGGAACCAGATCTATCACACCCAAAGGATAGAAAATTATGTAATGTCAACTAAACGATTTAATAAGAAAAGGGACATCTATTATGTCACAAAGAGCCAGTAGTGGCATATAACTACAATTACTATACTATACTTAGAAAAAAAATGTGTATCCAAATGAATATTATATGTAACTAAGTTTTATCAAATGATTATTGTATACCTCTTGTAAAACTCAAATATTAATTAAAATCATCCAGAATAAAGGTTCACCCAACTAACCTTTGAAGGAGTAGAGAGGCAGAATAACAAAGTGTGTAAAATAAAAGAAGGATATTATTATGGAAAGTAAGGAAAGAGAAAAAAAAAATGTTTATAAAACAAACCAAGTAACCCCAAGAATGTCTATAAAATTAGATATTAGTATGTCATTATATTGTCACATTAAGTTGTAATTATAGAATATTGTATATTATATAAAATCATCCAGAATAAGTGAGAACCACCATCACTTGAAGGAGTAGAGAAGAAAAATGACAAAGAGTGTTAATTGTAAAGATAGCTATTGTTATAATGGAATGAAAAGAAAGAAAAATGTTTGTTAATTATCAAATATTGTACATCACAGAATATGTCAGACAACATCAAACAAAAAACCATTTAGTATACGAACATTGTACGCCCTGATAATTCAGGATGAATATAACTTATTAAGAAAAACTTAATGAACTATTGTGAAAATAAAAATATTGTAAACTCTAGATAGAAAAAACCAACTGCATAAGTACTATAAGCAGCAAAATAAGTGTGTAACCATAAGAATACTCGAGTGAACCAAAGCAAATTGTCAACTAGTATAAAAAGTAACAATATAGCTGATAAAAGCATAGCTAAGAATGTCAAGTCTAAAAAGAAATAATTACCTGTAAGAAAGAAAGTATGTTAGCTAGTATAAAGATGGAAATGTGATATAAATGAAAACCTCTGATACCTTGAATATTATAGTGAATATATTATATTATTGAATATGAATGATATGTGTTATATTTTTTGAGTTGTGATAGTGCAACTGTTGCCAGGTGCAATGTTTATTTTTTCTCACACAGAGAAGAGTAATGCCTCTGAATCTGAGTATGTGTATTGAGGAACGGCAGAGAATGTAAGCCACAGTGAGCCACTCTGATTCCGAACCCACTACAAAAGTTAGGGAGTTATATTGTATTAAAGTATCAAGGAGTATTATAAGAAAATCTGTGAGGTATGAATTATAATAACCATTAAGATAATCACGAATGTAAAGATATGTAATAAGAAAGTAAAATGTGAATAAGACAGGAAATTGTTAACTTAATAAACGAGATCTATTATAGTTAAATGACTTAGAAAGTAAGCAACTTGAAAATACTAGTAAGTTAAGAATTGTACCACTAGACAAAAAATCAAGCTAGAGTAATACACCAATAGTATGTTAAAAAATCAAAGAGTACAAGAAAAAAAAAACTATAGAAATATACTAAGAAACTGACATGAATTGATAATTTTATAAAAAATAAATTTTTCTCAAATGATCAATTTTGAGGAGGGTGTATATGTAACATAACAAAATGTTACCTAACCTAAATGTATGTTATCAGATTTTATAAGGACAAAACAACAATGTACATAGGGAATATAGTAGTAAGAATAACCAAGAAAGGAGAAATCAAGAAAGAAGAATGAAGCAGAAGTACCAAATGAAACAGTAAACCCAAATACTGTTTGACACTACAACCAGACAAAGACTAACACAAACTGATGGACAGAGTAAATTTACATTAAGCTGTCAATCAAGTCAGTAGTTAATGTAAACCGAATATTATATGTGAATAAAAAAGTGAATCAATAAGCATCTGAATACTGTGAAATCAAAATTAGCATTTTGCTGATAATAAATTTGACCATGACTAGTAAATTATGAATGCCAAAAACTAAAATTAGCAATGGCTACATAGTGAGAACAAAGATATATTTCAATCTCAAAAATACTGATGAGAAAGAAAAACCATCTGTGTGAGGGAATCTTATACAAGTAAAGTACCTCAACAAATTACCGAATTGAGAACCAATAAGTGTTGTTAAGGCAAAATTCCAATATGAGCGATATGTCTTAACAACGCCTAGACCAAGCATTAGTCAGTGAATTGATTATTGGGAGGTAACGTAAGTGTAAATTAAAATACACAAAACAATTGTTATGCTCTGACATAACAAAAAACATTATTAAAATGATATATTTAATCATAATTCAATTGATAAGTAGTAGAATAGAACGAGTTAGCATAAAACGAAATGTCATAGTAATTAGGATCGTTCATTACAGTGTATAAAGTTTAGGTGTACTCATAATGTTCAGAAAAAATGTCAGTACAGAGTTAATGGTGTTCCCACATAAACGTTTGAATAATAAAATGATATGTGAACACAAACAATATTAACCAAAGTGTAAAATCGGCGATTCAGAAAAAGCAGACGACAGTGAAAATGGTGTACCCGAACATTGATTTTATAACAATGTCGGTCAAAGTGAAATTAATTCGATATCGAGTGATATCAAATTAAAGAAGAAAAAATGATCTTTAATTTGATGATGATATCGACCCAATCGCAACTGTATTAAGTGCGGGAAAGATGTTAGCATCATTTACCAAAAAAGCATCAGAAATCTGTATGCGAATAACAACAACAACGACAAGCTGTCAATCATTTCAGAGTTTGGCGGTTGGAAACCGTTTTTAACGGCCAAAATAAAAGTACGTCATACTCGTCACACCTGCTAGGACCAATCACAAAATTAGTTAGTAATTAACATTTTTACCTAACGCCGATCAACGAGCGGGGTATATAAGAAGGAAGCAACCAATTTAAGACAGACACAGACCAACTTCATACAGCACAGGACGTGTTCTTGCTATCTCTTCATTTTTAATAACTATTAGCGTCATCTACATAAGACATCGAAATAAATAGTTCAACACCAAGAAACAACTACTTCAAGTTAATCTACAGAAAACAACAGTGATTATGTGCAGTATTATTTCAATTTAGTGCGGGAAATAATGAACAGAAAGTAATTAATTATTATCATTCATGATCCATTAAGTCAGAAGAGGATCGCAATATTCTGTTCTTGTGCGTGTGTAGTGCAAAACCCGGTAATCACTATAATCCGATTACCGAAGTGGTAAATGAGTTTTAATTTAATAATTAAAACCAAAAGGTAACAGTGCAATCATTATTCATTTTTATCAGAGCGCCATAACCTGTACAATTTTTCTACACTGATCTGTACTGACGCAAAACACAGAAACATTTCAAGATTACACCATGTCTCAATTTATTATATGAATTTGTTATTATGAATTAAGCTGTATGTTAGTTATAAGTGTTCTCACATGATAAATTTTGTAAATCAAAAAGCAAGCGTTGACGAACGCACGGCCTATCAACAGGTCATTTTTATTTGTTTACTTAATGAAAGTAACCTCAAAACATTATCAATCAATATTTTATCAGCAAATCATTAGATATTGTGTAGGCATAATTTTCTTTTTCGTGTCTCAAAGAATTCACATCTGAGATTTTCATAATGTTAATGTTAAAAATAAATAACATCTGGACTTAGCCAGATTTATAATTCATGTTCTGAGCAAGCCGTATAAGGCATATAATAACTGATTTATAATTGTACAACTTTGTATGTTTTCATTATATTTGTTTTTGAATTCTCTATAAAGGTGTAAATAAAACCCATTATTAACATCATCACTCGATTTGATTTATTTCTATATGATAATTAAATATTTTATTTAGAAAACTCAAACAACCTTCAGTTGTGTTTTAATATTTTTGAATAGCATTGCCATAAAGGTGATACACAATTATTTTAAATTTTTTTAATCATTCAGTAATTCTATTTGTGGGTTTTACACGGGATTTTCCCTAAATAAATCCGTGTGGCGCCCACTAACTGGCAAACAAGGCAATCTAATCTTGCTACTAAAGTGAGTTGGTGTTTGTAAACTGAGTTGACAGCTTAGTGAACTTCTAGAAAACACGACCAGGTACGTGAAAGTATATTTTGTTATTTATATTGTCCAGACATTACGAGACGTAACGTACTTAGACTATCAGCAACCTGGAGGAGAAGTTTTACAGCCAGTATCAACCAGACGATCATCATTACCAAGCAACCAACTATTGTACTTTACATTTCAAATTAAGCAAATTTAGCATTTAATTATTATCAACCCAACTGTTTTATTTGTTTCATATAAGGGAATTCTTTTCAAACAAGTATAATTACACCATTGTAAACACACTGTGAGTAATCTCGAATGTTACATTTTAAATTACTTTACTACATTAGTAACCTTCAATTAGAAACAACTATTTCAAACTTTGATATATTTCAAAAGAATATTTCACACATAATTGAACCCTGTTTAAACAAGACCTTTAATATTTTAAACACAAACATAATTTTAAATAACAACAGCAACACTTTTATTTTATTACAAGCTAACGTATACACCGTATTCGGTCGATTTATTTACAATATAAACCTAATTTTAAACACACCGGATTTAGTTAGGTTACAAATTGGCGCACCAACTAGTGTGGCTTAAAAAATGTTAAATAAAAATATTTTTTATATTTTATATCAGCCCGGTAGACACGAAAGAATTAACATGCCGCACACCCACCAATATGATACGAGATATAAGGACAGTAGGGTAGGAGAAATACAACGGGATACAGAGACATACGAAGCACAACCCATACAAGAAATGGAAGTCATCACAATCAATAATATCGAAACTCGTACCGACGAAACACCTCATGCAGAACCGGAGGTGGAAGTGAGGGTCAGCGACCAACCAGACAAACCGTCCGAAGAGGCAAGATGGGATCACATGATGAGAATGATGATGGAACAATTCGGACAGGTTAAGGAAGATAGTCGATCTTTAAGGGAAGATGGTAGGAAATCCCGGGAAGAGAATCAAAGAAATATCGAGTTATTAAATAAAAATATAGAGTCAATAAAGGAGGACCATCGTGACTTAAATAAAAATATGGAGTCGCTTAGTAAAAATATGGAGTCGCTGAAAGAGGACTTGAATAAGAGGATAGATAATACCCATAAATCCATGGACATATTAAACAATAAAATAGATGACAACAGTAGAGCCATCAGAGAAGAATTGAACACCGCATTAAATAAGATTAGCCAGAAAATGGATGAAATGAGTAAGAAATATACGAAAGAGGTGGATCAGACAACAAGAGGAGAATTACCAAACGACAACAACTCAGAGATAGAAGAAGTACCAAATGATGAAACCATGGAAGAATTAAGTCAACAATCCGAAGACACTGGTAAACAAACTGAGGATAAAGAAGACTCGAAAGCATTGGTGCCTGAGGATACACACCACAGGAATGAAGAGAATATTCAGCATAAAGAAGCCATCATTAAAAATGTAAAGAACAAGATAATTAAGAAAACAGGAGAGAAAGAGACAAAGATAAAAGGAATAATACGCTCTAAGAAGACAAGGATTACAAAGGAAATATTAGAGATGACTAGAAGTGGATTAATCAACTTCGTGGACAACCCAATTATTCGTCATAGAGTAAGGATCAACGGTAAGAAGTATGAACAGGACTTCATAAAAATATTAAAAGTAAATCACCATAAAACCGTGGGTAAAAAATTAAATAAGAATCCAATTAAATTAAATATACCAACAAATGAAATACACCAAACAAGGTCAATTGATTCCTTAATGAATAACCAACCATTAAACTATTTCATTAATAACCCAGATGACGGAACGATTAAGACAACGTTACATGCCAGTGACTATGTTATGACGGAGAAGGTTATAAACAATGAGGTATTTAAAGTGAATACTCCTAGAAGAAAGAAGCTTCACAGGAAGAAGGAAAATTATCAAGAACAACTGGACCAGCTCATTGAAGGGTACGCCCAAAGAATAAGGGAAATGCGGAAGAAGAGGGACCAAGCGATGGAAGAATCCAACCAGGAAATGAACAAAGGTCAACCCGGATTAGAAAAAGGGCCAGACGTCAATAATAACCAAGACCAGGAGTACACTGGGCACATGGAGACTCAAAATGATGAGAGGAAGAAGGCAAGGAAACGGGGAGCCAATGACTATCTGGTAGCCGCCAAGTGGAAGAACCGCATGATAGCAATAGAGTGGAAAGGCACAAATAACCCCATGTATATCAACTATTAAAAAATGATTACTATTAAGAACAGATAATACGTGGTAGTAGACAACATTTATCACCCGAATGTTTAGGGTATAAAAGAAAAATATATGTTTAAAAACAATTACTATAAACAAACTCATTTAATGTTTAACAGAATCACATATTAAGCTCCAAATTATTGAAGGTAACTAATTGACGATAACAAATCAATTTGTCCTATTGAGTTACAAAAGTGTGTAGGATTAAGATATAAGCCAAACTATTTGCTACTGGTGAAAAAGGAACCAGATCTATCACACCCAAAGGATAGAAAATTATGTAATGTCAACTAAACGATTTAATAAGAAAAGGGACATCTATTATGTCACAAAGAGCCAGTAGTGGCATATAACTACAATTACTATACTATACTTAGAAAAAAAATGTGTATCCAAATGAATATTATATGTAACTAAGTTTTATCAAATGATTATTGTATACCTCTTGTAAAACTCAAATATTAATTAAAATCATCCAGAATAAAGGTTCACCCAACTAACCTTTGAAGGAGTAGAGAGGCAGAATAACAAAGTGTGTAAAATAAAAGAAGGATATTATTATGGAAAGTAAGGAAAGAGAAAAAAAAAATGTTTATAAAACAAACCAAGTAACCCCAAGAATGTCTATAAAATTAGATATTAGTATGTCATTATATTGTCACATTAAGTTGTAATTATAGAATATTGTATATTATATAAAATCATCCAGAATAAGTGAGAACCACCATCACTTGAAGGAGTAGAGAAGAAAAATGACAAAGAGTGTTAATTGTAAAGATAGCTATTGTTATAATGGAATGAAAAGAAAGAAAAATGTTTGTTAATTATCAAATATTGTACATCACAGAATATGTCAGAGAACATCAAACAAAAAACCATTTAGTATACGAACATTGTACGCCCTGATAATTCAGGATGAATATAACTTATTAAGAAAAACTTAATGAACTATTGTGAAAATAAAAATATTGTAAACTCTAGATAGAAAAAACCAACTGCATAAGTACTATAAGCAGCAAAATAAGTGTGTAACCATAAGAATACTCGAGTGAACCAAAGCAAATTGTCAACTAGTATAAAAAGTAACAATATAGCTGATAAAAGCATAGCTAAGAATGTCAAGTCTAAAAAGAAATAATTACCTGTAAGAAAGAAAGTATGTTAGCTAGTATAAAGATGGAAATGTGATATAAATGAAAACCTCTGATACCTTGAATATTATAGTGAATATATTATATTATTGAATATGAATGATATGTGTTATATTTTTTGAGTTGTGATAGTGCAACTGTTGCCAGGTGCAATGTTTATTTTTTTCTCACACAGAGAAGAGTAATGCCTCTGAATCTGAGTATGTGTATTGAGGAACGGCAGAGAATGTAAGCCACAGTGAGCCACTCTGATTCCGAACCCACTACAAAAGTTAGGGAGTTATATTGTATTAAAGTATCAAGGAGTATTATAAGAAAATCTGTGAGGTATGAATTATAATAACCATTAAGATAATCACGAATGTAAAGATATGTAATAAGAAAGTAAAATGTGAATAAGACAGGAAATTGTTAACTTAATAAACGAGATCTATTATAGTTAAATGACTTAGAAAGTAAGCAACTTGAAAATACTAGTAAGTTAAGAATTGTACCACTAGACAAAAAATCAAGCTAGAGTAATACACCAATAGTATGTTAAAAAATCAAAGAGTACAAGAAAAAAAAACTATAGAAATATACTAAGAAAATGACATGAATTGATAATTTTATAAAAAATAAATTTTTCTCAAATGATCAATTTTGAGGAGGGTGTATATGTAACATAACAAAATGTTACCTAACCTAAATGTATGTTATCAGATTTTATAAGGACAAAACAACAATGTACATAGGGAATATAGTAGTAAGAATAACCAAGAAAGGAGAAATCAAGAAAGAAGAATGAAGCAGAAGTACCAAATGAAACAGTAAACCCAAATACTGTTTGACACTACAACCAGACAAAGACTAACACAAACTGATGGACAGAGTAAATTTACATTAAGCTGTCAATCAAGTCAGTAGTTAATGTAAACCGAATATTATATGTGAATAAAAAAGTGAATCAATAAGCATCTGAATACTGTGAAATCAAAATTAGCATTTTGCTGATAATAAATTTGACCATGACTAGTAAATTATGAATGCCAAAAACTAAAATTAGCAATGGCTACATAGTGAGAACAAAGATATATTTCAATCTCAAAAATACTGATGAGAAAGAAAAACCATCTGTGTGAGGGAATCTTATACAAGTAAAGTACCTCAACAAATTACCGAATTGAGAACCAATAAGTGTTGTTAAGGCAAAATTCCAATATGAGCGATATGTCTTAACAACGCCTAGACCAAGCATTAGTCAGTGAATTGATTATTGGGAGGTAACGTAAGTGTAAATTAAAATACACAAAACAATTGTTATGCTCTGACATAACAAAAAACATTATTAAAATGATATATTTAATCATAATTCAATTGATAAGTAGTAGAATAGAACGAGTTAGCATAAAACGAAATGTCATAGTAATTAGGATCGTTCATTACAGTGTATAAAGTTTAGGTGTACTCATAATGTTCAGAAAAAATGTCAGTACAGAGTTAATGGTGTTCCCACATAAACGTTTGAATAATAAAATGATATGTGAACACAAACAATATTAACCAAAGTGTAAAATCGGCGATTCAGAAAAAGCAGACGACAGTGAAAATGGTGTACCCGAACATTGATTTTATAACAATGTCGGTCAAAGTGAAATTAATTCGATATCGAGTGATATCAAATTAAAGAAGAAAAAATGATCTTTAATTTGATGATGATATCGACCCAATCGCAACTGTATTAAGTGCGGGAAAGATGTTAGCATCATTTACCAAAAAAGCATCAGAAATCTGTATGCGAATAACAACAACAACGACAAGCTGTCAATCATTTCAGAGTTTGGCGGTTGGAAACCGTTTTTAACGGCCAAAATAAAAGTACGTCATACTCGTCACACCTGCTAGGACCAATCACAAAATTAGTTAGTAATTAACATTTTTACCTAACGCCGATCAACGAGCGGGGTATATAAGAAGGAAGCAACCAATTTAAGACAGACACAGACCAACTTCATACAGCACAGGACGTGTTCTTGCTATCTCTTCATTTTTAATAACTATTAGCGTCATCTACATAAGACATCGAAATAAATAGTTCAACACCAAGAAACAACTACTTCAAGTTAATCTACAGAAAACAACAGTGATTATGTGCAGTATTATTTCAATTTAGTGCGGGAAATAATGAACAGAAAGTAATTAATTATTATCATTCATGATCCATTAAGTCAGAAGAGGATCGCAATATTCTGTTCTTGTGCGTGTGTAGTGCAAAACCCGGTAATCACTATAATCCGATTACCGAAGTGGTAAATGAGTTTTAATTTAATAATTAAAACCAAAAGGTAACAGTGCAATCATTATTCATTTTTATCAGAGCGCCATAACCTGTACAATTTTTCTACACTGATCTGTACTGACGCAAAACACAGAAACATTTCAAGATTACACCATGTCTCAATTTATTATATGAATTTGTTATTATGAATTAAGCTGTATGTTAGTTATAAGTGTTCTCACATGATAAATTTTGTAAATCAAAAAGCAAGCGTTGACGAACGCACGGCCTATCAACAGGTCATTTTTATTTGTTTACTTAATGAAAGTAACCTCAAAACATTATCAATCAATATTTTATCAGCAAATCATTAGATATTGTGTAGGCATAATTTTCTTTTTCGTGTCTCAAAGAATTCACATCTGAGATTTTCATAATGTTAATGTTAAAAATAAATAACATCTGGACTTAGCCAGATTTATAATTCATGTTCTGAGCAAGCCGTATAAGGCATATAATAACTGATTTATAATTGTACAACTTTGTATGTTTTCATTATATTTGTTTTTGAATTCTCTATAAAGGTGTAAATAAAACCCATTATTAACATCATCACTCGATTTGATTTATTTCTATATGATAATTAAATATTTTATTTAGAAAACTCAAACAACCTTCAGTTGTGTTTTAATATTTTTGAATAGCATTGCCATAAAGGTGATACACAATTATTTTAAATTTTTTTAATCATTCAGTAATTCTATTTGTGGGTTTTACACGGGATTTTCCCTAAATAAATCCGTGTGGCGCCCACTAACTGGCAAACAAGGCAATCTAATCTTGCTACTAAAGTGAGTTGGTGTTTGTAAACTGAGTTGACAGCTTAGTGAACTTCTAGAAAACACGACCAGGTACGTGAAAGTATATTTTGTTATTTATATTGTCCAGACATTACGAGACGTAACGTACTTAGACTATCAGCAACCTGGAGGAGAAGTTTTACAGCCAGTATCAACCAGACGATCATCATTACCAAGCAACCAACTATTGTACTTTACATTTCAAATTAAGCAAATTTAGCATTTAATTATTATCAACCCAACTGTTTTATTTGTTTCATATAAGGGAATTCTTTTCAAACAAGTATAATTACACCATTGTAAACACACTGTGAGTAATCTCGAATGTTACATTTTAAATTACTTTACTACATTAGTAACCTTCAATTAGAAACAACTATTTCAAACTTTGATATATTTCAAAAGAATATTTCACACATAATTGAACCCTGTTTAAACAAGACCTTTAATATTTTAAACACAAACATAATTTTAAATAACAACAGCAACACTTTTATTTTATTACAAGCTAACGTATACACCGTATTCGGTCGATTTATTTACAATATAAACCTAATTTTAAACACACCGGATTTAGTTAGGTTACAAATTGGCGCACCAACTAGTGTGGCTTAAAAAATGTTAAATAAAAATATTTTTTATATTTTATATCAGCCCGGTAGACACGAAAGAATTAACATGCCGCACACCCACCAATATGATACGAGATATAAGGACAGTAGGGTAGGAGAAATACAACGGGATACAGAGACATACGAAGCACAACCCATACAAGAAATGGAAGTCATCACAATCAATAATATCGAAACTCGTACCGACGAAACACCTCATGCAGAACCGGAGGTGGAAGTGAGGGTCAGCGACCAACCAGACAAACCGTCCGAAGAGGCAAGATGGGATCACATGATGAGAATGATGATGGAACAATTCGGACAGGTTAAGGAAGATAGTCGATCTTTAAGGGAAGATGGTAGGAAATCCCGGGAAGAGAATCAAAGAAATATCGAGTTATTAAATAAAAATATAGAGTCAATAAAGGAGGACCATCGTGACTTAAATAAAAATATGGAGTCGCTTAGTAAAAATATGGAGTCGCTGAAAGAGGACTTGAATAAGAGGATAGATAATACCCATAAATCCATGGACATATTAAACAATAAAATAGATGACAACAGTAGAGCCATCAGAGAAGAATTGAACACCGCATTAAATAAGATTAGCCAGAAAATGGATGAAATGAGTAAGAAATATACGAAAGAGGTGGATCAGACAACAAGAGGAGAATTACCAAACGACAACAACTCAGAGATAGAAGAAGTACCAAATGATGAAACCATGGAAGAATTAAGTCAACAATCCGAAGACACTGGTAAACAAACTGAGGATAAAGAAGACTCGAAAGCATTGGTGCCTGAGGATACACACCACAGGAATGAAGAGAATATTCAGCATAAAGAAGCCATCATTAAAAATGTAAAGAACAAGATAATTAAGAAAACAGGAGAGAAAGAGACAAAGATAAAAGGAATAATACGCTCTAAGAAGACAAGGATTACAAAGGAAATATTAGAGATGACTAGAAGTGGATTAATCAACTTCGTGGACAACCCAATTATTCGTCATAGAGTAAGGATCAACGGTAAGAAGTATGAACAGGACTTCATAAAAATATTAAAAGTAAATCACCATAAAACCGTGGGTAAAAAATTAAATAAGAATCCAATTAAATTAAATATACCAACAAATGAAATACACCAAACAAGGTCAATTGATTCCTTAATGAATAACCAACCATTAAACTATTTCATTAATAACCCAGATGACGGAACGATTAAGACAACGTTACATGCCAGTGACTATGTTATGACGGAGAAGGTTATAAACAATGAGGTATTTAAAGTGAATACTCCTAGAAGAAAGAAGCTTCACAGGAAGAAGGAAAATTATCAAGAACAACTGGACCAGCTCATTGAAGGGTACGCCCAAAGAATAAGGGAAATGCGGAAGAAGAGGGACCAAGCGATGGAAGAATCCAACCAGGAAATGAACAAAGGTCAACCCGGATTAGAAAAAGGGCCAGACGTCAATAATAACCAAGACCAGGAGTACACTGGGCACATGGAGACTCAAAATGATGAGAGGAAGAAGGCAAGGAAACGGGGAGCCAATGACTATCTGGTAGCCGCCAAGTGGAAGAACCGCATGATAGCAATAGAGTGGAAAGGCACAAATAACCCCATGTATATCAACTATTAAAAAATGATTACTATTAAGAACAGATAATACGTGGTAGTAGACAACATTTATCACCCGAATGTTTAGGGTATAAAAGAAAAATATATGTTTAAAAACAATTACTATAAACAAACTCATTTAATGTTTAACAGAATCACATATTAAGCTCCAAATTATTGAAGGTAACTAATTGACGATAACAAATCAATTTGTCCTATTGAGTTACAAAAGTGTGTAGGATTAAGATATAAGCCAAACTATTTGCTACTGGTGAAAAAGGAACCAGATCTATCACACCCAAAGGATAGAAAATTATGTAATGTCAACTAAACGATTTAATAAGAAAAGGGACATCTATTATGTCACAAAGAGCCAGTAGTGGCATATAACTACAATTACTATACTATACTTAGAAAAAAAATGTGTATCCAAATGAATATTATATGTAACTAAGTTTTATCAAATGATTATTGTATACCTCTTGTAAAACTCAAATATTAATTAAAATCATCCAGAATAAAGGTTCACCCAACTAACCTTTGAAGGAGTAGAGAGGCAGAATAACAAAGTGTGTAAAATAAAAGAAGGATATTATTATGGAAAGTAAGGAAAGAGAAAAAAAAAATGTTTATAAAACAAACCAAGTAACCCCAAGAATGTCTATAAAATTAGATATTAGTATGTCATTATATTGTCACATTAAGTTGTAATTATAGAATATTGTATATTATATAAAATCATCCAGAATAAGTGAGAACCACCATCACTTGAAGGAGTAGAGAAGAAAAATGACAAAGAGTGTTAATTGTAAAGATAGCTATTGTTATAATGGAATGAAAAGAAAGAAAAATGTTTGTTAATTATCAAATATTGTACATCACAGAATATGTCAGAGAACATCAAACAAAAAACCATTTAGTATACGAACATTGTACGCCCTGATAATTCAGGATGAATATAACTTATTAAGAAAAACTTAATGAACTATTGTGAAAATAAAAATATTGTAAACTCTAGATAGAAAAAACCAACTGCATAAGTACTATAAGCAGCAAAATAAGTGTGTAACCATAAGAATACTCGAGTGAACCAAAGCAAATTGTCAACTAGTATAAAAAGTAACAATATAGCTGATAAAAGCATAGCTAAGAATGTCAAGTCTAAAAAGAAATAATTACCTGTAAGAAAGAAAGTATGTTAGCTAGTATAAAGATGGAAATGTGATATAAATGAAAACCTCTGATACCTTGAATATTATAGTGAATATATTATATTATTGAATATGAATGATATGTGTTATATTTTTTGAGTTGTGATAGTGCAACTGTTGCCAGGTGCAATGTTTATTTTTTTCTCACACAGAGAAGAGTAATGCCTCTGAATCTGAGTATGTGTATTGAGGAACGGCAGAGAATGTAAGCCACAGTGAGCCACTCTGATTCCGAACCCACTACAAAAGTTAGGGAGTTATATTGTATTAAAGTATCAAGGAGTATTATAAGAAAATCTGTGAGGTATGAATTATAATAACCATTAAGATAATCACGAATGTAAAGATATGTAATAAGAAAGTAAAATGTGAATAAGACAGGAAATTGTTAACTTAATAAACGAGATCTATTATAGTTAAATGACTTAGAAAGTAAGCAACTTGAAAATACTAGTAAGTTAAGAATTGTACCACTAGACAAAAAATCAAGCTAGAGTAATACACCAATAGTATGTTAAAAAATCAAAGAGTACAAGAAAAAAAAACTATAGAAATATACTAAGAAACTGACATGAATTGATAATTTTATAAAAAATAAATTTTTCTCAAATGATCAATTTTGAGGAGGGTGTATATGTAACATAACAAAATGTTACCTAACCTAAATGTATGTTATCAGATTTTATAAGGACAAAACAACAATGTACATAGGGAATATAGTAGTAAGAATAACCAAGAAAGGAGAAATCAAGAAAGAAGAATGAAGCAGAAGTACCAAATGAAACAGTAAACCCAAATACTGTTTGACACTACAACCAGACAAAGACTAACACAAACTGATGGACAGAGTAAATTTACATTAAGCTGTCAATCAAGTCAGTAGTTAATGTAAACCGAATATTATATGTGAATAAAAAAGTGAATCAATAAGCATCTGAATACTGTGAAATCAAAATTAGCATTTTGCTGATAATAAATTTGACCATGACTAGTAAATTATGAATGCCAAAAACTAAAATTAGCAATGGCTACATAGTGAGAACAAAGATATATTTCAATCTCAAAAATACTGATGAGAAAGAAAAACCATCTGTGTGAGGGAATCTTATACAAGTAAAGTACCTCAACAAATTACCGAATTGAGAACCAATAAGTGTTGTTAAGGCAAAATTCCAATATGAGCGATATGTCTTAACAACGCCTAGACCAAGCATTAGTCAGTGAATTGATTATTGGGAGGTAACGTAAGTGTAAATTAAAATACACAAAACAATTGTTATGCTCTGACATAACAAAAAACATTATTAAAATGATATATTTAATCATAATTCAACTGATAAGTAGTAGAATAGAACGAGTTAGCATAAAACGAAATGTCATAGTAATTAGGATCGTTCATTACAGTGTATAAAGTTTAGGTGTACTCATAATGTTCAGAAAAAATGTCAGTACAGAGTTAATGGTGTTCCCACATAAACGTTTGAATAATAAAATGATATGTGAACACAAACAATATTAACCAAAGTGTAAAATCGGCGATTCAGAAAAAGCAGACGACAGTGAAAATGGTGTACCCGAACATTGATTTTATAACAATGTCGGTCAAAGTGAAATTAATTCGATATCGAGTGATATCAAATTAAAGAAGAAAAAATGATCTTTAATTTGATGATGATATCGACCCAATCGCAACTGTATTAAGTGCGGGAAAGATGTTAGCATCATTTACCAAAAAAGCATCAGAAATCTGTATGCGAATAACAACAACAACGACAAGCTGTCAATCATTTCAGAGTTTGGCGGTTGGAAACCGTTTTTAACGGCCAAAATAAAAGTATGTCATACTCGTCACACCTGCTAGGACCAATCACAAAATTAGTTAGTAATTAACATTTTTACCTAACGCCGATCAACGAGCGGGGTATATAAGAAGGAAGCAACCAATTTAAGACAGACACAGACCAACTTCATACAGCACAGGACGTGTTCTCGCTATCTCTTCATTTTTAATAACTATTAGCGTCATCTACATAAGACATCGAAATAAATAGTTCAACACCAAGAAACAACTACTTCAAGTTAATCTACAGAAAACAACAGTGATTATGTGCAGTATTATTTCAATTTAGTGCGGGAAATAATGAACAGAAAGTAATTAATTATTATCATTCATGATCCATTAAGTCAGAAGAGGATCGCAATATTCTGTTCTTGTGCGTGTGTAGTGCAAAACCCGGTAATCACTATAATCCGATTACCGAAGTGGTAAATGAGTTTTAATTTAATAATTAAAACCAAAAGGTAACAGTGCAATCATTATTCATTTTTATCAGAGCGCCATAACCTGTACAATTTTTCTACACTGATCTGTACTGACGCAAAACACAGAAACATTTCAAGATTACACCATGTCTCAATTTATTATATGAATTTGTTATTATGAATTAAGCTGTATGTTAGTTATAAGTGTTCTCACATGATAAATTTTGTAAATCAAAAAGCAAGCGTTGACGAACGCACGGCCTATCAACAGGTCATTTTTATTTGTTTACTTAATGAAAGTAACCTCAAAACATTATCAATCAATATTTTATCAGCAAATCATTAGATATTGTGTAGGCATAATTTTCTTTTTCGTGTCTCAAAGAATTCACATCTGAGATTTTCATAATGTTAATGTTAAAAATAAATAACATCTGGACTTAGCCAGATTTATAATTCATGTTCTGAGCAAGCCGTATAAGGCATATAATAACTGATTTATAATTGTACAACTTTGTATGTTTTCATTATATTTGTTTTTGAATTCTCTATAAAGGTGTAAATAAAACCCATTATTAACAGCATCACTCGATTTGATTTATTTCTATATGATAATTAAATATTTTATTTAGAAAACTCAAACAACCTTCAGTTGTGTTTTAATATTTTTGAATAGCATTGCCATAAAGGTGATACACAATTATTTTAAATTTTTTTAATCATTCAGTAATTCTATTTGTGGGTTTTACACGGGATTTTCCCTAAATAAATCCGTGTGGCACCCACTAACTGGCAAACAAGGCAATCTAACCTTGCTACTAAAGTGAGTTGGTGTTTGTAAACTGAGTTGACAGCTTAGTGAACTTCTAGAAAACACGACCAGGTACGTGAAAGTATATTTTGTTATTTATATTGTCCAGACATTACGAGACGTAACGTACTTAGACTATCAGCAACCTGGAGGAGAAGTTTTACAGCCAGTATCAACCAGACGATCATCATTACCAAGCAACCAACTATTGTACTTTACATTTCAAATTAAGCAAATTTAGCATTTAATTATTATCAACCCAACTGTTTTATTTGTTTCATATAAGGGAATTCTTTTCAAACAAGTATAATTACACCATTGTAAACACACTGTGAGTAATCTCGAATGTTACATTTTAAATTACTTTACTACATTAGTAACCTTCAATTAGAAACAACTATTTCAAACTTTGATATATTTCAAAAGAATATTTCACACAT
Source organism: Magicicada septendecula (assembly GCA_034769895.1). Taxonomy (NCBI): domain Eukaryota; kingdom Metazoa; phylum Arthropoda; class Insecta; order Hemiptera; family Cicadidae; genus Magicicada; species Magicicada septendecula. Next base: position 402,087,899 of record CM068367.1, read on the forward strand.
AATTGAACCCTGTTTAAACAAGACCTTTAATATTTTAAACACAAACATAATTTTAAATAACAACAGCAACACTTTTATTTTATTACAAGCTAACGTATACACCGTATTCGGTCGATTTATTTACAATATAAACCTAATTTTAAACACACCAGATTTAGTTAGGTTACAAATTGGCGCACCAACTAGTGTGGCTTAAAAAATGTTAAATAAAAATATTTTTTATATTTTATATCAGCCCGGTAGACACGAAAGAATTAACATGCCGCACACCCACCAATATGATACGAGATATAAGGACAGTAGGGTAGGAGAAATACAACGGGATACAGAGACATACGAAGCACAACCCATACAAGAAATGGAAGTCATCACAATCAATAATATCGAAACTCGTACCGACGAAACACCTCATGCAGAACCGGAGGTGGAAGTGAGGGTCAGCGACCAACCAGACAAACCGTCCGAAGAGGCAAGATGGGATCACATGATGAGAATGATGATGGAACAATTCGGACAGGTTAAGGAAGATAGTCGATCTTTAAGGGAAGATGGTAGGAAATCCCGGGAAGAGAATCAAAGAAATATCGAGTTATTAAATAAAAATATAGAGTCAATAAAGGAGGACCATCGTGACTTAAATAAAAATATGGAGTCGCTTAGTAAAAATATGGAGTCGCTGAAAGAGGACTTGAATAAGAGGATAGATAATACCCATAAATCCATGGACATATTAAACAATAAAATAGATGACAACAGTAGAGCCATCAGAGAAGAATTGAACACCGCATTAAATAAGATTAGCCAGAAAATGGATGAAATGAGTAAGAAATATACGAAAGAGGTGGATCAGACAACAAGAGGAGAATTACCAAACGACAACAACTCAGAGATAGAAGAAGTACCAAATGATGAAACCATGGAAGAATTAAGTCAACAATCCGAAGACACTGGTAAACAAACTGAGGATAAAGAAGACTCGAAAGCATTGGTGCCTGAGGATACACACCACAGGAATGAAGAGAATATTCAGCATAAAGAAGCCATCATTAAAAATGTAAAGAACAAGATAATTAAGAAAACAGGAGAGAAAGAGACAAAGATAAAAGGAATAATACGCTCTAAGAAGACAAGGATTACAAAGGAAATATTAGAGATGACTAGAAGTGGATTAATCAACTTCGTGGACAACCCAATTATTCGTCATAGAGTAAGGATCAACGGTAAGAAGTATGAACAGGACTTCATAAAAATATTAAAAGTAAATCACCATAAAACCGTGGGTAAAAAATTAAATAAGAATCCAATTAAATTAAATATACCAACAAATGAAATACACCAAACAAGGTCAATTGATTCCTTAATGAATAACCAACCATTAAACTATTTCATTAATAACCCAGATGACGGAACGATTAAGACAACGTTACATGCCAGTGACTATGTTATGACGGAGAAGGTTATAAACAATGAGGTATTTAAAGTGAATACTCCTAGAAGAAAGAAGCTTCACAGGAAGAAGGAAAATTATCAAGAACAACTGGACCAGCTCATTGAAGGGTACGCCCAAAGAATAAGGGAAATGCGGAAGAAGAGGGACCAAGCGATGGAAGAATCCAACCAGGAAATGAACAAAGGTCAACCCGGATTAGAAAAAGGGCCAGACGTCAATAATAACCAAGACCAGGAGTACACTGGGCACATGGAGACTCAAAATGATGAGAGGAAGAAGGCAAGGAAACGGGGAGCCAATGACTATCTGGTAGCCGCCAAGTGGAAGAACCGCATGATAGCAATAGAGTGGAAAGGCACAAATAACCCCATGTATATCAACTATTAAAAAATGATTACTATTAAGAACAGATAATACGTGGTAGTAGACAACATTTATCACCCGAATGTTTAGGGTATAAAAGAAAAATATATGTTTAAAAACAATTACTATAAACAAACTCATTTAATGTTTAACAGAATCACATATTAAGCTCCAAATTATTGAAGGTAACTAATTGACGATAACAAATCAATTTGTCCTATTGAGTTACAAAAGTGTGTAGGATTAAGATATAAGCCAAACTATTTGCTACTGGTGAAAAAGGAACCAGATCTATCACACCCAAAGGATAGAAAATTATGTAATGTCAACTAAACGATTTAATAAGAAAAGGGACATCTATTATGTCACAAAGAGCCAGTAGTGGCATATAACTACAATTACTATACTATACTTAGAAAAAAAATGTGTATCCAAATGAATATTATATGTAACTAAGTTTTATCAAATGATTATTGTATACCTCTTGTAAAACTCAAATATTAATTAAAATCATCCAGAATAAAGGTTCACCCAACTAACCTTTGAAGGAGTAGAGAGGCAGAATAACAAAGTGTGTAAAATAAAAGAAGGATATTATTATGGAAAGTAAGGAAAGAGAAAAAAAAAATGTTTATAAAACAAACCAAGTAACCCCAAGAATGTCTATAAAATTAGATATTAGTATGTCATTATATTGTCACATTAAGTTGTAATTATAGAATATTGTATATTATATAAAATCATCCAGAATAAGTGAGAACCACCATCACTTGAAGGAGTAGAGAAGAAAAATGACAAAGAGTGTTAATTGTAAAGATAGCTATTGTTATAATGGAATGAAAAGAAAGAAAAATGTTTGTTAATTATCAAATATTGTACATCACAGAATATGTCAGAGAACATCAAACAAAAAACCATTTAGTATACGAACATTGTACGCCCTGATAATTCAGGATGAATATAACTTATTAAGAAAAACTTAATGAACTATTGTGAAAATAAAAATATTGTAAACTCTAGATAGAAAAAACCAACTGCATAAGTACTATAAGCAGCAAAATAAGTGTGTAACCATAAGAATACTCGAGTGAACCAAAGCAAATTGTCAACTAGTATAAAAAGTAACAATATAGCTGATAAAAGCATAGCTAAGAATGTCAAGTCTAAAAAGAAATAATTACCTGTAAGAAAGAAAGTATGTTAGCTAGTATAAAGATGGAAATGTGATATAAATGAAAACCTCTGATACCTTGAATATTATAGTGAATATATTATATTATTGAATATGAATGATATGTGTTATATTTTTTGAGTTGTGATAGTGCAACTGTTGCCAGGTGCAATGTTTATTTTTTTCTCACACAGAGAAGAGTAATGCCTCTGAATCTGAGTATGTGTATTGAGGAACGGCAGAGAATGTAAGCCACAGTGAGCCACTCTGATTCCGAACCCACTACAAAAGTTAGGGAGTTATATTGTATTAAAGTATCAAGGAGTATTATAAGAAAATCTGTGAGGTATGAATTATAATAACCATTAAGATAATCACGAATGTAAAGATATGTAATAAGAAAGTAAAATTTGAATAAGACAGGAAATTGTTAACTTAATAAACGAGATCTATTATAGTTAAATGACTTAGAAAGTAAGCAACTTGAAAATACTAGTAAGTTAAGAATTGTACCACTAGACAAAAAATCAAGCTAGAGTAATACACCAATAGTATGTTAAAAAATCAAAGAGTACAAGAAAAAAAAAACTATAGAAATATACTAAGAAACTGACATGAATTGATAATTTTATAAAAAATAAATTTTTCTCAAATGATCAATTTTGAGGAGGGTGTATATGTAACATAACAAAATGTTACCTAACCTAAATGTATGTTATCAGATTTTATAAGGACAAAACAACAATGTACATAGGGAATATAGTAGTAAGAATAACCAAGAAAGGAGAAATCAAGAAAGAAGAATGAAGCAGAAGTACCAAATGAAACAGTAAACCCAAATACTGTTTGACACTACAACCAGACAAAGACTAACACAAACTGATGGACAGAGTAAATTTACATTAAGCTGTCAATCAAGTCAGTAGTTAATGTAAACCGAATATTATATGTGAATAAAAAAGTGAATCAATAAGCATCTGAATACTGTGAAATCAAAATTAGCATTTTGCTGATAATAAATTTGACCATGACTAGTAAATTATGAATGCCAAAAACTAAAATTAGCAATGGCTACATAGTGAGAACAAAGATATATTTCAATCTCAAAAATACTGATGAGAAAGAAAAACCATCTGTGTGAGGGAATCTTATACAAGTAAAGTACCTCAACAAATTACCGAATTGAGAACCAATAAGTGTTGTTAAGGCAAAATTCCAATATGAGCGATATGTCTTAACAACGCCTAGACCAAGCATTAGTCAGTGAATTGATTATTGGGAGGTAACGTAAGTGTAAATTAAAATACACAAAACAATTGTTATGCTCTGACATAACAAAAAACATTATTAAAATGATATATTTAATCATAATTCAATTGATAAGTAGTAGAATAGAACGAGTTAGCATAAAACGAAATGTCATAGTAATTAGGATCGTTCATTACAGTGTATAAAGTTTAGGTGTACTCATAATGTTCAGAAAAAATGTCAGTACAGAGTTAATGGTGTTCCCACATAAACGTTTGAATAATAAAATGATATGTGAACACAAACAATATTAACCAAAGTGTAAAATCGGCGATTCAGAAAAAGCAGACGACAGTGAAAATGGTGTACCCGAACATTGATTTTATAACAATGTCGGTCAAAGTGAAATTAATTCGATATCGAGTGATATCAAATTAAAGAAGAAAAAATGATCTTTAATTTGATGATGATATCGACCCAATCGCAACTGTATTAAGTGCGGGAAAGATGTTAGCATCATTTACCAAAAAAGCATCAGAAATCTGTATGCGAATAACAACAACAACGACAAGCTGTCAATCATTTCAGAGTTTGGCGGTTGGAAACCGTTTTTAACGGCCAAAATAAAAGTACGTCATACTCGTCACACCTGCTAGGACCAATCACAAAATTAGTTAGTAATTAACATTTTTACCTAACGCCGATCAACGAGCGGGGTATATAAGAAGGAAGCAACCAATTTAAGACAGACACAGACCAACTTCATACAGCACAGGACGTGTTCTCGCTATCTCTTCATTTTTAATAACTATTAGCGTCATCTACATAAGACATCGAAATAAATAGTTCAACACCAAGAAACAACTACTTCAAGTTAATCTACAGAAAACAACAGTGATTATGTGCAGTATTATTTCAATTTAGTGCGGGAAATAATGAACAGAAAGTAATTAATTATTATCATTCATGATCCATTAAGTCAGAAGAGGATCGCAATATTCTGTTCTTGTGCGTGTGTAGTGCAAAACCCGGTAATCACTATAATCCGATTACCGAAGTGGTAAATGAGTTTTAATTTAATAATTAAAACCAAAAGGTAACAGTGCAATCATTATTCATTTTTATCAGAGCGCCATAACCTGTACAATTTTTCTACACTGATCTGTACTGACGCAAAACACAGAAACATTTCAAGATTACACCATGTCTCAATTTATTATATGAATTTGTTATTATGAATTAAGCTGTATGTTAGTTATAAGTGTTCTCACATGATAAATTTTGTAAATCAAAAAGCAAGCGTTGACGAACGCACGGCCTATCAACAGGTCATTTTTATTTGTTTACTTAATGAAAGTAACCTCAAAACATTATCAATCAATATTTTATCAGCAAATCATTAGATATTGTGTAGGCATAATTTTCTTTTTCGTGTCTCAAAGAATTCACATCTGAGATTTTCATAATGTTAATGTTAAAAATAAATAACATCTGGACTTAGCCAGATTTATAATTCATGTTCTGAGCAAGCCGTATAAGGCATATAATAACTGATTTATAATTGTACAACTTTGTATGTTTTCATTATATTTGTTTTTGAATTCTCTATAAAGGTGTAAATAAAACCCATTATTAACAGCATCACTCGATTTGATTTATTTCTATATGATAATTAAATATTTTATTTAGAAAACTCAAACAACCTTCAGTTGTGTTTTAATATTTTTGAATAGCATTGCCATAAAGGTGATACACAATTATTTTAAATTTTTTTAATCATTCAGTAATTCTATTTGTGGGTTTTACACGGGATTTTCCCTAAATAAATCCGTGTGGCGCCCACTAACTGGCAAACAAGGCAATCTAACCTTGCTACTAAAGTGAGTTGGTGTTTGTAAACTGAGTTGACAGCTTAGTGAACTTCTAGAAAACACGACCAGGTACGTGAAAGTATATTTTGTTATTTATATTGTCCAGACATTACGAGACGTAACGTACTTAGACTATCAGCAACCTGGAGGAGAAGTTTTACAGCCAGTATCAACCAGACGATCATCATTACCAAGCAACCAACTATTGTACTTTACATTTCAAATTAAGCAAATTTAGCATTTAATTATTATCAACCCAACTGTTTTATTTGTTTCATATAAGGGAATTCTTTTCAAACAAGTATAATTACACCATTGTAAACACACTGTGAGTAATCTCGAATGTTACATTTTAAATTACTTTACTACATTAGTAACCTTCAATTAGAAACAACTATTTCAAACTTTGATATATTTCAAAAGAATATTTCACACATAACTGAACCCTGTTTAAACAAGACCTTTAATATTTTAAACACAAACATAATTTTAAATAACAACAGCAACACTTTTATTTTATTACAAGCTAACGTATACACCGTATTCGGTCGATTTATTTACAATATAAACCTAATTTTAAACACACCGGATTTAGTTAGGTTACAAATTGGCGCACCAACTAGTGTGGCTTAAAAAATGTTAAATAAAAATATTTTTTATATTTTATATCAGCCCGGTAGACACGAAAGAATTAACATGCCGCACACCCACCAATATGATACGAGATATAAGGACAGTAGGGTAGGAGAAATACAACGGGATACAGAGACATACGAAGCACAACCCATACAAGAAATGGAAGTCATCACAATCAATAATATCGAAACTCGTACCGACGAAACACCTCATGCAGAACCGGAGGTGGAAGTGAGGGTCAGCGACCAACCAGACAAACCGTCCGAAGAGGCAAGATGGGATCACATGATGAGAATGATGATGGAACAATTCGGACAGGTTAAGGAAGATAGTCGATCTTTAAGGGAAGATGGTAGGAAATCCCGGGAAGAGAATCAAAGAAATATCGAGTTATTAAATAAAAATATAGAGTCAATAAAGGAGGACCATCGTGACTTAAATAAAAATATGGAGTCGCTTAGTAAAAATATGGAGTCGCTGAAAGAGGACTTGAATAAGAGGATAGATAATACCCATAAATCCATGGACATATTAAACAATAAAATAGATGACAACAGTAGAGCCATCAGAGAAGAATTGAACACCGCATTAAATAAGATTAGCCAGAAAATGGATGAAATGAGTAAGAAATATACGAAAGAGGTGGATCAGACAACAAGAGGAGAATTACCAAACGACAACAACTCAGAGATAGAAGAAGTACCAAATGATGAAACCATGGAAGAATTAAGTCAACAATCCGAAGACACTGGTAAACAAACTGAGGATAAAGAAGACTCGAAAGCATTGGTGCCTGAGGATACACACCACAGGAATGAAGAGAATATTCAGCATAAAGAAGCCATCATTAAAAATGTAAAGAACAAGATAATTAAGAAAACAGGAGAGAAAGAGACAAAGATAAAAGGAATAATACGCTCTAAGAAGACAAGGATTACAAAGGAAATATTAGAGATGACTAGAAGTGGATTAATCAACTTCGTGGACAACCCAATTATTCGTCATAGAGTAAGGATCAACGGTAAGAAGTATGAACAGGACTTCATAAAAATATTAAAAGTAAATCACCATAAAACCGTGGGTAAAAAATTAAATAAGAATCCAATTAAATTAAATATACCAACAAATGAAATACACCAAACAAGGTCAATTGATTCCTTAATGAATAACCAACCATTAAACTATTTCATTAATAACCCAGATGACGGAACGATTAAGACAACGTTACATGCCAGTGACTATGTTATGACGGAGAAGGTTATAAACAATGAGGTATTTAAAGTGAATACTCCTAGAAGAAAGAAGCTTCACAGGAAGAAGGAAAATTATCAAGAACAACTGGACCAGCTCATTGAAGGGTACGCCCAAAGAATAAGGGAAATGCGGAAGAAGAGGGACCAAGCGATGGAAGAATCCAACCAGGAAATGAACAAAGGTCAACCCGGATTAGAAAAAGGGCCAGACGTCAATAATAACCAAGACCAGGAGTACACTGGGCACATGGAGACTCAAAATGATGAGAGGAAGAAGGCAAGGAAACGGGGAGCCAATGACTATCTGGTAGCCGCCAAGTGGAAGAACCGCATGATAGCAATAGAGTGGAAAGGCACAAATAACCCCATGTATATCAACTATTAAAAAATGATTACTATTAAGAACAGATAATACGTGGTAGTAGACAACATTTATCACCCGAATGTTTAGGGTATAAAAGAAAAATATATGTTTAAAAACAATTACTATAAACAAACTCATTTAATGTTTAACAGAATCACATATTAAGCTCCAAATTATTGAAGGTAACTAATTGACGATAACAAATCAATTTGTCCTATTGAGTTACAAAAGTGTGTAGGATTAAGATATAAGCCAAACTATTTGCTACTGGTGAAAAAGGAACCAGATCTATCACACCCAAAGGATAGAAAATTATGTAATGTCAACTAAACGATTTAATAAGAAAAGGGACATCTATTATGTCACAAAGAGCCAGTAGTGGCATATAACTACAATTACTATACTATACTTAGAAAAAAAATGTGTATCCAAATGAATATTATATGTAACTAAGTTTTATCAAATGATTATTGTATACCTCTTGTAAAACTCAAATATTAATTAAAATCATCCAGAATAAAGGTTCACCCAACTAACCTTTGAAGGAGTAGAGAGGCAGAATAACAAAGTGTGTAAAATAAAAGAAGGATATTATTATGGAAAGTAAGGAAAGAGAAAAAAAAAATGTTTATAAAACAAACCAAGTAACCCCAAGAATGTCTATAAAATTAGATATTAGTATGTCATTATATTGTCACATTAAGTTGTAATTATAGAATATTGTATATTATATAAAATCATCCAGAATAAGTGAGAACCACCATCACTTGAAGGAGTAGAGAAGAAAAATGACAAAGAGTGTTAATTGTAAAGATAGCTATTGTTATAATGGAATGAAAAGAAAGAAAAATGTTTGTTAATTATCAAATATTGTACATCACAGAATATGTCAGAGAACATCAAACAAAAAACCATTTAGTATACGAACATTGTACGCCCTGATAATTCAGGATGAATATAACTTATTAAGAAAAACTTAATGAACTATTGTGAAAATAAAAATATTGTAAACTCTAGATAGAAAAAACCAACTGCATAAGTACTATAAGCAGCAAAATAAGTGTGTAACCATAAGAATACTCGAGTGAACCAAAGCAAATTGTCAACTAGTATAAAAAGTAACAATATAGCTGATAAAAGCATAGCTAAGAATGTCAAGTCTAAAAAGAAATAATTACCTGTAAGAAAGAAAGTATGTTAGCTAGTATAAAGATGGAAATGTGATATAAATGAAAACCTCTGATACCTTGAATATTATAGTGAATATATTATATTATTGAATATGAATGATATGTGTTATATTTTTTGAGTTGTGATAGTGCAACTGTTGCCAGGTGCAATGTTTATTTTTTTCTCACACAGAGAAGAGTAATGCCTCTGAATCTGAGTATGTGTATTGAGGAACGGCAGAGAATGTAAGCCACAGTGAGCCACTCTGATTCCGAACCCACTACAAAAGTTAGGGAGTTATATTGTATTAAAGTATCAAGGAGTATTATAAGAAAATCTGTGAGGTATGAATTATAATAACCATTAAGATAATCACGAATGTAAAGATATGTAATAAGAAAGTAAAATGTGAATAAGACAGGAAATTGTTAACTTAATAAACGAGATCTATTATAGTTAAATGACTTAGAAAGTAAGCAACTTGAAAATACTAGTAAGTTAAGAATTGTACCACTAGACAAAAAATCAAGCTAGAGTAATACACCAATAGTATGTTAAAAAATCAAAGAGTACAAGAAAAAAAAAACTATAGAAATATACTAAGAAACTGACATGAATTGATAATTTTATAAAAAATAAATTTTTCTCAAATGATCAATTTTGAGGAGGGTGTATATGTAACATAACAAAATGTTACCTAACCTAAATGTATGTTATCAGATTTTATAAGGACAAAACAACAATGTACATAGGGAATATAGTAGTAAGAATAACCAAGAAAGGAGAAATCAAGAAAGAAGAATGAAGCAGAAGTACCAAATGAAACAGTAAACCCAAATACTGTTTGACACTACAACCAGACAAAGACTAACACAAACTGATGGACAGAGTAAATTTACATTAAGCTGTCAATCAAGTCAGTAGTTAATGTAAACCGAATATTATATGTGAATAAAAAAGTGAATCAATAAGCATCTGAATACTGTGAAATCAAAATTAGCATTTTGCTGATAATAAATTTGACCATGACTAGTAAATTATGAATGCCAAAAACTAAAATTAGCAATGGCTACATAGTGAGAACAAAGATATATTTCAATCTCAAAAATACTGATGAGAAAGAAAAACCATCTGTGTGAGGGAATCTTATACAAGTAAAGTACCTCAACAAATTACCGAATTGAGAACCAATAAGTGTTGTTAAGGCAAAATTCCAATATGAGCGATATGTCTTAACAACGCCTAGACCAAGCATTAGTCAGTGAATTGATTATTGGGAGGTAACGTAAGTGTAAATTAAAATACACAAAACAATTGTTATGCTCTGACATAACAAAAAACATTATTAAAATGATATATTTAATCATAATTCAATTGATAAGTAGTAGAATAGAACGAGTTAGCATAAAACGAAATGTCATAGTAATTAGGATCGTTCATTACAGTGTATAAAGTTTAGGTGTACTCATAATGTTCAGAAAAAATGTCAGTACAGAGTTAATGGTGTTCCCACATAAACGTTTGAATAATAAAATGATATGTGAACACAAACAATATTAACCAAAGTGTAAAATCGGCGATTCAGAAAAAGCAGACGACAGTGAAAATGGTGTACCCGAACATTGATTTTATAACAATGTCGGTCAAAGTGAAATTAATTCGATATCGAGTGATATCAAATTAAAGAAGAAAAAATGATCTTTAATTTGATGATGATATCGACCCAATCGCAACTGTATTAAGTGCGGGAAAGATGTTAGCATCATTTACCAAAAAAGCATCAGAAATCTGTATGCGAATAACAACAACAACGACAAGCTGTCAATCATTTCAGAGTTTGGCGGTTGGAAACCGTTTTTAACGGCCAAAATAAAAGTACGTCATACTCGTCACACCTGCTAGGACCAATCACAAAATTAGTTAGTAATTAACATTTTTACCTAACGCCCATCAACGAGCGGGGTATATAAGAAGGAAGCAACCAATTTAAGACAGACACAGACCAACTTCATACAGCACAGGACGTTGTTTCTTTGGTGTTCTCGCTATCTCTTCATTTTTAATAACTATTAGCGTCATCTACATAAGACATCGAAATAAATAGTTCAACACCAAGAAACAACTACTTCAAGTTAATCTACAGAAAACAACAGTGATTATGTGCAGTATTATTTCAATTTAGTGCGGGAAATAATGAACAGAAAGTAATTAATTATTATCATTCATGATCCATTAAGTCAGAAGAGGATCGCAATATTCTGTTCTTGTGCGTGTGTAGTGCAAAACCCGGTAATCACTATAATCCGATTACCGAAGTGGTAAATGAGTTTTAATTTAATAATTAAAACCAAAAGGTAACAGTGCAATCATTATTCATTTTTATCAGAGCGCCATAACCTGTACAATTTTTCTACACTGATCTGTACTGACGCAAAACACAGAAACATTTCAAGATTACACCATGTCTCAATTTATTATATGAATTTGTTATTATGAATTAAGCTGTATGTTAGTTATAAGTGTTCTCACATGATAAATTTTGTAAATCAAAAAGCAAGCGTTGACGAACGCACGGCCTATCAACAGGTCATTTTTATTTGTTTACTTAATGAAAGTAACCTCAAAACATTATCAATCAATATTTTATCAGCAAATCATTAGATATTGTGTAGGCATAATTTTCTTTTTCGTGTCTCAAAGAATTCACATCTGAGATTTTCATAATGTTAATGTTAAAAATAAATAACATCTGGACTTAGCCAGATTTATAATTCATGTTCTGAGCAAGCCGTATAAGGCATATAATAACTGATTTATAATTGTACAACTTTGTATGTTTTCATTATATTTGTTTTTGAATTCTCTATAAAGGTGTAAATAAAACCCATTATTAACAGCATCACTCGATTTGATTTATTTCTATATGATAATTAAATATTTTATTTAGAAAACTCAAACAACCTTCAGTTGTGTTTTAATATTTTTGAATAGCATTGCCATAAAGGTGATACACAATTATTTTAAATTTTTTTAATCATTCAGTAATTCTATTTGTGGGTTTTACACGGGATTTTCCCTAAATAAATCCGTGTGGCGCCCACTAACTGGCAAACAAGGCAATCTAACCTTGCTACTAAAGTGAGTTGGTGTTTGTAAACTGAGTTGACAGCTTAGTGAACTTCTAGAAAACACGACCAGGTACGTGAAAGTATATTTTGTTATTTATATTGTCCAGACATTACGAGACGTAACGTACTTAGACTATCAGCAACCTGGAGGAGAAGTTTTACAGCCAGTATCAACCAGACGATCATCATTACCAAGCAACCAACTATTGTACTTTACATTTCAAATTAAGCAAATTTAGCATTTAATTATTATCAACCCAACTGTTTTATTTGTTTCATATAAGGGAATTCTTTTCAAACAAGTATAATTACACCATTGTAAACACACTGTGAGTAATCTCGAATGTTACATTTTAAATTACTTTACTACATTAGTAACCTTCAATTAGAAACAACTATTTCAAACTTTGATATATTTCAAAAGAATATTTCACACATAACTGAACCCTGTTTAAACAAGACCTTTAATATTTTAAACACAAACATAATTTTAAATAACAACAGCAACACTTTTATTTTATTACAAGCTAACGTATACACCGTATTCGGTCGATTTATTTACAATATAAACCTAATTTTAAACACACCGGATTTAGTTAGGTTACAAATTGGCGCACCAACTAGTGTGGCTTAAAAAATGTTAAATAAAAATATTTTTTATATTTTATATCAGCCCGGTAGACACGAAAGAATTAACATGCCGCACACCCACCAATATGATACGAGATATAAGGACAGTAGGGTAGGAGAAATACAACGGGATACAGAGACATACGAAGCACAACCCATACAAGAAATGGAAGTCATCACAATCAATAATATCGAAACTCGTACCGACGAAACACCTCATGCAGAACCGGAGGTGGAAGTGAGGGTCAGCGACCAACCAGACAAACCGTCCGAAGAGGCAAGATGGGATCACATGATGAGAATGATGATGGAACAATTCGGACAGGTTAAGGAAGATAGTCGATCTTTAAGGGAAGATGGTAGGAAATCCCGGGAAGAGAATCAAAGAAATATCGAGTTATTAAATAAAAATATAGAGTCAATAAAGGAGGACCATCGTGACTTAAATAAAAATATGGAGTCGCTTAGTAAAAATATGGAGTCGCTGAAAGAGGACTTGAATAAGAGGATAGATAATACCCATAAATCCATGGACATATTAAACAATAAAATAGATGACAACAGTAGAGCCATCAGAGAAGAATTGAACACCGCATTAAATAAGATTAGCCAGAAAATGGATGAAATGAGTAAGAAATATACGAAAGAGGTGGATCAGACAACAAGAGGAGAATTACCAAACGACAACAACTCAGAGATAGAAGAAGTACCAAATGATGAAACCATGGAAGAATTAAGTCAACAATCCGAAGACACTGGTAAACAAACTGAGGATAAAGAAGACTCGAAAGCATTGGTGCCTGAGGATACACACCACAGGAATGAAGAGAATATTCAGCATAAAGAAGCCATCATTAAAAATGTAAAGAACAAGATAATTAAGAAAACAGGAGAGAAAGAGACAAAGATAAAAGGAATAATACGCTCTAAGAAGACAAGGATTACAAAGGAAATATTAGAGATGACTAGAAGTGGATTAATCAACTTCGTGGACAACCCAATTATTCGTCATAGAGTAAGGATCAACGGTAAGAAGTATGAACAGGACTTCATAAAAATATTAAAAGTAAATCACCATAAAACCGTGGGTAAAAAATTAAATAAGAATCCAATTAAATTAAATATACCAACAAATGAAATACACCAAACAAGGTCAATTGATTCCTTAATGAATAACCAACCATTAAACTATTTCATTAATAACCCAGATGACGGAACGATTAAGACAACGTTACATGCCAGTGACTATGTTATGACGGAGAAGGTTATAAACAATGAGGTATTTAAAGTGAATACTCCTAGAAGAAAGAAGCTTCACAGGAAGAAGGAAAATTATCAAGAACAACTGGACCAGCTCATTGAAGGGTACGCCCAAAGAATAAGGGAAATGCGGAAGAAGAGGGACCAAGCGATGGAAGAATCCAACCAGGAAATGAACAAAGGTCAACCCGGATTAGAAAAAGGGCCAGACGTCAATAATAACCAAGACCAGGAGTACACTGGGCACATGGAGACTCAAAATGATGAGAGGAAGAAGGCAAGGAAACGGGGAGCCAATGACTATCTGGTAGCCGCCAAGTGGAAGAACCGCATGATAGCAATAGAGTGGAAAGGCACAAATAACCCCATGTATATCAACTATTAAAAAATGATTACTATTAAGAACAGATAATACGTGGTAGTAGACAACATTTATCACCCGAATGTTTAGGGTATAAAAGAAAAATATATGTTTAAAAACAATTACTATAAACAAACTCATTTAATGTTTAACAGAATCACATATTAAGCTCCAAATTATTGAAGGTAACTAATTGACGATAACAAATCAATTTGTCCTATTGAGTTACAAAAGTGTGTAGGATTAAGATATAAGCCAAACTATTTGCTACTGGTGAAAAAGGAACCAGATCTATCACACCCAAAGGATAGAAAATTATGTAATGTCAACTAAACGATTTAATAAGAAAAGGGACATCTATTATGTCACAAAGAGCCAGTAGTGGCATATAACTACAATTACTATACTATACTTAGAAAAAAAATGTGTATCCAAATGAATATTATATGTAACTAAGTTTTATCAAATGATTATTGTATACCTCTTGTAAAACTCAAATATTAATTAAAATCATCCAGAATAAAGGTTCACCCAACTAACCTTTGAAGGAGTAGAGAGGCAGAATAACAAAGTGTGTAAAATAAAAGAAGGATATTATTATGGAAAGTAAGGAAAGAGAAAAAAAAAATGTTTATAAAACAAACCAAGTAACCCCAAGAATGTCTATAAAATTAGATATTAGTATGTCATTATATTGTCACATTAAGTTGTAATTATAGAATATTGTATATTATATAAAATCATCCAGAATAAGTGAGAACCACCATCACTTGAAGGAGTAGAGAAGAAAAATGACAAAGAGTGTTAATTGTAAAGATAGCTATTGTTATAATGGAATGAAAAGAAAGAAAAATGTTTGTTAATTATCAAATATTGTACATCACAGAATATGTCAGAGAACATCAAACAAAAAACCATTTAGTATACGAACATTGTACGCCCTGATAATTCAGGATGAATATAACTTATTAAGAAAAACTTAATGAACTATTGTGAAAATAAAAATATTGTAAACTCTAGATAGAAAAAACCAACTGCATAAGTACTATAAGCAGCAAAATAAGTGTGTAACCATAAGAATACTCGAGTGAACCAAAGCAAATTGTCAACTAGTATAAAAAGTAACAATATAGCTGATAAAAGCATAGCTAAGAATGTCAAGTCTAAAAAGAAATAATTACCTGTAAGAAAGAAAGTATGTTAGCTAGTATAAAGATGGAAATGTGATATAAATGAAAACCTCTGATACCTTGAATATTATAGTGAATATATTATATTATTGAATATGAATGATATGTGTTATATTTTTTGAGTTGTGATAGTGCAACTGTTGCCAGGTGCAATGTTTATTTTTTTCTCACACAGAGAAGAGTAATGCCTCTGAATCTGAGTATGTGTATTGAGGAACGGCAGAGAATGTAAGCCACAGTGAGCCACTCTGATTCCGAACCCACTACAAAAGTTAGGGAGTTATATTGTATTAAAGTATCAAGGAGTATTATAAGAAAATCTGTGAGGTATGAATTATAATAACCATTAAGATAATCACGAATGTAAAGATATGTAATAAGAAAGTAAAATGTGAATAAGACAGGAAATTGTTAACTTAATAAACGAGATCTATTATAGTTAAATGACTTAGAAAGTAAGCAACTTGAAAATACTAGTAAGTTAAGAATTGTACCACTAGACAAAAAATCAAGCTAGAGTAATACACCAATAGTATGTTAAAAAATCAAAGAGTACAAGAAAAAAAAAACTATAGAAATATACTAAGAAACTGACATGAATTGATAATTTTATAAAAAATAAATTTTTCTCAAATGATCAATTTTGAGGAGGGTGTATATGTAACATAACAAAATGTTACCTAACCTAAATGTATGTTATCAGATTTTATAAGGACAAAACAACAATGTACATAGGGAATATAGTAGTAAGAATAACCAAGAAAGGAGAAATCAAGAAAGAAGAATGAAGCAGAAGTACCAAATGAAACAGTAAACCCAAATACTGTTTGACACTACAACCAGACAAAGACTAACACAAACTGATGGACAGAGTAAATTTACATTAAGCTGTCAATCAAGTCAGTAGTTAATGTAAACCGAATATTATATGTGAATAAAAAAGTGAATCAATAAGCATCTGAATACTGTGAAATCAAAATTAGCATTTTGCTGATAATAAATTTGACCATGACTAGTAAATTATGAATGCCAAAAACTAAAATTAGCAATGGCTACATAGTGAGAACAAAGATATATTTCAATCTCAAAAATACTGATGAGAAAGAAAAACCATCTGTGTGAGGGAATCTTATACAAGTAAAGTACCTCAACAAATTACCGAATTGAGAACCAATAAGTGTTGTTAAGGCAAAATTCCAATATGAGCGATATGTCTTAACAACGCCTAGACCAAGCATTAGTCAGTGAATTGATTATTGGGAGGTAACGTAAGTGTAAATTAAAATACACAAAACAATTGTTATGCTCTGACATAACAAAAAACATTATTAAAATGATATATTTAATCATAATTCAATTGATAAGTAGTAGAATAGAACGAGTTAGCATAAAACGAAATGTCATAGTAATTAGGATCGTTCATTACAGTGTATAAAGTTTAGGTGTACTCATAATGTTCAGAAAAAATGTCAGTACAGAGTTAATGGTGTTCCCACATAAACGTTTGAATAATAAAATGATATGTGAACACAAACAATATTAACCAAAGTGTAAAATCGGCGATTCAGAAAAAGCAGACGACAGTGAAAATGGTGTACCCGAACATTGATTTTATAACAATGTCGGTCAAAGTGAAATTAATTCGATATCGAGTGATATCAAATTAAAGAAGAAAAAATGATCTTTAATTTGATGATGATATCGACCCAATCGCAACTGTATTAAGTGCGGGAAAGATGTTAGCATCATTTACCAAAAAAGCATCAGAAATCTGTATGCGAATAACAACAACAACGACAAGCTGTCAATCATTTCAGAGTTTGGCGGTTGGAAACCGTTTT
Organism: Magicicada septendecula; assembly: GCA_034769895.1. NCBI lineage: Eukaryota > Metazoa > Arthropoda > Insecta > Hemiptera > Cicadidae > Magicicada > Magicicada septendecula. The sequence goes on from CM068367.1 coordinate 402,105,835, forward strand.
TAACGGCCAAAATAAAAGTACGTCATACTCGTCACACCTGCTAGGACCAATCACAAAATTAGTTAGTAATTAACATTTTTACCTAACGCCGATCAACGAGCGGGGTATATAAGAAGGAAGCAACCAATTTAAGACAGACACAGACCAACTTCATACAGCACAGGACGTTGTTTCTTTGGTGTTCTCGCTATCTCTTCATTTTTAATAACTATTAGCGTCATCTACATAAGACATCGAAATAAATAGTTCAACACCAAGAAACAACTACTTCAAGTTAATCTACAGAAAACAACAGTGATTATGTGCAGTATTATTTCAATTTAGTGCGGGAAATAATGAACAGAAAGTAATTAATTATTATCATTCATGATCCATTAAGTCAGAAGAGGATCGCAATATTCTGTTCTTGTGCGTGTGTAGTGCAAAACCCGGTAATCACTATAATCCGATTACCGAAGTGGTAAATGAGTTTTAATTTAATAATTAAAACCAAAAGGTAACAGTGCAATCATTATTCATTTTTATCAGAGCGCCATAACCTGTACAATTTTTCTACACTGATCTGTACTGACGCAAAACACAGAAACATTTCAAGATTACACCATGTCTCAATTTATTATATGAATTTGTTATTATGAATTAAGCTGTATGTTAGTTATAAGTGTTCTCACATGATAAATTTTGTAAATCAAAAAGCAAGCGTTGACGAACGCACGGCCTATCAACAGGTCATTTTTATTTGTTTACTTAATGAAAGTAACCTCAAAACATTATCAATCAATATTTTATCAGCAAATCATTAGATATTGTGTAGGCATAATTTTCTTTTTCGTGTCTCAAAGAATTCACATCTGAGATTTTCATAATGTTAATGTTAAAAATAAATAACATCTGGACTTAGCCAGATTTATAATTCATGTTCTGAGCAAGCCGTATAAGGCATATAATAACTGATTTATAATTGTACAACTTTGTATGTTTTCATTATATTTGTTTTTGAATTCTCTATAAAGGTGTAAATAAAACCCATTATTAACAGCATCACTCGATTTGATTTATTTCTATATGATAATTAAATATTTTATTTAGAAAACTCAAACAACCTTCAGTTGTGTTTTAATATTTTTGAATAGCATTGCCATAAAGGTGATACACAATTATTTTAAATTTTTTTAATCATTCAGTAATTCTATTTGTGGGTTTTACACGGGATTTTCCCTAAATAAATCCGTGTGGCGCCCACTAACTGGCAAACAAGGCAATCTAACCTTGCTACTAAAGTGAGTTGGTGTTTGTAAACTGAGTTGACAGCTTAGTGAACTTCTAGAAAACACGACCAGGTACGTGAAAGTATATTTTGTTATTTATATTGTCCAGACATTACGAGACGTAACGTACTTAGACTATCAGCAACCTGGAGGAGAAGTTTTACAGCCAGTATCAACCAGACGATCATCATTACCAAGCAACCAACTATTGTACTTTACATTTCAAATTAAGCAAATTTAGCATTTAATTATTATCAACCCAACTGTTTTATTTGTTTCATATAAGGGAATTCTTTTCAAACAAGTATAATTACACCATTGTAAACACACTGTGAGTAATCTCGAATGTTACATTTTAAATTACTTTACTACATTAGTAACCTTCAATTAGAAACAACTATTTCAAACTTTGATATATTTCAAAAGAATATTTCACACATAATTGAACCCTGTTTAAACAAGACCTTTAATATTTTAAACACAAACATAATTTTAAATAACAACAGCAACACTTTTATTTTATTACAAGCTAACGTATACACCGTATTCGGTCGATTTATTTACAATATAAACCTAATTTTAAACACACCGGATTTAGTTAGGTTACAAATTGGCGCACCAACTAGTGTGGCTTAAAAAATGTTAAATAAAAATATTTTTTATATTTTATATCAGCCCGGTAGACACGAAAGAATTAACATGCCGCACACCCACCAATATGATACGAGATATAAGGACAGTAGGGTAGGAGAAATACAACGGGATACAGAGACATACGAAGCACAACCCATACAAGAAATGGAAGTCATCACAATCAATAATATCGAAACTCGTACCGACGAAACACCTCATGCAGAACCGGAGGTGGAAGTGAGGGTCAGCGACCAACCAGACAAACCGTCCGAAGAGGCAAGATGGGATCACATGATGAGAATGATGATGGAACAATTCGGACAGGTTAAGGAAGATAGTCGATCTTTAAGGGAAGATGGTAGGAAATCCCAGGAAGAGAATCAAAGAAATATCGAGTTATTAAATAAAAATATAGAGTCAATAAAGGAGGACCATCGTGACTTAAATAAAAATATGGAGTCGCTTAGTAAAAATATGGAGTCGCTGAAAGAGGACTTGAATAAGAGGATAGATAATACCCATAAATCCATGGACATATTAAACAATAAAATAGATGACAACAGTAGAGCCATCAGAGAAGAATTGAACACCGCATTAAATAAGATTAGCCAGAAAATGGATGAAATGAGTAAGAAATATACGAAAGAGGTGGATCAGACAACAAGAGGAGAATTACCAAACGACAACAACTCAGAGATAGAAGAAGTACCAAATGATGAAACCATGGAAGAATTAAGTCAACAATCCGAAGACACTGGTAAACAAACTGAGGATAAAGAAGACTCGAAAGCATTGGTGCCTGAGGATACACACCACAGGAATGAAGAGAATATTCAGCATAAAGAAGCCATCATTAAAAATGTAAAGAACAAGATAATTAAGAAAACAGGAGAGAAAGAGACAAAGATAAAAGGAATAATACGCTCTAAGAAGACAAGGATTACAAAGGAAATATTAGAGATGACTAGAAGTGGATTAATCAACTTCGTGGACAACCCAATTATTCGTCATAGAGTAAGGATCAACGGTAAGAAGTATGAACAGGACTTCATAAAAATATTAAAAGTAAATCACCATAAAACCGTGGGTAAAAAATTAAATAAGAATCCAATTAAATTAAATATACCAACAAATGAAATACACCAAACAAGGTCAATTGATTCCTTAATGAATAACCAACCATTAAACTATTTCATTAATAACCCAGATGACGGAACGATTAAGACAACGTTACATGCCAGTGACTATGTTATGACGGAGAAGGTTATAAACAATGAGGTATTTAAAGTGAATACTCCTAGAAGAAAGAAGCTTCACAGGAAGAAGGAAAATTATCAAGAACAACTGGACCAGCTCATTGAAGGGTACGCCCAAAGAATAAGGGAAATGCGGAAGAAGAGGGACCAAGCGATGGAAGAATCCAACCAGGAAATGAACAAAGGTCAACCCGGATTAGAAAAAGGGCCAGACGTCAATAATAACCAAGACCAGGAGTACACTGGGCACATGGAGACTCAAAATGATGAGAGGAAGAAGGCAAGGAAACGGGGAGCCAATGACTATCTGGTAGCCGCCAAGTGGAAGAACCGCATGATAGCAATAGAGTGGAAAGGCACAAATAACCCCATGTATATCAACTATTAAAAAATGATTACTATTAAGAATAGATAATACGTGGTAGTAGACAACATTTATCACCCGAATGTTTAGGGTATAAAAGAAAAATATATGTTTAAAAACAATTACTATAAACAAACTCATTTAATGTTTAACAGAATCACATATTAAGCTCCAAATTATTGAAGGTAACTAATTGACGATAACAAATCAATTTGTCCTATTGAGTTACAAAAGTGTGTAGGATTAAGATATAAGCCAAACTATTTGCTACTGGTGAAAAAGGAACCAGATCTATCACACCCAAAGGATAGAAAATTATGTAATGTCAACTAAACGATTTAATAAGAAAAGGGACATCTATTATGTCACAAAGAGCCAGTAGTGGCATATAACTACAATTACTATACTATACTTAGAAAAAAAATGTGTATCCAAATGAATATTATATGTAACTAAGTTTTATCAAATGATTATTGTATACCTCTTGTAAAACTCAAATATTAATTAAAATCATCCAGAATAAAGGTTCACCCAACTAACCTTTGAAGGAGTAGAGAGGCAGAATAACAAAGTGTGTAAAATAAAAGAAGGATATTATTATGGAAAGTAAGGAAAGAGAAAAAAAAAATGTTTATAAAACAAACCAAGTAACCCCAAGAATGTCTATAAAATTAGATATTAGTATGTCATTATATTGTCACATTAAGTTGTAATTATAGAATATTGTATATTATATAAAATCATCCAGAATAAGTGAGAACCACCATCACTTGAAGGAGTAGAGAAGAAAAATGACAAAGAGTGTTAATTGTAAAGATAGCTATTGTTATAATGGAATGAAAAGAAAGAAAAATGTTTGTTAATTATCAAATATTGTACATCACAGAATATGTCAGAGAACATCAAACAAAAAACCATTTAGTATACGAACATTGTACGCCCTGATAATTCAGGATGAATATAACTTATTAAGAAAAACTTAATGAACTATTGTGAAAATAAAAATATTGTAAACTCTAGATAGAAAAAACCAACTGCATAAGTACTATAAGCAGCAAAATAAGTGTGTAACCATAAGAATACTCGAGTGAACCAAAGCAAATTGTCAACTAGTATAAAAAGTAACAATATAGCTGATAAAAGCATAAATAAGAATGTCAAGTCTAAAAAGAAATAATTACCTGTAAGAAAGAAAGTATGTTAGCTAGTATAAAGATGGAAATGTGATATAAATGAAAACCTCTGATACCTTGAATATTATAGTGAATATATTATATTATTGAATATGAATGATATGTGTTATATTTTTTGAGTTGTGATAGTGCAACTGTTGCCAGGTGCAATGTTTATTTTTTTCTCACACAGAGAAGAGTAATGCCTCTGAATCTGAGTATGTGTATTGAGGAACGGCAGAGAATGTAAGCCACAGTGAGCCACTCTGATTCCGAACCCACTACAAAAGTTAGGGAGTTATATTGTATTAAAGTATCAAGGAGTATTATAAGAAAATCTGTGAGGTATGAATTATAATAACCATTAAGATAATCACGAATGTAAAGATATGTAATAAGAAAGTAAAATGTGAATAAGACAGGAAATTGTTAACTTAATAAACGAGATCTATTATAGTTAAATGACTTAGAAAGTAAGCAACTTGAAAATACTAGTAAGTTAAGAATTGTACCACTAGACAAAAAATCAAGCTAGAGTAATACACCAATAGTATGTTAAAAAATCAAAGAGTACAAGAAAAAAAAACTATAGAAATATACTAAGAAACTGACATGAATTGATAATTTTATAAAAAATAAATTTTTCTCAAATGATCAATTTTGAGGAGGGTGTATATGTAACATAACAAAATGTTACCTAACCTAAATGTATGTTATCAGATTTTATAAGGACAAAACAACAATGTACATAGGGAATATAGTAGTAAGAATAACCAAGAAAGGAGAAATCAAGAAAGAAGAATGAAGCAGAAGTACCAAATGAAACAGTAAACCCAAATACTGTTTGACACTACAACCAGACAAAGACTAACACAAACTGATGGACAGAGTAAATTTACATTAAGCTGTCAATCAAGTCAGTAGTTAATGTAAACCGAATATTATATGTGAATAAAAAAGTGAATCAATAAGCATCTGAATACTGTGAAATCAAAATTAGCATTTTGCTGATAATAAATTTGACCATGACTAGTAAATTATGAATGCCAAAAACTAAAATTAGCAATGGCTACATAGTGAGAACAAAGATATATTTCAATCTCAAAAATACTGATGAGAAAGAAAAACCATCTGTGTGAGGGAATCTTATACAAGTAAAGTACCTCAACAAATTACCGAATTGAGAACCAATAAGTGTTGTTAAGGCAAAATTCCAATATGAGCGATATGTCTTAACAACGCCTAGACCAAGCATTAGTCAGTGAATTGATTATTGGGAGGTAACGTAAGTGTAAATTAAAATACACAAAACAATTGTTATGCTCTGACATAACAAAAAACATTATTAAAATGATATATTTAATCATAATTCAATTGATAAGTAGTAGAATAGAACGAGTTAGCATAAAACGAAATGTCATAGTAATTAGGATCGTTCATTACAGTGTATAAAGTTTAGGTGTACTCATAATGTTCAGAAAAAATGTCAGTACAGAGTTAATGGTGTTCCCACATAAACGTTTGAATAATAAAATGATATGTGAACACAAACAATATTAACCAAAGTGTAAAATCGGCGATTCAGAAAAAGCAGACGACAGTGAAAATGGTGTACCCGAACATTGATTTTATAACAATGTCGGTCAAAGTGAAATTAATTCGATATCGAGTGATATCAAATTAAAGAAGAAAAAATGATCTTTAATTTGATGATGATATCGACCCAATCGCAACTGTATTAAGTGCGGGAAAGATGTTAGCATCATTTACCAAAAAAGCATCAGAAATCTGTATGCGAATAACAACAACAACGACAAGCTGTCAATCATTTCAGAGTTTGGCGGTTGGAAACCGTTTTTAACGGCCAAAATAAAAGTACGTCATACTCGTCACACCTGCTAGGACCAATCACAAAATTAGTTAGTAATTAACATTTTTACCTAACGCCGATCAACGAGCGGGGTATATAAGAAGGAAGCAACCAATTTAAGACAGACACAGACCAACTTCATACAGCACAGGACGTTGTTTCTTTGGTGTTCTCGCTATCTCTTCATTTTTAATAACTATTAGCGTCATCTACATAAGACATCGAAATAAATAGTTCAACACCAAGAAACAACTACTTCAAGTTAATCTACAGAAAACAACAGTGATTATGTGCAGTATTATTTCAATTTAGTGCGGGAAATAATGAACAGAAAGTAATTAATTATTATCATTCATGATCCATTAAGTCAGAAGAGGATCGCAATATTCTGTTCTTGTGCGTGTGTAGTGCAAAACCCGGTAATCACTATAATCCGATTACCGAAGTGGTAAATGAGTTTTAATTTAATAATTAAAACCAAAAGGTAACAGTGCAATCATTATTCATTTTTATCAGAGCGCCATAACCTGTACAATTTTTCTACACTGATCTGTACTGACGCAAAACACAGAAACATTTCAAGATTACACCATGTCTCAATTTATTATATGAATTTGTTATTATGAATTAAGCTGTATGTTAGTTATAAGTGTTCTCACATGATAAATTTTGTAAATCAAAAAGCAAGCGTTGACGAACGCACGGCCTATCAACAGGTCATTTTTATTTGTTTACTTAATGAAAGTAACCTCAAAACATTATCAATCAATATTTTATCAGCAAATCATTAGATATTGTGTAGGCATAATTTTCTTTTTCGTGTCTCAAAGAATTCACATCTGAGATTTTCATAATGTTAATGTTAAAAATAAATAACATCTGGACTTAGCCAGATTTATAATTCATGTTCTGAGCAAGCCGTATAAGGCATATAATAACTGATTTATAATTGTACAACTTTGTATGTTTTCATTATATTTGTTTTTGAATTCTCTATAAAGGTGTAAATAAAACCCATTATTAACAGCATCACTCGATTTGATTTATTTCTATATGATAATTAAATATTTTATTTAGAAAACTCAAACAACCTTCAGTTGTGTTTTAATATTTTTGAATAGCATTGCCATAAAGGTGATACACAATTATTTTAAATTTTTTTAATCATTCAGTAATTCTATTTGTGGGTTTTACACGGGATTTTCCCTAAATAAATCCGTGTGGCGCCCACTAACTGGCAAACAAGGCAATCTAACCTTGCTACTAAAGTGAGTTGGTGTTTGTAAACTGAGTTGACAGCTTAGTGAACTTCTAGAAAACACGACCAGGTACGTGAAAGTATATTTTGTTATTTATATTGTCCAGACATTACGAGACGTAACGTACTTAGACTATCAGCAACCTGGAGGAGAAGTTTTACAGCCAGTATCAACCAGACGATCATCATTACCAAGCAACCAACTATTGTACTTTACATTTCAAATTAAGCAAATTTAGCATTTAATTATTATCAACCCAACTGTTTTATTTGTTTCATATAAGGGAATTCTTTTCAAACAAGTATAATTACACCATTGTAAACACACTGTGAGTAATCTCGAATGTTACATTTTAAATTACTTTACTACATTAGTAACCTTCAATTAGAAACAACTATTTCAAACTTTGATATATTTCAAAAGAATATTTCACACATAATTGAACCCTGTTTAAACAAGACCTTTAATATTTTAAACACAAACATAATTTTAAATAACAACAGCAACACTTTTATTTTATTACAAGCTAACGTATACACCGTATTCGGTCGATTTATTTACAATATAAACCTAATTTTAAACACACCGGATTTAGTTAGGTTACAAATTGGCGCACCAACTAGTGTGGCTTAAAAAATGTTAAATAAAAATATTTTTTATATTTTATATCAGCCCGGTAGACACGAAAGAATTAACATGCCGCACACCCACCAATATGATACGAGATATAAGGACAGTAGGGTAGGAGAAATACAACGGGATACAGAGACATACGAAGCACAACCCATACAAGAAATGGAAGTCATCACAATCAATAATATCGAAACTCGTACCGACGAAACACCTCATGCAGAACCGGAGGTGGAAGTGAGGGTCAGCGACCAACCAGACAAACCGTCCGAAGAGGCAAGATGGGATCACATGATGAGAATGATGATGGAACAATTCGGACAGGTTAAGGAAGATAGTCGATCTTTAAGGGAAGATGGTAGGAAATCCCAGGAAGAGAATCAAAGAAATATCGAGTTATTAAATAAAAATATAGAGTCAATAAAGGAGGACCATCGTGACTTAAATAAAAATATGGAGTCGCTTAGTAAAAATATGGAGTCGCTGAAAGAGGACTTGAATAAGAGGATAGATAATACCCATAAATCCATGGACATATTAAACAATAAAATAGATGACAACAGTAGAGCCATCAGAGAAGAATTGAACACCGCATTAAATAAGATTAGCCAGAAAATGGATGAAATGAGTAAGAAATATACGAAAGAGGTGGATCAGACAACAAGAGGAGAATTACCAAACGACAACAACTCAGAGATAGAAGAAGTACCAAATGATGAAACCATGGAAGAATTAAGTCAACAATCCGAAGACACTGGTAAACAAACTGAGGATAAAGAAGACTCGAAAGCATTGGTGCCTGAGGATACACACCACAGGAATGAAGAGAATATTCAGCATAAAGAAGCCATCATTAAAAATGTAAAGAACAAGATAATTAAGAAAACAGGAGAGAAAGAGACAAAGATAAAAGGAATAATACGCTCTAAGAAGACAAGGATTACAAAGGAAATATTAGAGATGACTAGAAGTGGATTAATCAACTTCGTGGACAACCCAATTATTCGTCATAGAGTAAGGATCAACGGTAAGAAGTATGAACAGGACTTCATAAAAATATTAAAAGTAAATCACCATAAAACCGTGGGTAAAAAATTAAATAAGAATCCAATTAAATTAAATCAACAAATGAAATACACCAAACAAGGTCAATTGATTCCTTAATGAATAACCAACCATTAAACTATTTCATTAATAACCCAGATGACGGAACGATTAAGACAACGTTACATGCCAGTGACTATGTTATGACGGAGAAGGTTATAAACAATGAGGTATTTAAAGTGAATACTCCTAGAAGAAAGAAGCTTCACAGGAAGAAGGAAAATTATCAAGAACAACTGGACCAGCTCATTGAAGGGTACGCCCAAAGAATAAGGGAAATGCGGAAGAAGAGGGACCAAGCGATGGAAGAATCCAACCAGGAAATGAACAAAGGTCAACCCGGATTAGAAAAAGGGCCAGACGTCAATAATAACCAAGACCAGGAGTACACTGGGCACATGGAGACTCAAAATGATGAGAGGAAGAAGGCAAGGAAACGGGGAGCCAATGACTATCTGGTAGCCGCCAAGTGGAAGAACCGCATGATAGCAATAGAGTGGAAAGGCACAAATAACCCCATGTATATCAACTATTAAAAAATGATTACTATTAAGAACAGATAATACGTGGTAGTAGACAACATTTATCACCCGAATGTTTAGGGTATAAAAGAAAAATATATGTTTAAAAACAATTACTATAAACAAACTCATTTAATGTTTAACAGAATCACATATTAAGCTCCAAATTATTGAAGGTAACTAATTGACGATAACAAATCAATTTGTCCTATTGAGTTACAAAAGTGTGTAGGATTAAGATATAAGCCAAACTATTTGCTACTGGTGAAAAAGGAACCAGATCTATCACACCCAAAGGATAGAAAATTATGTAATGTCAACTAAACGATTTAATAAGAAAAGGGACATCTATTATGTCACAAAGAGCCAGTAGTGGCATATAACTACAATTACTATACTATACTTAGAAAAAAAATGTGTATCCAAATGAATATTATATGTAACTAAGTTTTATCAAATGATTATTGTATACCTCTTGTAAAACTCAAATATTAATTAAAATCATCCAGAATAAAGGTTCACCCAACTAACCTTTGAAGGAGTAGAGAGGCAGAATAACAAAGTGTGTAAAATAAAAGAAGGATATTATTATGGAAAGTAAGGAAAGAGAAAAAAAAAATGTTTATAAAACAAACCAAGTAACCCCAAGAATGTCTATAAAATTAGATATTAGTATGTCATTATATTGTCACATTAAGTTGTAATTATAGAATATTGTATATTATATAAAATCATCCAGAATAAGTGAGAACCACCATCACTTGAAGGAGTAGAGAAGAAAAATGACAAAGAGTGTTAATTGTAAAGATAGCTATTGTTATAATGGAATGAAAAGAAAGAAAAATGTTTGTTAATTATCAAATATTGTACATCACAGAATATGTCAGAGAACATCAAACAAAAAACCATTTAGTATACGAACATTGTACGCCCTGATAATTCAGGATGAATATAACTTATTAAGAAAAACTTAATGAACTATTGTGAAAATAAAAATATTGTAAACTCTAGATAGAAAAAACCAACTGCATAAGTACTATAAGCAGCAAAATAAGTGTGTAACCATAAGAATACTCGAGTGAACCAAAGCAAATTGTCAACTAGTATAAAAAGTAACAATATAGCTGATAAAAGCATAAATAAGAATGTCAAGTCTAAAAAGAAATAATTACCTGTAAGAAAGAAAGTATGTTAGCTAGTATAAAGATGGAAATGTGATATAAATGAAAACCTCTGATACCTTGAATATTATAGTGAATATATTATATTATTGAATATGAATGATATGTGTTATATTTTTTGAGTTGTGATAGTGCAACTGTTGCCAGGTGCAATGTTTATTTTTTTCTCACACAGAGAAGAGTAATGCCTCTGAATCTGAGTATGTGTATTGAGGAACGGCAGAGAATGTAAGCCACAGTGAGCCACTCTGATTCCGAACCCACTACAAAAGTTAGGGAGTTATATTGTATTAAAGTATCAAGGAGTATTATAAGAAAATCTGTGAGGTATGAATTATAATAACCATTAAGATAATCACGAATGTAAAGATATGTAATAAGAAAGTAAAATGTGAATAAGACAGGAAATTGTTAACTTAATAAACGAGATCTATTATAGTTAAATGACTTAGAAAGTAAGCAACTTGAAAATACTAGTAAGTTAAGAATTGTACCACTAGACAAAAAATCAAGCTAGAGTAATACACCAATAGTATGTTAAAAAATCAAAGAGTACAAGAAAAAAAAACTATAGAAATATACTAAGAAACTGACATGAATTGATAATTTTATAAAAAATAAATTTTTCTCAAATGATCAATTTTGAGGAGGGTGTATATGTAACATAACAAAATGTTACCTAACCTAAATGTATGTTATCAGATTTTATAAGGACAAAACAACAATGTACATAGGGAATATAGTAGTAAGAATAACCAAGAAAGGAGAAATCAAGAAAGAAGAATGAAGCAGAAGTACCAAATGAAACAGTAAACCCAAATACTGTTTGACACTACAACCAGACAAAGACTAACACAAACTGATGGACAGAGTAAATTTACATTAAGCTGTCAATCAAGTCAGTAGTTAATGTAAACCGAATATTATATGTGAATAAAAAAGTGAATCAATAAGCATCTGAATACTGTGAAATCAAAATTAGCATTTTGCTGATAATAAATTTGACCATGACTAGTAAATTATGAATGCCAAAAACTAAAATTAGCAATGGCTACATAGTGAGAACAAAGATATATTTCAATCTCAAAAATACTGATGAGAAAGAAAAACCATCTGTGTGAGGGAATCTTATACAAGTAAAGTACCTCAACAAATTACCGAATTGAGAACCAATAAGTGTTGTTAAGGCAAAATTCCAATATGAGCGATATGTCTTAACAACGCCTAGACCAAGCATTAGTCAGTGAATTGATTATTGGGAGGTAACGTAAGTGTAAATTAAAATACACAAAACAATTGTTATGCTCTGACATAACAAAAAACATTATTAAAATGATATATTTAATCATAATTCAATTGATAAGTAGTAGAATAGAACGAGTTAGCATAAAACGAAATGTCATAGTAATTAGGATCGTTCATTACAGTGTATAAAGTTTAGGTGTACTCATAATGTTCAGAAAAAATGTCAGTACAGAGTTAATGGTGTTCCCACATAAACGTTTGAATAATAAAATGATATGTGAACACAAACAATATTAACCAAAGTGTAAAATCGGCGATTCAGAAAAAGCAGACGACAGTGAAAATGGTGTACCCGAACATTGATTTTATAACAATGTCGGTCAAAGTGAAATTAATTCGATATCGAGTGATATCAAATTAAAGAAGAAAAAATGATCTTTAATTTGATGATGATATCGACCCAATCGCAACTGTATTAAGTGCGGGAAAGATGTTAGCATCATTTACCAAAAAAGCATCAGAAATCTGTATGCGAATAACAACAACAACGACAAGCTGTCAATCATTTCAGAGTTTGGCGGTTGGAAACCGTTTTTAACGGCCAAAATAAAAGTACGTCATACTCGTCACACCTGCTAGGACCAATCACAAAATTAGTTAGTAATTAACATTTTTACCTAACGCCGATCAACGAGCGGGGTATATAAGAAGGAAGCAACCAATTTAAGACAGACACAGACCAACTTCATACAGCACAGGACGTTGTTTCTTTGGTGTTCTCGCTATCTCTTCATTTTTAATAACTATTAGCGTCATCTACATAAGACATCGAAATAAATAGTTCAACACCAAGAAACAACTACTTCAAGTTAATCTACAGAAAACAACAGTGATTATGTGCAGTATTATTTCAATTTAGTGCGGGAAATAATGAACAGAAAGTAATTAATTATTATCATTCATGATCCATTAAGTCAGAAGAGGATCGCAATATTCTGTTCTTGTGCGTGTGTAGTGCAAAACCCGGTAATCACTATAATCCGATTACCGAAGTGGTAAATGAGTTTTAATTTAATAATTAAAACCAAAAGGTAACAGTGCAATCATTATTCATTTTTATCAGAGCGCCATAACCTGTACAATTTTTCTACACTGATCTGTACTGACGCAAAACACAGAAACATTTCAAGATTACACCATGTCTCAATTTATTATATGAATTTGTTATTATGAATTAAGCTGTATGTTAGTTATAAGTGTTCTCACATGATAAATTTTGTAAATCAAAAAGCAAGCGTTGACGAACGCACGGCCTATCAACAGGTCATTTTTATTTGTTTACTTAATGAAAGTAACCTCAAAACATTATCAATCAATATTTTATCAGCAAATCATTAGATATTGTGTAGGCATAATTTTCTTTTTCGTGTCTCAAAGAATTCACATCTGAGATTTTCATAATGTTAATGTTAAAAATAAATAACATCTGGACTTAGCCAGATTTATAATTCATGTTCTGAGCAAGCCGTATAAGGCATATAATAACTGATTTATAATTGTACAACTTTGTATGTTTTCATTATATTTGTTTTTGAATTCTCTATAAAGGTGTAAATAAAACCCATTATTAACAGCATCACTCGATTTGATTTATTTCTATATGATAATTAAATATTTTATTTAGAAAACTCAAACAACCTTCAGTTGTGTTTTAATATTTTTGAATAGCATTGCCATAAAGGTGATACACAATTATTTTAAATTTTTTTAATCATTCAGTAATTCTATTTGTGGGTTTTACACGGGATTTTCCCTAAATAAATCCGTGTGGCGCCCACTAACTGGCAAACAAGGCAATCTAACCTTGCTACTAAAGTGAGTTGGTGTTTGTAAACTGAGTTGACAGCTTAGTGAACTTCTAGAAAACACGACCAGGTACGTGAAAGTATATTTTGTTATTTATATTGTCCAGACATTACGAGACGTAACGTACTTAGACTATCAGCAACCTGGAGGAGAAGTTTTACAGCCAGTATCAACCAGACGATCATCATTACCAAGCAACCAACTATTGTACTTTACATTTCAAATTAAGCAAATTTAGCATTTAATTATTATCAACCCAACTGTTTTATTTGTTTCATATAAGGGAATTCTTTTCAAACAAGTATAATTACACCATTGTAAACACACTGTGAGTAATCTCGAATGTTACATTTTAAATTACTTTACTACATTAGTAACCTTCAATTAGAAACAACTATTTCAAACTTTGATATATTTCAAAAGAATATTTCACACATAATTGAACCCTGTTTAAACAAGACCTTTAATATTTTAAACACAAACATAATTTTAAATAACAACAGCAACACTTTTATTTTATTACAAGCTAACGTATACACCGTATTCGGTCGATTTATTTACAATATAAACCTAATTTTAAACACACCGGATTTAGTTAGGTTACAAATTGGCGCACCAACTAGTGTGGCTTAAAAAATGTTAAATAAAAATATTTTTTATATTTTATATCAGCCCGGTAGACACGAAAGAATTAACATGCCGCACACCCACCAATATGATACGAGATATAAGGACAGTAGGGTAGGAGAAATACAACGGGATACAGAGACATACGAAGCACAACCCATACAAGAAATGGAAGTCATCACAATCAATAATATCGAAACTCGTACCGACGAAACACCTCATGCAGAACCGGAGGTGGAAGTGAGGGTCAGCGACCAACCAGACAAACCGTCCGAAGAGGCAAGATGGGATCACATGATGAGAATGATGATGGAACAATTCGGACAGGTTAAGGAAGATAGTCGATCTTTAAGGGAAGATGGTAGGAAATCCCAGGAAGAGAATCAAAGAAATATCGAGTTATTAAATAAAAATATAGAGTCAATAAAGGAGGACCATCGTGACTTAAATAAAAATATGGAGTCGCTTAGTAAAAATATGGAGTCGCTGAAAGAGGACTTGAATAAGAGGATAGATAATACCCATAAATCCATGGACATATTAAACAATAAAATAGATGACAACAGTAGAGCCATCAGAGAAGAATTGAACACCGCATTAAATAAGATTAGCCAGAAAATGGATGAAATGAGTAAGAAATATACGAAAGAGGTGGATCAGACAACAAGAGGAGAATTACCAAACGACAACAACTCAGAGATAGAAGAAGTACCAAATGATGAAACCATGGAAGAATTAAGTCAACAATCCGAAGACACTGGTAAACAAACTGAGGATAAAGAAGACTCGAAAGCATTGGTGCCTGAGGATACACACCACAGGAATGAAGAGAATATTCAGCATAAAGAAGCCATCATTAAAAATGTAAAGAACAAGATAATTAAGAAAACAGGAGAGAAAGAGACAAAGATAAAAGGAATAATACGCTCTAAGAAGACAAGGATTACAAAGGAAATATTAGAGATGACTAGAAGTGGATTAATCAACTTCGTGGACAACCCAATTATTCGTCATAGAGTAAGGATCAACGGTAAGAAGTATGAACAGGACTTCATAAAAATATTAAAAGTAAATCACCATAAAACCGTGGGTAAAAAATTAAATAAGAATCCAATTAAATTAAATATACCAACAAATGAAATACACCAAACAAGGTCAATTGATTCCTTAATGAATAACCAACCATTAAACTATTTCATTAATAACCCAGATGACGGAACGATTAAGACAACGTTACATGCCAGTGACTATGTTATGACGGAGAAGGTTATAAACAATGAGGTATTTAAAGTGAATACTCCTAGAAGAAAGAAGCTTCACAGGAAGAAGGAAAATTATCAAGAACAACTGGACCAGCTCATTGAAGGGTACGCCCAAAGAATAAGGGAAATGCGGAAGAAGAGGGACCAAGCGATGGAAGAATCCAACCAGGAAATGAACAAAGGTCAACCCGGATTAGAAAAAGGGCCAGACGTCAATAATAACCAAGACCAGGAGTACACTGGGCACATGGAGACTCAAAATGATGAGAGGAAGAAGGCAAGGAAACGGGGAGCCAATGACTATCTGGTAGCCGCCAAGTGGAAGAACCGCATGATAGCAATAGAGTGGAAAGGCACAAATAACCCCATGTATATCAACTATTAAAAAATGATTACTATTAAGAACAGATAATACGTGGTAGTAGACAACATTTATCACCCGAATGTTTAGGGTATAAAAGAAAAATATATGTTTAAAAACAATTACTATAAACAAACTCATTTAATGTTTAACAGAATCACATATTAAGCTCCAAATTATTGAAGGTAACTAATTGACGATAACAAATCAATTTGTCCTATTGAGTTACAAAAGTGTGTAGGATTAAGATATAAGCCAAACTATTTGCTACTGGTGAAAAAGGAACCAGATCTATCACACCCAAAGGATAGAAAATTATGTAATGTCAACTAAACGATTTAATAAGAAAAGGGACATCTATTATGTCACAAAGAGCCAGTAGTGGCATATAACTACAATTACTATACTATACTTAGAAAAAAAATGTGTATCCAAATGAATATTATATGTAACTAAGTTTTATCAAATGATTATTGTATACCTCTTGTAAAACTCAAATATTAATTAAAATCATCCAGAATAAAGGTTCACCCAACTAACCTTTGAAGGAGTAGAGAGGCAGAATAACAAAGTGTGTAAAATAAAAGAAGGATATTATTATGGAAAGTAAGGAAAGAGAAAAAAAAAATGTTTATAAAACAAACCAAGTAACCCCAAGAATGTCTATAAAATTAGATATTAGTATGTCATTATATTGTCACATTAAGTTGTAATTATAGAATATTGTATATTATATAAAATCATCCAGAATAAGTGAGAACCACCATCACTTGAAGGAGTAGAGAAGAAAAATGACAAAGAGTGTTAATTGTAAAGATAGCTATTGTTATAATGGAATGAAAAGAAAGAAAAATGTTTGTTAATTATCAAATATTGTACATCACAGAATATGTCAGAGAACATCAAACAAAAAACCATTTAGTATACGAACATTGTACGCCCTGATAATTCAGGATGAATATAACTTATTAAGAAAAACTTAATGAACTATTGTGAAAATAAAAATATTGTAAACTCTAGATAGAAAAAACCAACTGCATAAGTACTATAAGCAGCAAAATAAGTGTGTAACCATAAGAATACTCGAGTGAACCAAAGCAAATTGTCAACTAGTATAAAAAGTAACAATATAGCTGATAAAAGCATAAATAAGAATGTCAAGTCTAAAAAGAAATAATTACCTGTAAGAAAGAAAGTATGTTAGCTAGTATAAAGATGGAAATGTGATATAAATGAAAACCTCTGATACCTTGAATATTATAGTGAATATATTATATTATTGAATATGAATGATATGTGTTATATTTTTTGAGTTGTGATAGTGCAACTGTTGCCAGGTGCAATGTTTATTTTTTTCTCACACAGAGAAGAGTAATGCCTCTGAATCTGAGTATGTGTATTGAGGAACGGCAGAGAATGTAAGCCACAGTGAGCCACTCTGATTCCGAACCCACTACAAAAGTTAGGGAGTTATATTGTATTAAAGTATCAAGGAGTATTATAAGAAAATCTGTGAGGTATGAATTATAATAACCATTAAGATAATCACGAATGTAAAGATATGTAATAAGAAAGTAAAATGTGAATAAGACAGGAAATTGTTAACTTAATAAACGAGATCTATTATAGTTAAATGACTTAGAAAGTAAGCAACTTGAAAATACTAGTAAGTTAAGAATTGTACCACTAGACAAAAAATCAAGCTAGAGTAATACACCAATAGTATGTTAAAAAATCAAAGAGTACAAGAAAAAAAAACTATAGAAATATACTAAGAAACTGACATGAATTGATAATTTTATAAAAAATAAATTTTTCTCAAATGATCAATTTTGAGGAGGGTGTATATGTAACATAACAAAATGTTACCTAACCTAAATGTATGTTATCAGATTTTATAAGGACAAAACAACAATGTACATAGGGAATATAGTAGTAAGAATAACCAAGAAAGGAGAAATCAAGAAAGAAGAATGAAGCAGAAGTACCAAATGAAACAGTAAACCCAAATACTGTTTGACACTACAACCAGACAAAGACTAACACAAACTGATGGACAGAGTAAATTTACATTAAGCTGTCAATCAAGTCAGTAGTTAATGTAAACCGAATATTATATGTGAATAAAAAAGTGAATCAATAAGCATCTGAATACTGTGAAATCAAAATTAGCATTTTGCTGATAATAAATTTGACCATGACTAGTAAATTATGAATGCCAAAAACTAAAATTAGCAATGGCTACATAGTGAGAACAAAGATATATTTCAATCTCAAAAATACTGATGAGAAAGAAAAACCATCTGTGTGAGGGAATCTTATACAAGTAAAGTACCTCAACAAATTACCGAATTGAGAACCAATAAGTGTTGTTAAGGCAAAATTCCAATATGAGCGATATGTCTTAACAACGCCTAGACCAAGCATTAGTCAGTGAATTGATTATTGGGAGGTAACGTAAGTGTAAATTAAAATACACAAAACAATTGTTATGCTCTGACATAACAAAAAACATTATTAAAATGATATATTTAATCATAATTCAATTGATAAGTAGTAGAATAGAACGAGTTAGCATAAAACGAAATGTCATAGTAATTAGGATCGTTCATTACAGTGTATAAAGTTTAGGTGTACTCATAATGTTCAGAAAAAATGTCAGTACAGAGTTAATGGTGTTCCCACATAAACGTTTGAATAATAAAATGATATGTGAACACAAACAATATTAACCAAAGTGTAAAATCGGCGATTCAGAAAAAGCAGACGACAGTGAAAATGGTGTACCCGAACATTGATTTTATAACAATGTCGGTCAAAGTGAAATTAATTCGATATCGAGTGATATCAAATTAAAGAAGAAAAAATGATCTTTAATTTGATGATGATATCGACCCAATCGCAACTGTATTAAGTGCGGGAAAGATGTTAGCATCATTTACCAAAAAAGCATCAGAAATCTGTATGCGAATAACAACAACAACGACAAGCTGTCAATCATTTCAGAGTTTGGCGGTTGGAAACCGTTTTTAACGGCCAAAATAAAAGTACGTCATACTCGTCACACCTGCTAGGACCAATCACAAAATTAGTTAGTAATTAACATTTTTACCTAACGCCGATCAACGAGCGGGGTATATAAGAAGGAAGCAACCAATTTAAGACAGACACAGACCAACTTCATACAGCACGGGACGTGTTCTCGCTATCTCTTCATTTTTAATAACTATTAGCGTCATCTACATAAGACATCGAAATAAATAGTTCAACACCAAGAAACAACTACTTCAAGTTAATCTACAGAAAACAACAGTGATTATGTGCAGTATTATTTCAATTTAGTGCGGGAAATAATGAACAGAAAGTAATTAATTGTTATCATTCATGATCCATTAAGTCAGAAGAGGATCGCAATATTCTGTTCTTGTGCGTGTGTAGTGCAAAACCCGGTAATCACTATAATCCGATTACCGAAGTGGTAAATGAGTTTTAATTTAATAATTAAAACCAAAAGGTAACAGTGCAATCATTATTCATTTTTATCAGAGCGCCATAACCTGTACAATTTTTCTACACTGATCTGTACTGACGCAAAACACAGAAACATTTCAAGATTACACCATGTCTCAATTTATTATATGAATTTGTTATTATGAATTAAGCTGTATGTTAGTTATAAGTGTTCTCACATGATAAATTTTGTAAATCAAAAAGCAAGCGTTGACGAACGCACGGCCTATCAACAGGTCATTTTTATTTGTTTACTTAATGAAAGTAACCTCAAAACATTATCAATCAATATTTTATCAGCAAATCATTAGATATTGTGTAGGCATAATTTTCTTTTTCGTGTCTCAAAGAATTCACATCTGAGATTTTCATAATGTTAATGTTAAAAATAAATAACATCTGGACTTAGCCAGATTTATAATTCATGTTCTGAGCAAGCCGTATAAGGCATATAATAACTGATTTATAATTGTACAACTTTGTATGTTTTCATTATATTTGTTTTTGAATTCTCTATAAAGGTGTAAATAAAACCCATTATTAACAGCATCACTCGATTTGATTTATTTCTATATGATAATTAAATATTTTATTTAGAAAACTCAAACAACCTTCAGTTGTGTTTTAATATTTTTGAATAGCATTGCGATAAAGGTGATACACAATTATTTTAAATTTTTTTAATCATTCAGTAATTCTATTTGTGGGTTTTACACGGGATTTTCCCTAAATAAATCCGTGTGGCGCCCACTAACTGGCAAACAAGGCAATCTAACCTTGCTACTAAAGTGAGTTGGTGTTTGTAAACTGAGTTGACAGCTTAGTGAACTTCTAGAAAACACGACCAGGTACGTGAAAGTATATTTTGTTATTTATATTGTCCAGACATTACGAGACGTAACGTACTTAGACTATCAGCAACCTGGAGGAGAAGTTTTACAGCCAGTATCAACCAGACGATCATCATTACCAAGCAACCAACTATTGTACTTTACATTTCAAATTAAGCAAATTTAGCATTTAATTATTATCAACCCAACTGTTTTATTTGTTTCATATAAGGGAATTCTTTTCAAACAAGTATAATTACACCATTGTAAACACACTGTGAGTAATCTCGAATGTTACATTTTAAATTACTTTACTACATTAGTAACCTTCAATTAGAAACAACTATTTCAAACTTTGATATATTTCAAAAGAATATTTCACACATAATTGAACCCTGTTTAAACAAGACCTTTAATATTTTAAACACAAACATAATTTTAAATAACAACAGCAACACTTTTATTTTATTACAAGCTAACGTATACACCGTATTCGGTCGATTTATTTACAATATAAACCTAATTTTAAACACACCGGATTTAGTTAGGTTACAAATTGGCGCACCAACTAGTGTGGCTTAAAAAATGTTAAATAAAAATATTTTTTATATTTTATATCAGCCCGGTAGACACGAAAGAATTAACATGCCGCACACCCACCAATATGATACGAGATATAAGGACAGTAGGGTAGGAGAAATACAACGGGATACAGAGACATACGAAGCACAACCCATACAAGAAATGGAAGTCATCACAATCAATAATATCGAAACTCGTACCGACGAAACACCTCATGCAGAACCGGAGGTGGAAGTGAGGGTCAGCGACCAACCAGACAAACCGTCCGAAGAGGCAAGATGGGATCACATGATGAGAATGATGATGGAACAATTCGGACAGGTTAAGGAAGATAGTCGATCTTTAAGGGAAGATGGTAGGAAATCCCGGGAAGAGAATCAAAGAAATATCGAGTTATTAAATAAAAATATAGAGTCAATAAAGGAGGACCATCGTGACTTAAATAAAAATATGGAGTCGCTTAGTAAAAATATGGAGTCGCTGAAAGAGGACTTGAATAAGAGGATAGATAATACCCATAAATCCATGGACATATTAAACAATAAAATAGATGACAACAGTAGAGCCATCAGAGAAGAATTGAACACCGCATTAAATAAGATTAGCCAGAAAATGGATGAAATGAGTAAGAAATATACGAAAGAGGTGGATCAGACAACAAGAGGAGAATTACCAAACGACAACAACTCAGAGATAGAAGAAGTACCAAATGATGAAACCATGGAAGAATTAAGTCAACAATCCGAAGACACTGGTAAACAAACTGAGGATAAAGAAGACTCGAAAGCATTGGTGCCTGAGGATACACACCACAGGAATGAAGAGAATATTCAGCATAAAGAAGCCATCATTAAAAATGTAAAGAACAAGATAATTAAGAAAACAGGAGAGAAAGAGACAAAGATAAAAGGAATAATACGCTCTAAGAAGACAAGGATTACAAAGGAAATATTAGAGATGACTAGAAGTGGATTAATCAACTTCGTGGACAACCCAATTATTCGTCATAGAGTAAGGATCAACGGTAAGAAGTATGAACAGGACTTCATAAAAATATTAAAAGTAAATCACCATAAAACCGTGGGTAAAAAATTAAATAAGAATCCAATTAAATTAAATATACCAACAAATGAAATACACCAAACAAGGTCAATTGATTCCTTAATGAATAACCAACCATTAAACTATTTCATTAATAACCCAGATGACGGAACGATTAAGACAACGTTACATGCCAGTGACTATGTTATGACGGAGAAGGTTATAAACAATGAGGTATTTAAAGTGAATACTCCTAGAAGAAAGAAGCTTCACAGGAAGAAGGAAAATTATCAAGAACAACTGGACCAGCTCATTGAAGGGTACGCCCAAAGAATAAGGGAAATGCGGAAGAAGAGGGACCAAGCGATGGAAGAATCCAACCAGGAAATGAACAAAGGTCAACCCGGATTAGAAAAAGGGCCAGACGTCAATAATAACCAAGACCAGGAGTACACTGGGCACATGGAGACTCAAAATGATGAGAGGAAGAAGGCAAGGAAACGGGGAGCCAATGACTATCTGGTAGCCGCCAAGTGGAAGAACCGCATGATAGCAATAGAGTGGAAAGGCACAAATAACCCCATGTATATCAACTATTAAAAAATGATTACTATTAAGAACAGATAATACGTGGTAGTAGACAACATTTATCACCCGAATGTTTAGGGTATAAAAGAAAAATATATGTTTAAAAACAATTACTATAAACAAACTCATTTAATGTTTAACAGAATCACATATTAAGCTCCAAATTATTGAAGGTAACTAATTGACGATAACAAATCAATTTGTCCTATTGAGTTACAAAAGTGTGTAGGATTAAGATATAAGCCAAACTATTTGCTACTGGTGAAAAAGGAACCAGATCTATCACACCCAAAGGATAGAAAATTATGTAATGTCAACTAAACGATTTAATAAGAAAAGGGACATCTATTATGTCACAAAGAGCCAGTAGTGGCATATAACTACAATTACTATACTATACTTAGAAAAAAAATGTGTATCCAAATGAATATTATATGTAACTAAGTTTTATCAAATGATTATTGTATACCTCTTGTAAAACTCAAATATTAATTAAAATCATCCAGAATAAAGGTTCACCCAACTAACCTTTGAAGGAGTAGAGAGGCAGAATAACAAAGTGTGTAAAATAAAAGAAGGATATTATTATGGAAAGTAAGGAAAGAGAAAAAAAAAATGTTTATAAAACAAACCAAGTAACCCCAAGAATGTCTATAAAATTAGATATTAGTATGTCATTATATTGTCACATTAAGTTGTAATTATAGAATATTGTATATTATATAAAATCATCCAGAATAAGTGAGAACCACCATCACTTGAAGGAGTAGAGAAGAAAAATGACAAAGAGTGTTAATTGTAAAGATAGCTATTGTTATAATGGAATGAAAAGAAAGAAAAATGTTTGTTAATTATCAAATATTGTACATCACAGAATATGTCAGAGAACATCAAACAAAAAACCATTTAGTATACGAACATTGTACGCCCTGATAATTCAGGATGAATATAACTTATTAAGAAAAACTTAATGAACTATTGTGAAAATAAAAATATTGTAAACTCTAGATAGAAAAAACCAACTGCATAAGTACTATAAGCAGCAAAATAAGTGTGTAACCATAAGAATACTCGAGTGAACCAAAGCAAATTGTCAACTAGTATAAAAAGTAACAATATAGCTGATAAAAGCATAGCTAAGAATGTCAAGTCTAAAAAGAAATAATTACCTGTAAGAAAGAAAGTATGTTAGCTAGTATAAAGATGGAAATGTGATATAAATGAAAACCTCTGATACCTTGAATATTATAGTGAATATATTATATTATTGAATATGAATGATATGTGTTATATTTTTTGAGTTGTGATAGTGCAACTGTTGCCAGGTGCAATGTTTATTTTTTTCTCACACAGAGAAGAGTAATGCCTCTGAATCTGAGTATGTGTATTGAGGAACGGCAGAGAATGTAAGCCACAGTGAGCCACTCTGATTCCGAACCCACTACAAAAGTTAGGGAGTTATATTGTATTAAAGTATCAAGGAGTATTATAAGAAAATCTGTGAGGTATGAATTATAATAACCATTAAGATAATCACGAATGTAAAGATATGTAATAAGAAAGTAAAATGTGAATAAGACAGGAAATTGTTAACTTAATAAACGAGATCTATTATAGTTAAATGACTTAGAAAGTAAGCAACTTGAAAATACTAGTAAGTTAAGAATTGTACCACTAGACAAAAAATCAAGCTAGAGTAATACACCAATAGTATGTTAAAAAATCAAAGAGTACAAGAAAAAAAAAACTATAGAAATATACTAAGAAACTGACATGAATTGATAATTTTATAAAAAATAAATTTTTCTCAAATGATCAATTTTGAGGAGGGTGTATATGTAACATAACAAAATGTTACCTAACCTAAATGTATGTTATCAGATTTTATAAGGACAAAACAACAATGTACATAGGGAATATAGTAGTAAGAATAACCAAGAAAGGAGAAATCAAGAAAGAAGAATGAAGCAGAAGTACCAAATGAAACAGTAAACCCAAATACTGTTTGACACTACAACCAGACAAAGACTAACACAAACTGATGGACAGAGTAAATTTACATTAAGCTGTCAATCAAGTCAGTAGTTAATGTAAACCGAATATTATATGTGAATAAAAAAGTGAATCAATAAGCATCTGAATACTGTGAAATCAAAATTAGCATTTTGCTGATAATAAATTTGACCATGACTAGTAAATTATGAATGCCAAAAACTAAAATTAGCAATGGCTACATAGTGAGAACAAAGATATATTTCAATCTCAAAAATACTGATGAGAAAGAAAAACCATCTGTGTGAGGGAATCTTATACAAGTAAAGTACCTCAACAAATTACCGAATTGAGAACCAATAAGTGTTGTTAAGGCAAAATTCCAATATGAGCGATATGTCTTAACAACGCCTAGACCAAGCATTAGTCAGTGAATTGATTATTGGGAGGTAACGTAAGTGTAAATTAAAATACACAAAACAATTGTTATGCTCTGACATAACAAAAAACATTATTAAAATGATATATTTAATCATAATTCAATTGATAAGTAGTAGAATAGAACGAGTTAGCATAAAACGAAATGTCATAGTAATTAGGATCGTTCATTACAGTGTATAAAGTTTAGGTGTACTCATAATGTTCAGAAAAAATGTCAGTACAGAGTTAATGGTGTTCCCACATAAACGTTTGAATAATAAAATGATATGTGAACACAAACAATATTAACCAAAGTGTAAAATCGGCGATTCAGAAAAAGCAGACGACAGTGAAAATGGTGTACCCGAACATTGATTTTATAACAATGTCGGTCAAAGTGAAATTAATTCGATATCGAGTGATATCAAATTAAAGAAGAAAAAATGATCTTTAATTTGATGATGATATCGACCCAATCGCAACTGTATTAAGTGCGGGAAAGATGTTAGCATCATTTACCAAAAAAGCATCAGAAATCTGTATGCGAATAACAACAACAACGACAAGCTGTCAATCATTTCAGAGTTTGGCGGTTGGAAACCGTTTTTAACGGCCAAAATAAAAGTACGTCATACTCGTCACACCTGCTAGGACCAATCACAAAATTAGTTAGTAATTAACATTTTTACCTAACGCCGATCAACGAGCGGGGTATATAAGAAGGAAGCAACCAATTTAAGACAGACACAGACCAACTTCATACAGCACGGGACGTGTTCTCGCTATCTCTTCATTTTTAATAACTATTAGCGTCATCTACATAAGACATCGAAATAAATAGTTCAACACCAAGAAACAACTACTTCAAGTTAATCTACAGAAAACAACAGTGATTATGTGCAGTATTATTTCAATTTAGTGCGGGAAATAATGAACAGTAAGTAATTAATTGTTATCATTCATGATCCATTAAGTCAGAAGAGGATCGCAATATTCTGTTCTTGTGCGTGTGTAGTGCAAAACCCGGTAATCACTATAATCCGATTACCGAAGTGGTAAATGAGTTTTAATTTAATAATTAAAACCAAAAGGTAACAGTGCAATCATTATTCATTTTTATCAGAGCGCCATAACCTGTACAATTTTTCTACACTGATCTGTACTGACGCAAAACACAGAAACATTTCAAGATTACACCATGTCTCAATTTATTATATGAATTTGTTATTATGAATTAAGCTGTATGTTAGTTATAAGTGTTCTCACATGATAAATTTTGTAAATCAAAAAGCAAGCGTTGACGAACGCACGGCCTATCAACAGGTCATTTTTATTTGTTTACTTAATGAAAGTAACCTCAAAACATTATCAATCAATATTTTATCAGCAAATCATTAGATATTGTGTAGGCATAATTTTCTTTTTCGTGTCTCAAAGAATTCACATCTGAGATTTTCATAATGTTAATGTTAAAAATAAATAACATCTGGACTTAGCCAGATTTATAATTCATGTTCTGAGCAAGCCGTATAAGGCATATAATAACTGATTTATAATTGTACAACTTTGTATGTTTTCATTATATTTGTTTTTGAATTCTCTATAAAGGTGTAAATAAAACCCATTATTAACAGCATCACTCGATTTGATTTATTTCTATATGATAATTAAATATTTTATTTAGAAAACTCAAACAACCTTCAGTTGTGTTTTAATATTTTTGAATAGCATTGCGATAAAGGTGATACACAATTATTTTAAATTTTTTTAATCATTCAGTAATTCTATTTGTGGGTTTTACACGGGATTTTCCCTAAATAAATCCGTGTGGCGCCCACTAACTGGCAAACAAGGCAATCTAACCTTGCTACTAAAGTGAGTTGGTGTTTGTAAACTGAGTTGACAGCTTAGTGAACTTCTAGAAAACACGACCAGGTACGTGAAAGTATATTTTGTTATTTATATTGTCCAGACATTACGAGACGTAACGTACTTAGACTATCAGCAACCTGGAGGAGAAGTTTTACAGCCAGTATCAACCAGACGATCATCATTACCAAGCAACCAACTATTGTACTTTACATTTCAAATTAAGCAAATTTAGCATTTAATTATTATCAACCCAACTGTTTTATTTGTTTCATATAAGGGAATTCTTTTCAAACAAGTATAATTACACCATTGTAAACACACTGTGAGTAATCTCGAATGTTACATTTTAAATTACTTTACTACATTAGTAACCTTCAATTAGAAACAACTATTTCAAACTTTGATATATTTCAAAAGAATATTTCACACATAATTGAACCCTGTTTAAACAAGACCTTTAATATTTTAAACACAAACATAATTTTAAATAACAACAGCAACACTTTTATTTTATTACAAGCTAACGTATACACCGTATTCGGTCGATTTATTTACAATATAAACCTAATTTTAAACACACCGGATTTAGTTAGGTTACAAATTGGCGCACCAACTAGTGTGGCTTAAAAAATGTTAAATAAAAATATTTTTTATATTTTATATCAGCCCGGTAGACACGAAAGAATTAACATGCCGCACACCCACCAATATGATACGAGATATAAGGACAGTAGGGTAGGAGAAATACAACGGGATACAGAGACATACGAAGCACAACCCATACAAGAAATGGAAGTCATCACAATCAATAATATCGAAACTCGTACCGACGAAACACCTCATGCAGAACCGGAGGTGGAAGTGAGGGTCAGCGACCAACCAGACAAACCGTCCGAAGAGGCAAGATGGGATCACATGATGAGAATGATGATGGAACAATTCGGACAGGTTAAGGAAGATAGTCGATCTTTAAGGGAAGATGGTAGGAAATCCCGGGAAGAGAATCAAAGAAATATCGAGTTATTAAATAAAAATATAGAGTCAATAAAGGAGGACCATCGTGACTTAAATAAAAATATGGAGTCGCTTAGTAAAAATATGGAGTCGCTGAAAGAGGACTTGAATAAGAGGATAGATAATACCCATAAATCCATGGACATATTAAACAATAAAATAGATGACAACAGTAGAGCCATCAGAGAAGAATTGAACACCGCATTAAATAAGATTAGCCAGAAAATGGATGAAATGAGTAAGAAATATACGAAAGAGGTGGATCAGACAACAAGAGGAGAATTACCAAACGACAACAACTCAGAGATAGAAGAAGTACCAAATGATGAAACCATGGAAGAATTAAGTCAACAATCCGAAGACACTGGTAAACAAACTGAGGATAAAGAAGACTCGAAAGCATTGGTGCCTGAGGATACACACCACAGGAATGAAGAGAATATTCAGCATAAAGAAGCCATCATTAAAAATGTAAAGAACAAGATAATTAAGAAAACAGGAGAGAAAGAGACAAAGATAAAAGGAATAATACGCTCTAAGAAGACAAGGATTACAAAGGAAATATTAGAGATGACTAGAAGTGGATTAATCAACTTCGTGGACAACCCAATTATTCGTCATAGAGTAAGGATCAACGGTAAGAAGTATGAACAGGACTTCATAAAAATATTAAAAGTAAATCACCATAAAACCGTGGGTAAAAAATTAAATAAGAATCCAATTAAATTAAATATACCAACAAATGAAATACACCAAACAAGGTCAATTGATTCCTTAATGAATAACCAACCATTAAACTATTTCATTAATAACCCAGATGACGGAACGATTAAGACAACGTTACATGCCAGTGACTATGTTATGACGGAGAAGGTTATAAACAATGAGGTATTTAAAGTGAATACTCCTAGAAGAAAGAAGCTTCACAGGAAGAAGGAAAATTATCAAGAACAACTGGACCAGCTCATTGAAGGGTACGCCCAAAGAATAAGGGAAATGCGGAAGAAGAGGGACCAAGCGATGGAAGAATCCAACCAGGAAATGAACAAAGGTCAACCCGGATTAGAAAAAGGGCCAGACGTCAATAATAACCAAGACCAGGAGTACACTGGGCACATGGAGACTCAAAATGATGAGAGGAAGAAGGCAAGGAAACGGGGAGCCAATGACTATCTGGTAGCCGCCAAGTGGAAGAACCGCATGATAGCAATAGAGTGGAAAGGCACAAATAACCCCATGTATATCAACTATTAAAAAATGATTACTATTAAGAACAGATAATACGTGGTAGTAGACAACATTTATCACCCGAATGTTTAGGGTATAAAAGAAAAATATATGTTTAAAAACAATTACTATAAACAAACTCATTTAATGTTTAACAGAATCACATATTAAGCTCCAAATTATTGAAGGTAACTAATTGACGATAACAAATCAATTTGTCCTATTGAGTTACAAAAGTGTGTAGGATTAAGATATAAGCCAAACTATTTGCTACTGGTGAAAAAGGAACCAGATCTATCACACCCAAAGGATAGAAAATTATGTAATGTCAACTAAACGATTTAATAAGAAAAGGGACATCTATTATGTCACAAAGAGCCAGTAGTGGCATATAACTACAATTACTATACTATACTTAGAAAAAAAATGTGTATCCAAATGAATATTATATGTAACTAAGTTTTATCAAATGATTATTGTATACCTCTTGTAAAACTCAAATATTAATTAAAATCATCCAGAATAAAGGTTCACCCAACTAACCTTTGAAGGAGTAGAGAGGCAGAATAACAAAGTGTGTAAAATAAAAGAAGGATATTATTATGGAAAGTAAGGAAAGAGAAAAAAAAAATGTTTATAAAACAAACCAAGTAACCCCAAGAATGTCTATAAAATTAGATATTAGTATGTCATTATATTGTCACATTAAGTTGTAATTATAGAATATTGTATATTATATAAAATCATCCAGAATAAGTGAGAACCACCATCACTTGAAGGAGTAGAGAAGAAAAATGACAAAGAGTGTTAATTGTAAAGATAGCTATTGTTATAATGGAATGAAAAGAAAGAAAAATGTTTGTTAATTATCAAATATTGTACATCACAGAATATGTCAGAGAACATCAAACAAAAAACCATTTAGTATACGAACATTGTACGCCCTGATAATTCAGGATGAATATAACTTATTAAGAAAAACTTAATGAACTATTGTGAAAATAAAAATATTGTAAACTCTAGATAGAAAAAACCAACTGCATAAGTACTATAAGCAGCAAAATAAGTGTGTAACCATAAGAATACTCGAGTGAACCAAAGCAAATTGTCAACTAGTATAAAAAGTAACAATATAGCTGATAAAAGCATAGCTAAGAATGTCAAGTCTAAAAAGAAATAATTACCTGTAAGAAAGAAAGTATGTTAGCTAGTATAAAGATGGAAATGTGATATAAATGAAAACCTCTGATACCTTGAATATTATAGTGAATATATTATATTATTGAATATGAATGATATGTGTTATATTTTTTGAGTTGTGATAGTGCAACTGTTGCCAGGTGCAATGTTTATTTTTTTCTCACACAGAGAAGAGTAATGCCTCTGAATCTGAGTATGTGTATTGAGGAACGGCAGAGAATGTAAGCCACAGTGAGCCACTCTGATTCCGAACCCACTACAAAAGTTAGGGAGTTATATTGTATTAAAGTATCAAGGAGTATTATAAGAAAATCTGTGAGGTATGAATTATAATAACCATTAAGATAATCACGAATGTAAAGATATGTAATAAGAAAGTAAAATGTGAATAAGACAGGAAATTGTTAACTTAATAAACGAGATCTATTATAGTTAAATGACTTAGAAAGTAAGCAACTTGAAAATACTAGTAAGTTAAGAATTGTACCACTAGACAAAAAATCAAGCTAGAGTAATACACCAATAGTATGTTAAAAAATCAAAGAGTACAAGAAAAAAAAAACTATAGAAATATACTAAGAAACTGACATGAATTGATAATTTTATAAAAAATAAATTTTTCTCAAATGATCAATTTTGAGGAGGGTGTATATGTAACATAACAAAATGTTACCTAACCTAAATGTATGTTATCAGATTTTATAAGGACAAAACAACAATGTACATAGGGAATATAGTAGTAAGAATAACCAAGAAAGGAGAAATCAAGAAAGAAGAATGAAGCAGAAGTACCAAATGAAACAGTAAACCCAAATACTGTTTGACACTACAACCAGACAAAGACTAACACAAACTGATGGACAGAGTAAATTTACATTAAGCTGTCAATCAAGTCAGTAGTTAATGTAAACCGAATATTATATGTGAATAAAAAAGTGAATCAATAAGCATCTGAATACTGTGAAATCAAAATTAGCATTTTGCTGATAATAAATTTGACCATGACTAGTAAATTATGAATGCCAAAAACTAAAATTAGCAATGGCTACATAGTGAGAACAAAGATATATTTCAATCTCAAAAATACTGATGAGAAAGAAAAACCATCTGTGTGAGGGAATCTTATACAAGTAAAGTACCTCAACAAATTACCGAATTGAGAACCAATAAGTGTTGTTAAGGCAAAATTCCAATATGAGCGATATGTCTTAACAACGCCTAGACCAAGCATTAGTCAGTGAATTGATTATTGGGAGGTAACGTAAGTGTAAATTAAAATACACAAAACAATTGTTATGCTCTGACATAACAAAAAACATTATTAAAATGATATATTTAATCATAATTCAATTGATAAGTAGTAGAATAGAACGAGTTAGCATAAAACGAAATGTCATAGTAATTAGGATCGTTCATTACAGTGTATAAAGTTTAGGTGTACTCATAATGTTCAGAAAAAATGTCAGTACAGAGTTAATGGTGTTCCCACATAAACGTTTGAATAATAAAATGATATGTGAACACAAACAATATTAACCAAAGTGTAAAATCGGCGATTCAGAAAAAGCAGACGACAGTGAAAATGGTGTACCCGAACATTGATTTTATAACAATGTCGGTCAAAGTGAAATTAATTCGATATCGAGTGATATCAAATTAAAGAAGAAAAAATGATCTTTAATTTGATGATGATATCGACCCAATCGCAACTGTATTAAGTGCGGGAAAGATGTTAGCATCATTTACCAAAAAAGCATCAGAAATCTGTATGCGAATAACAACAACAACGACAAGCTGTCAATCATTTCAGAGTTTGGCGGTTGGAAACCGTTTTTAACGGCCAAAATAAAAGTACGTCATACTCGTCACACCTGCTAGGACCAATCACAAAATTAGTTAGTAATTAACATTTTTACCTAACGCCGATCAACGAGCGGGGTATATAAGAAGGAAGCAACCAATTTAAGACAGACACAGACCAACTTCATACAGCACGGGACGTGTTCTCGCTATCTCTTCATTTTTAATAACTATTAGCGTCATCTACATAAGACATCGAAATAAATAGTTCAACACCAAGAAACAACTACTTCAAGTTAATCTACAGAAAACAACAGTGATTATGTGCAGTATTATTTCAATTTAGTGCGGGAAATAATGAACAGAAAGTAATTAATTGTTATCATTCAT
This sequence comes from Magicicada septendecula, assembly GCA_034769895.1. Lineage (NCBI taxonomy): Eukaryota > Metazoa > Arthropoda > Insecta > Hemiptera > Cicadidae > Magicicada > Magicicada septendecula. The sequence goes on from CM068367.1 coordinate 402,138,920, forward strand.
GATCCATTAAGTCAGAAGAGGATCGCAATATTCTGTTCTTGTGCGTGTGTAGTGCAAAACCCGGTAATCACTATAATCCGATTACCGAAGTGGTAAATGAGTTTTAATTTAATAATTAAAACCAAAAGGTAACAGTGCAATCATTATTCATTTTTATCAGAGCGCCATAACCTGTACAATTTTTCTACACTGATCTGTACTGACGCAAAACACAGAAACATTTCAAGATTACACCATGTCTCAATTTATTATATGAATTTGTTATTATGAATTAAGCTGTATGTTAGTTATAAGTGTTCTCACATGATAAATTTTGTAAATCAAAAAGCAAGCGTTGACGAACGCACGGCCTATCAACAGGTCATTTTTATTTGTTTACTTAATGAAAGTAACCTCAAAACATTATCAATCAATATTTTATCAGCAAATCATTAGATATTGTGTAGGCATAATTTTCTTTTTCGTGTCTCAAAGAATTCACATCTGAGATTTTCATAATGTTAATGTTAAAAATAAATAACATCTGGACTTAGCCAGATTTATAATTCATGTTCTGAGCAAGCCGTATAAGGCATATAATAACTGATTTATAATTGTACAACTTTGTATGTTTTCATTATATTTGTTTTTGAATTCTCTATAAAGGTGTAAATAAAACCCATTATTAACAGCATCACTCGATTTGATTTATTTCTATATGATAATTAAATATTTTATTTAGAAAACTCAAACAACCTTCAGTTGTGTTTTAATATTTTTGAATAGCATTGCCATAAAGGTGATACACAATTATTTTAAATTTTTTTAATCATTCAGTAATTCTATTTGTGGGTTTTACACGGGATTTTCCCTAAATAAATCCGTGTGGCGCCCACTAACTGGCAAACAAGGCAATCTAACCTTGCTACTAAAGTGAGTTGGTGTTTGTAAACTGAGTTGACAGCTTAGTGAACTTCTAGAAAACACGACCAGGTACGTGAAAGTATATTTTGTTATTTATATTGTCCAGACATTACGAGACGTAACGTACTTAGACTATCAGCAACCTGGAGGAGAAGTTTTACAGCCAGTATCAACCAGACGATCATCATTACCAAGCAACCAACTATTGTACTTTACATTTCAAATTAAGCAAATTTAGCATTTAATTATTATCAACCCAACTGTTTTATTTGTTTCATATAAGGGAATTCTTTTCAAACAAGTATAATTACACCATTGTAAACACACTGTGAGTAATCTCGAATGTTACATTTTAAATTACTTTACTACATTAGTAACCTTCAATTAGAAACAACTATTTCAAACTTTGATATATTTCAAAAGAATATTTCACACATAATTGAACCCTGTTTAAACAAGACCTTTAATATTTTAAACACAAACATAATTTTAAATAACAACAGCAACACTTTTATTTTATTACAAGCTAACGTATACACCGTATTCGGTCGATTTATTTACAATATAAACCTAATTTTAAACACACCGGATTTAGTTAGGTTACAAATTGGCGCACCAACTAGTGTGGCTTAAAAAATGTTAAATAAAAATATTTTTTATATTTTATATCAGCCCGGTAGACACGAAAGAATTAACATGCCGCACACCCACCAATATGATACGAGATATAAGGACAGTAGGGTAGGAGAAATACAACGGGATACAGAGACATACGAAGCACAACCCATACAAGAAATGGAAGTCATCACAATCAATAATATCGAAACTCGTACCGACGAAACACCTCATGCAGAACCGGAGGTGGAAGTGAGGGTCAGCGACCAACCAGACAAACCGTCCGAAGAGGCAAGATGGGATCACATGATGAGAATGATGATGGAACAATTCGGACAGGTTAAGGAAGATAGTCGATCTTTAAGGGAAGATGGTAGGAAATCCCGGGAAGAGAATCAAAGAAATATCGAGTTATTAAATAAAAATATAGAGTCAATAAAGGAGGACCATCGTGACTTAAATAAAAATATGGAGTCGCTTAGTAAAAATATGGAGTCGCTGAAAGAGGACTTGAATAAGAGGATAGATAATACCCATAAATCCATGGACATATTAAACAATAAAATAGATGACAACAGTAGAGCCATCAGAGAAGAATTGAACACCGCATTAAATAAGATTAGCCAGAAAATGGATGAAATGAGTAAGAAATATACGAAAGAGGTGGATCAGACAACAAGAGGAGAATTACCAAACGACAACAACTCAGAGATAGAAGAAGTACCAAATGATGAAACCATGGAAGAATTAAGTCAACAATCCGAAGACACTGGTAAACAAACTGAGGATAAAGAAGACTCGAAAGCATTGGTGCCTGAGGATACACACCACAGGAATGAAGAGAATATTCAGCATAAAGAAGCCATCATTAAAAATGTAAAGAACAAGATAATTAAGAAAACAGGAGAGAAAGAGACAAAGATAAAAGGAATAATACGCTCTAAGAAGACAAGGATTACAAAGGAAATATTAGAGATGACTAGAAGTGGATTAATCAACTTCGTGGACAACCCAATTATTCGTCATAGAGTAAGGATCAACGGTAAGAAGTATGAACAGGACTTCATAAAAATATTAAAAGTAAATCACCATAAAACCGTGGGTAAAAAATTAAATAAGAATCCAATTAAATTAAATATACCAACAAATGAAATACACCAAACAAGGTCAATTGATTCCTTAATGAATAACCAACCATTAAACTATTTCATTAATAACCCAGATGACGGAACGATTAAGACAACGTTACATGCCAGTGACTATGTTATGACGGAGAAGGTTATAAACAATGAGGTATTTAAAGTGAATACTCCTAGAAGAAAGAAGCTTCACAGGAAGAAGGAAAATTATCAAGAACAACTGGACCAGCTCATTGAAGGGTACGCCCAAAGAATAAGGGAAATGCGGAAGAAGAGGGACCAAGCGATGGAAGAATCCAACCAGGAAATGAACAAAGGTCAACCCGGATTAGAAAAAGGGCCAGACGTCAATAATAACCAAGACCAGGAGTACACTGGGCACATGGAGACTCAAAATGATGAGAGGAAGAAGGCAAGGAAACGGGGAGCCAATGACTATCTGGTAGCCGCCAAGTGGAAGAACCGCATGATAGCAATAGAGTGGAAAGGCACAAATAACCCCATGTATATCAACTATTAAAAAATGATTACTATTAAGAACAGATAATACGTGGTAGTAGACAACATTTATCACCCGAATGTTTAGGGTATAAAAGAAAAATATATGTTTAAAAACAATTACTATAAACAAACTCATTTAATGTTTAACAGAATCACATATTAAGCTCCAAATTATTGAAGGTAACTAATTGACGATAACAAATCAATTTGTCCTATTGAGTTACAAAAGTGTGTAGGATTAAGATATAAGCCAAACTATTTGCTACTGGTGAAAAAGGAACCAGATCTATCACACCCAAAGGATAGAAAATTATGTAATGTCAACTAAACGATTTAATAAGAAAAGGGACATCTATTATGTCACAAAGAGCCAGTAGTGGCATATAACTACAATTACTATACTATACTTAGAAAAAAAATGTGTATCCAAATGAATATTATATGTAACTAAGTTTTATCAAATGATTATTGTATACCTCTTGTAAAACTCAAATATTAATTAAAATCATCCAGAATAAAGGTTCACCCAACTAACCTTTGAAGGAGTAGAGAGGCAGAATAACAAAGTGTGTAAAATAAAAGAAGGATATTATTATGGAAGTAAGGAAAGAGAAAAAAAAATGTTTATAAAACAAACCAAGTAACCCCAAGAATGTCTATAAAATTAGATATTAGTATGTCATTATATTGTCACATTAAGTTGTAATTATAGAATATTGTATATTATATAAAATCATCCAGAATAAGTGAATAAGTGAGAACCACCATCACTTGAAGGAGTAGAGAAGAAAAATGACAAAGAGTGTTAATTGTAAAGATAGCTATTGTTATAATGGAATGAAAAGAAAGAAAAATGTTTGTTAATTATCAAATATTGTACATCACAGAATATGTCAGAGAACATCAAACAAAAAACCATTTAGTATACGAACATTGTACGCCCTGATAATTCAGGATGAATATAACTTATTAAGAAAAACGTAATGAACTATTGTGAAAATAAAAATATTGTAAACTCTAGATAGAAAAAACCAACTGCATAAGTACTATAAGCAGCAAAATAAGTGTGTAACCATAAGAATACTCGAGTGAACCAAAGCAAATTGTCAACTAGTATAAAAAGTAACAATATAGCTGATAAAAGCATAGCTAAGAATGTCAAGTCTAAAAAGAAATAATTACCTGTAAGAAAGAAAGTATGTTAGCTAGTATAAAGATGGAAATGTGATATAAATGAAAACCTCTGATACCTTGAATATTATAGTGAATATATTATATTATTGAATATGAATGATATGTGTTATATTTTTTGAGTTGTGATAGTGCAACTGTTGCCAGGTGCAATGTTTATTTTTTTCTCACACAGAGAAGAGTAATGCCTCTGAATCTGAGTATGTGTATTGAGGAACGGCAGAGAATGTAAGCCACAGTGAGCCACTCTGATTCCGAACCCACTACAAAAGTTAGGGAGTTATATTGTATTAAAGTATCAAGGAGTATTATAAGAAAATCTGTGAGGTATGAATTATAATAACCATTAAGATAATCACGAATGTAAAGATATGTAATAAGAAAGTAAAATGTGAATAAGACAGGAAATTGTTAACTTAATAAACGAGATCTATTATAGTTAAATGACTTAGAAAGTAAGCAACTTGAAAATACTAGTAAGTTAAGAATTGTACCACTAGACAAAAAATCAAGCTAGAGTAATACACCAATAGTATGTTAAAAAATCAAAGAGTACAAGAAAAAAAAAACTATAGAAATATACTAAGAAACTGACATGAATTGATAATTTTATAAAAAATAAATTTTTCTCAAATGATCAATTTTGAGGAGGGTGTATATGTAACATAACAAAATGTTACCTAACCTAAATGTATGTTATCAGATTTTATAAGGACAAAACAACAATGTACATAGGGAATATAGTAGTAAGAATAACCAAGAAAGGAGAAATCAAGAAAGAAGAATGAAGCAGAAGTACCAAATGAAACAGTAAACCCAAATACTGTTTGACACTACAACCAGACAAAGACTAACACAAACTGATGGACAGAGTAAATTTACATTAAGCTGTCAATCAAGTCAGTAGTTAATGTAAACCGAATATTATATGTGAATAAAAAAGTGAATCAATAAGCATCTGAATACTGTGAAATCAAAATTAGCATTTTGCTGATAATAAATTTGACCATGACTAGTAAATTATGAATGCCAAAAACTAAAATTAGCAATGGCTACATAGTGAGAACAAAGATATATTTCAATCTCAAAAATACTGATGAGAAAGAAAAACCATCTGTGTGAGGGAATCTTATACAAGTAAAGTACCTCAACAAATTACCGAATTGAGAACCAATAAGTGTTGTTAAGGCAAAATTCCAATATGAGCGATATGTCTTAACAACGCCTAGACCAAGCATTAGTCAGTGAATTGATTATTGGGAGGTAACGTAAGTGTAAATTAAAATACACAAAACAATTGTTATGCTCTGACATAACAAAAAACATTATTAAAATGATATATTTAATCATAATTCAATTGATAAGTAGTAGAATAGAACGAGTTAGCATAAAACGAAATGTCATAGTAATTAGGATCGTTCATTACAGTGTATGAAGTTTAGGTGTACTCATAATGTTCAGAAAAAATGTCAGTACAGAGTTAATGGTGTTCCCACATAAACGTTTGAATAATAAAATGATATGTGAACACAAACAATATTAACCAAAGTGTAAAATCGGCGATTCAGAAAAAGCAGACGACAGTGAAAATGGTGTACCCGAACATTGATTTTATAACAATGTCGGTCAAAGTGAAATTAATTCGATATCGAGTGATATCAAATTAAAGAAGAAAAAATGATCTTTAATTTGATGATGATATCGACCCAATCGCAACTGTATTAAGTGCGGGAAAGATGTTAGCATCATTTACCAAAAAAGCATCAGAAATCTGTATGCGAATAACAACAACAACGACAAGCTGTCAATCATTTCAGAGTTTGGCGGTTGGAAACCGTTTTTAACGGCCAAAATAAAAGTACGTCATACTCGTCACACCTGCTAGGACCAATCACAAAATTAGTTAGTAATTAACATTTTTACCTAACGCCGATCAACGAGCGGGGTATATAAGAAGGAAGCAACCAATTTAAGACAGACACAGACCAACTTCATACAGCACAGGACGTGTTCTCGCTATCTCTTCATTTTTAATAACTATTAGCGTCATCTACATAAGACATCGAAATAAATAGTTCAACACCAAGAAACAACTACTTCAAGTTAATCTACAGAAAACAACAGTGATTATGTGCAGTATTATTTCAATTTAGTGCGGGAAATAATGAACAGAAAGTAATTAATTATTATCATTCATGATCCATTAAGTCAGAAGAGGATCGCAATATTCTGTTCTTGTGCGTGTGTAGTGCAAAACCCGGTAATCACTATAATCCGATTACCGAAGTGGTAAATGAGTTTTAATTTAATAACTAAAACCAAAAGGTAACAGTGCAATCATTATTCATTTTTATCAGAGCGCCATAACCTGTACAATTTTTCTACACTGATCTGTACTGACGCAAAACACAGAAACATTTCAAGATTACACCATGTCTCAATTTATTATATGAATTTGTTATTATGAATTAAGCTGTATGTTAGTTATAAGTGTTCTCACATGATAAATTTTGTAAATCAAAAAGCAAGCGTTGACGAACGCACGGCCTATCAACAGGTCATTTTTATTTGTTTACTTAATGAAAGTAACCTCAAAACATTATCAATCAATATTTTATCAGCAAATCATTAGATATTGTGTAGGCATAATTTTCTTTTTCGTGTCTCAAAGAATTCACATCTGAGATTTTCATAATGTTAATGTTAAAAATAAATAACATCTGGACTTAGCCAGATTTATAATTCATGTTCTGAGCAAGCCGTATAAGGCATATAATAACTGATTTATAATTGTACAACTTTGTATGTTTTCATTATATTTGTTTTTGAATTCTCTATAAAGGTGTAAATAAAACCCATTATTAACAGCATCACTCGATTTGATTTATTTCTATATGATAATTAAATATTTTATTTAGAAAACTCAAACAACCTTCAGTTGTGTTTTAATATTTTTGAATAGCATTGCCATAAAGGTGATACACAATTATTTTAAATTTTTTTAATCATTCAGTAATTCTATTTGTGGGTTTTACACGGGATTTTCCCTAAATAAATCCGTGTGGCGCCCACTAACTGGCAAACAAGGCAATCTAACCTTGCTACTAAAGTGAGTTGGTGTTTGTAAACTGAGTTGACAGCTTAGTGAACTTCTAGAAAACACGACCAGGTACGTGAAAGTATATTTTGTTATTTATATTGTCCAGACATTACGAGACGTAACGTACTTAGACTATCAGCAACCTGGAGGAGAAGTTTTACAGCCAGTATCAACCAGACGATCATCATTATCAAGCAACCAACTATTGTACTTTACATTTCAAATTAAGCAAATTTAGCATTTAATTATTATCAACCCAACTGTTTTATTTGTTTCATATAAGGGAATTCTTTTCAAACAAGTATAATTACACCATTGTAAACACACTGTGAGTAATCTCGAATGTTACATTTTAAATTACTTTACTACATTAGTAACCTTCAATTAGAAACAACTATTTCAAACTTTGATATATTTCAAAAGAATATTTCACACATAATTGAACCCTGTTTAAACAAGACCTTTAATATTTTAAACACAAACATAATTTTAAATAACAACAGCAACACTTTTATTTTATTACAAGCTAACGTATACACCGTATTCGGTCAATTTATTTACAATATAAACCTAATTTTAAACACACCGGATTTAGTTAGGTTACAATATATATAAAATATATGCATAAAATTAATGGCTTGTATAAGTTAATGATTGATCTCCATTAAGTAGTGCTCAAGTTTCCAAAGTTTTAATATTATGATGTCCGTAATTAAAACATCAGAGCAGTTTTAGTGTGAATGAGGGTACACTGTGGACAAAAATTTTCAACATTTCCTATTGAGCGTTGCTTAGAGTAAAGCTGCGAATCTACAGTGTATGTTTCACAGAACAAACACGCGAAAAAGAAGGAGCACTCCGAAGTCACTCATGGACCCTCAGCATCTTGCACAGGGTTCATTCCCTAAAGACGAAAAGTCTGTCTATGAATCGTTCCTCTGTAAACACGTGCAGTTACATTGCCCAGTGATCCACAGGAAGCAAATTGATGTCCATTTTTTTGGCTTGCACACGTTATGTTGGTGTGGGTTTCGGCACTTTCCATTTAAAAAGCGTGCAAATGTAAGAAAATAAACATGAGTGAGGCCAGAAATAACGTGAATTGTGTGTGTGTGTGTGTGTCTTACCTGCCTTTTTATTGCTGTAGGCATAATAATAAAATGGAAACGTAAACATTACATAACTGAGATATGCTTACCTGCCACGAACGATATATTATTTTATACATGGAGGAGTTCAGTGACATACACACGTACAGAAGAACTATATATATATATATATATATATATATATATATATATATATATATATATAAAGATATTAACTCATACATAATTTACATTAAAATAAAAAAATTATAATTTTATTGCCTGGCAACAAAATTATTTTATTTTTAACACTTACCATTGTTTGAAAAAGTTTAAATGAATTTTCAAGTACTTTACTGTTGTTAAAACGTAAAAGGTTGCAGGTAATCTACCCCTTCCCCTTAACTGATCTTCACCAAAATCGAAAGTCCTTGAGACCTCTACAATTCAGGGACGTATGCAAAAAATTATTTGATTCAGTTTGAATTTGCGGCTGTTATCGTTTGCCATAGAAAATACGCTTGATAAAAAAATGTTGCAGGTAAACTACCCCTTCCCCTTAACCGATCTTCACCAAAAACAATAGGTCTTGCGAACTCAACAATTTAGGGCTGTATGCAAATAATCTTTTGATTGTGTTTGCATTTGCGGCTGTTATCGTTTGCCATAGGAAATACCCTTGTTAAAACATAAAATGTTACAGGTAAACTACCCCTTTCCCTTAACCGATCTTCACCAAAAACAATAGGTCTTGAGAACTCTACAATTCAGGGCTGTATGCGAAACATTATTTGATTCTGTTTGAATTTGCAGCTGTTATCGTTTGCAAAAAAAAAATTTCCCTTGATAAAAAAAACCGTTGCAGGTAAACTACCCCTTTCCCTCAACCGATCTTCACCAAAAACAATAGGTTGTGAGTACTCTACAAATCAGGGCTGTATGCAAAAAATTATTTGTTTCTGTTTGAATTTGCGGCAGTTATCGTTTGCCTTAGAAAAATAATCTACACACAGACACTTTTCGAAAAACGACTTTTTTTCATGTTTTGAGTGTAGTACAATCAGAATCTGCAATAATCTCGAACACGATTTTTTTTGCCATCACCATACTTCCATTTCCTTAAGGAATATGGAAGTAATTAGTGTCAAATGTCAACAAAGTGTAAGCAGATACAAATAAGTGTAATTAAAGTACACTGTGAGCATAAAAGTCATGTGAAGACAAACATAAGAATTTAAAAACATTATAACATAAAACTAAATTAAAGGCCAAAGAAGGAAGTTGGTTTCTAACAACAGTGTATTCTGCAAAGGACGCCAACTCACTTTTGTTCAAGTGTCTGATCAGAGAGCATCGAAGCGAAAGGGTGCGGTAAATCAGTGACAGAAATAGTAAATAATTATTAATCAGTGTTAATCTATTAGTTCAAAATAAAGAAGTTCAGTCATTCAAGCAGTATATGTAATTATGTGATTTAAATAGTGTTAAATTCTAAATAGTACAACCTATGAAATTAAACAGTATAAAATAAACATTCAAGATTAAACTTTAGTTAAAACGAATTGTGAGGTTAGCGTTAGAGGGGCCGCACACTGCAACAAAACTGTTCCGGAATTGTTTCGTCTGTTTCTCGCCCACGCAATAAAACGCATTAATGGCTTGTATAAGTTAATGATTGATCTCCATTAAGTAGTGCTCAAGTTTCCAAAGTTTTAATATTATGATGTCCGTAATTAAAACATCAGAGCAGGTTTAGTGTGAATGAGGGTACACTGTGGACAAAAATTTTCAACATTTCCTACTGAGCGTTGCTTAGAGTAAAGCTGCAAATCTACAGCGTATGTTTCACAGAACAAACACGCAAAAAAGAAGGAGCGCTCCGAAGTCACTCATGGACCCTCAGCATCTTGCAGAGGGTTCATTCCCTAAAGACGAAAAGTCTGTCTATGAATCGTTCCTCTGTAAACACGTGCAGTTACATTGCCCAGCGATCCACAGGAAGCAAACTGATGTCCATTTTTTCGGATTGCACGCGTTATGTTGGTGTGGGTTTCGGCACTTTCCATTTAAAAAGCGTGCAAATGTAAGAAAATAAACATGAGTGAGGCCAGAAATAACGTGAATTGTGTGTGTGTGTGTGTGTGTGTGTCTTACCTGCCTTTTTATTGCTGTAGGCATAATAATAAAATGGAAACGTAAACATTACATAACTGAGATATGCTTACCTGCCACGAACGATATATTATTTTATACATGGAGGAGTTCAGTGACATACACATGTACAGAAGAATTATATATATATATATATATATTACTATAATACTTATAACTATTTTACCTCAAGATGTATTTTTTCCTTTAGGGACATGTTTCGGGAGATCCTGTTCTCCCATCTTCAGCCTTCGCCATCTTGCTTCTGGTGCAGTATTTGTGTGTTGGCTTCTGGATGTTATTATGGTGGTTTGTTGGTCTTTGGTCCTTCAATGTTGCATTATTGTGTGTGGTTGTGGTATCTGTTTTTGTATTTTGTGTATTTTCGATGTTGAGTGCTTTGAATATTGTGTCATGTTTTGTATTGATTTGTATTTGTTCTGGTATTAATTTGTTTTGTGTTTTATGTTTGTAAATCTGTAAATTTTCCCAAATGTTCATTATGGTGCCTTTGTGTGGTATATGTTTTATTAGTGTTACATTGGTTATGTCTGGGAATTCATGTCCTGTGTTTATTGCATGTGTGGCTAAATTGGATTTATATATATTTGGTTTTTTGTATGCATTTAGGTGTTCAAAATAACGTTTTTTCAGCTGTTTTTTTGTTTGTCCTATATAACATTTATTGCAATCTTGGCATTCAATTTTGTATATACCGTTGGTTGTTGTATTATCTTTGTTGTGTGAGCTATTTAGATTTTGTAATTTATTTTTATTAGTTTTGTATGCTATTTTTATATCTGTGTTTTTAAATAGTTTTGTTAGTTTTGACATTTTATTATTTATATATGTGAATGTGGCCCATTTTTTGTTGTTGTTATTATTTATGTGTTGTACAGTTTGATTAATTCTTAATTGTTCAGTTTTTATTTTGTATTTGATTTTATTTTCTATTTTGATCATAGTATTTTTATTGTATCCATTTGCATAACCAATTTGGTATATTATATTTCTTTCTTTGTCAGTTTCTTGTTTGTTTAGGGGTATTTTGTACATTCTGTTAAATAACGAATAAAATGCTGCCATTTTATGTTGTGGTGGGTGGTCAGAATGGTTAGGTATAATGATGTTAGTGAAAGTTGGTTTTCTATATATTGCATATTGTATGTGTTTGTTGTATCTTGTGATGGTTATGTCTAAATAGTTGATTTTGTTATGTTTTTCTTTTTCTTCTGTGAATTGTATTTTGGGATGTATGTTATTGATTTGTTTCAGTATGTTCTCTGCATTTGTGTTTTTGTTATTTGATACATATAGTCCATCATCTACATATCTTATCCATATGCCATCTGGGTCATGTGTTTTTATGATATTTTGTATTTTGGTGTCTATATGTTGTAGGAATATTTCTGCTATTATGCTTGATAATGGTGATCCCATTGCTAATCCTTCTTTCTGTTGATAAATTTTGCTATTAAATTCAAAGTAATTTTGTTTTAGTATTAGTTGGAGACTATTTTTTATTTCGGTTATATATTGTTTGTTTTCATTTTGTTCTATAAGTTTGTTTATTATTATGTCCCTAAAGGAAAAAATACATCTTGAGGTAAAATAGTTATAAGTATTATAGTATTATATACATCAAGAAACGGACTGTAGCAGAAAGTGATGAAATAATATAACCATACAAGGTAAATAAGCCTACAGTGAAAAAACGAAAAGTGAGGTTATAAAACAAAGCAAAAACAAAAGTGTACAGTGAAGAAAAAAATAGTGAAGTGAATAGCAAATAAGTGAAATCAACTACCAAATAACAGATAACAAATCATCTCTCACATAAATATACATTAACATGCACACAAACAACATAACCACAATTCCATATAACCACATTACCAAATTGTTAAACAAATTTCAAACATGAAAAAAACAACTAATGAACACAAACATAAACATATACTTCAATAGACAATGCCAAAAACATAAATTAACACCTAAATACATCAACATAAACACAAACAACAAAAATATGACTGCACAAAAAACTATAAAACAAGCACAAAGGCTATGGATACAAAACGAAATTAATCAATTATACAGTAAGAAAAATAGCATAACACTAGACATATACAAACTACACTTAGAGCTAACAAATTTATTACATCCAATCACTTGGAACAATAAATACAATAACATAGAAAATAAAATAAGATTTGAGAAAAACAAAAAGACTTATACAATCAACAAAAAACTTTACACATTAAAACAACAAAACAAAAATCAAGAACAAAAAAACAAAAATAAACACACATTTTACCTTCAAACCATTAACCTCAGCAATACAGAATTTAACAAAAAAGAAACAGAATATTTAAACAATATGTCAAAAACTAACATAACCCAAAATGCAAACAAAAATCTAGAAAATTTAATAGTAGAAACAGAATTTGCCATTAACCTAATAAAAGACAATATACAAGAAGAAAAAAGAACAGAAGCAACACATATAATTAAAAAAATAATCACTAGCGAAATGAAAAACAAAGATAAACAAAAGAAAAACAATAAAACAATAAAAGAAATTAAAAATAAAGTAAAGAACAATAATTTAATAATAACTAAAGCAGACAAAAGTCAAGCAACAGTAATCATTGATAAAACAGACTACATCAAAAAAACCGAAGACTTCATCAACAATAATAAATGCGTACAACTAGATAAAAACCCAACAGAAAACTATCTTAAACAAACAATAAAACTAATAAAAACAAATAAAAACATTTTGAACAATAAAAACATAGACATATATATAAACAATAATCCAGAACCACCTAAAATGAACAGCCTAATAAAAATACACAAATTAAACAACCCAATACAATTAATCAATTTCAAAAAAGCTCCTACATACAAAATAGCAAGAATAATAGCACAAAAACTAAAAAATAACAATCTAACAAATAACCATCATAACATAAAAAATACATACGAATTAATAGACAAACTAAAAATAATAAATATAAATGAAAATACATTTTTCACATCATATGACATAACAAACATGTACACTAATATCCCAGTAGAAGAAACAATTGACATAATAATAAACAAACTTATAGAACAAAATGAAAACAAACAATATATAACTGAAATAAAAAATAGTCTCCAACTAATACTAAAACAAAATTACTTTGAATTTAATAGCAAAATTTATCAACAGAAAGAAGGATTAGCAATGGGATCACCATTATCAAGCATAATAGCAGAAATATTCCTACAACATATAGACACCAAAATACAAAATATCATAAAAACACATGACCCAGATGGCATATGGATAAGATATGTAGATGATGGACTATATGTATCAAATAACAAAAACACAAATGCAGAGAACATACTGAAACAAATCAATAACATACATCCCAAAATACAATTCACAGAAGAAAAAGAAAAACATAACAAAATCAACTATTTAGACATAACCATCACAAGATACAACAAACACATACAATATGCAATATATAGAAAACCAACTTTCACTAACATCATTATACCTAACCATTCTGACCACCCACCACAACATAAAATGGCAGCATTTTATTCGTTATTTAACAGAATGTACAAAATACCCCTAAACAAACAAGAAACTGACAAAGAAAGAAATATAATATACCAAATTGGTTATGCAAATGGATACAATAAAAATACTACGATCAAAATAGAAAATAAAATCAAATACAAAATAAAAACTGAACAATTAAGAATTAATCAAACTGTACAACACATAAATAATAACAAAAACAAAAAATGGGCCACATTCACATATATAAATAATAAAATGTCAAAACTAACAAAACTATTTAAAAACACAGATATAAAAATAGCATACAAAACTAATAAAAATAAATTACAAAATCTAAATAGCTCACACAACAAAGATAATACAACAACCAACGGTATATACAAAATTGAATGCCAAGATTGCAATAAATGTTATATAGGACAAACAAAAAAACAGCTGAAAAAACGTTATTTTGAACACCTAAATGCATACAAAAAACCAAATATATATAAATCCAATTTAGCCACACATGCAATAAACACAGGACAAGAATTCCCAGACATAACCAATGTAACACTAATAAAACATACCACACAAAGGCACCATAATGAACATTTGGGAAAATTTACAGATTTACAAACATAAAACACAAAACAAATTAATACCAGAACAAATACAAATCAATACAAAACATGACACAATATTCAAAGCACTCAACATCGAAAATACACAAAATACAAAAACAGATACCACAACCACACACAATAATGCAACATTGAAGGACCAAAGACCAACAAACCACCACAATAACATCCAGAAGCCAACACACAAATACTGCACCAGAAGCAAGATGGCGAAGCCTGAAGATGGGAGAACAGGATCTCCCGAAACATGTCCCTAAAGGAAAAAATACATTTTGAGGTAAAATAGTTATAAGTATTATAGTATTATATACATCAAGATACGGACTGTAGCAGAAAGTGATGAAATATATATATATATAATTTGTGATGTTTTCAATTTGTTTCTTCTGCAAGTAGATAATATTGTATATTCTTTTTAACACCTGACGCACGTTTCACTGAAAAATATCAGTATCATCAGAGGTTTCTAAGTGAATTAATAACAATCGTAATAATTCTATTAATATAAAAGTAACGAATAATCGAATTTGTATCGATTTTAACGTAAAATAAAATAACTGATAATCGATTTAGGTCGATTAGTTAACGATTGCTTTAATGTTTATTTCTTCAGCAGCTGTTTTCTCGGTTATATTTGAAATTTTGTTTATATAGTATTTTATTCACATTTATTTTTATTGTTTAGTAAATTTATAATTTTAAATAGATCGTCTTGTTTTGTTTTTATTTGGGTTTGTTCTTTAATTAATAAATTATTGTTATTGTGTTTGTAAATGTTAAGATTTTCCCAAATATTCATTTTTTGACCTTTTTGTATGTTTTTAATTAATTTTATATTTTCAATGTTTGGAAACTGGTGGTTATTATTTAGACAATGTGTGGCTAAATTAGATTTATAAATATTTGGTTTTAAATATGCATTGCGGTGTTGAACGAATCTATCTCGTAGTTTTTTCTTCGTCTGGCCCACGTAAAATTTATTGCAATCTGGACATTCTATTTTATATATTCCATTTTTATTGTGAGTATTGGATTTAGTTTTAGGTTTTATTTTATTAAAAATTATATTATCTGTGTTATAAGATATTTTTAAATTAGTATCTTTAAATATTTTATTTAGTTTTTGAGTTATATTTCCGTAATAAGTGAAGGTTGTATATTTTATATTATTATTAATAGATGAATTTTTAAATGTAGTGTTTTTAGGAATTTTATTAGTGATTTTATGTTTAATTTTATTTTCTAATTTATTAATAGTTTTTATTTTGTATCCATTTTTAACTGCTATTTGTTGGATAATTTTTCTTTCTTTGTTTCTTTCTGTGTTATTTAATGGGATCCTAAGCATTCGGTAAATCATGGAATTAAATACTGCCATTTTGTGTTGGGGAGGATGATTAGAAGTATTTGGTATTACTAAGTCAGTTTGAGAAGGTTTCCTGTATATTGCGTATTCAAAATTTGTTTCATTTTTCTTTATTGTTAAGTCTAAATAATTTAATTTATTATTAGATTCTTCTTCTAACGTGAATTTTATTTTAGAATGTAAATTATTTATGGAGTTGAATATTTTATTTATATTTATACCATTGTTTTGGGAAATGTACAGAGTGTCATCAACGTATCTAAAATAACATCCTAATGGGTCGTTTAATTTTATTATATTTATTATTTGTTCGTCGAGTTTTTGTAGGAAGATTTCTGATATGATAGCGGAGGTTGGGGCTCCCATAGCAAGGCCATCTGTTTGATAGTACAATTTGTTGTTGTATTGAAAATAATTTTGATTTAAAATTATTTTTAAAGTATTAGTTAACTGTTTAATGTATGTGTTACTTTCGTTATTTGTTTTCAGATTATTTATTATAATATTTATAGTTTCTTCAATGGGAATGTTTGTATACATGTTTGATATGTCGAATGAATATAATTTTGTATTTCTGTTTACTTCTACGTTTATTAGTTGTTCCGTGAGTTCGATACTATTTTTTATATTGTGTTTTGCTGGAAGTTCAATTTTATGTTTTAAGATTTGAGTTAATAATTTTGATATTTTATAATTTGGTGCGGTCCTAGCGTTTATTAAAGGTCTGATAGGTTTATTGATTTTGTGTAATTTTATTAAAGAATTTAATTTTGGTGCACAAGGATTATCCATTTTATATTTAAAGGAGTCTTTAGGATTTATGATTTGGTTACTATTTTTTAATATATTTGTTATTTGTGTTTGATATTTATTTGTGGGATCTTTATTTAATGTTATGCAATTATTATTAACTATAAATTCTTCTGTTTTATCGTCTAAATCTTTCTGAGAAATTATTATTGTACTATCACTCTTATCAGCTTTGGTTAAAGTGAGGTTATTAGTCGTTAGTTTCTGTTTTATTATATTAATTATTTTATTTTGTTTATTTTTATTTTTAATATGATGATTTTGGTTATTATATTTTTTGATATATTTTATTATTTCCATTGAGGCTTCTGTTCTTATTTTATCTTGTTTTTCGTGTTCTACATTATTAATTGCGTTTTCAGTTTCGACTATGATATTATCTATTACATATTTGTTTACATTTTTAAGATTTGTTTTGTTTGATGATTCTAGGGTAGCTATTTCATTTTCCGTGAATTTAATATTAGTTAAATTTACGAATTTTGGGTAAAAAGTGTGGTTATTATTTAATGTGTGTAAATTTTGGTTATCTTCTTTAGGTGTACTATTTATTAGTAGATTTTTAAGTTTTTTATTGATTGTGTTAAATTTAATTGTTTTGTGTTTATTTAGTATTTTAAGCATATTAATATATTTATTATTCCATGTATGATAATCAAGTGTGTTGGCTAAAAGAAGATGTAAATTAATTAATTGTTTATTAATGTAGTCGATTTTTCTGTAATTATTTGATATTTCGTCTTTAATCCATTTATATTGGGCTTGAGTAATATATTTGCTTACTTTATTGTTATTGTTGTTTTTTACTATTATTTTTGTGTATTTTGGAAAAATATTAAGGTGTAGGCATTTTTTGTTAAAATATATGTTTCCATAACAATTAATTAATTGTTTTTTACGTTTAATAAATTG
Source organism: Magicicada septendecula (assembly GCA_034769895.1). Taxonomy (NCBI): domain Eukaryota; kingdom Metazoa; phylum Arthropoda; class Insecta; order Hemiptera; family Cicadidae; genus Magicicada; species Magicicada septendecula. Next base: position 402,156,905 of record CM068367.1, read on the forward strand.
GTTATAGGAATGAGTTACATCACCTTGTATGGTGTTTTTATCCATCATTTTCTATATAAGTAACTCGATGTTTCTTGCAGTAATTATATAATTTGTGATGTTTTCAATTTGTTTCTTCTGCAAGTAGATAATATTGTATATTCTTTTTAACACCTGACGCACGTTTCACTGAAAAATATCGTATCATCAGAGGTTTCTAAGTGAATTAATAACAATCGTAATAATTCTATTAATATAAAAGTAACGAATAATCGAATTTGTATCGATTTTAATGTAAAATAAAATAACTGATAATCGATTTAGGTCGATTAGTTAACGATTGTTTTAATGTTTATTTCTTCAGCAGCTGTTTTCTCGGTTATATTTGAAATTTTGTTTATATAGTATTTTATTCACATTTATTTTTATTTTTTAGTAAATTTATAATTTTAAATAGATCGTCTTGTTTTGTTTTTATTTGGGTTTGTTCTTTAATTAATAAATTATTGTTATTGTGTTTGTAAATGTTAAGGTTTTCCCAAATATTCATTTTTTGACCTTTTTGTATGTCTTTAATTAATTTTATATTTTCAATGTTTGGAAACTGGTGGTTATTATTTAGACAATGTGTGGCTAAATTAGATTTATAAATATTTGGTTTTAAATATGCATTGCGGTGTTGAACGAATCTATCTCGTAGTTTTTTCTTCGTCTGGCCCACGTAAAATTTATTGCAATCTGGACATTCTATTTTATATATTCCATTTTTATTGTGAGTATTGGATTTAGTTTTAGGTTTTATTTTATTAAAAATTATATTATCTGTGTTACAAGATATTTTTAAATTAGTATCTTTAAATATTTTATTTAGTTTTTGAGTTATATTTCCGTAATAAGTGAAGGTTGTATATTTTATATTATTATTAATAGATGAATTTTTAAATGTAGTGTTTTTAGGAATTTTATTAGTGATTTTATGTTTAATTTTATTTTCTAATTTATTAATAGTTTTTATTTTGTATCCATTTTTAACTGCTATTTGTTGGATAATTTTTCTTTCTTTGTTTCTTTCTGTGTTATTTAATGGGATCCTAAGCATTCGGTAAATCATGGAATTAAATACTGCCATTTTGTGTTGGGGAGGATGATTAGAAGTATTTGGTATTACTAAGTCAGTTTGAGAAGGTTTCCTGTATATTGCGTATTCAAAATTTGTTTCATTTTTCTTTATTGTTAAGTCTAAATAATTTAATTTATTATTAGATTCTTCTTCTAACGTGAATTTTATTTTAGAATGTAAATTATTTATGGAGTTGAATATTTTATTTATATTTATACCATTGTTTTGGGAAATGTACAGAGTGTCATCAACGTATCTAAAATAACATCCTAATGGGTCGTTTAATTTTATTATATTTATTATTTGTTCGTCGAGTTTTTGTAGGAAGATTTCTGATATGATAGCGGAGGTTGGGGCTCCCATAGCAAGGCCATCTGTTTGATAGTACAATTTGTTGTTGTATTGAAAATAATTTTGATTTAAAATTATTTTTAAAGTATTAGTTAACTGTTTAATGTATGTGTTACTTTCGTTATTTGTTTTCAGATTATTTATTATAATATTTATAGTTTCTTCAATGGGAATGTTTGTATACATGTTTGATATGTCGAATGAATATAATTTTGTATTTCTGTTTACTTCTACGTTTATTAGTTGTTCCGTGAGTTCGATACTATTTTTTATATTGTGTTTTGCTGGAAGTTCAATTTTATGTTTTAAGATTTGAGTTAATAATTTTGATATTTTATAATTTGGTGCGGTCCTAGCGTTTATTAAAGGTCTGATAGGTTTATTGATTTTGTGTAATTTTATTAAAGAATTTAATTTTGGTGCACAAGGATTATCCATTTTATATTTAAAGGAGTCTTTAGGATTTATGATTTGGTTACTATTTTTTAATATATTTGTTATTTGTGTTTGATATTTATTTGTGGGATCTTTATTTAATGTTATGCAATTATTATTAACTATAAATTCTTCTGTTTTATCGTCTAAATCTTTCTGAGAAATTATTATTGTACTATTACTCTTATCAGCTTTGGTTAAAGTGAGGTTATTAGTCGTTAGTTTCTGTTTTATTATATTAATGGTTTTATTTTGTTTATTTTTATTTTTAATATGATGATTTTGGTTATTATATTTTTTGATATATTTTATTATTTCCATTGAGGCTTCTGTTCTTATTTTATCTTGTTTTTCGTGTTCTACATTATTAATTGCGTTTTCAGTTTCGACTATGATATTATCTATTACATATTTGTTTACATTTTTAAGATTTGTTTTGTTTGATGATTCTAGGGTAGCTATTTCATTTTCCGTGAATTTAATATTAGATAAATTTACGAATTTTGGGTAAAAAGTGTGGTTATTATTTAATGTGTGTAAATTTTGGTTATCTTCTTTAGGTGTACTATTTATTAGTAGATTTTTAAGTTTTTTATTGATTGTGTTAAATTTAATTGTTTTGTGTTTATTTAGTATTTTAAGCATATTAATATATTTATTATTCCATGTATGATAATCAAGTGTGTTGGCTAAAAGAAGATGTAAATTAATTAATTGTTTATTAATGTAGTCGATTTTTCTGTAATTATTTGATATTTCGTCTTTAATCCATTTATATTGGGCTTGAGTAATATATTTGCTTACTTTATTGTTATTGTTGTTTTTTACTATTATTTTTGTGTATTTTGGAAAAATATTAAGGTGTAGGCATTTTTTGTTAAAATATATGTTTCCAAAACAATTAATTAATTGTTTTTTACGTTTAATAAATTGGTTATAGGAATGAGTTACATCACCTTGTATGGTGTTTTTATCCATCTTTTTTATATAAGTAACTTGATGTTTCTTGCAGTAATTATATAATTTGTGATGTTTTCAATTTGTTTCTTCTGCAAGTAGATAATATTGTATATTCTTTTTAACACCTGACGCACGTTTCACTGAAAAATATCAGTATCATCAGAGGTTTCTAAGTGAATTAATAACAATCGTAATAATTCTATTAATATAAAAGTAACGAATAATCGAATTTGTATCGATTTTAATGTAAAATAAAATAACTGATAATCGATTTAGGTTGATTAGTTAACGATTGTTTTAATGTTTATTTCTTCAGCAGCTGTTTTCTCGGTTATATTTGAAATTTTGTTTATATAGTATTTTATTCACATTTATTTTTATTTTTTAGTAAATTTATAATTTTAAATAGATCGTCTTGTTTTGTTTTTATTTGGGTTTGTTCTTTAATTAATAAATTATTGTTATTGTGTTTGTAAATGTTAAGATTTTCCCAAATATTCATTTTTTGACCTTTTTGTATGTTTTTAATTAATTTTATATTTTCAATGTTTGGAAACTGGTGGTTATTATTTAGACAATGTGTGGCTAAATTAGATTTATAAATATTTGGTTTTAAATATGCATTGCGGTGTTGAACGAATCTATCTCGTAGTTTTTTCTTCGTCTGGCCCACGTAAAATTTATTGCAATCTGGACATTCTATTTTATATATTCCATTTTTATTGTGAGTATTGGATTTAGTTTTAGGTTTTATTTTATTAAAAATTATATTATCTGTGTTATAAGATATTTTTAAATTAGTATCTTTAAATATTTTATTTAGTTTTTGAGTTATATTTCCGTAATAAGTGAAGGTTGTATATTTTATATTATTATTAATAGATGAATTTTTAAATGTAGTGTTTTTAGGAATTTTATTAGTGATTTTATGTTTAATTTTATTTTCTAATTTATTAATAGTTTTTATTTTGTATCCATTTTTAACTGCTATTTGTTGGATAATTTTTCTTTCTTTGTTTCTTTCTGTGTTATTTAATGGGATCCTAAGCATTCGGTAAATCATGGAATTAAATACTGCCATTTTGTGTTGGGGAGGATGATTAGAAGTATTTGGTATTACTAAGTCAGTTTGAGAAGGTTTCCTGTATATTGCGTATTCAAAATTTGTTTCATTTTTCTTTATTGTTAAGTCTAAATAATTTAATTTATTATTAGATTCTTCTTCTAACGTGAATTTTATTTTAGAATGTAAATTATTTATGGAGTTGAATATTTTATTTATATTTATACCATTGTTTTGGGAAATGTACAGAGTGTCATCAACGTATCTAAAATAACATCCTAATGGGTCGTTTAATTTTATTATATTTATTATTTGTTCGTCGAGTTTTTGTAGGAAGATTTCTGATATGATAGCGGAGGTTGGGGCTCCCATAGCAAGGCCATCTGTTTGATAGTACAATTTGTTGTTGTATTGAAAATAATTTTGATTTAAAATTATTTTTAAAGTATTAGTTAACTGTTTAATGTATGTGTTACTTTCGTTATTTGTTTTCAGATTATTTATTATAATATTTATAGTTTCTTCAATGGGAATGTTTGTATACATGTTTGATATGTCGAATGAATATAATTTTGTATTTCTGTTTACTTCTACATTTATTAGTTGTTCCGTGAGTTCGATACTATTTTTTATATTGTGTTTTGCTGGAAGTTCAATTTTATGTTTTAAGATTTGAGTTAATAATTTTGATATTTTATAATTTGGTGCGGTCCTAGCGTTTATTGAAGGTCTGATAGGTTTATTGATTTTGTGTAATTTTATTAAAGAATTTAATTTTGGTGCACAAGGATTATCCATTTTATATTTAAAGGAGTCTTTAGGATTTATGATTTGGTTACTATTTTTTAATATATTTGTTATTTGTGTTTGATATTTATTTGTGGGATCTTTATTTAATGTTATGCAATTATTATTAACTATAAATTCTTCTGTTTTATCGTCTAAATCTTTCTGAGAAATTATTATTGTACTATCACTCTTATCAGCTTTGGTTAAAGTGAGGTTATTAGTCGTTAGTTTCTGTTTTATTATATTAATTATTTTATTTTGTTTATTTTTATTTTTAATATGATGATTTTGGTTATTATATTTTTTGATATATTTTATTATTTCCATTGAGGCTTCTGTTCTTATTTTATCTTGTTTTTCGTGTTCTACATTATTAATTGCGTTTTCAGTTTCGACTATGATATTATCTATTACATATTTGTTTACATTTTTAAGATTTGTTTTGTTTGATGATTCTAGGGTAGCTATTTCATTTTCCGTGAATTTAATATTAGATAAATTTACGAATTTTGGGTAAAAAGTGTGGTTATTATTTAATGTGTGTAAATTTGGTTATCTTCTTTAGGTGTACTATTTATTAGTAGATTTTTAAGTTTTTTATTGATTGTGTTAAATTTAATTGTTTTGTGTTTATTTAGTATTTTAAGCATATTAATATATTTATTATTCCATGTATGATAATCAAGTGTGTTGGCTAAAAGAAGATGTAAATTAATTAATTGTTTATTAATGTAGTCGATTTTTCTGTAATTATTTGATATTTCGTCTTTAATCCATTTATATTGGGCTTGAGTAATATATTTGCTTACTTTATTGTTATTGTTGTTTTTTACTATTATTTTTGTGTATTTTGGAAAAATATTAAGGTGTAGGCATTTTTTGTTAAAATATATGTTTCCATAACAATTAATAAGTAGATAATATTGTATATTCTTTTTAACACCTGACGCACGTTTCACTGAAAAATATCAGTATCATCAGAGGTTTCTAAGTGAATTAATAACAATCGTAATAATTCTATTAATATAAAAGTAACGAATAATCGAATTTGTATCGATTTTAATGTAAAATAAAATAACTGATAATCGATTTAGGTCGATTAGTTAACGATTGTTTTAATGTTTATTTCTTCAGCAGCTGTTTTCTCGGTTATATTTGAAATTTTGTTTATATAGTATTTTATTCACATTTATTTTTATTTTTTAGTAAATTTATAATTTTAAATAGATCGTCTTGTTTTGTTTTTATTTGGGTTTGTTCTTTAATTAATAAATTATTGTTATTGTGTTTGTAAATGTTAAGGTTTTCCCAAATATTCATTTTTTGACCTTTTTGTATGTTTTTAATTAATTTTATATTTTCAATGTTTGGAAACTGGTGGTTATTATTTAGACAATGTGTGGCTAAATTAGATTTATAAATATTTGGTTTTAAATATGCATTGCGGTGTTGAACGAATCTATCTCGTAGTTTTTTCTTCGTCTGGCCCACGTAAAATTTATTGCAATCTGGACATTCTATTTTATATATTCCATTTTTATTGTGAGTATTGGATTTAGTTTTAGGTTTTATTTTATTAAAAATTATATTATCTGTGTTACAAGATATTTTTAAATTAGTATCTTTAAATATTTTATTTAGTTTTTGAGTTATATTTCCGTAATAAGTGAAGGTTGTATATTTTATATTATTATTAATAGATGAATTTTTAAATGTAGTGTTTTTAGGAATTTTATTAGTGATTTTATGTTTAATTTTATTTTCTAATTTATTAATAGTTTTTATTTTGTATCCATTTTTAACTGCTATTTGTTGGATAATTTTTCTTTCTTTGTTTCTTTCTGTGTTATTTAATGGGATCCTAAGCATTCGGTAAATCATGGAATTAAATACTGCCATTTTGTGTTGGGGAGGATGATTAGAAGTATTTGGTATTACTAAGTCAGTTTGAGAAGGTTTCCTGTATATTGCGTATTCAAAATTTGTTTCATTTTTCTTTATTGTTAAGTCTAAATAATTTAATTTATTATTAGATTCTTCTTCTAACGTGAATTTTATTTTAGAATGTAAATTATTTATGGAGTTGAATATTTTATTTATATTTATACCATTGTTTTGGGAAATGTACAGAGTGTCATCAACGTATCTAAAATAACATCCTAATGGGTCGTTTAATTTTATTATATTTATTATTTGTTCGTCGAGTTTTTGTAGGAAGATTTCTGATATGATAGCGGAGGTTGGGGCTCCCATAGCAAGGCCATCTGTTTGATAGTACAATTTGTTGTTGTATTGAAAATAATTTTGATTTAAAATTATTTTTAAAGTATTAGTTAACTGTTTAATGTATGTGTTACTTTCGTTATTTGTTTTCAGATTATTTATTATAATATTTATAGTTTCTTCAATGGGAATGTTTGTATACATGTTTGATATGTCGAATGAATATAATTTTGTATTTCTGTTTACTTCTACGTTTATTAGTTGTTCCGTGAGTTCGATACTATTTTTTATATTGTGTTTTGCTGGAAGTTCAATTTTATGTTTTAAGATTTGAGTTAATAATTTTGATATTTTATAATTTGGTGCGGTCCTAGCGTTTATTAAAGGTCTGATAGGTTTATTGATTTTGTGTAATTTTATTAAAGAATTTAATTTTGGTGCACAAGGATTATCCATTTTATATTTAAAGGAGTCTTTAGGATTTATGATTTGGTTACTATTTTTTAATATATTTGTTATTTGTGTTTGATATTTATTTGTGGGATCTTTATTTAATGTTATGCAATTATTATTAACTATAAATTCTTCTGTTTTATCGTCTAAATCTTTCTGAGAAATTATTATTGTACTATTACTCTTATCAGCTTTGGTTAAAGTGAGGTTATTAGTCGTTAGTTTCTGTTTTATTATATTAATGGTTTTATTTTGTTTATTTTTATTTTTAATATGATGATTTTGGTTATTATATTTTTTGATATATTTTATTATTTCCATTGAGGCTTCTGTTCTTATTTTATCTTGTTTTTCGTGTTCTACATTATTAATTGCGTTTTCAGTTTCGACTATGATATTATCTATTACATATTTGTTTACATTTTTAAGATTTGTTTTGTTTGATGATTCTAGGGTAGCTATTTCATTTTCCGTGAATTTAATATTAGATAAATTTACGAATTTTGGGTAAAAAGTGTGGTTATTATTTAATGTGTGTAAATTTTGGTTATCTTCTTTAGGTGTACTGTTTATTAGTAGATTTTTAAGTTTTTTATTGATTGTGTTAAATTTAATTGTTTTGTGTTTATTTAGTATTTTAAGCATATTAATATATTTATTATTCCATGTATGATAATCAAGTGTGTTGGCTAAAAGAAGATGTAAATTAATTAATTGTTTATTAATGTAGTCGATTTTTCTGTAATTATTTGATATTTCGTCTTTAATCCATTTATATTGGGCTTGAGTAATATATTTGCTTACTTTATTGTTATTGTTGTTTTTTACTATTATTTTTGTGTATTTTGGAAAAATATTAAGGTGTAGGCATTTTTTGTTAAAATATATGTTTCCAAAACAATTAATTAATTGTTTTTTACGTTTAATAAATTGGTTATAGGAATGAGTTACATCACCTTGTATGGTGCTTTTATCCATCTTTTTTATATAAGTAACTTGATGTTTCTTGCAGTAATTATATAATTTGTGATGTTTTCAATTTGTTTCTTCTGCAAGTAGATAATATTGTATATTCTTTTTAACACCTGACGCACGTTTCACTGAAAAATATCAGTATCATCAGAGGTTTCTAAGTGAATTAATAACAATCGTAATAATTCTATTAATATAAAAGTAACGAATAATCGAATTTGTATCGATTTTAACGTAAAATAAAATAACTGATAATCGATTTAGGTCGATTAGTTAACGATTGTGTTAATGTTTATTTCTTCAGCAGCTGTTTTCTCGGTTATATTTGAAATTTTGTTTATATAGTATTTTATTCACATTTAATTTTATTTTTTAGTAAATTTATAATTTTAAATAGATCGTCTTGTTTTGTTTTTATTTGGGTTTGTTCTTTAATTAATAAATTATTGTTATTGTGTTTGTAAATGTTAAGATTTTCCCAAATATTCATTTTTTGACCTTTTTGTATGTTTTTAATTAATTTTATATTTTCAATGTTTGGAAACTGGTGGTTATTATTTAGACAATGTGTGGCTAAATTAGATTTATAAATATTTGGTTTTAAATATGCATTGCGGTGTTGAACGAATCTATCTCGTAGTTTTTTCTTCGTCTGGCCCACGTAAAATTTATTGCAATCTGGACATTCTATTTTATATATTCCATTTTTATTGTGAGTATTGGATTTAGTTTTAGGTTTTATTTTATTAAAAATTATATTATCTGTGTTATAAGATATTTTTAAATTAGTATCTTTAAATATTTTATTTAGTTTTTGAGTTATATTTCCGTAATAAGTGAAGGTTGTATATTTTATATTATTATTAATAGATGAATTTTTAAATGTAGTGTTTTTAGGAATTTTATTAGTGATTTTATGTTTAATTTTATTTTCTAATTTATTAATAGTTTTTATTTTGTATCCATTTTTAACTGCTATTTGTTGGATAATTTTTCTTTCTTTGTTTCTTTCTGTGTTATTTAATGGGATCCTAAGCATTCGGTAAATCATGGAATTAAATACTGCCATTTTGTGTTGGGGAGGATGATTAGAAGTATTTGGTATTACTAAGTCAGTTTGAGAAGGTTTCCTGTATATTGCGTATTCAAAATTTGTTTCATTTTTCTTTATTGTTAAGTCTAAATAATTTAATTTATTATTAGATTCTTCTTCTAACGTGAATTTTATTTTAGAATGTAAATTATTTATGGAGTTGAATATTTTATTTATATTTATACCATTGTGTTGGGAAATGTACAGAGTGTCATCAACGTATCTAAAATAACATCCTAATGGGTCGTTTAATTTTATTATATTTATTATTTGTTCGTCGAGTTTTTGTAGGAAGATTTCTGATATGATAGCGGAGGTTGGGGCTCCCATAGCAAGGCCATCTGTTTGATAGTACAATTTGTTGTTGTATTGAAAATAATTTTGATTTAAAATTATTTTTAAAGTATTAGTTAACTGTTTAATGTATGTGTTACTTTCGTTATTTGTTTTCAGATTATTTATTATAATATTTATAGTTTCTTCAATGGGAATGTTTGTATACATGTTCGATATGTCGAATGAATATAATTTTGTATTTCTGTTTACTTCTACGTTTATTAGTTGTTCCGTGAGTTCGATACTATTTTTTATATTGTGTTTTGCTGGAAGTTCAATTTTATGTTTTAAGATTTGAGTTAATAATTTTGATATTTTATAATTTGGTGCGGTCCTAGCGTTTATTAAAGGTCTGATAGGTTTATTGATTTTGTGTAATTTTATTAAAGAATTTAATTTTGGTGCACAAGGATTATCCATTTTATATTTAAAGGAGTCTTTAGGATTTATGATTTGGTTACTATTTTTTAATATATTTGTTATTTGTGTTTGATATTTATTTGTGGGATCTTTATTTAATGTTATGCAATTATTATTAACTATAAATTCTTCTGTTTTATCGTCTAAATCTTTCTGAGAAATTATTATTGTACTATTACTCTTATCAGCTTTGGTTAAAGTGAGGTTATTAGTCGTTAGTTTCTGTTTTATTATATTAATGGTTTTATTTTGTTTATTTTTATTTTTAATATGATGATTTTGGTTATTATATTTTTTGATATATTTTATTATTTCCATTGAGGCTTCTGTTCTTATTTTATCTTGTTTTTCGTGTTCTACATTATTAATTGCGTTTTCAGTTTCGACTATGATATTATCTATTACATATTTGTTTACATTTTTAAGATTTGTTTTGTTTGATGATTCTAGGGTAGCTATTTCATTTTCCGTGAATTTAATATTAGATAAATTTACGAATTTTGGGTAAAAAGTGTGGTTATTATTTAATGTGTGTAAATTTTGGTTATCTTCTTTAGGTGTACTGTTTATTAGTAGATTTTTAAGTTTTTTATTGATTGTGTTAAATTTAATTGTTTTGTGTTTATTTAGTATTTTAAGCATATTAATATATTTATTATTCCATGTATGATAATCAAGTGTGTTGGCTAAAAGAAGATGTAAATTAATTAATTGTTTATTAATGTAGTCGATTTTTCTGTAATTATTTGATATTTCGTCTTTAATCCATTTATATTGGGCTTGAGTAATATATTTGCTTACTTTATTGTTATTGTTGTTTTTTACTATTATTTTTGTGTATTTTGGAAAAATATTAAGGTGTAGGCATTTTTTGTTAAAATATATGTTTCCAAAACAATTAATTAATTGTTTTTTACGTTTAATAAATTGGTTATAGGAATGAGTTACATCACCTTGTATGGTGCTTTTATCCATCTTTTTTATATAAGTAACTTGATGTTTCTTGCAGTAATTATATAATTTGTGATGTTTTCAATTTGTTTCTTCTGCAAGTAGATAATATTGTATATTCTTTTTAACACCTGACGCACGTTTCACTGAAAAATATCAGTATCATCAGAGGTTTCTAAGTGAATTAATAACAATCGTAATAATTCTATTAATATAAAAGTAACGAATAATCGAATTTGTATCGATTTTAACGTAAAATAAAATAACTGATAATCGATTTAGGTCGATTAGTTAACGATTGTGTTAATGTTTATTTCTTCAGCAGCTGTTTTCTCGGTTATATTTGAAATTTTGTTTATATAGTATTTTATTCACATTTAATTTTATTTTTTAGTAAATTTATAATTTTAAATAGATCGTCTTGTTTTGTTTTTATTTGGGTTTGTTCTTTAATTAATAAATTATTGTTATTGTGTTTGTAAATGTTAAGATTTTCCCAAATATTCATTTTTTGACCTTTTTGTATGTTTTTAATTAATTTTATATTTTCAATGTTTGGAAACTGGTGGTTATTATTTAGACAATGTGTGGCTAAATTAGATTTATAAATATTTGGTTTTAAATATGCATTGCGGTGTTGAACGAATCTATCTCGTAGTTTTTTTCTTCGTCTGGCCCACGTAAAATTTATTGCAATCTGGACATTCTATTTTATATATTCCATTTTTATTGTGAGTATTGGATTTAGTTTTAGGTTTTATTTTATTAAAAATTATATTATCTGTGTTATAAGATATTTTTAAATTAGTATCTTTAAATATTTTATTTAGTTTTTGAGTTATATTTCCGTAATAAGTGAAGGTTGTATATTTTATATTATTATTAATAGATGAATTTTTAAATGTAGTGTTTTTAGGAATTTTATTAGTGATTTTATGTTTAATTTTATTTTCTAATTTATTAATAGTTTTTATTTTGTATCCATTTTTAACTGCTATTTGTTGGATAATTTTTCTTTCTTTGTTTCTTTCTGTGTTATTTAATGGGATCCTAAGCATTCGGTAAATCATGGAATTAAATACTGCCATTTTGTGTTGGGGAGGATGATTAGAAGTATTTGGTATTACTAAGTCAGTTTGAGAAGGTTTCCTGTATATTGCGTATTCAAAATTTGTTTCATTTTTCTTTATTGTTAAGTCTAAATAATTTAATTTATTATTAGATTCTTCTTCTAACGTGAATTTTATTTTAGAATGTAAATTATTTATGGAGTTGAATATTTTATTTATATTTATACCATTGTGTTGGGAAATGTACAGAGTGTCATCAACGTATCTAAAATAACATCCTAATGGGTCGTTTAATTTTATTATATTTATTATTTGTTCGTCGAGTTTTTGTAGGAAGATTTCTGATATGATAGCGGAGGTTGGGGCTCCCATAGCAAGGCCATCTGTTTGATAGTACAATTTGTTGTTGTATTGAAAATAATTTTGATTTAAAATTATTTTTAAAGTATTAGTTAACTGTTTAATGTATGTGTTACTTTCGTTATTTGTTTTCAGATTATTTATTATAATATTTATAGTTTCTTCAATGGGAATGTTTGTATACATGTTCGATATGTCGAATGAATATAATTTTGTATTTCTGTTTACTTCTACGTTTATTAGTTGTTCCGTGAGTTCGATACTATTTTTTATATTGTGTTTTGCTGGAAGTTCAATTTTATGTTTTAAGATTTGAGTTAATAATTTTGATATTTTATAATTTGGTGCGGTCCTAGCGTTTATTAAAGGTCTGATAGGTTTATTGATTTTGTGTAATTTTATTAAAGAATTTAATTTTGGTGCACAAGGATTATCCATTTTATATTTAAAGGAGTCTTTAGGATTTATGATTTGGTTACTATTTTTTAATATATTTGTTATTTGTGTTTGATATTGTAGCGTGACAGATGTTTGCATAATAGTGAATGGCAATTGATCATTAGAATAATGAAGTTATAATATTTAAATTTGGAAGAAAGCATTAAGTTTAATATAAATAGATTAATTCATAGCAACTGTGGAAAGAAATCATTATTATAAAGAAAATACAAGTTAAAATAAAAGGAGTTACTAGTGATGAGTCATCCAAAACCAGTCTCATAACCAAAGGTTTTCAAGGTATAACCCAGGAAGGTAAAATAGTAAATAACAAAGCAGTACACAATATGACCAAACCCACAACGAGGGAGAATAAATAAAAGAGAAACCCTAAAATAAGCCAAGATCAACCAATACAGGTTGTGTATTTCTGAATTAAAGAAGAAGATGGAGAAGATCCCAAGAAACCTGATGGCATCAAGAACAGATGGAGAAGATACCAGTCCCAGAAGGCAGGAGAAAAGAAGACTGAAGAAAGAAGAAGAGGGCAGCATCCTGAAGAAGACGTCATGCTCTTATAAAAGACACCCAAATCCCTATATCCCCAAAATATATATCTAAAAACAAAAGTATAACGAAATAAAAACCACATGTATATAAATTTAAGAGAGAGAAGTGAACAAAGTAAAAGTTTCCTGTGAACTAAGATGAAACAATAATATATTACCCATGGAACAAATCTCCATTGAAAAAACGCTAACCAATTTATTATGTTAATAAGACTATACGACCATTTAGCATTAACATAATATATAAGTGCAAAGTGAACCAGTGATAGTTTTGGGTATTATAAAAAATGAACCTTGTGTTTCATTCTTGGCAATCACAAACATTGGATGCAATGAAATATGCATTTTTCAATGACTTAAAATATGTACGGTGACAATATGTTGTTCATAAGACATGAATCTGTTTAAAATAACATTTTTGTTTTACATGAAAAAAGAAAAACAGATTTCATAGTGCTTTGTGAACGGTTCATACTATTTATTTGTTAATGACAGGGTACAATTCCCCAAAGACAAGGTATAAAAGACTGTATAAAAACTGTAAAATCCTACTTATAATAATAGTTAGAAATAAGAATATAAATATAAGGTTTTAATGTATATAGTACAAGAATGTTTAAAAATGTTTTAGATATAAGGCCATTTGTTTGGGTCTGAAACAACTAACATCAGAACTATAAAAATAATTACCACTTGTAAATAGTAGAGAGTAATTAAGATGTTAGTTAGTACAAAACCTTTTTTATAAACCATGTTTACATGTTGGAAATGGGAATTTTGTTGCAAAATGTCTGATTTGAAGACAACCATTTATTTAAAAAAAAAATATTCTTTATTCTGTTTGACTATTGTTTGTATTGTGGCCAATACTAGTTGTTTTTGTGTAATTTGAAAGCATGTTTAATTTATAATACTATTTGTAAAAGTCAGAGAGGGTATCACACATCATATATTGTTTGTAAATTATTTTGTAAGAAAAATTGTTAAAAAATCATAGGCCAAAAGAATGGAAACCAAACTTCATCAAAACAGAGAAATTGCTCAATTAAATGCAAATAAACAAAAGGGGTTTAGACAAAATAAACTGGAGATCATGCCATATAATTGCACATACCATTTAGAGAGATTTTAATAAATTATATTCAGAATTATGAAAAAAAATAAAATGACTAAACTCAGAAATTTAGACATGGGAGTCATATATTCAGAATAATGTTTCAGAATACAACTAATTCAATTAATTACCAGAAAATAAGGGAATAGGAACCTTTTAATACAATATAGAATTATTAATATTAAATATAACTGATAAAATGGCTGAATTTATATAATGACAGGAAGTAAATTCTGATGTTTTGGACTCTTCACAGTATACCAAACTGAAAGTGAAATTACTATTTTTTGGACAGAAAACACTATAA
Organism: Magicicada septendecula; assembly: GCA_034769895.1. NCBI lineage: Eukaryota > Metazoa > Arthropoda > Insecta > Hemiptera > Cicadidae > Magicicada > Magicicada septendecula. The sequence goes on from CM068367.1 coordinate 402,171,908, forward strand.
AATGGCATTATTTAATCTGAAAATAACCAGAATGAACTGAAAGATTAATTTAAATCAAATCTAGTGAATAAAATTGACAAATAACCAAAGTTTAGGCATTCATATAGTGAAATAGTAAAATGTACACAGGATGTGAAAATATATTTGAACAATGTTAAGGATAATATTATATGGGCTAAGAGTTTAATTGAAACTGAAGGAAACAGTTAGTTAATTATTGGTAGTTGAACGGACAACATGACATACCTTTGAAAACGTGAATAACCTAACCTATAATCGTCATACAAAGCGAGTGTATAGTGAGTTATTGTGAAATCGCGAGTGACTTGTAAAATACTTCTGAAACTATCATATTATAACAGAAACGATCAAGTAACACTCCATAACACAGAACAATATAAATCTACTCTGAAAAACACCACAAAACACTAGAAAACTGTGTAATACATTAACCCAAATTAGTGATGGAATCGGGGAAAGTGTTTGAACTAATAATTATACGAATACACTAAATACAACTCAGAAACAGTACACTAGACACTACACAACATTTTACAAGAGATTCGCAGACATCAGAACAGGAATACTACAGGAAAATCTTTTATTTGGAACGTCCAATATACGAATGACATCTCACTAACTTCACGGCAGCCATCTTTCTTTGACAAACCCAGTGCCTCTTCTTGGTTCATCACAGCTGTTTGGTGAAAACAATTATTATATTTACAATTTATTATTCAATATCTGTGTTTATTAATAACTATTAATTTGATTGTAACGTTATACTTTTTAAATATAAGCCCGATTTCTCTGACTTTGGTAATAACTGGCTGTTTAAAGAACCCTATATAATTTTTATATCATATACTTGTAACTTTTTTCGATATCCTGAGAATCGATACTAATCGATAAGAGTCAATATTGCTATTACTTAATAAAATATTAATACTTTTCAATACTTAATAGTTCTTTATTTCTTCAATAATACTAATTACCAATAATATAATTCTAATTGATAATCTACAAGGACTTTACCACCCGTAAGTGAAGATAACCTAAAAAATAGAAAGGTAAACAAATATCGATTGGTTTACAGACAGTCTTATGAGTGGTGATAGATTATTTAAATTATACTAAAACTTTAATAAAAATTTTCAGAAGAGCATTACACTGTTTAAAACTTCACAGCCCTATATTAATTAATTGATCCTAATTAATTAATTAATAAAATTAAAATAATTTTTTTTATAAACATAATTTTTTTTTTAATTTCCTTCAAAACAATAAATTTTGTTTTGAAACGTTCGGCGAAGCCAAGCATATATATTTCTTCATCAACTTTACGCTACTCGACCGGTCTTGCTACCATTGGGACTCGACCAGCTGGGAAACTTAAGGAAGTGTTTCAGGCCAGTAAGACGTCGAGAGCCACACCAATTAAACACCTTACAACTTACAGATTCACACATCAATCTTATTTATTTTATTACAAATTGGCTAGTCCAAACAGAGGGGCTTGATTACATCGGAGTCACATATTCCACAATAGCTTATTATCATCAACACACATCTATATACTTATTTTATTAGTATTATTACAAATTGGCGCACAACTTTAGGGGCTTTAATTAGCGATTGGCCTTCCAATCAATACATTCTGCCCAATCACTAGTTGGAGCTAGGCAACAGCTACAAAGCCAGAGAATTTCAAGGGAAAATGCAACGACGTGCAACATCCAAGAAACGGGCGGCGGAGGCCGAGAAAGAAATAGAAGTTGACATGGACAACAAGGAGGCGACGCCAGTAGAGGCGGAAGAGGTATTACCACCGGTGTTGTCCAAACAAACGGAACAACCGGAGATATCCTCACAGACAAGGGAGGTTAATCTCCAGGAGAAGCAGGTGGAGAAATCCAAGACAACGGAGGATAATCAAATGGACAGATACATGGAAGTGTTCTTGCAAAGGATGGAAGAGAAAATAAACAAAAATAGTAAGGAATTAAAGGAAGACTTGAGTAAGAAAATGGGGAGTGATAACCAGTCCTTGAAAGAAGATTTAGGAAATAAAATCGAAACAACAAACAGGAAGTTGGAAGAAGAGATGGGGAAGAAGTTAGAAGAATTGAAGGAAGACAATCAGTCCCTGACGAAGAAGATGGAAGAAAACAGCAAGAAGATGGAAGAGAAGATGGAAGAAAACAGCAAGAAGATGGAAGAGAGGATGGGAGGAAAGTTAGAAGAATTGAAGAAGGATAATCAATCCACAAAAGAAGAGTTGACTGGGATGAACAAGAACATGGAAGAATTGAAGGAAGACAACCAATCGTTCAAGGAAGAATTCAAGGCGACTAAAGAAGAGTTGATTAATAAAATTGAAAATACCAATCAGAAAATAGATGAAACCAGGAAGAAGATAGAGAAGAACAACCGACAATTGAAGGAAGAGTTGAAAGAAGATAACAGGAAGTTGGAAGAGAAGATGGGGGAGAAATTGGAAGAATTGAGAGAGGACAATCAAATTCTAAGAGAAGAGTTAAGGGAGGTAAATCAGGAGAATTTGGACAAACTGGACGAAAGAATGGAATTGTTGCGAGAAGAAATGAATAAGGAAATCAAGGTTAACAAAAAAGCGATGGATAAGAAGATGGAAGAAGAAAATATAATGGTCAATCGACAGATTCGAGAGATTGATGGAAAGTGCAACCAGACCGAAAAGGAGGTGAATGAGTTTAAAGAAGTGGTGAACATCAAGTTCACAAATATTGAAGAACATAGTCGTAGGAAGGTAGAAGAACAGAGAAAGGAAAATCAAGAAGAATTCGGAAAAGTACGCAACCAGGTCACAGAACGATGTAATGATATACAAGAGACCATGGCCAATATCACCGGTCAGGTGCGACAAAGCCGAGAGGAGATGGAAGCGATTAGAAACAGACCGACTCATTTCACCGGATTGCCCGTCAACGAAAGCCGAGAGTGGCTCAACTTCCGGCAGTACAAACGTAAGCCGATGGAGTTCCTGGCTAGGGTAGAAGAATATTTAACCAAGCATAAAATTACCCAATGGAGCCATAGCAGGGAGATATTCGACGAGTCTTTCCGAGACATAACAGATAATTGGTGGATGGCCAACCGGAGTGAAATTTCCGACTACCAACAGTTCCGGAAAATGTTTAAAACAAAATACTGGTCTGAGACTACCCAGAACTTGATACGTGACAATATTTGTAACGGAAGATACAGGTCACAATTAGGTAGCAGTATGACGGCATATTTCTTGGGGAAGGTGTGTATGGCAAAGCACCTTGAGCCAGCAATCCCAGAAGAATGTTTAGTGAATAAGATATCTTATCACTATGATGAGGACATTATCAGGGCCCGGAGAGGTAGTCAGATCAAGACGATCCAGGGAATGACTGAGTTATTGGAGGGATACGAGAATGAAGAGTATTATCGGCAGAGCAGGAAGAGAAATGAGAGACCAGAAGCAAGGCCGACTACTTACCCCAATAACGGCAATAACCATACAAATAACCGGAACCAGCCCAGTAATTACGACGGCCCTAGCAACCAGCCGCGTAATAACCAGTTTAACGGAAATTTTAACGGCGTGAGAAATAACAACCCCTACCCAAATAATCGAAACCACTTTTATCAACAAAATAATAATGTTCCATACAGTCAGAGAAATCCATATCCCAACAATAATGGTAACAGGCCTTACCCACCTAACCGAAATTACTATAATGATAATATTAATAATAATAATAATAGCAATAGTAATAACCGAGTGTCGCGCCCTAGGGTAAATTTTATAAGAGCAGAAGATCGCGGACCCAGGAGATATTATCAACCGAGGAGGAGCAGCTTCCACGGCGCTGACCGAAGATGGCGGAGTGCGGAACGAGACGGCCCAAGATACGAACAGGAAAGACGAAGTACCAGCCTGGAAGATCTTGGCAGACAACCGAACAGGGCGTTAAACATCAACCAGGGTACAGAACGTCAGGAAACAAACCAGAGTTTCCCGAACGATGCCTCGGTCAACAATAACTTAAACAATGACCAAAATGCTTTAAACGAGAGGAGGCAGTAATCAACAACGATGACCCGTTACTGCTTATACTTCCTGGGTTAGAAAAGGATGATTTGCAACAAGCAAACAATGATAAAAACATCACTATTATCAGTAACCATTATTTGAAAGACATACGAACTGAACTTTTGGAAGAGAACGAGAAGAGTCTCAGCAACAGTAATAATGAGATAATTTATATAACAGCGGAGGTGGAAGGAGTTCCCGCTAGAATAATGATAGACACAGGAGCTAATATTTCAATAATAAACTCCAATGAGTTGGAGAGAATACAGAGTACATGTGGTAAAACTTTGCCAATGTTACCAGTCAACAACATTGTATTGGTAGGTGCAACTGGTCGCCAGAATAAAACCATTAGGAAGCAAGTTTCCTTAAGTGTCGTTAGCCGTGATATAGCTTTAGACATGGAATTTTTAATCGCCACCGGATTACCATTTGACATCTTAGTCGGTTGCGATATTCTTCGTAGATATTCGGCAGTAATCGATCTTAATTTAAATAAAGTATCACTTTTCCCAGATGGAGTAACATGGACCGCAGATCTGGTAGGAAGCACAACTATACTTCCCAGCCCAATACATCAACAACTTCGAAAAATTAATATTATAAGAAACAGCCCTCTTTCTAAACCCATAATATACAATAATGGAGGAGAGGATTTATGGTCAGTTAAGATCCAAGAAATACGTAATTTCCAGTGCGGAAGCGATAACAAGAAAATACCAACGCACATGGCTGATCGTCTAATTGCAATATATGAGAAATACAAGGCGGTGTTTTCTGATGAACCAGGGAAGGTAAAAAACTACCAGTGCCAACTTCGTTTTAAAGAAAACGTAGAGTTTAACCGGAGGTCATATCCAATAGCGCAGTCGCTCAAAGAAGCCGTGAGAACAGAGATAAACAAGATGATTGAAAACGACATAATTGAGATTAGTCAATCACCTTACACTAGTCCAATTATTGCTGTTCCGAAGAAAGACGGACAAGTCCGGCTCTGTTTAGATGCGCGTGAGTTGAACAAGACAATTGTGAATGACAGAACATCTCCCGGTGAAATAGAAGAAATCTTAAAGCGTTTTCATGGTACTAACTTTATTAGCACCTGGGATACGGTCTGTGGTTATTGGCAGGTAGAGCTGCATCCACAAAGCCGCCAGTATGTAGCGTTCATTTTCGAAGGGCGCAATTACCAGTTCAAGAGACTGCCCTTCGGACTTGTCAATTCTGTCGCCATATTTGTGGCATGCATGGACCAGATTTTGGGACCAGAAGCGCTCCAATTTACCACCGTCTATGTTGACGATTTACTAATTACATCCGGAACCTGGGAAGAGCATTGTTACAGAGTGGAATTTGTACTAAACAAACTAGCGCAGAACAACATAACACTGAAGTTGGAGAAATCCAAATTCATAGCGCGCGAGGTACAATTCTTAGGCTTCAACCTAGACGACAGAGGTATTACCCCATCAGCAGAGAAAGTGGAGGCAATTCAGAGGTTCCCGCAACCAAGAAACAGGAAACAATTGCAATCTTTCCTCGGACTCTGTAACTATTACAGGAAGTTTCAGAGCCGATATTCCGAGTTGACCGCCAAGTTTCAACCACAGTTATCTGCCAAAAACAAATGGATTTGGGGTGAAGATCAAGATATTACTTTCCGATTGATAAAAGAGAAGTTTCTGGAGAGTGTGATACTTCGTCACCCAGATTTTAAGAAACCGTTCTTTCTAAACTGTGACGCTAGCGATCTAAGCTTAGGAACGACCTTATACCAGGAAGATGAGGAGGGACAACATCTGGTAATAAGCTTCGCTAGTCGCACACTGAACCAGTGCGAAAAGAACTACAGTGTGACAGAAAAGGAATTGTTGAGCGTGGTGTTCGCATGCAGCAAGTTCCGGACGTACATTCTCGGATATCAAGTCACGGTACGAACTGATCATAAATCCATCTCGTTCCTTCGTAGGTGCAAATTGAGTCACGGCCGATTGGCTAGGTGGGTACTCGCCCTACAAGAATATGACCTGAAATGGGAATACATTCCAGGAAAGAAGAACGTGGTAGCGGATGTGTTGTCACGTATAAATCTGGAAGATCAGACTTTCGAGGGAGAGAAGGAGAGCTTAGTAAAAATTTATAACATATTCACGACCAGAGCCGATTTACAAGCTTTGTTAATAAATATCCGAATCCATCAGCAGTCTGATCCTAAGCTGAAAAACATTGTGAGTCGTTTAGAAGCCAATGATGAAACCATTTCTAAATATTACCACCTTAACAAGGGAATTTTATTCATAAAAACCGCATTGGACGATGAGACATGGAAGGTGATAATCCCGCACCAAATAGAAAAGGAGGTCATCATCGATTACCATGTCAGGTATGGTCATATGGGAGCGTTAAAAGTGATACAAGCTCTAGAGGAAAATTGTAAGATCAAGAATATCAACCGCAAGGTGAGAACACACATCAAGTCCTGTAAGATCTGCCAATGTGCAAAAATAAACAATGAAAAGACAGAGGGTATCATGATACCGATAACTTCCAACGCAAAACTGGAAAAAGTGTTTTTGGATATATGCGGGCCATTTCCCCGTAGCGGTGGTCGACACAGATATAAATACTTGGTAATCATAATGGATCACTACACCAAGTATATAAAGCTATATCCGGTTAATCGGGCAACGACAGCAAAGGTTTTGGCGGTGATTATTGATTTGTATATCCCAGAGATCGGTAGACCATTTTCTATTATTACCGACCATGGTACACAGTTTAAGGGGAGGAGATGGCGAGACACTTTATTAGCACTTGGGGTCAAAACATATAAGACATCAGTCTACCACCCAAGTAGCAATCCGGCTGAGAGAGTACTAAGAGAAGTGGGTAGGATATTGCGCACGTACTGTCACAACCAACAGAAAAAGTGGCAAGAGTACCTAGCAGCGACAGAAACATTCCTAAATTACGCCCACCATCCAGCTATAGGAATTCCACCGTACTCAGCCATGTATGAGAAGCCGACTCCCCGAGACATTGAACAAATCATTGAATTTCCAACGAACAACAATAGGAAATTCAACCAGTTGAAGTTTTACAATAAGGTAGCAGAAGATCAGGAAAAACGGCAAGCCAAATACCAGAAGGCAATAGGGCGAATTGTAACATATAAAGAGGGTGAGAAAGTCCTCCTAAAAAATAGAGAGCTGCCTAGCACCTTAGAAGGCATAACCAAAAAATTATTATTACTTTACACCGGACCATATGTTGTGGTAAATGATAAGCATAACAATACATATGAGTTGAGGGAAATCGTTTCAGGAAGAATCAAAGGAGTGTACAATCAAGCTTCTATGAAGAAATATTATGAAGAATGAGTTGTGAGTTTTAGAATTTTGAATTTATATTTTAAAAATTCAAAAATAATGTAAGTACATCTTACAACCTAGTATTTTGAGAAGAACATTTTGGAGAATTATAAGAAGAAGGAATTTAGAATTTTTATTTTAAAAATTTAAAAAATAATGTAAGTACATCTTACAACCTAATATTTTGAAAAGAACATTCTGGAGAATTATAAGAAAAAGGAATTTAGAATTTTTATTGAAAAAATTCTAAAATATGTAAGTACATCTTACTACAACCTAATAATTTTGGAACAAACTTTATGGAAGAAAGGAAAAGAAAGACTTTTGAATTGAAATATAATTATAAAAATTTAAAATTGAGTAAGTACTTCTTACTACAACCTGATAATTTAGAACAAAACTTTATGGAAGAAAGAGAAAGAGAGAGAATTTTGAACTTAATTTAAAAAATTTAAAATTAAGCAAGCACAGCTTACTACCACTGAATTATGAGAAAAACATTTTGGAAGAATTAAGAAGAAAGGAATTTTGAAGTTAATATACAAAAAATTTAAAAATAAAGTAAGACCAACTTACTATAACTAAGTTTATGAGAAAAACTTTATGGTAAATAATTAAGAAGAATTTGAATTTGGAGAAATACCAAAACTTTCAGAAATAATAGTAAGATCACATTACTATAAACAAGTCTGAATGAAACAATTCTGGGAATAAATGAATTAAACAGAATTTGTATGTTGATAGAACGTCAGAACTTTGAAACAAGATAAGATCAACATATTACAAGGATTTATGAGAAATATTTTTCAATTAAATAAAAAGAATAGTTTGAATTTTACATTAAAACCAACCAAGTTCCAAAAAATAATTATGTGTCAATTATGATTGAATTGAGAAGAAAATAAAGTGGTTAATTCAGAAAAGAGAATTAACGTTAATCCAGAATAAATGCTAGACATTCACAATAGCATTTGAAGGAGTAGAGAAGACTAACAAAAAAGAGTGTAATATGCCAGAGAAGAAAAAAAAATTTGGAAGCAAAGAGACTAATTACCTATGAAACGATAATGAAAACAGTTAATTAAGAGCGAAGAAGAACAACTCATACCAAACAGATGGAGAAGATGATTTTGAACAAATGATAATAATAAGACCTATATGAAATGCAAAGAGAAGAAATACCACATGAAATATAATATAAATGAATTAATGCTAATGAATGCGAAGGCGGATTAATAACTTTCTAAGAGAAAGGAAAGAACCAAAATGTTTAAATAAAATGATCAATAACAACCTGTATATCTAATGTAAAGATACAATGTAAAAAAAAAAAAAAAAAAAAATTAAATATAATATATTAAGACCATTCAAATAATGAATACGAAAGACTATTTATAAAGACCATGCTAATACTATGAATAACCAGAAGAAAGTATAAAGAGAATTCAGATGAAGAAGAAAGAGAGTTACATTGTAAACAGTAACCAGAATTATTAAAAGAAAGGTTTTCAACCATAATTAAATTAAATATATCAGACAAGTTAAGAGTTTTGAAAAAATATATATGTAATGAGTATAATAATGATTATGAAGATTTATTAAGATAGAAAATGTGAGATAATCTGAGAGACTACGAAGTGGAGAATCCAAAGATATTTTTATTAGTCGAAAATGAGACTACTTTTTATTTATTTATTCGATGACTGACTGAAGATAATTCCAGCAGCATTATGTTTTTGAGCAGGGATGGATATGCCCCTGTACTCAATTTATAGAAGTGGTGTATGGCCAGCAGAGAAGTAGCGTACAGTGCCCCTCTGATCTGCCCCAGCCCACGTGATAGGGAATGTTAGGGAATTAATATCCCAAGGATACAACACGAAGTTGATATAGAAAGAAAATGTATTACAATTATAATATATCTCAGAAGACACTAACTATCCAAAAAGGATCAGTAGTAAGACAAGTAACCATATATATAAAATTAATAAAACTCTAATATAAAAAAGTCGATATAAAAATGGAGAAGAAAATGAATTATAAGAAATGATGAAATTATCATAAGAAATTATTTCATCCATAAACATGTCTGAAATAATTACTTCTGGAGGAGAGCAATCTGTAGCGTGACAGATGTTTGCATAATAGTGAATGGCAATTGATCATTAGAATAATGAAGTTATAATATTTAAATTTGGAAGAAAGCATTAAGTTTAATATAAATAGATTAATTCATAGCAACTGTGGAAAGAAATCATTATTATAAAGAAAATACAAGTTAAAATAAAAGGAGTTACTAGTGATGAGTCATCCAAAACCAGTCTCATAACCAAAGGTTTTCAAGGTATAACCCAGGAAGGTAAAATAGTAAATAACAAAGCAGTACACAATATGACCAAACCCACAACGAGGGAGAATAAATAAAAGAGAAACCCTAAAATAAGCCAAGATCAACCAATACAGGTTGTGTATTTCTGAATTAAAGAAGAAGATGGAGAAGATCCCAAGAAACCTGATGGCATCAAGAACAGATGGAGAAGATACCAGTCCCAGAAGGCAGGAGAAAAGAAGACTGAAGAAAGAAGAAGAGGGCAGCATCCTGAAGAAGACGTCATGCTCTTATAAAAGACACCCAAATCCCTATATCCCCAAAATATATATCTAAAAACAAAAGTATAACGAAATAAAAACCACATGTATATAAATTTAAGAGAGAGAAGTGAACAAAGTAAAAGTTTCCTGTGAACTAAGATGAAACAATAATATATTACCCATGGAACAAATCTCCATTGAAAAAACGCTAACCAATTTATTATGTTAATAAGACTATACGACCATTTAGCATTAACATAATATATAAGTGCAAAGTGAACCAGTGATAGTTTTGGGTATTATAAAAAATGAACCTTGTGTTTCATTCTTGGCAATCACAAACATTGGATGCAATGAAATATGCATTTTTCAATGACTTAAAATATGTACGGTGACAATATGTTGTTCATAAGACATGAATCTGTTTAAAATAACATTTTTGTTTTACATGAAAAAAGAAAAACAGATTTCATAGTGCTTTGTGAACGGTTCATACTATTTATTTGTTAATGACAGGGTACAATTCCCCAAAGACAAGGTATAAAAGACTGTATAAAACCTGTAAAATCCTACTTATAATAATAGTTAGAAATAAGAATATAAATATAAGGTTTTAATGTATATAGTACAAGAATGTTTAAAAATGTTTTAGATATAAGGCCATTTGTTTGGGTCTGAAACAACTAACATCAGAACTATAAAAATAATTACCACTTGTAAATAGTAGAGAGTAATTAAGATGTTAGTTAGTACAAAACCTTTTTTATAAACCATGTTTACATGTTGGAAATGGGAATTTTGTTGCAAAATGTCTGATTTGAAGACAACCATTTATTTAAAAAAAAAATATTCTTTATTCTGTTTGACTATTGTTTGTATTGTGGCCAATACTAGTTGTTTTTGTGTAATTTGAAAGCATGTTTAATTTATAATACTATTTGTAAAAGTCAGAGAGGGTATCACACATCATATATTGTTTGTAAATTATTTTGTAAGAAAAATTGTTAAAAAATCATAGGCCAAAAGAATGGAAACCAAACTTCATCAAAACAGAGAAATTGCTCAATTAAATGCAAATAAACAAAAGGGGTTTAGACAAAATAAACTGGAGATCATGCCATATAATTGCACATACCATTTAGAGAGATTTTAATAAATTATATTCAGAATTATGAAAAAAAATAAAATGACTAAACTCAGAAATTTAGACATGGGAGTCATATATTTCAGAATAATGTTTCAGAATACAACTAATTCAATTAATTACCAGAAAATAAGGGAATAGGAACCTTTTAATACAATATAGAATTATTAATATTAAATATAACTGATAAAATGGCTGAATTTATATAATGACAGGAAGTAAATTCTGATGTTTTGGACTCTTCACAGTATACCAAACTGAAAGTGAAATTACTATTTTTTGGACAGAAAACACTATAAAATGGCATTATTTAATCTGAAAATAACCAGAATGAACTGAAAGATTAATTTAAATCAAATCTAGTGAATAAAATTGACAAATAACCAAAGTTTAGGCATTCATATAGTGAAATAGTAAAATGTACACAGGATGTGAAAATATATTTGAACAATGTTAAGGATAATATTATATGGGCTAAGAGTTTAATTGAAACTGAAGGAAACAGTTAGTTAATTATTGGTAGTTGAACGGACAACATGACATACCTTTGAAAACGTGAATAACCTAACCTATAATCGTCATACAAAGCGAGTGTATAGTGAGTTATTGTGAAATCGCGAGTGACTTGTAAAATACTTCTGAAACTATCATATTATAACAGAAACGATCAAGTAACACTCCATAACACAGAACAATATAAATCTACTCTGAAAAACACCACAAAACACTAGAAAACTGTGTAATACATTAACCCAAATTAGTGATGGAATCGGGGAAAGTGTTTGAACTAATAATTATACGAATACACTAAATACAACTCAGAAACAGTACACTAGACACTACACAACATTTTACAAGAGATTCGCAGACATCAGAACAGGAATACTACAGGAAAATCTTTTATTTGGAACGTCCAATATACGAATGACATCTCACTAACTTCACGGCAGCCATCTTTCTTTGACAAACCCAGTGCCTCTTCTTGGTTCATCACAGCTGTTTGGTGAAAACAATTATTATATTTACAATTTATTATTCAATATCTGTGTTTATTAATAACTATTAATTTGATTGTAACGTTATACTTTTTAAATATAAGCCCGATTTCTCTGACTTTGGTAATAACTGGCTGTTTAAAGAACCCTATATAATTTTTATATCATATACTTGTAACTTTTTTCGATATCCTGAGAATCGATACTAATCGATAAGAGTCAATATTGCTATTACTTAATAAAATATTAATACTTTTCAATACTTAATAGTTCTTTATTTCTTCAATAATACTAATTACCAATAATATAATTCTAATTGATAATCTACAAGGACTTTACCACCCGTAAGTGAAGATAACCTAAAAAATAGAAAGGTAAACAAATATCGATTGGTTTACAGACAGTCTTATGAGTGGTGATAGATTATTTAAATTATACTAAAACTTTAATAAAAATTTTCAGAAGAGCATTACACTGTTTAAAACTTCACAGCCCTATATTAATTAATTGATCCTAATTAATTAATTAATAAAATTAAAATAATTTTTTTTTATAAACATAATTTTTTTTTTAATTTCCTTCAAAACAATAAATTTTGTTTTGAAACGTTCGGCGAAGCCAAGCATATATATTTCTTCATCAACTTTACGCTACTCGACCGGTCTTGCTACCATTGGGACTCGACCAGCTGGGAAACTTAAGGAAGTGTTTCAGGCCAGTAAGACGTCGAGAGCCACACCAATTAAACACCTTACAACTTACAGATTCACACATCAATCTTATTTATTTTATTACAAATTGGCTAGTCCAAACAGAGGGGCTTGATTACATCGGAGTCACATATTCCACAATAGCTTATTATCATCAACACACATCTATATACTTATTTTATTAGTATTATTACAATATTTATTTGTGGGATCTTTATTTAATGTTATGCAATTATTATTAACTATAAATTCTTCTGTTTTATCGTCTAAATCTTTCTGAGAAATTATTATTGTACTATTACTCTTATCAGCTTTGGTTAAAGTGAGGTTATTAGTCGTTAGTTTCTGTTTTATTATATTAATGGTTTTATTTTGTTTATTTTTATTTTTATTATGATGATTTTGGTTATTATATTTTTTGATATATTTTATTATTTCCATTGAGGCTTCTGTTCTTATTTTATCTTGTTTTTCGTGTTCTACATTATTAATTGCGTTTTCAGTTTCGACTATGATATTATCTATTACATATTTGTTTACATTTTTAAGATTTGTTTTGTTTGATGATTCTAGGGTAGCTATTTCGTTTTCCGTGAATTTAATATTAGATAAATTTACGAATTTTGGGTAAAAAGTGTGGTTATTATTTAATGTGTGTAAATTTTGGTTATCTTCTTTAGGTGTACTATTTATTAGTAGATTTTTAAGTTTTTTATTGATTGTGTTAAATTTAATTGTTTTGTGTTTATTTAGTATTTTAAGCATATTAATATATTTATTATTCCATGTATGATAATCAAGTGTGTTGGCTAAAAGAAGATGTAAATTAATTAATTGTTTATTAATGTAGTCGATTTTTCTGTAATTATTTGATATTTCGTCTTTAATCCATTTATATTGGGCTTGAGTAATATATTTGCTTACTTTATTGTTATTGTTGTTTTTTACTATTATTTTTGTGTATTTTGGAAAAATATTAAGGTGTAGGCATTTTTTGTTAAAATATATGTTTCCATAACAATTAATTAATTGTTTTTACGTTTAATAAATTGGTTATAGGAATGAGTTACATCACCTTGTATGGTGTTTTTATCCATCATTTTCTATATAAGTAACTCGATGTTTCTTGCAGTAATTATATAATTTGTGATGTTTTCAATTTGTTTCTTCTGCAAGTAGATAATATTGTATATTCTTTTTAACACCTGACGCACGTTTCACTGAAAAATATCAGTATCATCAGAGGTTTCTAAGTGAATTAATAACAATCGTAATAATTCTATTAATATAAAAGTAACGAATAATCGAATTTGTATCGATTTTAACGTAAAATAAAATAACTGATAATCGATTTAGGTCGATTAGTTAACGATTGTTTTAATGTTTATTTCTTCAGCAGCTGTTTTCTCGGTTATATTTGAAATTTTGTTTATATAGTATTTTATTCACATTTATTTTTATTTTTTAGTAAATTTATAATTTTAAATAGATCGTCTTGTTTTGTTTTTATTTGGGTTTGTTCTTTAATTAATAAATTATTGTTATTGTGTTTGTAAATGTTAAGGTTTTCCCAAATATTCATTTTTTGACCTTTTTGTATGTTTTTAATTAATTTTATATTTTCAATGTTTGGAAACTGGTGGTTATTATTTAGACAATGTGTGGCTAAATTAGATTTATAAATATTTGGTTTTAAATATGCATTGCGGTGTTGAACGAATCTATCTCGTAGTTTTTTCTTCGTCTGGCCCACGTAAAATTTATTGCAATCTGGACATTCTATTTTATATATTCCATTTTTATTGTGAGTATTGGATTTAGTTTTAGGTTTTATTTTATTAAAAATTATATTATCTGTGTTACAAGATATTTTTAAATTAGTATCTTTAAATATTTTATTTAGTTTTTGAGTTATATTTCCGTAATAAGTGAAGGTTGTATATTTTATATTATTATTAATAGATGAATTTTTAAATGTAGTGTTTTTAGGAATTTTATTAGTGATTTTATGTTTAATTTTATTTTCTAATTTATTAATAGTTTTTATTTTGTATCCATTTTTAACTGCTATTTGTTGGATAATTTTTCTTTCTTTGTTTCTTTCTGTGTTATTTAATGGGATCCTAAGCATTCGGTAAATCATGGAATTAAATACTGCCATTTTGTGTTGGGGAGGATGATTAGAAGTATTTGGTATTACTAAGTCAGTTTGAGAAGGTTTCCTGTATATTGCGTATTCAAAATTTGTTTCATTTTTCTTTATTGTTAAGTCTAAATAATTTAATTTATTATTAGATTCTTCTTCTAACGTGAATTTTATTTTAGAATGTAAATTATTTATGGAGTTGAATATTTTATTTATATTTATACCATTGTTTTGGGAAATGTACAGAGTGTCATCAACGTATCTAAAATAACATCCTAATGGGTCGTTTAATTTTATTATATTTATTATTTGTTCGTCGAGTTTTTGTAGGAAGATTTCTGATATGATAGCGGAGGTTGGGGCTCCCATAGCAAGGCCATCTGTTTGATAGTACAATTTGTTGTTGTATTGAAAATAATTTTGATTTAAAATTATTTTTAAAGTATTAGTTAACTGTTTAATGTATGTGTTACTTTCGTTATTTGTTTTCAGATTATTTATTATAATATTTATAGTTTCTTCAATGGGAATGTTTGTATACATGTTTGATATGTCGAATGAATATAATTTTGTATTTCTGTTTACTTCTACGTTTATTAGTTGTTCCGTGAGTTCGATACTATTTTTTATATTGTGTTTTGCTGGAAGTTCAATTTTATGTTTTAAGATTTGAGTTAATAATTTTGATATTTTATAATTTGGTGCGGTCCTAGCGTTTATTAAAGGTCTGATAGGTTTATTGATTTTGTGTAATTTTATTAAAGAATTTAATTTTGGTGCACAAGGATTATCCATTTTATATTTAAAGGAGTCTTTAGGATTTATGATTTGGTTACTATTTTTTAATATATTTGTTATTTGTGTTTGATATTTATTTGTGGGATCTTTATTTAATGTTATGCAATTATTATTAACTATAAATTCTTCTGTTTTATCGTCTAAATCTTTCTGAGAAATTATTATTGTACTATTACTCTTATCAGCTTTGGTTAAAGTGAGGTTATTAGTCGTTAGTTTCTGTTTTATTATATTAATGGTTTTATTTTGTTTATTTTTATTTTTATTATGATGATTTTGGTTATTATATTTTTTGATATATTTTATTATTTCCATTGAGGCTTCTGTTCTTATTTTATCTTGTTTTTCGTGTTCTACATTATTAATTGCGTTTTCAGTTTCGACTATGATATTATCTATTACATATTTGTTTACATTTTTAAGATTTGTTTTGTTTGATGATTCTAGGGTAGCTATTTCGTTTTCCGTGAATTTAATATTAGATAAATTTACGAATTTTGGGTAAAAAGTGTGGTTATTATTTAATGTGTGTAAATTTTGGTTATCTTCTTTAGGTGTACTATTTATTAGTAGATTTTTAAGTTTTTTATTGATTGTGTTAAATTTAATTGTTTTGTGTTTATTTAGTATTTTAAGCATATTAATATATTTATTATTCCATGTATGATAATCAAGTGTGTTGGCTAAAAGAAGATGTAAATTAATTAATTGTTTATTAATGTAGTCGATTTTTCTGTAATTATTTGATATTTCGTCTTTAATCCATTTATATTGGGCTTGAGTAATATATTTGCTTACTTTATTGTTATTGTTGTTTTTTACTATTATTTTTGTGTATTTTGGAAAAATATTAAGGTGTAGGCATTTTTTGTTAAAATATATGTTTCCATAACAATTAATTAATTGTTTTTTACGTTTAATAAATTGGTTATAGGAATGAGTTACATCACCTTGTATGGTGTTTTTATCCATCATTTTCTATATAAGTAACTCGATGTTTCTTGCAGTAATTATATAATTTGTGATGTTTTCAATTTGTTTCTTCTGCAAGTAGATAATATTGTATATTCTTTTTAACACCTGACGCACGTTTCACTGAAAAATATCAGTATCATCAGAGGTTTCTAAGTGAATTAATAACAATCGTAATAATTCTATTAATATAAAAGTAACGAATAATCGAATTTGTATCGATTTTAACGTAAAATAAAATAACTGATAATCGATTTAGGTCGATTAGTTAACGATTGTTTTAATGTTTATTTCTTCAGCAGCTGTTTTCTCGGTTATATTTGAAATTTTGTTTATATAGTATTTTATTCACATTTATTTTTATTTTTTAGTAAATTTATAATTTTAAATAGATCGTCTTGTTTTGTTTTTATTTGGGTTTGTTCTTTAATTAATAAATTATTGTTATTGTGTTTGTAAATGTTAAGGTTTTCCCAAATATTCATTTTTTGACCTTTTTGTATGTTTTTAATTAATTTTATATTTTCAATGTTTGGAAACTGGTGGTTATTATTTAGACAATGTGTGGCTAAATTAGATTTATAAATATTTGGTTTTAAATATGCATTGCGGTGTTGAACGAATCTATCTCGTAGTTTTTTCTTCGTCTGGCCCACGTAAAATTTATTGCAATCTGGACATTCTATTTTATATATTCCATTTTTATTGTGAGTATTGGATTTAGTTTTAGGTTTTATTTTATTAAAAATTATATTATCTGTGTTACAAGATATTTTTAAATTAGTATCTTTAAATATTTTATTTAGTTTTTGAGTTATATTTCCGTAATAAGTGAAGGTTGTATATTTTATATTATTATTAATAGATGAATTTTTAAATGTAGTGTTTTTAGGAATTTTATTAGTGATTTTATGTTTAATTTTATTTTCTAATTTATTAATAGTTTTTATTTTGTATCCATTTTTAACTGCTATTTGTTGGATAATTTTTCTTTCTTTGTTTCTTTCTGTGTTATTTAATGGGATCCTAAGCATTCGGTAAATCATGGAATTAAATACTGCCATTTTGTGTTGGGGAGGATGATTAGAAGTATTTGGTATTACTAAGTCAGTTTGAGAAGGTTTCCTGTATATTGCGTATTCAAAATTTGTTTCATTTTTCTTTATTGTTAAGTCTAAATAATTTAATTTATTATTAGATTCTTCTTCTAACGTGAATTTTATTTTAGAATGTAAATTATTTATGGAGTTGAATATTTTATTTATATTTATACCATTGTTTTGGGAAATGTACAGAGTGTCATCAACGTATCTAAAATAACATCCTAATGGGTCGTTTAATTTTATTATATTTATTATTTGTTCGTCGAGTTTTTGTAGGAAGATTTCTGATATGATAGCGGAGGTTGGGGCTCCCATAGCAAGGCCATCTGTTTGATAGTACAATTTGTTGTTGTATTGAAAATAATTTTGATTTAAAATTATTTTTAAAGTATTAGTTAACTGTTTAATGTATGTGTTACTTTCGTTATTTGTTTTCAGATTATTTATTATAATATTTATAGTTTCTTCAATGGGAATGTTTGTATACATGTTTGATATGTCGAATGAATATAATTTTGTATTTCTGTTTACTTCTACGTTTATTAGTTGTTCCGTGAGTTCGATACTATTTTTTATATTGTGTTTTGCTGGAAGTTCAATTTTATGTTTTAAGATTTGAGTTAATAATTTTGATATTTTATAATTTGGTGCGGTCCTAGCGTTTATTAAAGGTCTGATAGGTTTATTGATTTTGTGTAATTTTATTAAAGAATTTAATTTTGGTGCACAAGGATTATCCATTTTATATTTAAAGGAGTCTTTAGGATTTATGATTTGGTTACTATTTTTTAATATATTTGTTATTTGTGTTTGATATTTATTTGTGGGATCTTTATTTAATGTTATGCAATTATTATTAACTATAAATTCTTCTGTTTTATCGTCTAAATCTTTCTGAGAAATTATTATTGTACTATTACTCTTATCAGCTTTGGTTAAAGTGAGGTTATTAGTCGTTAGTTTCTGTTTTATTATATTAATGGTTTTATTTTGTTTATTTTTATTTTTATTATGATGATTTTGGTTATTATATTTTTTGATATATTTTATTATTTCCATTGAGGCTTCTGTTCTTATTTTATCTTGTTTTTCGTGTTCTACATTATTAATTGCGTTTTCAGTTTCGACTATGATATTATCTATTACATATTTGTTTACATTTTTAAGATTTGTTTTGTTTGATGATTCTAGGGTAGCTATTTCGTTTTCCGTGAATTTAATATTAGATAAATTTACGAATTTTGGGTAAAAAGTGTGGTTATTATTTAATGTGTGTAAATTTTGGTTATCTTCTTTAGGTGTACTATTTATTAGTAGATTTTTAAGTTTTTTATTGATTGTGTTAAATTTAATTGTTTTGTGTTTATTTAGTATTTTAAGCATATTAATATATTTATTATTCCATGTATGATAATCAAGTGTGTTGGCTAAAAGAAGATGTAAATTAATTAATTGTTTATTAATGTAGTCGATTTTTCTGTAATTATTTGATATTTCGTCTTTAATCCATTTATATTGGGCTTGAGTAATATATTTGCTTACTTTATTGTTATTGTTGTTTTTTACTATTATTTTTGTGTATTTTGGAAAAATATTAAGGTGTAGGCATTTTTTGTTAAAATATATGTTTCCATAACAATTAATTAATTGTTTTTTACGTTTAATAAATTGGTTATAGGAATGAGTTACATCACCTTGTATGGTGTTTTTATCCATCATTTTCTATATAAGTAACTCGATGTTTCTTGCAGTAATTATATAATTTGTGATGTTTTCAATTTGTTTCTTCTGCAAGTAGATAATATTGTATATTCTTTTTAACACCTGACGCACGTTTCACTGAAAAATATCAGTATCATCAGAGGTTTCTAAGTGAATTAATAACAATCGTAATAATTCTATTAATATAAAAGTAACGAATAATCGAATTTGTATCGATTTTAACGTAAAATAAAATAACTGATAATCGATTTAGGTCGATTAGTTAACGATTGTTTTAATGTTTATTTCTTCAGCAGCTGTTTTCTCGGTTATATTTGAAATTTTGTTTATATAGTATTTTATTCACATTTATTTTTATTTTTTAGTAAATTTATAATTTTAAATAGATCGTCTTGTTTTGTTTTTATTTGGGTTTGTTCTTTAATTAATAAATTATTGTTATTGTGTTTGTAAATGTTAAGGTTTTCCCAAATATTCATTTTTTGACCTTTTTGTATGTTTTTAATTAATTTTATATTTTCAATGTTTGGAAACTGGTGGTTATTATTTAGACAATGTGTGGCTAAATTAGATTTATAAATATTTGGTTTTAAATATGCATTGCGGTGTTGAACGAATCTATCTCGTAGTTTTTTCTTCGTCTGGCCCACGTAAAATTTATTGCAATCTGGACATTCTATTTTATATATTCCATTTTTATTGTGAGTATTGGATTTAGTTTTAGGTTTTATTTTATTAAAAATTATATTATCTGTGTTACAAGATATTTTTAAATTAGTATCTTTAAATATTTTATTTAGTTTTTGAGTTATATTTCCGTAATAAGTGAAGGTTGTATATTTTATATTATTATTAATAGATGAATTTTTAAATGTAGTGTTTTTAGGAATTTTATTAGTGATTTTATGTTTAATTTTATTTTCTAATTTATTAATAGTTTTTATTTTGTATCCATTTTTAACTGCTATTTGTTGGATAATTTTTCTTTCTTTGTTTCTTTCTGTGTTATTTAATGGGATCCTAAGCATTCGGTAAATCATGGAATTAAATACTGCCATTTTGTGTTGGGGAGGATGATTAGAAGTATTTGGTATTACTAAGTCAGTTTGAGAAGGTTTCCTGTATATTGCGTATTCAAAATTTGTTTCATTTTTCTTTATTGTTAAGTCTAAATAATTTAATTTATTATTAGATTCTTCTTCTAACGTGAATTTTATTTTAGAATGTAAATTATTTATGGAGTTGAATATTTTATTTATATTTATACCATTGTTTTGGGAAATGTACAGAGTGTCATCAACGTATCTAAAATAACATCCTAATGGGTCGTTTAATTTTATTATATTTATTATTTGTTCGTCGAGTTTTTGTAGGAAGATTTCTGATATGATAGCGGAGGTTGGGGCTCCCATAGCAAGGCCATCTGTTTGATAGTACAATTTGTTGTTGTATTGAAAATAATTTTGATTTAAAATTATTTTTAAAGTATTAGTTAACTGTTTAATGTATGTGTTACTTTCGTTATTTGTTTTCAGATTATTTATTATAATATTTATAGTTTCTTCAATGGGAATGTTTGTATACATGTTTGATATGTCGAATGAATATAATTTTGTATTTCTGTTTACTTCTACGTTTATTAGTTGTTCCGTGAGTTCGATACTATTTTTTATATTGTGTTTTGCTGGAAGTTCAATTTTATGTTTTAAGATTTGAGTTAATAATTTTGATATTTTATAATTTGGTGCGGTCCTAGCGTTTATTAAAGGTCTGATAGGTTTATTGATTTTGTGTAATTTTATTAAAGAATTTAATTTTGGTGCACAAGGATTATCCATTTTATATTTAAAGGAGTCTTTAGGATTTATGATTTGGTTACTATTTTTTAATATATTTGTTATTTGTGTTTGATATTTATTTGTGGGATCTTTATTTAATGTTATGCAATTATTATTAACTATAAATTCTTCTGTTTTATCGTCTAAATCTTTCTGAGAAATTATTATTGTACTATTACTCTTATCAGCTTTGGTTAAAGTGAGGTTATTAGTCGTTAGTTTCTGTTTTATTATATTAATGGTTTTATTTTGTTTATTTTTATTTTTATTATGATGATTTTGGTTATTATATTTTTTGATATATTTTATTATTTCCATTGAGGCTTCTGTTCTTATTTTATCTTGTTTTTCGTGTTCTACATTATTAATTGCGTTTTCAGTTTCGACTATGATATTATCTATTACATATTTGTTTACATTTTTAAGATTTGTTTTGTTTGATGATTCTAGGGTAGCTATTTCGTTTTCCGTGAATTTAATATTAGATAAATTTACGAATTTTGGGTAAAAAGTGTGGTTATTATTTAATGTGTGTAAATTTTGGTTATCTTCTTTAGGTGTACTATTTATTAGTAGATTTTTAAGTTTTTTATTGATTGTGTTAAATTTAATTGTTTTGTGTTTATTTAGTATTTTAAGCATATTAATATATTTATTATTCCATGTATGATAATCAAGTGTGTTGGCTAAAAGAAGATGTAAATTAATTAATTGTTTATTAATGTAGTCGATTTTTCTGTAATTATTTGATATTTCGTCTTTAATCCATTTATATTGGGCTTGAGTAATATATTTGCTTACTTTATTGTTATTGTTGTTTTTTACTATTATTTTTGTGTATTTTGGAAAAATATTAAGGTGTAGGCATTTTTTGTTAAAATATATGTTTCCATAACAATTAATTAATTGTTTTTTACGTTTAATAAATTGGTTATAGGAATGAGTTACATCACCTTGTATGGTGTTTTTATCCATCATTTTCTATATAAGTAACTCGATGTTTCTTGCAGTAATTATATAATTTGTGATGTTTTCAATTTGTTTCTTCTGCAAGTAGATAATATTGTATATTCTTTTTAACACCTGACGCACGTTTCACTGAAAAATATCAGTATCATCAGAGGTTTCTAAGTGAATTAATAACAATCGTAATAATTCTATTAATATAAAAGTAACGAATAATCGAATTTGTATCGATTTTAACGTAAAATAAAATAACTGATAATCGATTTAGGTCGATTAGTTAACGATTGTTTTAATGTTTATTTCTTCAGCAGCTGTTTTCTCGGTTATATTTGAAATTTTGTTTATATAGTATTTTATTCACATTTATTTTTATTTTTTAGTAAATTTATAATTTTAAATAGATCGTCTTGTTTTGTTTTTATTTGGGTTTGTTCTTTAATTAATAAATTATTGTTATTGTGTTTGTAAATGTTAAGGTTTTCCCAAATATTCATTTTTTGACCTTTTTGTATGTTTTTAATTAATTTTATATTTTCAATGTTTGGAAACTGGTGGTTATTATTTAGACAATGTGTGGCTAAATTAGATTTATAAATATTTGGTTTTAAATATGCATTGCGGTGTTGAACGAATCTATCTCGTAGTTTTTTCTTCGTCTGGCCCACGTAAAATTTATTGCAATCTGGACATTCTATTTTATATATTCCATTTTTATTGTGAGTATTGGATTTAGTTTTAGGTTTTATTTTATTAAAAATTATATTATCTGTGTTACAAGATATTTTTAAATTAGTATCTTTAAATATTTTATTTAGTTTTTGAGTTATATTTCCGTAATAAGTGAAGGTTGTATATTTTATATTATTATTAATAGATGAATTTTTAAATGTAGTGTTTTTAGGAATTTTATTAGTGATTTTATGTTTAATTTTATTTTCTAATTTATTAATAGTTTTTATTTTGTATCCATTTTTAACTGCTATTTGTTGGATAATTTTTCTTTCTTTGTTTCTTTCTGTGTTATTTAATGGGATCCTAAGCATTCGGTAAATCATGGAATTAAATACTGCCATTTTGTGTTGGGGAGGATGATTAGAAGTATTTGGTATTACTAAGTCAGTTTGAGAAGGTTTCCTGTATATTGCGTATTCAAAATTTGTTTCATTTTTCTTTATTGTTAAGTCTAAATAATTTAATTTATTATTAGATTCTTCTTCTAACGTGAATTTTATTTTAGAATGTAAATTATTTATGGAGTTGAATATTTTATTTATATTTATACCATTGTTTTGGGAAATGTACAGAGTGTCATCAACGTATCTAAAATAACATCCTAATGGGTCGTTTAATTTTATTATATTTATTATTTGTTCGTCGAGTTTTTGTAGGAAGATTTCTGATATGATAGCGGAGGTTGGGGCTCCCATAGCAAGGCCATCTGTTTGATAGTACAATTTGTTGTTGTATTGAAAATAATTTTGATTTAAAATTATTTTTAAAGTATTAGTTAACTGTTTAATGTATGTGTTACTTTCGTTATTTGTTTTCAGATTATTTATTATAATATTTATAGTTTCTTCAATGGGAATGTTTGTATACATGTTTGATATGTCGAATGAATATAATTTTGTATTTCTGTTTACTTCTACGTTTATTAGTTGTTCCGTGAGTTCGATACTATTTTGTATTTTTGTATTGTGTTTTGCTGGAAGTTCAATTTTATGTTTTAAGATTTGAGTTAATAATTTTGATATTTTATAATTTGGTGCGGTCCTAGCGTTTATTAAAGGTCTGATAGGTTTATTGATTTTGTGTAATTTTATTAAAGAATTTAATTTTGGTGCACAAGGATTATCCATTTTATATTTAAAGGAGTCTTTAGGATTTATGATTTGGTTACTATTTTTTAATATATTTGTTATTTGTGTTTGATATTTATTTGTGGGATCTTTATTTAATGTTATGCAATTATTATTAACTATAAATTCTTCTGTTTTATCGTCTAAATCTTTCTGAGAAATTATTATTGTACTAT
This sequence comes from Magicicada septendecula, assembly GCA_034769895.1. Taxonomy (NCBI): domain Eukaryota; kingdom Metazoa; phylum Arthropoda; class Insecta; order Hemiptera; family Cicadidae; genus Magicicada; species Magicicada septendecula. The sequence continues at coordinate 402,196,405 of CM068367.1, forward strand.
TACTCTTATCAGCTTTGGTTAAAGTGAGGTTATTAGTCGTTAGTTTCTGTTTTATTATATTAATGGTTTTATTTTGTTTATTTTTATTTTTATTATGATGATTTTGGTTATTATATTTTTTGATATATTTTATTATTTCCATTGAGGCTTCTGTTCTTATTTTATCTTGTTTTTCGTGTTCTACATTATTAATTGCGTTTTCAGTTTCGACTATGATATTATCTATTACATATTTGTTTACATTTTTAAGATTTGTTTTGTTTGATGATTCTAGGGTAGCTATTTCGTTTTCCGTGAATTTAATATTAGATAAATTTACGAATTTTGGGTAAAAAGTGTGGTTATTATTTAATGTGTGTAAATTTTGGTTATCTTCTTTAGGTGTACTATTTATTAGTAGATTTTTAAGTTTTTTATTGATTGTGTTAAATTTAATTGTTTTGTGTTTATTTAGTATTTTAAGCATATTAATATATTTATTATTCCATGTATGATAATCAAGTGTGTTGGCTAAAAGAAGATGTAAATTAATTAATTGTTTATTAATGTAGTCGATTTTTCTGTAATTATTTGATATTTCGTCTTTAATCCATTTATATTGGGCTTGAGTAATATATTTGCTTACTTTATTGTTATTGTTGTTTTTTACTATTATTTTTGTGTATTTTGGAAAAATATTAAGGTGTAGGCATTTTTTGTTAAAATATATGTTTCCATAACAATTAATTAATTGTTTTTTACGTTTAATAAATTGGTTATAGGAATGAGTTACATCACCTTGTATGGTGTTTTTATCCATCATTTTCTATATAAGTAACTCGATGTTTCTTGCAGTAATTATATAATTTGTGATGTTTTCAATTTGTTTCTTCTGCACGTAGATAATATTGTATATTCTTTTTAACACCTGACGCACGTTTCACTGAAAAATATCAGTATCATCAGAGGTTTCTAAGTGAATTAATAACAATCGTAATAATTCTATTAATATAAAAGTAACGAATAATCGAATTTGTATCGATTTTAACGTAAAATAAAATAACTGATAATCGATTTAGGTCGATTAGTTAACGATTGTTTTAATGTTTATTTCTTCAGCAGCTGTTTTCTCGGTTATATTTGAAATTTTGTTTATATAGTATTTTATTCACATTTATTTTTATTTTTTAGTAAATTTATAATTTTAAATAGATCGTCTTGTTTTGTTTTTATTTGGGTTTGTTCTTTAATTAATAAATTATTGTTATTGTGTTTGTAAATGTTAAGGTTTTCCCAAATATTCATTTTTTGACCTTTTTGTATGTTTTTAATTAATTTTATATTTTCAATGTTTGGAAACTGGTGGTTATTATTTAGACAATGTGTGGCTAAATTAGATTTATAAATATTTGGTTTTAAATATGCATTGCGGTGTTGAACGAATCTATCTCGTAGTTTTTTCTTCGTCTGGCCCACGTAAAATTTATTGCAATCTGGACATTCTAGTTTATATATTCCATTTTTATTGTGAGTATTGGATTTAGTTTTAGGTTTTATTTTATTAAAAATTATATTATCTGTGTTACAAGATATTTTTAAATTAGTATCTTTAAATATTTTATTTAGTTTTTGAGTTATATTTCCGTAATAAGTGAAGGTTGTATATTTTATATTATTATTAATAGATGAATTTTTAAATGTAGTGTTTTTAGGAATTTTATTAGTGATTTTATGTTTAATTTTATTTTCTAATTTATTAATAGTTTTTATTTTGTATCCATTTTTAATTGCTATTTGTTGGATAATTTTTCTTTCTTTGTTTCTTTCTGTGTTATTTAATGGGATCCTAAGCATTCGGTAAATCATGGAATTAAATACTGCCATTTTGTGTTGGGGAGGATGATTAGAAGTATTTGGTATTACTAAGTCAGTTTGAGAAGGTTTCCTGTATATTGCGTATTCAAAATTTGTTTCATTTTTCTTTATTGTTAAGTCTAAATAATTTAATTTATTATTAGATTCTTCTTCTAACGTGAATTTTATTTTAGAATGTAAATTATTTATGGAGTTGAATATTTTATTTATATTTATACCATTGTTTTGGGAAATGTACAGAGTGTCATCAACGTATCTAAAATAACATCCTAATGGGTCGTTTAATTTTATTATATTTATTATTTGTTCGTCGAGTTTTTGTAGGAAGATTTCTGATATGATAGCGGAGGTTGGGGCTCCCATAGCAAGGCCATCTGTTTGATAGTACAATTTGTTGTTGTATTGAAAATAATTTTGATTTAAAATTATTTTTAAAGTATTAGTTAACTGTTTAATGTATGTGTTACTTTCGTTATTTGTTTTCAGATTATTTATTATAATATTTATAGTTTCTTCAATGGGAATGTTTGTATACATGTTTGATATGTCGAATGAATATAATTTTGTATTTCTGTTTACTTCTACGTTTATTAGTTGTTCCGTGAGTTCGATACTATTTTGTATTTTTATATTGTGTTTTGCTGGAAGTTCAATTTTATGTTTTAAGATTTGAGTTAATAATTTTGATATTTTATAATTTGGTGCGGTCCTAGCGTTTATTAAAGGTCTGATAGGTTTATTGATTTTGTGTAATTTTATTAAAGAATTTAATTTTGGTGCACAAGGATTATCCATTTTATATTTAAAGGAGTCTTTAGGATTTATGATTTGGTTACTATTTTTTAATATATTTGTTATTTGTGTTTGATATTTATTTGTGGGATCTTTATTTAATGTTATGCAATTATTATTAACTATAAATTCTTCTGTTTTATCGTCTAAATCTTTCTGAGAAATTATTATTGTACTATTACTCTTATCAGCTTTGGTTAAAGTGAGGTTATTAGTCGTTAGTTTCTGTTTTATTATATTAATGGTTTTATTTTGTTTATTTTTATTTTTAATATGATGATTTTGGTTATTATATTTTTTGATATATTTTATTATTTCCATTGAGGCTTCTGTTCTTATTTTATCTTGTTTTTCGTGTTCTACATTATTAATTGCGTTTTCAGTTTCGACTATGATATTATCTATTACATATTTGTTTACATTTTTAAGATTTGTTTTGTTTGATGATTCTAGGGTAGCTATTTCGTTTTCCGTGAATTTAATATTAGATAAATTTACGAATTTTGGGTAAAAAGTGTGGTTATTATTTAATGTGTGTAAATTTTGGTTATCTTCTTTAGGTGTACTATTTATTAGTAGATTTTTAAGTTTTTTATTGATTGTGTTAAATTTAATTGTTTTGTGTTTATTTAGTATTTTAAGCATATTAATATATTTATTATTCCATGTATGATAATCAAGTGTGTTGGCTAAAAGAAGATGTAAATTAATTAATTGTTTATTAATGTAGTCGATTTTTCTGTAATTATTTGATATTTCGTCTTTAATCCATTTATATTGGGCTTGAGTAATATATTTGCTTACTTTATTGTTATTGTTGTTTTTTACTATTATTTTTGTGTATTTTGGAAAAATATTAAGGTGTAGGCATTTTTTGTTAAAATATATGTTTCCATAACAATTAATTAATTGTTTTTTACGTTTAATAAATTGGTTATAGGAATGAGTTACATCACCTTGTATGGTGTTTTTATCCATCATTTTCTATATAAGTAACTCGATGTTTCTTGCAGTAATTATATAATTTGTGATGTTTTCAATTTGTTTCTTCTGCACGTAGATAATATTGTATATTCTTTTTAACACCTGACGCACGTTTCACTGAAAAATATCAGTATCATCAGAGGTTTCTAAGTGAATTAATAACAATCGTAATAATTCTATTAATATAAAAGTAACGAATAATCGAATTTGTATCGATTTTAACGTAAAATAAAATAACTGATAATCGATTTAGGTCGATTAGTTAACGATTGTTTTAATGTTTATTTCTTCAGCAGCTGTTTTCTCGGTTATATTTGAAATTTTGTTTATATAGTATTTTATTCACATTTATTTTTATTTTTTAGTAAATTTATAATTTTAAATAGATCGTCTTGTTTTGTTTTTATTTGGGTTTGTTCTTTAATTAATAAATTATTGTTATTGTGTTTGTAAATGTTAAGGTTTTCCCAAATATTCATTTTTTGACCTTTTTGTATGTTTTTAATTAATTTTATATTTTCAATGTTTGGAAACTGGTGGTTATTATTTAGACAATGTGTGGCTAAATTAGATTTATAAATATTTGGTTTTAAATATGCATTGCGGTGTTGAACGAATCTATCTCGTAGTTTTTTCTTCGTCTGGCCCACGTAAAATTTATTGCAATCTGGACATTCTAGTTTATATATTCCATTTTTATTGTGAGTATTGGATTTAGTTTTAGGTTTTATTTTATTAAAAATTATATTATCTGTGTTACAAGATATTTTTAAATTAGTATCTTTAAATATTTTATTTAGTTTTTGAGTTATATTTCCGTAATAAGTGAAGGTTGTATATTTTATATTATTATTAATAGATGAATTTTTAAATGTAGTGTTTTTAGGAATTTTATTAGTGATTTTATGTTTAATTTTATTTTCTAATTTATTAATAGTTTTTATTTTGTATCCATTTTTAATTGCTATTTGTTGGATAATTTTTCTTTCTTTGTTTCTTTCTGTGTTATTTAATGGGATCCTAAGCATTCGGTAAATCATGGAATTAAATACTGCCATTTTGTGTTGGGGAGGATGATTAGAAGTATTTGGTATTACTAAGTCAGTTTGAGAAGGTTTCCTGTATATTGCGTATTCAAAATTTGTTTCATTTTTCTTTATTGTTAAGTCTAAATAATTTAATTTATTATTAGATTCTTCTTCTAACGTGAATTTTATTTTAGAATGTAAATTATTTATGGAGTTGAATATTTTATTTATATTTATACCATTGTTTTGGGAAATGTACAGAGTGTCATCAACGTATCTAAAATAACATCCTAATGGGTCGTTTAATTTTATTATATTTATTATTTGTTCGTCGAGTTTTTGTAGGAAGATTTCTGATATGATAGCGGAGGTTGGGGCTCCCATAGCAAGGCCATCTGTTTGATAGTACAATTTGTTGTTGTATTGAAAATAATTTTGATTTAAAATTATTTTTAAAGTATTAGTTAACTGTTTAATGTATGTGTTACTTTCGTTATTTGTTTTCAGATTATTTATTATAATATTTATAGTTTCTTCAATGGGAATGTTTGTATACATGTTTGATATGTCGAATGAATATAATTTTGTATTTCTGTTTACTTCTACGTTTATTAGTTGTTCCGTGAGTTCGATACTATTTTGTATTTTTATATTGTGTTTTGCTGGAAGTTCAATTTTATGTTTTAAGATTTGAGTTAATAATTTTGATATTTTATAATTTGGTGCGGTCCTAGCGTTTATTAAAGGTCTGATAGGTTTATTGATTTTGTGTAATTTTATTAAAGAATTTAATTTTGGTGCACAAGGATTATCCATTTTATATTTAAAGGAGTCTTTAGGATTTATGATTTGGTTACTATTTTTTAATATATTTGTTATTTGTGTTTGATATTTATTTGTGGGATCTTTATTTAATGTTATGCAATTATTATTAACTATAAATTCTTCTGTTTTATCGTCTAAATCTTTCTGAGAAATTATTATTGTACTATTACTCTTATCAGCTTTGGTTAAAGTGAGGTTATTAGTCGTTAGTTTCTGTTTTATTATATTAATGGTTTTATTTTGTTTATTTTTATTTTTAATATGATGATTTTGGTTATTATATTTTTTGATATATTTTATTATTTCCATTGAGGCTTCTGTTCTTATTTTATCTTGTTTTTCGTGTTCTACATTATTAATTGCGTTTTCAGTTTCGACTATGATATTATCTATTACATATTTGTTTACATTTTTAAGATTTGTTTTGTTTGATGATTCTAGGGTAGCTATTTCGTTTTCCGTGAATTTAATATTAGATAAATTTACGAATTTTGGGTAAAAAGTGTGGTTATTATTTAATGTGTGTAAATTTTGGTTATCTTCTTTAGGTGTACTATTTATTAGTAGATTTTTAAGTTTTTTATTGATTGTGTTAAATTTAATTGTTTTGTGTTTATTTAGTATTTTAAGCATATTAATATATTTATTATTCCATGTATGATAATCAAGTGTGTTGGCTAAAAGAAGATGTAAATTAATTAATTGTTTATTAATGTAGTCGATTTTTCTGTAATTATTTGATATTTCGTCTTTAATCCATTTATATTGGGCTTGAGTAATATATTTGCTTACTTTATTGTTATTGTTGTTTTTTACTATTATTTTTGTGTATTTTGGAAAAATATTAAGGTGTAGGCATTTTTTGTTAAAATATATGTTTCCAAAACAATTAATTAATTGTTTTTTACGTTTAATAAATTGTTTATAGGAATGAGTTACATCACCTTGTATGGTGTTTTTATCCATCATTTTCTATATAAGTAACTCGATGTTTCTTGCAGTAATTATATAATTTGTGATGTTTTCAATTTGTTTCTTCTGCAAGTAGATAATATTGTATATTCTTTTTAACACCTGACGCACGTTTCACTGAAAAATATCAGTATCATCAGAGGTTTCTAAGTGAATTAATAACAATCGTAATAATTCTATTAATATAAAAGTAACGAATAATCGAATTTGTATCGATTTTAACGTAAAATAAAATAACTGATAATCGATTTAGGTCGATTAGTTAACGATTGTTTTAATGTTTATTTCTTCAGCAGCTGTTTTCTCGGTTATATTTGAAATTTTGTTTATATAGTATTTTATTCACATTTATTTTTATTTTTTAGTAAATTTATAATTTTAAATAGATCGTCTTGTTTTGTTTTTATTTGGGTTTGTTCTTTAATTAATAAATTATTGTTATTGTGTTTGTAAATGTTAAGATTTTCCCAAATATTCATTTTTTGACCTTTTTGTATGTTTTTAATTAATTTTATATTTTCAATGTTTGGAAACTGGTGGTTATTATTTAGACAATGTGTGGCTAAATTAGATTTATAAATATTTGGTTTTAAATATGCATTGCGGTGTTGAACGAATCTATCTCGTAGTTTTTTCTTCGTCTGGCCCACATAAAATTTATTGCAATCTGGACATTCTATTTTATATATTCCATTTTTATTGTGAGTATTGGATTTAGTTTTAGGTTTTATTTTATTAAAAATTATATTATCTGTGTTACAAGATATTTTTAAATTAGTATCTTTAAATATTTTATTTAGTTTTTGAGTTATATTTCCGTAATAAGTGAAGGTTGTATATTTTATATTATTATTAATAGATGAATTTTTAAATGTAGTGTTTTTAGGAATTTTATTAGTGATTTTATGTTTAATTTTATTTTCTAATTTATTAATAGTTTTTATTTTGTATCCATTTTTAACTGCTATTTGTTGGATAATTTTTCTTTCTTTGTTTCTTTCTGTGTTATTTAATGGGATCCTAAGCATTCGGTAAATCATGGAATTAAATACTGCCATTTTGTGTTGGGGAGGATGATTAGAAGTATTTGGTATTACTAAGTCAGTTTGAGAAGGTTTCCTGTATATTGCGTATTCAAAATTTGTTTCATTTTTCTTTATTGTTAAGTCTAAATAATTTAATTTATTATTAGATTCTTCTTCTAACGTGAATTTTATTTTAGAATGTAAATTATTTATGGAGTTGAATATTTTATTTATATTTATACCATTGTTTTGGGAAATGTACAGAGTGTCATCAACGTATCTAAAATAACATCCTAATGGGTCGTTTAATTTTATTATATTTATTATTTGTTCGTCGAGTTTTTGTAGGAAGATTTCTGATATGATAGCGGAGGTTGGGGCTCCCATAGCAAGGCCATCTGTTTGATAGTACAATTTGTTGTTGTATTGAAAATAATTTTGATTTAAAATTATTTTTAAAGTATTAGTTAACTGTTTAATGTATGTGTTACTTTCGTTATTTGTTTTCAGATTATTTATTATAATATTTATAGTTTCTTCAATGGGAATGTTTGTATACATGTTTGATATGTCGAATGAATATAATTTTGTATTTCTGTTTACTTCTACGTTTATTAGTTGTTCCGTGAGTTCGATACTATTTTTTGTATTGTGTTTTGCTGGAAGTTCAATTTTATGTTTTAAGATTTGAGTTAATAATTTTGATATTTTATAATTTGGTGCGGTCCTAGCGTTTATTAAAGGTCTGATAGGTTTATTGATTTTGTGTAATTTTATTAAAGAATTTAATTTTGGTGCACAAGGATTATCCATTTTATATTTAAAGGAGTCTTTAGGATTTATGATTTGGTTACTATTTTTTAATATATTTGTTATTTGTGTTTGATATTTATTTGTGGGATCTTTATTTAATGTTATGCAATTATTATTAACTATAAATTCTTCTGTTTTATCGTCTAAATCTTTCTGAGAAATTATTATTGTACTATTACTCTTATCAGCTTTGGTTAAAGTGAGGTTATTAGTCGTTAGTTTCTGTTTTATTATATTAATGGTTTTATTTTGTTTATTTTTATTTTTAATATGATGATTTTGGTTATTATATTTTTTGATATATTTTATTATTTCCATTGAGGCTTCTGTTCTTATTTTATCTTGTTTTTCGTGTTCTACATTATTAATTGCGTTTTCAGTTTCGACTATGATATTATCTATTACATATTTGTTTACATTTTTAAGATTTGTTTTGTTTGATGATTCTAGGGTAGCTATTTCGTTTTCCGTGAATTTAATATTAGATAAATTTACGAATTTTGGGTAAAAAGTGTGGTTATTATTTAATGTGTGTAAATTTTGGTTATCTTCTTTAGGTGTACTATTTATTAGTAGATTTTTAAGTTTTTTATTGATTGTGTTAAATTTAATTGTTTTGTGTTTATTTAGTATTTTAAGCATATTAATATATTTATTATTCCATGTATGATAATCAAGTGTGTTGGCTAAAAGAAGATGTAAATTAATTAATTGTTTATTAATGTAGTCGATTTTTCTGTAATTATTTGATATTTCGTCTTTAATCCATTTATATTGGGCTTGAGTAATATATTTGCTTACTTTATTGTTATTGTTGTTTTTTACTATTATTTTTGTGTATTTTGGAAAAATATTAAGTTGTAGGCATTTTTTGTTAAAATATATGTTTCCAAAACAATTAATTAATTGTTTTTTACGTTTAATAAATTGGTTATAGGAATGAGTTACATCACCTTGTATGGTGTTTTTATCCATCATTTTCTATATAAGTAACTCGATGTTTCTTGCAGTAATTATATAATTTGTGATGTTTTCAATTTGTTTCTTCTGCAAGTAGATAATATTGTATATTCTTTTTAACACCTGACGCACGTTTCACTGAAAAATATCAGTATCATCAGAGGTTTCTAAGTGAATTAATAACAATCGTAATAATTCTATTAATATAAAAGTAACGAATAATCGAATTTGTATCGATTTTAACGTAAAATAAAATAACTGATAATCGATTTAGGTCGATTAGTTAACGATTGTTTTAATGTTTATTTCTTCAGCAGCTGTTTTCTCGGTTATATTTGAAATTTTGTTTATATAGTATTTTATTCACATTTATTTTTATTTTTTAGTAAATTTATAATTTTAAATAGATCGTCTTGTTTTGTTTTTATTTGGGTTTGTTCTTTAATTAATAAATTATTGTTATTGTGTTTGTAAATGTTAAGATTTTCCCAAATATTCATTTTTTGACCTTTTTGTATGTTTTTAATTAATTTTATATTTTCAATGTTTGGAAACTGGTGGTTATTATTTAGACAATGTGTGGCTAAATTAGATTTATAAATATTTGGTTTTAAATATGCATTGCGGTGTTGAACGAATCTATCTCGTAGTTTTTTCTTCGTCTGGCCCACGTAAAATTTATTGCAATCTGGACATTCTATTTTATATATTCCATTTTTATTGTGAGTATTGGATTTAGTTTTAGGTTTTATTTTATTAAAAATTATATTATCTGTGTTATAAGATATTTTTAAATTAGTATCTTTAAATATTTTATTTAGTTTTTGAGTTATATTTCCGTAATAAGTGAAGGTTGTATATTTTATATTATTATTAATAGATGAATTTTTAAATGTAGTGTTTTTAGGAATTTTATTAGTGATTTTATGTTTAATTTTATTTTCTAATTTATTAATAGTTTTTATTTTGTATCCATTTTTAACTGCTATTTGTTGGATAATTTTTCTTTCTTTGTTTCTTTCTGTGTTATTTAATGGGATCCTAAGCATTCGGTAAATCATGGAATTAAATACTGCCATTTTGTGTTGGGGAGGATGATTAGAAGTATTTGGTATTACTAAGTCAGTTTGAGAAGGTTTCCTGTATATTGCGTATTCAAAATTTGTTTCATTTTTCTTTATTGTTAAGTCTAAATAATTTAATTTATTATTAGATTCTTCTTCTAACGTGAATTTTATTTTAGAATGTAAATTATTTATGGAGTTGAATATTTTATTTATATTTATACCATTGTTTTGGGAAATGTACAGAGTGTCATCAACGTATCTAAAATAACATCCTAATGGGTCGTTTAATTTTATTATATTTATTATTTGTTCGTCGAGTTTTTGTAGGAAGATTTCTGATATGATAGCGGAGGTTGGGGCTCCCATAGCAAGGCCATCTGTTTGATAGTACAATTTGTTGTTGTATTGAAAATAATTTTGATTTAAAATTATTTTTAAAGTATTAGTTAACTGTTTAATGTATGTGTTACTTTCGTTATTTGTTTTCAGATTATTTATTATAATATTTATAGTTTCTTCAATGGGAATGTTTGTATACATGTTTGATATGTCGAATGAATATAATTTTGTATTTCTGTTTACTTCTACGTTTATTAGTTGTTCCGTGAGTTCGATACTATTTTTTATATTGTGTTTTGCTGGAAGTTCAATTTTATGTTTTAAGATTTGAGTTAATAATTTTGATATTTTATAATTTGGTGCGGTCCTAGCGTTTATTAAAGGTCTGATAGGTTTATTGATTTTGTGTAATTTTATTAAAGAATTTAATTTTGGTGCACAAGGATTATCCATTTTATATTTAAAGGAGTCTTTAGGATTTATGATTTGGTTACTATTTTTTAATATATTTGTTATTTGTGTTTGATATTTATTTGTGGGATCTTTATTTAATGTTATGCAATTATTATTAACTATAAATTCTTCTGTTTTATCGTCTAAATCTTTCTGAGAAATTATTATTGTACTATTACTCTTATCAGCTTTGGTTAAAGTGAGGTTATTAGTCGTTAGTTTCTGTTTTATTATATTAATGGTTTTATTTTGTTTATTTTTATTTTTAATATGATGATTTTGGTTATTATATTTTTTGATATATTTTATTATTTCCATTGAGGCTTCTGTTCTTATTTTATCTTGTTTTTCGTGTTCTACATTATTAATTGCGTTTTCAGTTTCGACTATGATATTATCTATTACATATTTGTTTACATTTTTAAGATTTGTTTTGTTTGATGATTCTAGGGTAACTATTTCGTTTTCCGTGAATTTAATATTAGATAAATTTACGAATTTTGGGTAAAAAGTGTGGTTATTATTTAATGTGTGTAAATTTTGGTTATCTTCTTTAGGTGTACTATTTATTAGTAGATTTTTAAGTTTTTTATTGATTGTGTTAAATTTAATTGTTTTGTGTTTATTTAGTATTTTAAGCATATTAATATATTTATTATTCCATGTATGATAATCAAGTGTGTTGGCTAAAACAAGATGTAAATTAATTAATTGTTTATTAATGTAGTCGATTTTTCTGTAATTATTTGATATTTCGTCTTTAATCCATTTATATTGGGCTTGAGTAATATATTTGCTTACTTTATTGTTATTGTTGTTTTTTACTATTATTTTTGTGTATTTTGGAAAAATATTATGTTGTAGGCATTTTTTGTTAAAATATGTTTCCAAAACAATTAATTAATTGTTTTTTACGTTTAATAAATTGGTTATAGGAATGAGTTACATCACCTTGTATGGTGTTTTTATCCATCATTTTCTATATAAGTAACTCGATGTTTCTTGCAGTAATTATATAATTTGTGATGTTTTCAATTTGTTTCTTCTGCAAGTAGATAATATTGTATATTCTTTTTAACACCTGACGCACGTTTCACTGAAAAATATCAGTATCATCAGAGGTTTCTAAGTGAATTAATAACAATCGTAATAATTCTATTAATATAAAAGTAACGAATAATCGAATTTGTATCGATTTTAACGTAAAATAAAATAACTGATAATCGATTTAGGTCGATTAGTTAACGATTGTTTTAATGTTTATTTCTTCAGCAGCTGTTTTCTCGGTTATATTTGAAATTTTGTTTATATAGTATTTTATTCACATTTATTTTTATTTTTTAGTAAATTTATAATTTTAAATAGATCGTCTTGTTTTGTTTTTATTTGGGTTTGTTCTTTAATTAATAAATTATTGTTATTGTGTTTGTAAATGTTAAGATTTTCCCAAATATTCATTTTTTGACCTTTTTGTATGTTTTTAATTAATTTTATATTTTCAATGTTTGGAAACTGGTGGTTATTATTTAGACAATGTGTGGCTAAATTAGATTTATAAATATTTGGTTTTAAATATGCATTGCGGTGTTGAACGAATCTATCTCGTAGTTTTTTCTTCGTCTGGCCCACGTAAAATTTATTGCAATCTGGACATTCTATTTTATATATTCCATTTTTATTGTGAGTATTGGATTTAGTTTTAGGTTTTATTTTATTAAAAATTATATTATCTGTGTTATAAGATATTTTTAAATTAGTATCTTTAAATATTTTATTTAGTTTTTGAGTTATATTTCCGTAATAAGTGAAGGTTGTATATTTTATATTATTATTAATAGATGAATTTTTAAATGTAGTGTTTTTAGGAATTTTATTAGTGATTTTATGTTTAATTTTATTTTCTAATTTATTAATAGTTTTTATTTTGTATCCATTTTTAACTGCTATTTGTTGGATAATTTTTCTTTCTTTGTTTCTTTCTGTGTTATTTAATGGGATCCTAAGCATTCGGTAAATCATGGAATTAAATACTGCCATTTTGTGTTGGGGAGGATGATTAGAAGTATTTGGTATTACTAAGTCAGTTTGAGAAGGTTTCCTGTATATTGCGTATTCAAAATTTGTTTCATTTTTCTTTATTGTTAAGTCTAAATAATTTAATTTATTATTAGATTCTTCTTCTAACGTGAATTTTATTTTAGAATGTAAATTATTTATGGAGTTGAATATTTTATTTATATTTATACCATTGTTTTGGGAAATGTACAGAGTGTCATCAACGTATCTAAAATAACATCCTAATGGGTCGTTTAATTTTATTATATTTATTATTTGTTCGTCGAGTTTTTGTAGGAAGATTTCTGATATGATAGCGGAGGTTGGGGCTCCCATAGCAAGGCCATCTGTTTGATAGTACAATTTGTTGTTGTATTGAAAATAATTTTGATTTAAAATTATTTTTAAAGTATTAGTTAACTGTTTAATGTATGTGTTACTTTCGTTATTTGTTTTCAGATTATTTATTATAATATTTATAGTTTCTTCAATGGGAATGTTTGTATACATGTTTGATATGTCGAATGAATATAATTTTGTATTTCTGTTTACTTCTACGTTTATTAGTTGTTCCGTGAGTTCGATACTATTTTTTATATTGTGTTTTGCTGGAAGTTCAATTTTATGTTTTAAGATTTGAGTTAATAATTTTGATATTTTATAATTTGGTGCGGTCCTAGCGTTTATTAAAGGTCTGATAGGTTTATTGATTTTGTGTAATTTTATTAAAGAATTTAATTTTGGTGCACAAGGATTATCCATTTTATATTTAAAGGAGTCTTTAGGATTTATGATTTGGTTACTATTTTTTAATATATTTGTTATTTGTGTTTGATATTTATTTGTGGGATCTTTATTTAATGTTATGCAATTATTATTAACTATAAATTCTTCTGTTTTATCGTCTAAATCTTTCTGAGAAATTATTATTGTACTATTACTCTTATCAGCTTTGGTTAAAGTGAGGTTATTAGTCGTTAGTTTCTGTTTTATTATATTAATGGTTTTATTTTGTTTATTTTTATTTTTAATATGATGATTTTGGTTATTATATTTTTTGATATATTTTATTATTTCCATTGAGGCTTCTGTTCTTATTTTATCTTGTTTTTCGTGTTCTACATTATTAATTGCGTTTTCAGTTTCGACTATGATATTATCTATTACATATTTGTTTACATTTTTAAGATTTGTTTTGTTTGATGATTCTAGGGTAGCTATTTCGTTTTCCGTGAATTTAATATTAGATAAATTTACGAATTTTGGGTAAAAAGTGTGGTTATTATTTAATGTGTGTAAATTTTGGTTATCTTCTTTAGGTGTACTATTTATTAGTAGATTTTTAAGTTTTTTATTGATTGTGTTAAATTTAATTGTTTTGTGTTTATTTAGTATTTTAAGCATATTAATATATTTATTATTCCATGTATGATAATCAAGTGTGTTGGCTAAAACAAGATGTAAATTAATTAATTGTTTATTAATGTAGTCGATTTTTCTGTAATTATTTGATATTTCGTCTTTAATCCATTTATATTGGGCTTGAGTAATATATTTGCTTACTTTATTGTTATTGTTGTTTTTTACTATTATTTTTGTGTATTTTGGAAAAATATTAAGTTGTAGGCATTTTTTGTTAAAATATATGTTTCCAAAACAATTAATTAATTGTTTTTTACGTTTAATAAATTGGTTATAGGAATGAGTTACATCACCTTGTATGGTGTTTTTATCCATCATTTTCTATATAAGTAACTCGATGTTTCTTGCAGTAATTATATAATTTGTGATGTTTTCAATTTGTTTCTTCTGCAAGTAGATAATATTGTATATTCTTTTTAACACCTGACGCACGTTTCACTGAAAAATATCAGTATCATCAGAGGTTTCTAAGTGAATTAATAACAATCGTAATAATTCTATTAATATAAAAGTAACGAATAATCGAATTTGTATCGATTTTAACGTAAAATAAAATAACTGATAATCGATTTAGGTCGATTAGTTAACGATTGTTTTAATGTTTATTTCTTCAGCAGCTGTTTTCTCGGTTATATTTGAAATTTTGTTTATATAGTATTTTATTCACATTTATTTTTATTTTTTAGTAAATTTATAATTTTAAATAGATCGTCTTGTTTTGTTTTTATTTGGGTTTGTTCTTTAATTAATAAATTATTGTTATTGTGTTTGTAAATGTTAAGATTTTCCCAAATATTCATTTTTTGACCTTTTTGTATGTTTTTAATTAATTTTATATTTTCAATGTTTGGAAACTGGTGGTTATTATTTAGACAATGTGTGGCTAAATTAGATTTATAAATATTTGGTTTTAAATATGCATTGCGGTGTTGAACGAATCTATCTCGTAGTTTTTTCTTCGTCTGGCCCACGTAAAATTTATTGCAATCTGGACATTCTATTTTATATATTCCATTTTTATTGTGAGTATTGGATTTAGTTTTAGGTTTTATTTTATTAAAAATTATATTATCTGTGTTATAAGATATTTTTAAATTAGTATCTTTAAATATTTTATTTAGTTTTTGAGTTATATTTCCGTAATAAGTGAAGGTTGTATATTTTATATTATTATTAATAGATGAATTTTTAAATGTAGTGTTTTTAGGAATTTTATTAGTGATTTTATGTTTAATTTTATTTTCTAATTTATTAATAGTTTTTATTTTGTATCCATTTTTAACTGCTATTTGTTGGATAATTTTTCTTTCTTTGTTTCTTTCTGTGTTATTTAATGGGATCCTAAGCATTCGGTAAATCATGGAATTAAATACTGCCATTTTGTGTTGGGGAGGATGATTAGAAGTATTTGGTATTACTAAGTCAGTTTGAGAAGGTTTCCTGTATATTGCGTATTCAAAATTTGTTTCATTTTTCTTTATTGTTAAGTCTAAATAATTTAATTTATTATTAGATTCTTCTTCTAACGTGAATTTTATTTTAGAATGTAAATTATTTATGGAGTTGAATATTTTATTTATATTTATACCATTGTTTTGGGAAATGTACAGAGTGTCATCAACGTATCTAAAATAACATCCTAATGGGTCGTTTAATTTTATTATATTTATTATTTGTTCGTCGAGTTTTTGTAGGAAGATTTCTGATATGATAGCGGAGGTTGGGGCTCCCATAGCAAGGCCATCTGTTTGATAGTACAATTTGTTGTTGTATTGAAAATAATTTTGATTTAAAATTATTTTTAAAGTATTAGTTAACTGTTTAATGTATGTGTTACTTTCGTTATTTGTTTTCAGATTATTTATTATAATATTTATAGTTTCTTCAATGGGAATGTTTGTATACATGTTTGATATGTCGAATGAATATAATTTTGTATTTCTGTTTACTTCTACGTTTATTAGTTGTTCCGTGAGTTCGATACTATTTTTTATATTGTGTTTTGCTGGAAGTTCAATTTTATGTTTTAAGATTTGAGTTAATAATTTTGATATTTTATAATTTGGTGCGGTCCTAGCGTTTATTAAAGGTCTGATAGGTTTATTGATTTTGTGTAATTTTATTAAAGAATTTAATTTTGGTGCACAAGGATTATCCATTTTATATTTAAAGGAGTCTTTAGGATTTATGATTTGGTTACTATTTTTTAATATATTTGTTATTTGTGTTTGATATTTATTTGTGGGATCTTTATTTAATGTTATGCAATTATTATTAACTATAAATTCTTCTGTTTTATCGTCTAAATCTTTCTGAGAAATTATTATTGTACTATTACTCTTATCAGCTTTGGTTAAAGTGAGGTTATTAGTCGTTAGTTTCTGTTTTATTATATTAATGGTTTTATTTTGTTTATTTTTATTTTTAATATGATGATTTTGGTTATTATATTTTTTGATATATTTTATTATTTCCATTGAGGCTTCTGTTCTTATTTTATCTTGTTTTTCGTGTTCTACATTATTAATTGCGTTTTCAGTTTCGACTATGATATTATCTATTACATATTTGTTTACATTTTTAAGATTTGTTTTGTTTGATGATTCTAGGGTAGCTATTTCGTTTTCCGTGAATTTAATATTAGATAAATTTACGAATTTTGGGTAAAAAGTGTGGTTATTATTTAATGTGTGTAAATTTTGGTTATCTTCTTTAGGTGTACTATTTATTAGTAGATTTTTAAGTTTTTTATTGATTGTGTTAAATTTAATTGTTTTGTGTTTATTTAGTATTTTAAGCATATTAATATATTTATTATTCCATGTATGATAATCAAGTGTGTTGGCTAAAACAAGATGTAAATTAATTAATTGTTTATTAATGTAGTCGATTTTTCTGTAATTATTTGATATTTCGTCTTTAATCCATTTATATTGGGCTTGAGTAATATATTTGCTTACTTTATTGTTATTGTTGTTTTTTACTATTATTTTTGTGTATTTTGGAAAAATATTAAGTTGTAGGCATTTTTTGTTAAAATATGTTTCCAAAACAATTAATTAATTGTTTTTTACGTTTAATAAATTGGTTATAGGAATGAGTTACATCACCTTGTATGGTGTTTTTATCCATCATTTTCTATATAAGTAACTCGATGTTTCTTGCAGTAATTATATAATTTGTGATGTTTTCAATTTGTTTCTTCTGCAAGTAGATAATATTGTATATTCTTTTTAACACCTGACGCACGTTTCACTGAAAAATATCAGTATCATCAGAGGTTTCTAAGTGAATTAATAACAATCGTAATAATTCTATTAATATAAAAGTAACGAATAATCGAATTTGTATCGATTTTAACGTAAAATAAAATAACTGATAATCGATTTAGGTCGATTAGTTAACGATTGTTTTAATGTTTATTTCTTCAGCAGCTGTTTTCTCGGTTATATTTGAAATTTTGTTTATATAGTATTTTATTCACATTTATTTTTATTTTTTAGTAAATTTATAATTTTAAATAGATCGTCTTGTTTTGTTTTTATTTGGGTTTGTTCTTTAATTAATAAATTATTGTTATTGTGTTTGTAAATGTTAAGATTTTCCCAAATATTCATTTTTTGACCTTTTTGTATGTTTTTAATTAATTTTATATTTTCAATGTTTGGAAACTGGTGGTTATTATTTAGACAATGTGTGGCTAAATTAGATTTATAAATATTTGGTTTTAAATATGCATTGCGGTGTTGAACGAATCTATCTCGTAGTTTTTTCTTCGTCTGGCCCACGTAAAATTTATTGCAATCTGGACATTCTATTTTATATATTCCATTTTTATTGTGAGTATTGGATTTAGTTTTAGGTTTTATTTTATTAAAAATTATATTATCTGTGTTATAAGATATTTTTAAATTAGTATCTTTAAATATTTTATTTAGTTTTTGAGTTATATTTCCGTAATAAGTGAAGGTTGTATATTTTATATTATTATTAATAGATGAATTTTTAAATGTAGTGTTTTTAGGAATTTTATTAGTGATTTTATGTTTAATTTTATTTTCTAATTTATTAATAGTTTTTATTTTGTATCCATTTTTAACTGCTATTTGTTGGATAATTTTTCTTTCTTTGTTTCTTTCTGTGTTATTTAATGGGATCCTAAGCATTCGGTAAATCATGGAATTAAATACTGCCATTTTGTGTTGGGGAGGATGATTAGAAGTATTTGGTATTACTAAGTCAGTTTGAGAAGGTTTCCTGTATATTGCGTATTCAAAATTTGTTTCATTTTTCTTTATTGTTAAGTCTAAATAATTTAATTTATTATTAGATTCTTCTTCTAACGTGAATTTTATTTTAGAATGTAAATTATTTATGGAGTTGAATATTTTATTTATATTTATACCATTGTTTTGGGAAATGTACAGAGTGTCATCAACGTATCTAAAATAACATCCTAATGGGTCGTTTAATTTTATTATATTTATTATTTGTTCGTCGAGTTTTTGTAGGAAGATTTCTGATATGATAGCGGAGGTTGGGGCTCCCATAGCAAGGCCATCTGTTTGATAGTACAATTTGTTGTTGTATTGAAAATAATTTTGATTTAAAATTATTTTTAAAGTATTAGTTAACTGTTTAATGTATGTGTTACTTTCGTTATTTGTTTTCAGATTATTTATTATAATATTTATAGTTTCTTCAATGGGAATGTTTGTATACATGTTTGATATGTCGAATGAATATAATTTTGTATTTCTGTTTACTTCTACGTTTATTAGTTGTTCCGTGAGTTCGATACTATTTTTTATATTGTGTTTTGCTGGAAGTTCAATTTTATGTTTTAAGATTTGAGTTAATAATTTTGATATTTTATAATTTGGTGCGGTCCTAGCGTTTATTAAAGGTCTGATAGGTTTATTGATTTTGTGTAATTTTATTAAAGAATTTAATTTTGGTGCACAAGGATTATCCATTTTATATTTAAAGGAGTCTTTAGGATTTATGATTTGGTTACTATTTTTTAATATATTTGTTATTTGTGTTTGATATTTATTTGTGGGATCTTTATTTAATGTTATGCAATTATTATTAACTATAAATTCTTCTGTTTTATCGTCTAAATCTTTCTGAGAAATTATTATTGTACTATTACTCTTATCAGCTTTGGTTAAAGTGAGGTTATTAGTCGTTAGTTTCTGTTTTATTATATTAATGGTTTTATTTTGTTTATTTTTATTTTTAATATGATGATTTTGGTTATTATATTTTTTGATATATTTTATTATTTCCATTGAGGCTTCTGTTCTTATTTTATCTTGTTTTTCGTGTTCTACATTATTAATTGCGTTTTCAGTTTCGACTATGATATTATCTATTACATATTTGTTTACATTTTTAAGATTTGTTTTGTTTGATGATTCTAGGGTAGCTATTTCGTTTTCCGTGAATTTAATATTAGATAAATTTACGAATTTTGGGTAAAAAGTGTGGTTATTATTTAATGTGTGTAAATTTTGGTTATCTTCTTTAGGTGTACTATTTATTAGTAGATTTTTAAGTTTTTTATTGATTGTGTTAAATTTAATTGTTTTGTGTTTATTTAGTATTTTAAGCATATTAATATATTTATTATTCCATGTATGATAATCAAGTGTGTTGGCTAAAACAAGATGTAAATTAATTAATTGTTTATTAATGTAGTCGATTTTTCTGTAATTATTTGATATTTCGTCTTTAATCCATTTATATTGGGCTTGAGTAATATATTTGCTTACTTTATTGTTATTGTTGTTTTTTACTATTATTTTTGTGTATTTTGGAAAAATATTAAGTTGTAGGCATTTTTTGTTAAAATATGTTTCCAAAACAATTAATTAATTGTTTTTTACGTTTAATAAATTGGTTATAGGAATGAGTTACATCACCTTGTATGGTGTTTTTATCCATCATTTTCTATATAAGTAACTCGATGTTTCTTGCAGTAATTATATAATTTGTGATGTTTTCAATTTGTTTCTTCTGCAAGTAGATAATATTGTATATTCTTTTTAACACCTGACGCACGTTTCACTGAAAAATATCAGTATCATCAGAGGTTTCTAAGTGAATTAATAACAATCGTAATAATTCTATTAATATAAAAGTAACGAATAATCGAATTTGTATCGATTTTAACGTAAAATAAAATAACTGATAATCGATTTAGGTCGATTAGTTAACGATTGTTTTAATGTTTATTTCTTCAGCAGCTGTTTTCTCGGTTATATTTGAAATTTTGTTTATATAGTATTTTATTCACATTTATTTTTATTTTTTAGTAAATTTATAATTTTAAATAGATCGTCTTGTTTTGTTTTTATTTGGGTTTGTTCTTTAATTAATAAATTATTGTTATTGTGTTTGTAAATGTTAAGATTTTCCCAAATATTCATTTTTTGACCTTTTTGTATGTTTTTAATTAATTTTATATTTTCAATGTTTGGAAACTGGTGGTTATTATTTAGACAATGTGTGGCTAAATTAGATTTATAAATATTTGGTTTTAAATATGCATTGCGGTGTTGAACGAATCTATCTCGTAGTTTTTTCTTCGTCTGGCCCACGTAAAATTTATTGCAATCTGGACATTCTATTTTATATATTCCATTTTTATTGTGAGTATTGGATTTAGTTTTAGGTTTTATTTTATTAAAAATTATATTATCTGTGTTATAAGATATTTTTAAATTAGTATCTTTAAATATTTTATTTAGTTTTTGAGTTATATTTCCGTAATAAGTGAAGGTTGTATATTTTATATTATTATTAATAGATGAATTTTTAAATGTAGTGTTTTTAGGAATTTTATTAGTGATTTTATGTTTAATTTTATTTTCTAATTTATTAATAGTTTTTATTTTGTATCCATTTTTAACTGCTATTTGTTGGATAATTTTTCTTTCTTTGTTTCTTTCTGTGTTATTTAATGGGATCCTAAGCATTCGGTAAATCATGGAATTAAATACTGCCATTTTGTGTTGGGGAGGATGATTAGAAGTATTTGGTATTACTAAGTCAGTTTGAGAAGGTTTCCTGTATATTGCGTATTCAAAATTTGTTTCATTTTTCTTTATTGTTAAGTCTAAATAATTTAATTTATTATTAGATTCTTCTTCTAACGTGAATTTTATTTTAGAATGTAAATTATTTATGGAGTTGAATATTTTATTTATATTTATACCATTGTTTTGGGAAATGTACAGAGTGTCATCAACGTATCTAAAATAACATCCTAATGGGTCGTTTAATTTTATTATATTTATTATTTGTTCGTCGAGTTTTTGTAGGAAGATTTCTGATATGATAGCGGAGGTTGGGGCTCCCATAGCAAGGCCATCTGTTTGATAGTACAATTTGTTGTTGTATTGAAAATAATTTTGATTTAAAATTATTTTTAAAGTATTAGTTAACTGTTTAATGTATGTGTTACTTTCGTTATTTGTTTTCAGATTATTTATTATAATATTTATAGTTTCTTCAATGGGAATGTTTGTATACATGTTTGATATGTCGAATGAATATAATTTTGTATTTCTGTTTACTTCTACGTTTATTAGTTGTTCCGTGAGTTCGATACTATTTTTTATATTGTGTTTTGCTGGAAGTTCAATTTTATGTTTTAAGATTTGAGTTAATAATTTTGATATTTTATAATTTGGTGCGGTCCTAGCGTTTATTAAAGGTCTGATAGGTTTATTGATTTTGTGTAATTTTATTAAAGAATTTAATTTTGGTGCACAAGGATTATCCATTTTATATTTAAAGGAGTCTTTAGGATTTATGATTTGGTTACTATTTTTTAATATATTTGTTATTTGTGTTTGATATTTATTTGTGGGATCTTTATTTAATGTTATGCAATTATTATTAACTATAAATTCTTCTGTTTTATCGTCTACATCTTTCTGAGAAATTATTATTGTACTATTACTCTTATCAGCTTTGGTTAAAGTGAGGTTATTAGTCGTTAGTTTCTGTTTTATTATATTAATGGTTTTATTTTGTTTATTTTTATTTTTAATATGATGATTTTGGTTATTATATTTTTTGATATATTTTATTATTTCCATTGAGGCTTCTGTTCTTATTTTATCTTGTTTTTCGTGTTCTACATTATTAATTGCGTTTTCAGTTTCGACTATGATATTATCTATTACATATTTGTTTACATTTTTAAGATTTGTTTTGTTTGATGATTCTAGGGTAGCTATTTCGTTTTCCGTGAATTTAATATTAGATAAATTTACGAATTTTGGGTAAAAAGTGTGGTTATTATTTAATGTGTGTAAATTTTGGTTATCTTCTTTAGGTGTACTATTTATTAGTAGATTTTTAAGTTTTTTATTGATTGTGTTAAATTTAATTGTTTTGTGTTTATTTAGTATTTTAAGCATATTAATATATTTATTATTCCATGTATGATAATCAAGTGTGTTGGCTAAAACAAGATGTAAATTAATTAATTGTTTATTAATGTAGTCGATTTTTCTGTAATTATTTGATATTTCGTCTTTAATCCATTTATATTGGGCTTGAGTAATATATTTGCTTACTTTATTGTTATTGTTGTTTTTTACTATTATTTTTGTGTATTTTGGAAAAATATTAAGTTGTAGGCATTTTTTGTTAAAATATGTTTCCAAAACAATTAATTAATTGTTTTTTACGTTTAATAAATTGGTTATAGGAATGAGTTACATCACCTTGTATGGTGTTTTTATCCATCATTTTCTATATAAGTAACTCGATGTTTCTTGCAGTAATTATATAATTTGTGATGTTTTCAATTTGTTTCTTCTGCAAGTAGATAATATTGTATATTCTTTTTAACACCTGACGCACGTTTCACTGAAAAATATCAGTATCATCAGAGGTTTCTAAGTGAATTAATAACAATCGTAATAATTCTATTAATATAAAAGTAACGAATAATCGAATTTGTATCGATTTTAACGTAAAATAAAATAACTGATAATCGATTTAGGTCGATTAGTTAACGATTGTTTTAATGTTTATTTCTTCAGCAGCTGTTTTCTCGGTTATATTTGAAATTTTGTTTATATAGTATTTTATTCACATTTATTTTTATTTTTTAGTAAATTTATAATTTTAAATAGATCGTCTTGTTTTGTTTTTATTTGGGTTTGTTCTTTAATTAATAAATTATTGTTATTGTGTTTGTAAATGTTAAGATTTTCCCAAATATTCATTTTTTGACCTTTTTGTATGTTTTTAATTAATTTTATATTTTCAATGTTTGGAAACTGGTGGTTATTATTTAGACAATGTGTGGCTAAATTAGATTTATAAATATTTGGTTTTAAATATGCATTGCGGTGTTGAACGAATCTATCTCGTAGTTTTTTCTTCGTCTGGCCCACGTAAAATTTATTGCAATCTGGACATTCTATTTTATATATTCCATTTTTATTGTGAGTATTGGATTTAGTTTTAGGTTTTATTTTATTAAAAATTATATTATCTGTGTTATAAGATATTTTTAAATTAGTATCTTTAAATATTTTATTTAGTTTTTGAGTTATATTTCCGTAATAAGTGAAGGTTGTATATTTTATATTATTATTAATAGATGAATTTTTAAATGTAGTGTTTTTAGGAATTTTATTAGTGATTTTATGTTTAATTTTATTTTCTAATTTATTAATAGTTTTTATTTTGTATCCATTTTTAACTGCTATTTGTTGGATAATTTTTCTTTCTTTGTTTCTTTCTGTGTTATTTAATGGGATCCTAAGCATTCGGTAAATCATGGAATTAAATACTGCCATTTTGTGTTGGGGAGGATGATTAGAAGTATTTGGTATTACTAAGTCAGTTTGAGAAGGTTTCCTGTATATTGCGTATTCAAAATTTGTTTCATTTTTCTTTATTGTTAAGTCTAAATAATTTAATTTATTATTAGATTCTTCTTCTAACGTGAATTTTATTTTAGAATGTAAATTATTTATGGAGTTGAATATTTTATTTATATTTATACCATTGTTTTGGGAAATGTACAGAGTGTCATCAACGTATCTAAAATAACATCCTAATGGGTCGTTTAATTTTATTATATTTATTATTTGTTCGTCGAGTTTTTGTAGGAAGATTTCTGATATGATAGCGGAGGTTGGGGCTCCCATAGCAAGGCCATCTGTTTGATAGTACAATTTGTTGTTGTATTGAAAATAATTTTGATTTAAAATTATTTTTAAAGTATTAGTTAACTGTTTAATGTATGTGTTACTTTCGTTATTTGTTTTCAGATTATTTATTATAATATTTATAGTTTCTTCAATGGGAATGTTTGTATACATGTTTGATATGTCGAATGAATATAATTTTGTATTTCTGTTTACTTCTACGTTTATTAGTTGTTCCGTGAGTTCGATACTATTTTTTATATTGTGTTTTGCTGGAAGTTCAATTTTATGTTTTAAGATTTGAGTTAATAATTTTGATATTTTATAATTTGGTGCGGTCCTAGCGTTTATTAAACGTCTGATAGGTTTATTGATTTTGTGTAATTTTATTAAAGAATTTAATTTTGGTGCACAAGGATTATCCATTTTATATTTAAAGGAGTCTTTAGGATTTATGATTTGGTTACTATTTTTTAATATATTTGTTATTTGTGTTTGATATTTATTTGTGGGATCTTTATTTAATGTTATGCAATTATTATTAACTATAAATTCTTCTGTTTTATCGTCTAAATCTTTCTGAGAAATTATTATTGTACTATTACTCTTATCAGCTTTGGTTAAAGTGAGGTTATTAGTCGTTAGTTTCTGTTTTATTATATTAATGGTTTTATTTTGTTTATTTTTATTTTTAATATGATGATTTTGGTTATTATATTTTTTGATATATTTTATTATTTCCATTGAGGCTTCTGTTCTTATTTTATCTTGTTTTTCGTGTTCTACATTATTAATTGCGTTTTCAGTTTCGACTATGATATTATCTATTACATATTTGTTTACATTTTTAAGATTTGTTTTGTTTGATGATTCTAGGGTAGCTATTTCGTTTTCCGTGAATTTAATATTAGATAAATTTACGAATTTTGGGTAAAAAGTGTGGTTATTATTTAATGTGTGTAAATTTTGGTTATCTTCTTTAGGTGTACTATTTATTAGTAGATTTTTAAGTTTTTTATTGATTGTGTTAAATTTAATTGTTTTGTGTTTATTTAGTATTTTAAGCATATTAATATATTTATTATTCCATGTATGATAATCAAGTGTGTTGGCTAAAAGAAGATGTAAATTAATTAATTGTTTATTAATGTAGTCGATTTTTCTGTAATTATTTGATATTTCGTCTTTAATCCATTTATATTGGGCTTGAGTAATATATTTGCTTACTTTATTGTTATTGTTGTTTTTTACTATTATTTTTGTGTATTTTGGAAAAATATTAAGTTGTAGGCATTTTTTGTTAAAATATATGTTTCCAAAACAATTAATTAATTGTTTTTTACGTTTAATAAATTGGTTATAGGAATGAGTTACATCACCTTGTATGGTGTTTTTATCCATCATTTTCTATATAAGTAACTCGATGTTTCTTGCAGTAATTATATAATTTGTGATGTTTTCAATTTGTTTCTTCTGCAAGTAGATAATATTGTATATTCTTTTTAACACCTGACGCACGTTTCACTGAAAAATATCAGTATCATCAGAGGTTTCTAAGTGAATTAATAACAATCGTAATAATTCTATTAATATAAAAGTAACGAATAATCAAATTTGTATCGATTTTAACGTAAAATAAAATAACTGATAATCGATTTAGGTCGATTAGTTAACGATTGTTTTAATGTTTATTTCTTCAGCAGCTGTTTTCTCGGTTATATTTGAAATTTTGTTTATATAGTATTTTATTCACATTTATTTTTATTTTTTAGTAAATTTATAATTTTAAATAGATCGTCTTGTTTTGTTTTTATTTGGGTTTGTTCTTTAATTAATAAATTATTGTTATTGTGTTTGTAAATGTTAAGATTTTCCCAAATATTCATTTTTTGACCTTTTTGTATGTTTTTAATTAATTTTATATTTTCAATGTTTGGAAACTGGTGGTTATTATTTAGACAATGTGTGGCTAAATTAGATTTATAAATATTTGGTTTTAAATATGCATTGCGGTGTTGAACGAATCTATCTCGTAGTTTTTTCTTCGTCTGGCCCACGTAAAATTTATTGCAATCTGGACATTCTATTTTATATATTCCATTTTTATTGTGAGTATTGGATTTAGTTTTAGGTTTTATTTTATTAAAAATTATATTATCTGTGTTATAAGATATTTTTAAATTAGTATCTTTAAATATTTTATTTAGTTTTTGAGTTATATTTCCGTAATAAGTGAAGGTTGTATATTTTATATTATTATTAATAGATGAATTTTTAAATGTAGTGTTTTTAGGAATTTTATTAGTGATTTTATGTTTAATTTTATTTTCTAATTTATTAATAGTTTTTATTTTGTATCCATTTTTAACTGCTATTTGTTGGATAATTTTTCTTTCTTTGTTTCTTTCTGTGTTATTTAATGGGATCCTAAGCATTCGGTAAATCATGGAATTAAATACTGCCATTTTGTGTTGGGGAGGATGATTAGAAGTATTTGGTATTACTAAGTCAGTTTGAGAAGGTTTCCTGTATATTGCGTATTCAAAATTTGTTTCATTTTTCTTTATTGTTAAGTCTAAATAATTTAATTTATTATTAGATTCTTCTTCTAACGTGAATTTTATTTTAGAATGTAAATTATTTATGGAGTTGAATATTTTATTTATATTTATACCATTGTTTTGGGAAATGTACAGAGTGTCATCAACGTATCTAAAATAACATCCTAATGGGTCGTTTAATTTTATTATATTTATTATTTGTTCGTCGAGTTTTTGTAGGAAGATTTCTGATATGATAGCGGAGGTTGGGGCTCCCATAGCAAGGCCATCTGTTTGATAGTACAATTTGTTGTTGTATTGAAAATAATTTTGATTTAAAATTATTTTTAAAGTATTAGTTAACTGTTTAATGTATGTGTTACTTTCGTTATTTGTTTTCAGATTATTTATTATAATATTTATAGTTTCTTCAATGGGAATGTTTGTATACATGTTTGATATGTCGAATGAATATAATTTTGTATTTCTGTTTACTTCTACGTTTATTAGTTGTTCCGTGAGTTCGATACTATTTTTTATATTGTGTTTTGCTGGAAGTTCAATTTTATGTTTTAAGATTTGAGTTAATAATTTTGATATTTTATAATTTGGTGCGGTCCTAGCGTTTATTAAAGGTCTGATAGGTTTATTGATTTTGTGTAATTTTATTAAAGAATTTAATTTTGGTGCACAAGGATTATCCATTTTATATTTAAAGGAGTCTTTAGGATTTATGATTTGGTTACTATTTTTTAATATATTTGTTATTTGTGTTTGATATTTATTTGTGGGATCTTTATTTAATGTTATGCAATTATTATTAACTATAAATTCTTCTGTTTTATCGTCTAAATCTTTCTGAGAAATTATTATTGTACTATTACTCTTATCAGCTTTGGTTAAAGTGAGGTTATTAGTCGTTAGTTTCTGTTTTATTATATTAATGGTTTTATTTTGTTTATTTTTATTTTTAATATGATGATTTTGGTTATTATATTTTTTGATATATTTTATTATTTCCATTGAGGCTTCTGTTCTTATTTTATCTTGTTTTTCGTGTTCTACATTATTAATTGCGTTTTCAGTTTCGACTATGATATTATCTATTACATATTTGTTTACATTTTTAAGATTTGTTTTGTTTGATGATTCTAGGGTAGCTATTTCGTTTTCCGTGAATTTAATATTAGATAAATTTACGAATTTTGGGTAAAAAGTGTGGTTATTATTTAATGTGTGTAAATTTTGGTTATCTTCTTTAGGTGTACTATTTATTAGTAGATTTTTAAGTTTTTTATTGATTGTGTTAAATTTAATTGTTTTGTGTTTATTTAGTATTTTAAGCATATTAATATATTTATTATTCCATGTATGATAATCAAGTGTGTTGGCTAAAACAAGATGTAAATTAATTAATTGTTTATTAATGTAGTCGATTTTTCTGTAATTATTTGATATTTCGTCTTTAATCCATTTATATTGGGCTTGAGTAATATATTTGCTTACTTTATTGTTATTGTTGTTTTTTACTATTATTTTTGTGTATTTTGGAAAAATATTAAGTTGTAGGCATTTTTTGTTAAAATATGTTTCCAAAACAATTAATTAATTGTTTTTTACGTTTAATAAATTGGTTATAGGAATGAGTTACATCACCTTGTATGGTGTTTTTATCCATCATTTTCTATATAAGTAACTCGATGTTTCTTGCAGTAATTATATAATTTGTGATGTTTTCAATTTGTTTCTTCTGCAAGTAGATAATATTGTATATTCTTTTTAACACCTGACGCACGTTTCACTGAAAAATATCAGTATCATCAGAGGTTTCTAAGTGAATTAATAACAATCGTAATAATTCTATTAATATAAAAGTAACGAATAATCGAATTTGTATCGATTTTAACGTAAAATAAAATAACTGATAATCGATTTAGGTCGATTAGTTAACGATTGTTTTAATGTTTATTTCTTCAGCAGCTGTTTTCTCGGTTATATTTGAAATTTTGTTTATATAGTATTTTATTCACATTTATTTTTATTTTTTAGTAAATTTATAATTTTAAATAGATCGTCTTGTTTTGTTTTTATTTGGGTTTGTTCTTTAATTAATAAATTATTGTTATTGTGTTTGTAAATGTTAAGATTTTCCCAAATATTCATTTTTTGACCTTTTTGTATGTTTTTAATTAATTTTATATTTTCAATGTTTGGAAACTGGTGGTTATTATTTAGACAATGTGTGGCTAAATTAGATTTATAAATATTTGGTTTTAAATATGCATTGCGGTGTTGAACGAATCTATCTCGTAGTTTTTTCTTCGTCTGGCCCACGTAAAATTTATTGCAATCTGGACATTCTATTTTATATATTCCATTTTTATTGTGAGTATTGGATTTAGTTTTAGGTTTTATTTTATTAAAAATTATATTATCTGTGTTATAAGATATTTTTAAATTAGTATCTTTAAATATTTTATTTAGTTTTTGAGTTATATTTCCGTAATAAGTGAAGGTTGTATATTTTATATTATTATTAATAGATGAATTTTTAAATGTAGTGTTTTTAGGAATTTTATTAGTGATTTTATGTTTAATTTTATTTTCTAATTTATTAATAGTTTTTATTTTGTATCCATTTTTAACTGCTATTTGTTGGATAATTTTTCTTTCTTTGTTTCTTTCTGTGTTATTTAATGGGATCCTAAGCATTCGGTAAATCATGGAATTAAATACTGCCATTTTGTGTTGGGGAGGATGATTAGAAGTATTTGGTATTACTAAGTCAGTTTGAGAAGGTTTCCTGTATATTGCGTATTCAAAATTTGTTTCATTTTTCTTTATTGTTAAGTCTAAATAATTTAATTTATTATTAGATTCTTCTTCTAACGTGAATTTTATTTTAGAATGTAAATTATTTATGGAGTTGAATATTTTATTTATATTTATACCATTGTTTTGGGAAATGTACAGAGTGTCATCAACGTATCTAAAATAACATCCTAATGGGTCGTTTAATTTTATTATATTTATTATTTGTTCGTCGAGTTTTTGTAGGAAGATTTCTGATATGATAGCGGAGGTTGGGGCTCCCATAGCAAGGCCATCTGTTTGATAGTACAATTTGTTGTTGTATTGAAAATAATTTTGATTTAAAATTATTTTTAAAGTATTAGTTAACTGTTTAATGTATGTGTTACTTTCGTTATTTGTTTTCAGATTATTTATTATAATATTTATAGTTTCTTCAATGGGAATGTTTGTATACATGTTTGATATGTCGAATGAATATAATTTTGTATTTCTGTTTACTTCTACGTTTATTAGTTGTTCCGTGAGTTCGATACTATTTTTTATATTGTGTTTTGCTGGAAGTTCAATTTTATGTTTTAAGATTTGAGTTAATAATTTTGATATTTTATAATTTGGTGCGGTCCTAGCGTTTATTAAAGGTCTGATAGGTTTATTGATTTTGTGTAATTTTATTAAAGAATTTAATTTTGGTGCACAAGGATTATCCATTTTATATTTAAAGGAGTCTTTAGGATTTATGATTTGGTTACTATTTTTTAATATATTTGTTATTTGTGTTTGATATTTATTTGTGGGATCTTTATTTAATGTTATGCAATTATTATTAACTATAAATTCTTCTGTTTTATCGTCTAAATCTTTCTGAGAAATTATTATTGTACTATTACTCTTATCAGCTTTGGTTAAAGTGAGGTTATTAGTCGTTAGTTTCTGTTTTATTATATTAATGGTTTTATTTTGTTTATTTTTATTTTTAATATGATGATTTTGGTTATTATATTTTTTGATATATTTTATTATTTCCATTGAGGCTTCTGTTCTTATTTTATCTTGTTTTTCGTGTTCTACATTATTAATTGCGTTTTCAGTTTCGACTATGATATTATCTATTACATATTTGTTTACATTTTTAAGATTTGTTTTGTTTGATGATTCTAGGGTAGCTATTTCGTTTTCCGTGAATTTAATATTAGATAAATTTACGAATTTTGGGTAAAAAGTGTGGTTATTATTTAATGTGTGTAAATTTTGGTTATCTTCTTTAGGTGTACTATTTATTAGTAGATTTTTAAGTTTTTTATTGATTGTGTTAAATTTAATTGTTTTGTGTTTATTTAGTATTTTAAGCATATTAATATATTTATTATTCCATGTATGATAATCAAGTGTGTTGGCTAAAAGAAGATGTAAATTAATTAATTGTTTATTAATGTAGTCGATTTTTCTGTAATTATTTGATATTTCGTCTTTAATCCATTTATATTGGGCTTGAGTAATATATTTGCTTACTTTATTGT
This sequence comes from Magicicada septendecula, assembly GCA_034769895.1. Taxonomy (NCBI): domain Eukaryota; kingdom Metazoa; phylum Arthropoda; class Insecta; order Hemiptera; family Cicadidae; genus Magicicada; species Magicicada septendecula. The sequence continues at coordinate 402,228,049 of CM068367.1, forward strand.
TATTGTTGTTTTTTACTATTATTTTTGTGTATTTTGGAAAAATATTAAGTTGTAGGCATTTTTTGTTAAAATATATGTTTCCAAAACAATTAATTAATTGTTTTTTACGTTTAATAAATTGGTTATAGGAATGAGTTACATCACCTTGTATGGTGTTTTTATCCATCATTTTCTATATAAGTAACTCGATGTTTCTTGCAGTAATTATATAATTTGTGATGTTTTCAATTTGTTTCTTCTGCAAGTAGATAATATTGTATATTCTTTTTAACACCTGACGCACGTTTCACTGAAAAATATCAGTATCATCAGAGGTTTCTAAGTGAATTAATAACAATCGTAATAATTCTATTAATATAAAAGTAACGAATAATCGAATTTGTATCGATTTTAACGTAAAATAAAATAACTGATAATCGATTTAGGTCGATTAGTTAACGATTGTTTTAATGTTTATTTCTTCAGCAGCTGTTTTCTCGGTTATATTTGAAATTTTGTTTATATAGTATTTTATTCACATTTATTTTTATTTTTTAGTAAATTTATAATTTTAAATAGATCGTCTTGTTTTGTTTTTATTTGGGTTTGTTCTTTAATTAATAAATTATTGTTATTGTGTTTGTAAATGTTAAGATTTTCCCAAATATTCATTTTTTGACCTTTTTGTATGTTTTTAATTAATTTTATATTTTCAATGTTTGGAAACTGGTGGTTATTATTTAGACAATGTGTGGCTAAATTAGATTTATAAATATTTGGTTTTAAATATGCATTGCGGTGTTGAACGAATCTATCTCGTAGTTTTTTCTTCGTCTGGCCCACGTAAAATTTATTGCAATCTGGACATTCTATTTTATATATTCCATTTTTATTGTGAGTATTGGATTTAGTTTTAGGTTTTATTTTATTAAAAATTATATTATCTGTGTTATAAGATATTTTTAAATTAGTATCTTTAAATATTTTATTTAGTTTTTGAGTTATATTTCCGTAATAAGTGAAGGTTGTATATTTTATATTATTATTAATAGATGAATTTTTAAATGTAGTGTTTTTAGGAATTTTATTAGTGATTTTATGTTTAATTTTATTTTCTAATTTATTAATAGTTTTTATTTTGTATCCATTTTTAACTGCTATTTGTTGGATAATTTTTCTTTCTTTGTTTCTTTCTGTGTTATTTAATGGGATCCTAAGCATTCGGTAAATCATGGAATTAAATACTGCCATTTTGTGTTGGGGAGGATGATTAGAAGTATTTGGTATTACTAAGTCAGTTTGAGAAGGTTTCCTGTATATTGCGTATTCAAAATTTGTTTCATTTTTCTTTATTGTTAAGTCTAAATAATTTAATTTATTATTAGATTCTTCTTCTAACGTGAATTTTATTTTAGAATGTAAATTATTTATGGAGTTGAATATTTTATTTATATTTATACCATTGTTTTGGGAAATGTACAGAGTGTCATCAACGTATCTAAAATAACATCCTAATGGGTCGTTTAATTTTATTATATTTATTATTTGTTCGTCGAGTTTTTGTAGGAAGATTTCTGATATGATAGCGGAGGTTGGGGCTCCCATAGCAAGGCCATCTGTTTGATAGTACAATTTGTTGTTGTATTGAAAATAATTTTGATTTAAAATTATTTTTAAAGTATTAGTTAACTGTTTAATGTATGTGTTACTTTCGTTATTTGTTTTCAGATTATTTATTATAATATTTATAGTTTCTTCAATGGGAATGTTTGTATACATGTTTGATATGTCGAATGAATATAATTTTGTATTTCTGTTTACTTCTACGTTTATTAGTTGTTCCGTGAGTTCGATACTATTTTTTATATTGTGTTTTGCTGGAAGTTCAATTTTATGTTTTAAGATTTGAGTTAATAATTTTGATATTTTATAATTTGGTGCGGTCCTAGCGTTTATTAAAGGTCTGATAGGTTTATTGATTTTGTGTAATTTTATTAAAGAATTTAATTTTGGTGCACAAGGATTATCCATTTTATATTTAAAGGAGTCTTTAGGATTTATGATTTGGTTACTATTTTTTAATATATTTGTTATTTGTGTTTGATATTTATTTGTGGGATCTTTATTTAATGTTATGCAATTATTATTAACTATAAATTCTTCTGTTTTATCGTCTAAATCTTTCTGAGAAATTATTATTGTACTATTACTCTTATCAGCTTTGGTTAAAGTGAGGTTATTAGTCGTTAGTTTCTGTTTTATTATATTAATGGTTTTATTTTGTTTATTTTTATTTTTAATATGATGATTTTGGTTATTATATTTTTTGATATATTTTATTATTTCCATTGAGGCTTCTGTTCTTATTTTATCTTGTTTTTCGTGTTCTACATTATTAATTGCGTTTTCAGTTTCGACTATGATATTATCTATTACATATTTGTTTACATTTTTAAGATTTGTTTTGTTTGATGATTCTAGGGTAGCTATTTCGTTTTCCGTGAATTTAATATTAGATAAATTTACGAATTTTGGGTAAAAAGTGTGGTTATTATTTAATGTGTGTAAATTTTGGTTATCTTCTTTAGGTGTACTATTTATTAGTAGATTTTTAAGTTTTTTATTGATTGTGTTAAATTTAATTGTTTTGTGTTTATTTAGTATTTTAAGCATATTAATATATTTATTATTCCATGTATGATAATCAAGTGTGTTGGCTAAAAGAAGATGTAAATTAATTAATTGTTTATTAATGTAGTCGATTTTTCTGTAATTATTTGATATTTCGTCTTTAATCCATTTATATTGGGCTTGAGTAATATATTTGCTTACTTTATTGTTATTGTTGTTTTTTACTATTATTTTTGTGTATTTTGGAAAAATATTAAGTTGTAGGCATTTTTTGTTAAAATATATGTTTCCAAAACAATTAATTAATTGTTTTTTACGTTTAATAAATTGGTTATAGGAATGAGTTACATCACCTTGTATGGTGTTTTTATCCATCATTTTCTATATAAGTAACTCGATGTTTCTTGCAGTAATTATATAATTTGTGATGTTTTCAATTTGTTTCTTCTGCAAGTAGATAATATTGTATATTCTTTTTAACACCTGACGCACGTTTCACTGAAAAATATCAGTATCATCAGAGGTTTCTAAGTGAATTAATAACAATCGTAATAATTCTATTAATATAAAAGTAACGAATAATCGAATTTGTATCGATTTTAACGTAAAATAAAATAACTGATAATCGATTTAGGTCGATTAGTTAACGATTGTTTTAATGTTTATTTCTTCAGCAGCTGTTTTCTCGGTTATATTTGAAATTTTGTTTATATAGTATTTTATTCACATTTATTTTTATTTTTTAGTAAATTTATAATTTTAAATAGATCGTCTTGTTTTGTTTTTATTTGGGTTTGTTCTTTAATTAATAAATTATTGTTATTGTGTTTGTAAATGTTAAGATTTTCCCAAATATTCATTTTTTGACCTTTTTGTATGTTTTTAATTAATTTTATATTTTCAATGTTTGGAAACTGGTGGTTATTATTTAGACAATGTGTGGCTAAATTAGATTTATAAATATTTGGTTTTAAATATGCATTGCGGTGTTGAACGAATCTATCTCGTAGTTTTTTCTTCGTCTGGCCCACGTAAAATTTATTGCAATCTGGACATTCTATTTTATATATTCCATTTTTATTGTGAGTATTGGATTTAGTTTTAGGTTTTATTTTATTAAAAATTATATTATCTGTGTTATAAGATATTTTTAAATTAGTATCTTTAAATATTTTATTTAGTTTTTGAGTTATATTTCCGTAATAAGTGAAGGTTGTATATTTTATATTATTATTAATAGATGAATTTTTAAATGTAGTGTTTTTAGGAATTTTATTAGTGATTTTATGTTTAATTTTATTTTCTAATTTATTAATAGTTTTTATTTTGTATCCATTTTTAACTGCTATTTGTTGGATAATTTTTCTTTCTTTGTTTCTTTCTGTGTTATTTAATGGGATCCTAAGCATTCGGTAAATCATGGAATTAAATACTGCCATTTTGTGTTGGGGAGGATGATTAGAAGTATTTGGTATTACTAAGTCAGTTTGAGAAGGTTTCCTGTATATTGCGTATTCAAAATTTGTTTCATTTTTCTTTATTGTTAAGTCTAAATAATTTAATTTATTATTAGATTCTTCTTCTAACGTGAATTTTATTTTAGAATGTAAATTATTTATGGAGTTGAATATTTTATTTATATTTATACCATTGTTTTGGGAAATGTACAGAGTGTCATCAACGTATCTAAAATAACATCCTAATGGGTCGTTTAATTTTATTATATTTATTATTTGTTCGTCGAGTTTTTGTAGGAAGATTTCTGATATGATAGCGGAGGTTGGGGCTCCCATAGCAAGGCCATCTGTTTGATAGTACAATTTGTTGTTGTATTGAAAATAATTTTGATTTAAAATTATTTTTAAAGTATTAGTTAACTGTTTAATGTATGTGTTACTTTCGTTATTTGTTTTCAGATTATTTATTATAATATTTATAGTTTCTTCAATGGGAATGTTTGTATACATGTTTGATATGTCGAATGAATATAATTTTGTATTTCTGTTTACTTCTACGTTTATTAGTTGTTCCGTGAGTTCGATACTATTTTTTATATTGTGTTTTGCTGGAAGTTCAATTTTATGTTTTAAGATTTGAGTTAATAATTTTGATATTTTATAATTTGGTGCGGTCCTAGCGTTTATTAAAGGTCTGATAGGTTTATTGATTTTGTGTAATTTTATTAAAGAATTTAATTTTGGTGCACAAGGATTATCCATTTTATATTTAAAGGAGTCTTTAGGATTTATGATTTGGTTACTATTTTTTAATATATTTGTTATTTGTGTTTGATATTTATTTGTGGGATCTTTATTTAATGTTATGCAATTATTATTAACTATAAATTCTTCTGTTTTATCGTCTAAATCTTTCTGAGAAATTATTATTGTACTATTACTCTTATCAGCTTTGGTTAAAGTGAGGTTATTAGTCGTTAGTTTCTGTTTTATTATATTAATGGTTTTATTTTGTTTATTTTTATTTTTAATATGATGATTTTGGTTATTATATTTTTTGATATATTTTATTATTTCCATTGAGGCTTCTGTTCTTATTTTATCTTGTTTTTCGTGTTCTACATTATTAATTGCGTTTTCAGTTTCGACTATGATATTATCTATTACATATTTGTTTACATTTTTAAGATTTGTTTTGTTTGATGATTCTAGGGTAGCTATTTCGTTTTCCGTGAATTTAATATTAGATAAATTTACGAATTTTGGGTAAAAAGTGTGGTTATTATTTAATGTGTGTAAATTTTGGTTATCTTCTTTAGGTGTACTATTTATTAGTAGATTTTTAAGTTTTTTATTGATTGTGTTAAATTTAATTGTTTTGTGTTTATTTAGTATTTTAAGCATATTAATATATTTATTATTCCATGTATGATAATCAAGTGTGTTGGCTAAAAGAAGATGTAAATTAATTAATTGTTTATTAATGTAGTCGATTTTTCTGTAATTATTTGATATTTCGTCTTTAATCCATTTATATTGGGCTTGAGTAATATATTTGCTTACTTTATTGTTATTGTTGTTTTTTACTATTATTTTTGTGTATTTTGGAAAAATATTAAGTTGTAGGCATTTTTTGTTAAAATATATGTTTCCAAAACAATTAATTAATTGTTTTTTACGTTTAATAAATTGGTTATAGGAATGAGTTACATCACCTTGTATGGTGTTTTTATCCATCATTTTCTATATAAGTAACTCGATGTTTCTTGCAGTAATTATATAATTTGTGATGTTTTCAATTTGTTTCTTCTGCAAGTAGATAATATTGTATATTCTTTTTAACACCTGACGCACGTTTCACTGAAAAATATCAGTATCATCAGAGGTTTCTAAGTGAATTAATAACAATCGTAATAATTCTATTAATATAAAAGTAACGAATAATCGAATTTGTATCGATTTTAACGTAAAATAAAATAACTGATAATCGATTTAGGTCGATTAGTTAACGATTGTTTTAATGTTTATTTCTTCAGCAGCTGTTTTCTCGGTTATATTTGAAATTTTGTTTATATAGTATTTTATTCACATTTATTTTTATTTTTTAGTAAATTTATAATTTTAAATAGATCGTCTTGTTTTGTTTTTATTTGGGTTTGTTCTTTAATTAATAAATTATTGTTATTGTGTTTGTAAATGTTAAGATTTTCCCAAATATTCATTTTTTGACCTTTTTGTATGTTTTTAATTAATTTTATATTTTCAATGTTTGGAAACTGGTGGTTATTATTTAGACAATGTGTGGCTAAATTAGATTTATAAATATTTGGTTTTAAATATGCATTGCGGTGTTGAACGAATCTATCTCGTAGTTTTTTCTTCGTCTGGCCCACGTAAAATTTATTGCAATCTGGACATTCTATTTTATATATTCCATTTTTATTGTGAGTATTGGATTTAGTTTTAGGTTTTATTTTATTAAAAATTATATTATCTGTGTTATAAGATATTTTTAAATTAGTATCTTTAAATATTTTATTTAGTTTTTGAGTTATATTTCCGTAATAAGTGAAGGTTGTATATTTTATATTATTATTAATAGATGAATTTTTAAATGTAGTGTTTTTACGAATTTTATTAGTGATTTTATGTTTAATTTTATTTTCTAATTTATTAATAGTTTTTATTTTGTATCCATTTTTAACTGCTATTTGTTGGATAATTTTTCTTTCTTTGTTTCTTTCTGTGTTATTTAATGGGATCCTAAGCATTCGGTAAATCATGGAATTAAATACTGCCATTTTGTGTTGGGGAGGATGATTAGAAGTATTTGGTATTACTAAGTCAGTTTGAGAAGGTTTCCTGTATATTGCGTATTCAAAATTTGTTTCATTTTTCTTTATTGTTAAGTCTAAATAATTTAATTTATTATTAGATTCTTCTTCTAACGTGAATTTTATTTTAGAATGTAAATTATTTATGGAGTTGAATATTTTATTTATATTTATACCATTGTTTTGGGAAATGTACAGAGTGTCATCAACGTATCTAAAATAACATCCTAATGGGTCGTTTAATTTTATTATATTTATTATTTGTTCGTCGAGTTTTTGTAGGAAGATTTCTGATATGATAGCGGAGGTTGGGGCTCCCATAGCAAGGCCATCTGTTTGATAGTACAATTTGTTGTTGTATTGAAAATAATTTTGATTTAAAATTATTTTTAAAGTATTAGTTAACTGTTTAATGTATGTGTTACTTTCGTTATTTGTTTTCAGATTATTTATTATAATATTTATAGTTTCTTCAATGGGAATGTTTGTATACATGTTTGATATGTCGAATGAATATAATTTTGTATTTCTGTTTACTTCTACGTTTATTAGTTGTTCCGTGAGTTCGATACTATTTTTTATATTGTGTTTTGCTGGAAGTTCAATTTTATGTTTTAAGATTTGAGTTAATAATTTTGATATTTTATAATTTGGTGCGGTCCTAGCGTTTATTAAAGGTCTGATAGGTTTATTGATTTTGTGTAATTTTATTAAAGAATTTAATTTTGGTGCACAAGGATTATCCATTTTATATTTAAAGGAGTCTTTAGGATTTATGATTTGGTTACTATTTTTTAATATATTTGTTATTTGTGTTTGATATTTATTTGTGGGATCTTTATTTAATGTTATGCAATTATTATTAACTATAAATTCTTCTGTTTTATCGTCTAAATCTTTCTGAGAAATTATTATTGTACTATTACTCTTATCAGCTTTGGTTAAAGTGAGGTTATTAGTCGTTAGTTTCTGTTTTATTATATTAATGGTTTTATTTTGTTTATTTTTATTTTTAATATGATGATTTTGGTTATTATATTTTTTGATATATTTTATTATTTCCATTGAGGCTTCTGTTCTTATTTTATCTTGTTTTTCGTGTTCTACATTATTAATTGCGTTTTCAGTTTCGACTATGATATTATCTATTACATATTTGTTTACATTTTTAAGATTTGTTTTGTTTGATGATTCTAGGGTAGCTATTTCGTTTTCCGTGAATTTAATATTAGATAAATTTACGAATTTTGGGTAAAAAGTGTGGTTATTATTTAATGTGTGTAAATTTTGGTTATCTTCTTTAGGTGTACTATTTATTAGTAGATTTTTAAGTTTTTTATTGATTGTGTTAAATTTAATTGTTTTGTGTTTATTTAGTATTTTAAGCATATTAATATATTTATTATTCCATGTATGATAATCAAGTGTGTTGGCTAAAAGAAGATGTAAATTAATTAATTGTTTATTAATGTAGTCGATTTTTCTGTAATTATTTGATATTTCGTCTTTAATCCATTTATATTGGGCTTGAGTAATATATTTGCTTACTTTATTGTTATTGTTGTTTTTTACTATTATTTTTGTGTATTTTGGAAAAATATTAAGTTGTAGGCATTTTTTGTTAAAATATATGTTTCCAAAACAATTAATTAATTGTTTTTTACGTTTAATAAATTGGTTATAGGAATGAGTTACATCACCTTGTATGGTGTTTTTATCCATCATTTTCTATATAAGTAACTCGATGTTTCTTGCAGTAATTATATAATTTGTGATGTTTTCAATTTGTTTCTTCTGCAAGTAGATAATATTGTATATTCTTTTTAACACCTGACGCACGTTTCACTGAAAAATATCAGTATCATCAGAGGTTTCTAAGTGAATTAATAACAATCGTAATAATTCTATTAATATAAAAGTAACGAATAATCGAATTTGTATCGATTTTAACGTAAAATAAAATAACTGATAATCGATTTAGGTCGATTAGTTAACGATTGTTTTAATGTTTATTTCTTCAGCAGCTGTTTTCTCGGTTATATTTGAAATTTTGTTTATATAGTATTTTATTCACATTTATTTTTATTTTTTAGTAAATTTATAATTTTAAATAGATCGTCTTGTTTTGTTTTTATTTGGGTTTGTTCTTTAATTAATAAATTATTGTTATTGTGTTTGTAAATGTTAAGATTTTCCCAAATATTCATTTTTTGACCTTTTTGTATGTTTTTAATTAATTTTATATTTTCAATGTTTGGAAACTGGTGGTTATTATTTAGACAATGTGTGGCTAAATTAGATTTATAAATATTTGGTTTTAAATATGCATTGCGGTGTTGAACGAATCTATCTCGTAGTTTTTTCTTCGTCTGGCCCACGTAAAATTTATTGCAATCTGGACATTCTATTTTATATATTCCATTTTTATTGTGAGTATTGGATTTAGTTTTAGGTTTTATTTTATTAAAAATTATATTATCTGTGTTATAAGATATTTTTAAATTAGTATCTTTAAATATTTTATTTAGTTTTTGAGTTATATTTCCGTAATAAGTGAAGGTTGTATATTTTATATTATTATTAATAGATGAATTTTTAAATGTAGTGTTTTTACGAATTTTATTAGTGATTTTATGTTTAATTTTATTTTCTAATTTATTAATAGTTTTTATTTTGTATCCATTTTTAACTGCTATTTGTTGGATAATTTTTCTTTCTTTGTTTCTTTCTGTGTTATTTAATGGGATCCTAAGCATTCGGTAAATCATGGAATTAAATACTGCCATTTTGTGTTGGGGAGGATGATTAGAAGTATTTGGTATTACTAAGTCAGTTTGAGAAGGTTTCCTGTATATTGCGTATTCAAAATTTGTTTCATTTTTCTTTATTGTTAAGTCTAAATAATTTAATTTATTATTAGATTCTTCTTCTAACGTGAATTTTATTTTAGAATGTAAATTATTTATGGAGTTGAATATTTTATTTATATTTATACCATTGTTTTGGGAAATGTACAGAGTGTCATCAACGTATCTAAAATAACATCCTAATGGGTCGTTTAATTTTATTATATTTATTATTTGTTCGTCGAGTTTTTGTAGGAAGATTTCTGATATGATAGCGGAGGTTGGGGCTCCCATAGCAAGGCCATCTGTTTGATAGTACAATTTGTTGTTGTATTGAAAATAATTTTGATTTAAAATTATTTTTAAAGTATTAGTTAACTGTTTAATGTATGTGTTACTTTCGTTATTTGTTTTCAGATTATTTATTATAATATTTATAGTTTCTTCAATGGGAATGTTTGTATACATGTTTGATATGTCGAATGAATATAATTTTGTATTTCTGTTTACTTCTACGTTTATTAGTTGTTCCGTGAGTTCGATACTATTTTTTATATTGTGTTTTGCTGGAAGTTCAATTTTATGTTTTAAGATTTGAGTTAATAATTTTGATATTTTATAATTTGGTGCGGTCCTAGCGTTTATTAAAGGTCTGATAGGTTTATTGATTTTGTGTAATTTTATTAAAGAATTTAATTTTGGTGCACAAGGATTATCCATTTTATATTTAAAGGAGTCTTTAGGATTTATGATTTGGTTACTATTTTTTAATATATTTGTTATTTGTGTTTGATATTTATTTGTGGGATCTTTATTTAATGTTATGCAATTATTATTAACTATAAATTCTTCTGTTTTATCGTCTAAATCTTTCTGAGAAATTATTATTGTACTATTACTCTTATCAGCTTTGGTTAAAGTGAGGTTATTAGTCGTTAGTTTCTGTTTTATTATATTAATGGTTTTATTTTGTTTATTTTTATTTTTAATATGATGATTTTGGTTATTATATTTTTTGATATATTTTATTATTTCCATTGAGGCTTCTGTTCTTATTTTATCTTGTTTTTCGTGTTCTACATTATTAATTGCGTTTTCAGTTTCGACTATGATATTATCTATTACATATTTGTTTACATTTTTAAGATTTGTTTTGTTTGATGATTCTAGGGTAGCTATTTCGTTTTCCGTGAATTTAATATTAGATAAATTTACGAATTTTGGGTAAAAAGTGTGGTTATTATTTAATGTGTGTAAATTTTGGTTATCTTCTTTAGGTGTACTATTTATTAGTAGATTTTTAAGTTTTTTATTGATTGTGTTAAATTTAATTGTTTTGTGTTTATTTAGTATTTTAAGCATATTAATATATTTATTATTCCATGTATGATAATCAAGTGTGTTGGCTAAAAGAAGATGTAAATTAATTAATTGTTTATTAATGTAGTCGATTTTTCTGTAATTATTTGATATTTCGTCTTTAATCCATTTATATTGGGCTTGAGTAATATATTTGCTTACTTTATTGTTATTGTTGTTTTTTACTATTATTTTTGTGTATTTTGGAAAAATATTAAGTTGTAGGCATTTTTTGTTAAAATATATGTTTCCAAAACAATTAATTAATTGTTTTTTACGTTTAATAAATTGGTTATAGGAATGAGTTACATCACCTTGTATGGTGTTTTTATCCATCATTTTCTATATAAGTAACTCGATGTTTCTTGCAGTAATTATATAATTTGTGATGTTTTCAATTTGTTTCTTCTGCAAGTAGATAATATTGTATATTCTTTTTAACACCTGACGCACGTTTCACTGAAAAATATCAGTATCATCAGAGGTTTCTAAGTGAATTAATAACAATCGTAATAATTCTATTAATATAAAAGTAACGAATAATCGAATTTGTATCGATTTTAACGTAAAATAAAATAACTGATAATCGATTTAGGTCGATTAGTTAACGATTGTTTTAATGTTTATTTCTTCAGCAGCTGTTTTCTCGGTTATATTTGAAATTTTGTTTATATAGTATTTTATTCACATTTATTTTTATTTTTTAGTAAATTTATAATTTTAAATAGATCGTCTTGTTTTGTTTTTATTTGGGTTTGTTCTTTAATTAATAAATTATTGTTATTGTGTTTGTAAATGTTAAGATTTTCCCAAATATTCATTTTTTGACCTTTTTGTATGTTTTTAATTAATTTTATATTTTCAATGTTTGGAAACTGGTGGTTATTATTTAGACAATGTGTGGCTAAATTAGATTTATAAATATTTGGTTTTAAATATGCATTGCGGTGTTGAACGAATCTATCTCGTAGTTTTTTCTTCGTCTGGCCCACGTAAAATTTATTGCAATCTGGACATTCTATTTTATATATTCCATTTTTATTGTGAGTATTGGATTTAGTTTTAGGTTTTATTTTATTAAAAATTATATTATCTGTGTTATAAGATATTTTTAAATTAGTATCTTTAAATATTTTATTTAGTTTTTGAGTTATATTTCCGTAATAAGTGAAGGTTGTATATTTTATATTATTATTAATAGATGAATTTTTAAATGTAGTGTTTTTACGAATTTTATTAGTGATTTTATGTTTAATTTTATTTTCTAATTTATTAATAGTTTTTATTTTGTATCCATTTTTAACTGCTATTTGTTGGATAATTTTTCTTTCTTTGTTTCTTTCTGTGTTATTTAATGGGATCCTAAGCATTCGGTAAATCATGGAATTAAATACTGCCATTTTGTGTTGGGGAGGATGATTAGAAGTATTTGGTATTACTAAGTCAGTTTGAGAAGGTTTCCTGTATATTGCGTATTCAAAATTTGTTTCATTTTTCTTTATTGTTAAGTCTAAATAATTTAATTTATTATTAGATTCTTCTTCTAACGTGAATTTTATTTTAGAATGTAAATTATTTATGGAGTTGAATATTTTATTTATATTTATACCATTGTTTTGGGAAATGTACAGAGTGTCATCAACGTATCTAAAATAACATCCTAATGGGTCGTTTAATTTTATTATATTTATTATTTGTTCGTCGAGTTTTTGTAGGAAGATTTCTGATATGATAGCGGAGGTTGGGGCTCCCATAGCAAGGCCATCTGTTTGATAGTACAATTTGTTGTTGTATTGAAAATAATTTTGATTTAAAATTATTTTTAAAGTATTAGTTAACTGTTTAATGTATGTGTTACTTTCGTTATTTGTTTTCAGATTATTTATTATAATATTTATAGTTTCTTCAATGGGAATGTTTGTATACATGTTTGATATGTCGAATGAATATAATTTTGTATTTCTGTTTACTTCTACGTTTATTAGTTGTTCCGTGAGTTCGATACTATTTTTTATATTGTGTTTTGCTGGAAGTTCAATTTTATGTTTTAAGATTTGAGTTAATAATTTTGATATTTTATAATTTGGTGCGGTCCTAGCGTTTATTAAAGGTCTGATAGGTTTATTGATTTTGTGTAATTTTATTAAAGAATTTAATTTTGGTGCACAAGGATTATCCATTTTATATTTAAAGGAGTCTTTAGGATTTATGATTTGGTTACTATTTTTTAATATATTTGTTATTTGTGTTTGATATTTATTTGTGGGATCTTTATTTAATGTTATGCAATTATTATTAACTATAAATTCTTCTGTTTTATCGTCTAAATCTTTCTGAGAAATTATTATTGTACTATTACTCTTATCAGCTTTGGTTAAAGTGAGGTTATTAGTCGTTAGTTTCTGTTTTATTATATTAATGGTTTTATTTTGTTTATTTTTATTTTTAATATGATGATTTTGGTTATTATATTTTTTGATATATTTTATTATTTCCATTGAGGCTTCTGTTCTTATTTTATCTTGTTTTTCGTGTTCTACATTATTAATTGCGTTTTCAGTTTCGACTATGATATTATCTATTACATATTTGTTTACATTTTTAAGATTTGTTTTGTTTGATGATTCTAGGGTAGCTATTTCGTTTTCCGTGAATTTAATATTAGATAAATTTACGAATTTTGGGTAAAAAGTGTGGTTATTATTTAATGTGTGTAAATTTTGGTTATCTTCTTTAGGTGTACTATTTATTAGTAGATTTTTAAGTTTTTTATTGATTGTGTTAAATTTAATTGTTTTGTGTTTATTTAGTATTTTAAGCATATTAATATATTTATTATTCCATGTATGATAATCAAGTGTGTTGGCTAAAACAAGATGTAAATTAATTAATTGTTTATTAATGTAGTCGATTTTTCTGTAATTATTTGATATTTCGTCTTTAATCCATTTATATTGGGCTTGAGTAATATATTTGCTTACTTTATTGTTATTGTTGTTTTTTACTATTATTTTTGTGTATTTTGGAAAAATATTAAGTTGTAGGCATTTTTTGTTAAAATATATGTTTCCAAAACAATTAATTAATTGTTTTTTACGTTTAATAAATTGGTTATAGGAATGAGTTACATCACCTTGTATGGTGTTTTTATCCATCATTTTCTATATAAGTAACTCGATGTTTCTTGCAGTAATTATATAATTTGTGATGTTTTCAATTTGTTTCTTCTGCAAGTAGATAATATTGTATATTCTTTTTAACACCTGACGCACGTTTCACTGAAAAATATCAGTATCATCAGAGGTTTCTAAGTGAATTAATAACAATCGTAATAATTCTATTAATATAAAAGTAACGAATAATCGAATTTGTATCGATTTTAACGTAAAATAAAATAACTGATAATCGATTTAGGTCGATTAGTTAACGATTGTTTTAATGTTTATTTCTTCAGCAGCTGTTTTCTCGGTTATATTTGAAATTTTGTTTATATAGTATTTTATTCACATTTATTTTTATTTTTTAGTAAATTTATAATTTTAAATAGATCGTCTTGTTTTGTTTTTATTTGGGTTTGTTCTTTAATTAATAAATTATTGTTATTGTGTTTGTAAATGTTAAGATTTTCCCAAATATTCATTTTTTGACCTTTTTGTATGTTTTTAATTAATTTTATATTTTCAATGTTTGGAAACTGGTGGTTATTATTTAGACAATGTGTGGCTAAATTAGATTTATAAATATTTGGTTTTAAATATGCATTGCGGTGTTGAACGAATCTATCTCGTAGTTTTTTCTTCGTCTGGCCCACGTAAAATTTATTGCAATCTGGACATTCTATTTTATATATTCCATTTTTATTGTGAGTATTGGATTTAGTTTTAGGTTTTATTTTATTAAAAATTATATTATCTGTGTTATAAGATATTTTTAAATTAGTATCTTTAAATATTTTATTTAGTTTTTGAGTTATATTTCCGTAATAAGTGAAGGTTGTATATTTTATATTATTATTAATAGATGAATTTTTAAATGTAGTGTTTTTAGGAATTTTATTAGTGATTTTATGTTTAATTTTATTTTCTAATTTATTAATAGTTTTTATTTTGTATCCATTTTTAACTGCTATTTGTTGGATAATTTTTCTTTCTTTGTTTCTTTCTGTGTTATTTAATGGGATCCTAAGCATTCGGTAAATCATGGAATTAAATACTGCCATTTTGTGTTGGGGAGGATGATTAGAAGTATTTGGTATTACTAAGTCAGTTTGAGAAGGTTTCCTGTATATTGCGTATTCAAAATTTGTTTCATTTTTCTTTATTGTTAAGTCTAAATAATTTAATTTATTATTAGATTCTTCTTCTAACGTGAATTTTATTTTAGAATGTAAATTATTTATGGAGTTGAATATTTTATTTATATTTATACCATTGTTTTGGGAAATGTACAGAGTGTCATCAACGTATCTAAAATAACATCCTAATGGGTCGTTTAATTTTATTATATTTATTATTTGTTCGTCGAGTTTTTGTAGGAAGATTTCTGATATGATAGCGGAGGTTGGGGCTCCCATAGCAAGGCCATCTGTTTGATAGTACAATTTGTTGTTGTATTGAAAATAATTTTGATTTAAAATTATTTTTAAAGTATTAGTTAACTGTTTAATGTATGTGTTACTTTCGTTATTTGTTTTCAGATTATTTATTATAATATTTATAGTTTCTTCAATGGGAATGTTTGTATACATGTTTGATATGTCGAATGAATATAATTTTGTATTTCTGTTTACTTCTACGTTTATTAGTTGTTCCGTGAGTTCGATACTATTTTTTATATTGTGTTTTGCTGGAAGTTCAATTTTATGTTTTAAGATTTGAGTTAATAATTTTGATATTTTATAATTTGGTGCGGTCCTAGCGTTTATTAAAGGTCTGATAGGTTTATTGATTTTGTGTAATTTTATTAAAGAATTTAATTTTGGTGCACAAGGATTATCCATTTTATATTTAAAGGAGTCTTTAGGATTTATGATTTGGTTACTATTTTTTAATATATTTGTTATTTGTGTTTGATATTTATTTGTGGGATCTTTATTTAATGTTATGCAATTATTATTAACTATAAATTCTTCTGTTTTATCGTCTAAATCTTTCTGAGAAATTATTATTGTACTATTACTCTTATCAGCTTTGGTTAAAGTGAGGTTATTAGTCGTTAGTTTCTGTTTTATTATATTAATGGTTTTATTTTGTTTATTTTTATTTTTAATATGATGATTTTGGTTATTATATTTTTTGATATATTTTATTATTTCCATTGAGGCTTCTGTTCTTATTTTATCTTGTTTTTCGTGTTCTACATTATTAATTGCGTTTTCAGTTTCGACTATGATATTATCTATTACATATTTGTTTACATTTTTAAGATTTGTTTTGTTTGATGATTCTAGGGTAGCTATTTCGTTTTCCGTGAATTTAATATTAGATAAATTTACGAATTTTGGGTAAAAAGTGTGGTTATTATTTAATGTGTGTAAATTTTGGTTATCTTCTTTAGGTGTACTATTTATTAGTAGATTTTTAAGTTTTTTATTGATTGTGTTAAATTTAATTGTTTTGTGTTTATTTAGTATTTTAAGCATATTAATATATTTATTATTCCATGTATGATAATCAAGTGTGTTGGCTAAAACAAGATGTAAATTAATTAATTGTTTATTAATGTAGTCGATTTTTCTGTAATTATTTGATATTTCGTCTTTAATCCATTTATATTGGGCTTGAGTAATATATTTGCTTACTTTATTGTTATTGTTGTTTTTTACTATTATTTTTGTGTATTTTGGAAAAATATTAAGTTGTAGGCATTTTTTGTTAAAATATATGTTTCCAAAACAATTAATTAATTGTTTTTTACGTTTAATAAATTGGTTATAGGAATGAGTTACATCACCTTGTATGGTGTTTTTATCCATCATTTTCTATATAAGTAACTCGATGTTTCTTGCAGTAATTATATAATTTGTGATGTTTTCAATTTGTTTCTTCTGCAAGTAGATAATATTGTATATTCTTTTTAACACCTGACGCACGTTTCACTGAAAAATATCAGTATCATCAGAGGTTTCTAAGTGAATTAATAACAATCGTAATAATTCTATTAATATAAAAGTAACGAATAATCGAATTTGTATCGATTTTAACGTAAAATAAAATAACTGATAATCGATTTAGGTCGATTAGTTAACGATTGTTTTAATGTTTATTTCTTCAGCAGCTGTTTTCTCGGTTATATTTGAAATTTTGTTTATATAGTATTTTATTCACATTTATTTTTATTTTTTAGTAAATTTATAATTTTAAATAGATCGTCTTGTTTTGTTTTTATTTGGGTTTGTTCTTTAATTAATAAATTATTGTTATTGTGTTTGTAAATGTTAAGATTTTCCCAAATATTCATTTTTTGACCTTTTTGTATGTTTTTAATTAATTTTATATTTTCAATGTTTGGAAACTGGTGGTTATTATTTAGACAATGTGTGGCTAAATTAGATTTATAAATATTTGGTTTTAAATATGCATTGCGGTGTTGAACGAATCTATCTCGTAGTTTTTTCTTCGTCTGGCCCACGTAAAATTTATTGCAATCTGGACATTCTATTTTATATATTCCATTTTTATTGTGAGTATTGGATTTAGTTTTAGGTTTTATTTTATTAAAAATTATATTATCTGTGTTATAAGATATTTTTAAATTAGTATCTTTAAATATTTTATTTAGTTTTTGAGTTATATTTCCGTAATAAGTGAAGGTTGTATATTTTATATTATTATTAATAGATGAATTTTTAAATGTAGTGTTTTTAGGAATTTTATTAGTGATTTTATGTTTAATTTTATTTTCTAATTTATTAATAGTTTTTATTTTGTATCCATTTTTAACTGCTATTTGTTGGATAATTTTTCTTTCTTTGTTTCTTTCTGTGTTATTTAATGGGATCCTAAGCATTCGGTAAATCATGGAATTAAATACTGCCATTTTGTGTTGGGGAGGATGATTAGAAGTATTTGGTATTACTAAGTCAGTTTGAGAAGGTTTCCTGTATATTGCGTATTCAAAATTTGTTTCATTTTTCTTTATTGTTAAGTCTAAATAATTTAATTTATTATTAGATTCTTCTTCTAACGTGAATTTTATTTTAGAATGTAAATTATTTATGGAGTTGAATATTTTATTTATATTTATACCATTGTTTTGGGAAATGTACAGAGTGTCATCAACGTATCTAAAATAACATCCTAATGGGTCGTTTAATTTTATTATATTTATTATTTGTTCGTCGAGTTTTTGTAGGAAGATTTCTGATATGATAGCGGAGGTTGGGGCTCCCATAGCAAGGCCATCTGTTTGATAGTACAATTTGTTGTTGTATTGAAAATAATTTTGATTTAAAATTATTTTTAAAGTATTAGTTAACTGTTTAATGTATGTGTTACTTTCGTTATTTGTTTTCAGATTATTTATTATAATATTTATAGTTTCTTCAATGGGAATGTTTGTATACATGTTTGATATGTCGAATGAATATAATTTTGTATTTCTGTTTACTTCTACGTTTATTAGTTGTTCCGTGAGTTCGATACTATTTTTTATATTGTGTTTTGCTGGAAGTTCAATTTTATGTTTTAAGATTTGAGTTAATAATTTTGATATTTTATAATTTGGTGCGGTCCTAGCGTTTATTAAAGGTCTGATAGGTTTATTGATTTTGTGTAATTTTATTAAAGAATTTAATTTTGGTGCACAAGGATTATCCATTTTATATTTAAAGGAGTCTTTAGGATTTATGATTTGGTTACTATTTTTTAATATATTTGTTATTTGTGTTTGATATTTATTTGTGGGATCTTTATTTAATGTTATGCAATTATTATTAACTATAAATTCTTCTGTTTTATCGTCTAAATCTTTCTGAGAAATTATTATTGTACTATTACTCTTATCAGCTTTGGTTAAAGTGAGGTTATTAGTCGTTAGTTTCTGTTTTATTATATTAATGGTTTTATTTTGTTTATTTTTATTTTTAATATGATGATTTTGGTTATTATATTTTTTGATATATTTTATTATTTCCATTGAGGCTTCTGTTCTTATTTTATCTTGTTTTTCGTGTTCTACATTATTAATTGCGTTTTCAGTTTTGACTATGATATTATCTATTACATATTTGTTTACATTTTTAAGATTTGTTTTGTTTGATGATTCTAGGGTAGCTATTTCGTTTTCCGTGAATTTAATATTAGATAAATTTACGAATTTTGGGTAAAAAGTGTGGTTATTATTTAATGTGTGTAAATTTTGGTTATCTTCTTTAGGTGTACTATTTATTAGTAGATTTTTAAGTTTTTTATTGATTGTGTTAAATTTAATTGTTTTGTGTTTATTTAGTATTTTAAGCATATTAATATATTTATTATTCCATGTATGATAATCAGTGTGTTGGCTAAAAGAAGATGTAAATTAATTAATTGTTTATTAATGTAGTCGATTTTTCTGTAATTATTTGATATTTCGTCTTTAATCCATTTATATTGGGCTTGAGTAATATATTTGCTTACTTTATTGTTATTGTTGTTTTTTACTATTATTTTTGTGTATTTTGGAAAAATATTAAGGTGTAGGCATTTTTTGTTAAAATATATGTTTCCAAAACAATTAATTAATTGTTTTTTACGTTTAATAAATTGGTTATAGGAATGAGTTACATCACCTTGTATGGTGTTTTTATCCATCATTTTCTATATAAGTAACTCGATGTTTCTTGCAGTAATTATATAATTTGTGATGTTTTCAATTTGTTTCTTCTGCAAGTAGATAATATTGTATATTCTTTTTAACACCTGACGCACGTTTCACTGAAAAATATCAGTATCATCAGAGGTTTCTAAGTGAATTAATAACAATCGTAATAATTCTATTAATATAAAAGTAACGAATAATCGAATTTGTATCGATTTTAACGTAAAATAAAATAACTGATAATCGATTTAGGTCGATTAGTTAACGATTGTTTTAATGTTTATTTCTTCAGCAGCTGTTTTCTCGGTTATATTTGAAATTTTGTTTATATAGTATTTTATTCACATTTATTTTTATTTTTTAGTAAATTTATAATTTTAAATAGATCGTCTTGTTTTGTTTTTATTTGGGTTTGTTCTTTAATTAATAAATTATTGTTATTGTGTTTGTAAATGTTAAGATTTTCCCAAATATTCATTTTTTGACCTTTTTGTATGTTTTTAATTAATTTTATATTTTCAATGTTTGGAAACTGGTGGTTATTATTTAGACAATGTGTGGCTAAATTAGATTTATAAATATTTGGTTTTAAATATGCATTGCGGTGTTGAACGAATCTATCTCGTAGTTTTTTCTTCGTCTGGCCCACGTAAAATTTATTGCAATCTGGACATTCTATTTTATATATTCCATTTTTATTGTGAGTATTGGATTTAGTTTTAGGTTTTATTTTATTAAAAATTATATTATCTGTGTTATAAGATATTTTTAAATTAGTATCTTTAAATATTTTATTTAGTTTTTGAGTTATATTTCCATAATAAGTGAAGGTTGTATATTTTATATTATTATTAATAGATGAATTTTTAAATGTAGTGTTTTTAGGAATTTTATTAGTGATTTTATGTTTAATTTTATTTTCTAATTTATTAATAGTTTTTATTTTGTATCCATTTTTAACTGCTATTTGTTGGATGATTTTTCTTTCTTTGTTTCTTTCTGTGTTATTTAATGGGATCCTAAGCATTCGGTAAATCATGGAATTAAATACTGCCATTTTGTGTTGGGGAGGATGATTAGAAGTATTTGGTATTACTAAGTCAGTTTGAGAAGGTTTCCTGTATATTGCGTATTCAAAATTTGTTTCATTTTTCTTTATTGTTAAGTCTAAATAATTTAATTTATTATTAGATTCTTCTTCTAACGTGAATTTTATTTTAGAATGTAAATTATTTATGGAGTTGAATATTTTATTTATATTTATACCATTGTTTTGGGAAATGTACAGAGTGTCATCAACGTATCTAAAATAACATCCTAATGGGTCGTTTAATTTTATTATATTTATTATTTGTTCGTCGAGTTTTTGTAGGAAGATTTCTGATATGATAGCGGAGGTTGGGGCTCCCATAGCAAGGCCATCTGTTTGATAGTACAATTTGTTGTTGTATTGAAAATAATTTTGATTTAAAATTATTTTTAAAGTATTAGTTAACTGTTTAATGTATGTGTTACTTTCGTTATTTGTTTTCAGATTATTTATTATAATATTTATAGTTTCTTCAATGGGAATGTTTGTATACATGTTTGATATGTCGAATGAATATAATTTTGTATTTCTGTTTACTTCTATGTTTATTAGTTGTTCCGTGAGTTCGATACTATTTTTTATATTGTGTTTTGCTGGAAGTTCAATTTTATGTTTTAAGATTTGAGTTAATAATTTTGATATTTTATAATTTGGTGCGGTCCTAGCGTTTATTAAAGGTCTGATAGGTTTATTGATTTTGTGTAATTTTATTAAAGAATTTAATTTTGGTGCACAAGGATTATCCATTTTATATTTAAAGGAGTCTTTAGGATTTATGATTTGGTTACTATTTTTTAATATATTTGTTATTTGTGTTTGATATTTATTTGTGGGATCTTTATTTAATGTTATGCAATTATTATTAACTATAAATTCTTCTGTTTTATCGTCTAAATCTTTCTGAGAAATTATTATTGTACTATTACTCTTATCAGCTTTGGTTAAAGTGAGGTTATTAGTCGTTAGTTTCTGTTTTATTATATTAATGGTTTTATTTTGTTTATTTTTATTTTTAATATGATGATTTTGGTTATTATATTTTTTGATATATTTTATTATTTCCATTGAGGCTTCTGTTCTTATTTTATCTTGTTTTTCGTGTTCTACATTATTAATTGCGTTTTCAGTTTTGACTATGATATTATCTATTACATATTTGTTTACATTTTTAAGATTTGTTTTGTTTGATGATTCTAGGGTAGCTATTTCGTTTTCCGTGAATTTAATATTAGATAAATTTACGAATTTTGGGTAAAAAGTGTGGTTATTATTTAATGTGTGTAAATTTTGGTTATCTTCTTTAGGTGTACTATTTATTAGTAGATTTTTAAGTTTTTTATTGATTGTGTTAAATTTAATTGTTTTGTGTTTATTTAGTATTTTAAGCATATTAATATATTTATTATTCCATGTATGATAATCAAGTGTGTTGGCTAAAAGAAGATGTAAATTAATTAATTGTTTATTAATGTAGTCGATTTTTCTGTAATTATTTGATATTTCGTCTTTAATCCATTTATATTGGGCTTGAGTAATATATTTGCTTACTTTATTGTTATTGTTGTTTTTTACTATTATTTTTGTGTATTTTGGAAAAATATTAAGGTGTAGGCATTTTTTGTTAAAATATATGTTTCCAAAACAATTAATTAATTGTTTTTTACGTTTAATAAATTGGTTATAGGAATGAGTTACATCACCTTGTATGGTGTTTTTATCCATCATTTTCTATATAAGTAACTCGATGTTTCTTGCAGTAATTATATAATTTGTGATGTTTTCAATTTGTTTCTTCTGCAAGTAGATAATATTGTATATTCTTTTTAACACCTGACGCACGTTTCACTGAAAAATATCAGTATCATCAGAGGTTTCTAAGTGAATTAATAACAATCGTAATAATTCTATTAATATAAAAGTAACGAATAATCGAATTTGTATCGATTTTAACGTAAAATAAAATAACTGATAATCGATTTAGGTCGATTAGTTAACGACTGTTTTAATGTTTATTTCTTCAGCAGCTGTTTTCTCGGTTATATTTGAAATTTTGTTTATATAGTATTTTATTCACATTTATTTTTATTTTTTAGTAAATTTATAATTTTAAATAGATCGTCTTGTTTTGTTTTTATTTGGGTTTGTTCTTTAATTAATAAATTATTGTTATTGTGTTTGTAAATGTTAAGATTTTCCCAAATATTCATTTTTTGACCTTTTTGTATGTTTTTAATTAATTTTATATTTTCAATGTTTGGAAACTGGTGGTTATTATTTAGACAATGTGTGGCTAAATTAGATTTATAAATATTTGGTTTTAAATATGCATTGCGGTGTTGAACGAATCTATCTCGTAGTTTTTTCTTCGTCTGGCCCACGTAAAATTTATTGCAATCTGGACATTCTATTTTATATATTCCATTTTTATTGTGAGTATTGGATTTAGTTTTAGGTTTTATTTTATTAAAAATTATATTATCTGTGTTATAAGATATTTTTAAATTAGTATCTTTAAATATTTTATTTAGTTTTTGAGTTATATTTCCGTAATAAGTGAAGGTTGTATATTTTATATTATTATTAATAGATGAATTTTTAAATGTAGTGTTTTTAGGAATTTTATTAGTGATTTTATGTTTAATTTTATTTTCTAATTTATTAATAGTTTTTATTTTGTATCCATTTTTAACTGCTATTTGTTGGATAATTTTTCTTTCTTTGTTTCTTTCTGTGTTATTTAATGGGATCCTAAGCATTCGGTAAATCATGGAATTAAATACTGCCATTTTGTGTTGGGGAGGATGATTAGAAGTATTTGGTATTACTAAGTCAGTTTGAGAAGGTTTCCTGTATATTGCGTATTCAAAATTTGTTTCATTTTTCTTTATTGTTAAGTCTAAATAATTTAATTTATTATTAGATTCTTCTTCTAACGTGAATTTTATTTTAGAATGTAAATTATTTATGGAGTTGAATATTTTATTTATATTTATACCATTGTTTTGGGAAATGTACAGAGTGTCATCAACGTATCTAAAATAACATCCTAATGGGTCGTTTAATTTTATTATATTTATTATTTGTTCGTCGAGTTTTTGTAGGAAGATTTCTGATATGATAGCGGAGGTTGGGGCTCCCATAGCAAGGCCATCTGTTTGATAGTACAATTTGTTGTTGTATTGAAAATAATTTTGATTTAAAATTATTTTTAAAGTATTAGTTAACTGTTTAATGTATGTGTTACTTTCGTTATTTGTTTTCAGATTATTTATTATAATATTTATAGTTTCTTCAATGGGAATGTTTGTATACATGTTTGATATGTCGAATGAATATAATTTTGTATTTCTGTTTACTTCTACGTTTATTAGTTGTTCCGTGAGTTCGATACTATTTTTTATATTGTGTTTTGCTGGAAGTTCAATTTTATGTTTTAAGATTTGAGTTAATAATTTTGATATTTTATAATTTGGTGCGGTCCTAGCGTTTATTAAAGGTCTGATAGGTTTATTGATTTTGTGTAATTTTATTAAAGAATTTAATTTTGGTGCACAAGGATTATCCATTTTATATTTAAAGGAGTCTTTAGGATTTATGATTTGGTTACTATTTTTTAATATATTTGTTATTTGTGTTTGATATTTATTTGTGGGATCTTTATTTAATGTTATGCAATTATTATTAACTATAAATTCTTCTGTTTTATCGTCTAAATCTTTCTGAGAAATTATTATTGTACTATTACTCTTATCAGCTTTGGTTAAAGTGAGGTTATTAGTCGTTAGTTTCTGTTTTATTATATTAATGGTTTTATTTTGTTTATTTTTATTTTTAATATGATGATTTTGGTTATTATATTTTTTGATATATTTTATTATTTCCATTGAGGCTTCTGTTCTTATTTTATCTTGTTTTTCGTGTTCTACATTATTAATTGCGTTTTCAGTTTTGACTATGATATTATCTATTACATATTTGTTTACATTTTTAAGATTTGTTTTGTTTGATGATTCTAGGGTAGCTATTTCGTTTTCCGTGAATTTAATATTAGATAAATTTACGAATTTTGGGTAAAAAGTGTGGTTATTATTTAATGTGTGTAAATTTTGGTTATCTTCTTTAGGTGTACTATTTATTAGTAGATTTTTAAGTTTTTTATTGATTGTGTTAAATTTAATTGTTTTGTGTTTATTTAGTATTTTAAGCATATTAATATATTTATTATTCCATGTATGATAATCAGTGTGTTGGCTAAAAGAAGATGTAAATTAATTAATTGTTTATTAATGTAGTCGATTTTTCTGTAATTATTTGATATTTCGTCTTTAATCCATTTATATTGGGCTTGAGTAATATATTTGCTTACTTTATTGTTATTGTTGTTTTTTACTATTATTTTTGTGTATTTTGGAAAAATATTAAGGTGTAGGCATTTTTTGTTAAAATATATGTTTCCAAAACAATTAATTAATTGTTTTTTACGTTTAATAAATTGGTTATAGGAATGAGTTACATCACCTTGTATGGTGTTTTTATCCATCATTTTCTATATAAGTAACTCGATGTTTCTTGCAGTAATTATATAATTTGTGATGTTTTCAATTTGTTTCTTCTGCAAGTAGATAATATTGTATATTCTTTTTAACACCTGACGCACGTTTCACTGAAAAATATCAGTATCATCAGAGGTTTCTAAGTGAATTAATAACAATCGTAATAATTCTATTAATATAAAAGTAACGAATAATCGAATTTGTATCGATTTTAACGTAAAATAAAATAACTGATAATCGATTTAGGTCGATTAGTTAACGATTGTTTTAATGTTTATTTCTTCAGCAGCTGTTTTCTCGGTTATATTTGAAATTTTGTTTATATAGTATTTTATTCACATTTATTTTTATTTTTTAGTAAATTTATAATTTTAAATAGATCGTCTTGTTTTGTTTTTATTTGGGTTTGTTCTTTAATTAATAAATTATTGTTATTGTGTTTGTAAATGTTAAGATTTTCCCAAATATTCATTTTTTGACCTTTTTGTATGTTTTTAATTAATTTTATATTTTCAATGTTTGGAAACTGGTGGTTATTATTTAGACAATGTGTGGCTAAATTAGATTTATAAATATTTGGTTTTAAATATGCATTGCGGTGTTGAACGAATCTATCTCGTAGTTTTTTCTTCGTCTGGCCCACGTAAACTTTATTGCAATCTGGACATTCTATTTTATATATTCCATTTTTATTGTGAGTATTGGATTTAGTTTTAGGTTTTATTTTATTAAAAATTATATTATCTGTGTTATAAGATATTTTTAAATTAGTATCTTTAAATATTTTATTTAGTTTTTGAGTTATATTTCCGTAATAAGTGAAGGTTGTATATTTTATATTATTATTAATAGATGAATTTTTAAATGTAGTGTTTTTAGGAATTTTATTAGTGATTTTATGTTTAATTTTATTTTCTAATTTATTAATAGTTTTTATTTTGTATCCATTTTTAACTGCTATTTGTTGGATGATTTTTCTTTCTTTGTTTCTTTCTGTGTTATTTAATGGGATCCTAAGCATTCGGTAAATCATGGAATTAAATACTGCCATTTTGTGTTGGGGAGGATGATTAGAAGTATTTGGTATTACTAAGTCAGTTTGAGAAGGTTTCCTGTATATTGCGTATTCAAAATTTGTTTCATTTTTCTTTATTGTTAAGTCTAAATAATTTAATTTATTATTAGATTCTTCTTCTAACATGAATTTTATTTTAGAATGTAAATTATTTATGGAGTTGAATATTTTATTTATATTTATACCATTGTTTTGGGAAATGTACAGAGTGTCATCAACGTATCTAAAATAACATCCTAATGGGTCGTTTAATTTTATTATATTTATTATTTGTTCGTCGAGTTTTTGTAGGAAGATTTCTGATATGATAGCGGAGGTTGGGGCTCCCATAGCAAGGCCATCTGTTTGATAGTACAATTTGTTGTTGTATTGAAAATAATTTTGATTTAAAATTATTTTTAAAGTATTAGTTAACTGTTTAATGTATGTGTTACTTTCGTTATTTGTTTTCAGATTATTTATTATAATATTTATAGTTTCTTCAATGGGAATGTTTGTATACATGTTTGATATGTCGAATGAATATAATTTTGTATTTCTGTTTACTTCTACGTTTATTAGTTGTTCCGTGAGTTCGATACTATTTTTTATATTGTGTTTTGCTGGAAGTTCAATTTTATGTTTTAAGATTTGAGTTAATAATTTTGATATTTTATAATTTGGTGCGGTCCTAGCGTTTATTAAAGGTCTGATAGGTTTATTGATTTTGTGTAATTTTATTAAAGAATTTAATTTTGGTGCACAAGGATTATCCATTTTATATTTAAAGGAGTCTTTAGGATTTATGATTTGGTTACTATTTTTTAATATATTTGTTATTTGTGTTTGATATTTATTTGTGGGATCTTTATTTAATGTTATGCAATTATTATTAACTATAAATTCTTCTGTTTTATCGTCTAAATCTTTCTGAGAAATTATTATTGTACTATTACTCTTATCAGCTTTGGTTAAAGTGAGGTTATTAGTCGTTAGTTTCTGTTTTATTATATTAATGGTTTTATTTTGTTTATTTTTATTTTTAATATGATGATTTTGGTTATTATATTTTTTGATATATTTTATTATTTCCATTGAGGCTTCTGTTCTTATTTTATCTTGTTTTTCGTGTTCTACATTATTAATTGCGTTTTCAGTTTTGACTATGATATTATCTATTACATATTTGTTTACATTTTTAAGATTTGTTTTGTTTGATGATTCTAGGGTAGCTATTTCGTTTTCCGTGAATTTAATATTAGATAAATTTACGAATTTTGGGTAAAAAGTGTGGTTATTATTTAATGTGTGTAAATTTTGGTTATCTTCTTTAGGTGTACTATTTATTAGTAGATTTTTAAGTTTTTTATTGATTGTGTTAAATTTAATTGTTTTGTGTTTATTTAGTATTTTAAGCATATTAATATATTTATTATTCCATGTATGATAATCAGTGTGTTGGCTAAAAGAAGATGTAAATTAATTAATTGTTTATTAATGTAGTCGATTTTTCTGTAATTATTTGATATTTCGTCTTTAATCCATTTATATTGGGCTTGAGTAATATATTTGCTTACTTTATTGTTATTGTTGTTTTTTACTATTATTTTTGTGTATTTTGGAAAAATATTAAGGTGTAGGCATTTTTTGTTAAAATATATGTTTCCAAAACAATTAATTAATTGTTTTTTACGTTTAATAAATTGGTTATAGGAATGAGTTACATCACCTTGTATGGTGTTTTTATCCATCATTTTCTATATAAGTAACTCGATGTTTCTTGCAGTAATTATATAATTTGTGATGTTTTCAATTTGTTTCTTCTGCAAGTAGATAATATTGTATATTCTTTTTAACACCTGACGCACGTTTCACTGAAAAATATCAGTATCATCAGAGGTTTCTAAGTGAATTAATAACAATCGTAATAATTCTATTAATATAAAAGTAACGAATAATCGAATTTGTATCGATTTTAACGTAAAATAAAATAACTGATAATCGATTTAGGTCGATTAGTTAACGATTGTTTTAATGTTTATTTCTTCAGCAGCTGTTTTCTCGGTTATATTTGAAATTTTGTTTATATAGTATTTTATTCACATTTATTTTTATTTTTTAGTAAATTTATAATTTTAAATAGATCGTCTTGTTTTGTTTTTATTTGGGTTTGTTCTTTAATTAATAAATTATTGTTATTGTGTTTGTAAATGTTAAGATTTTCCCAAATATTCATTTTTTGACCTTTTTGTATGTTTTTAATTAATTTTATATTTTCAATGTTTGGAAACTGGTGGTTATTATTTAGACAATGTGTGGCTAAATTAGATTTATAAATATTTGGTTTTAAATATGCATTGCGGTGTTGAACGAATCTATCTCGTAGTTTTTTCTTCGTCTGGCCCACGTAAAATTTATTGCAATCTGGACATTCTATTTTATATATTCCATTTTTATTGTGAGTATTGGATTTAGTTTTAGGTTTTATTTTATTAAAAATTATATTATCTGTGTTATAAGATATTTTTAAATTAGTATCTTTAAATATTTTATTTAGTTTTTGAGTTATATTTCCGTAATAAGTGAAGGTTGTATATTTTATATTATTATTAATAGATGAATTTTTAAATGTAGTGTTTTTAGGAATTTTATTAGTGATTTTATGTTTAATTTTATTTTCTAATTTATTAATAGTTTTTATTTTGTATCCATTTTTAACTGCTATTTGTTGGATAATTTTTCTTTCTTTGTTTCTTTCTGTGTTATTTAATGGGATCCTAAGCATTCGGTAAATCATGGAATTAAATACTGCCATTTTGTGTTGGGGAGGATGATTAGAAGTATTTGGTATTACTAAGTCAGTTTGAGAAGGTTTCCTGTATATTGCGTATTCAAAATTTGTTTCATTTTTCTTTATTGTTAAGTCTAAATAATTTAATTTATTATTAGATTCTTCTTCTAACGTGAATTTTATTTTAGAATGTAAATTATTTATGGAGTTGAATATTTTATTTATATTTATACCATTGTTTTGGGAAATGTACAGAGTGTCATCAACGTATCTAAAATAACATCCTAATGGGTCGTTTAATTTTATTATATTTATTATTTGTTCGTCGAGTTTTTGTAGGAAGATTTCTGATATGATAGCGGAGGTTGGGGCTCCCATAGCAAGGCCATCTGTTTGATAGTACAATTTGTTGTTGTATTGAAAATAATTTTGATTTAAAATTATTTTTAAAGTATTAGTTAACTGTTTAATGTATGTGTTACTTTCGTTATTTGTTTTCAGATTATTTATTATAATATTTATAGTTTCTTCAATGGGAATGTTTGTATACATGTTTGATATGTCGAATGAATATAATTTTGTATTTCTGTTTACTTCTACGTTTATTAGTTGTTCCGTGAGTTCGATACTATTTTTTATATTGTGTTTTGCTGGAAGTTCAATTTTATGTTTTAAGATTTGAGTTAATAATTTTGATATTTTATAATTTGGTGCGGTCCTAGCGTTTATTAAAGGTCTGATAGGTTTATTGATTTTGTGTAATTTTATTAAAGAATTTAATTTTGGTGCACAAGGATTATCCATTTTATATTTAAAGGAGTCTTTAGGATTTATGATTTGGTTACTATTTTTTAATATATTTGTTATTTGTGTTTGATATTTATTTGTGGGATCTTTATTTAATGTTATGCAATTATTATTAACTATAAATTCTTCTGTTTTATCGTCTAAATCTTTCTGAGAAATTATTATTGTACTATTACTCTTATCAGCTTTGGTTAAAGTGAGGTTATTAGTCGTTAGTTTCTGTTTTATTATATTAATGGTTTTATTTTGTTTATTTTTATTTTTAATATGATGATTTTGGTTATTATATTTTTTGATATATTTTATTATTTCCATTGAGGCTTCTGTTCTTATTTTATCTTGTTTTTCGTGTTCTACATTATTAATTGCGTTTTCAGTTTTGACTATGATATTATCTATTACATATTTGTTTACATTTTTAAGATTTGTTTTGTTTGATGATTCTAGGGTAGCTATTTCGTTTTCCGTGAATTTAATATTAGATAAATTTATGAATTTTGGGTAAAAAGTGTGGTTATTATTTAATGTGTGTAAATTTTGGTTATCTTCTTTAGGTGTACTATTTATTAGTAGATTTTTAAGTTTTTTATTGATTGTGTTAAATTTAATTGTTTTGTGTTTATTTAGTATTTTAAGCATATTAATATATTTATTATTCCATGTATGATAATCAGTGTGTTGGCTAAAAGAAGATGTAAATTAATTAATTGTTTATTAATTGTAGTCGATTTTTCTGTAATTATTTGATATTTCGTCTTTAATCCATTTATATTGGGCTTGAGTAATATATTTGCTTACTTTATTGTTATTGTTGTTTTTTACTATTATTTTTGTGTATTTTGGAAAAATATTAAGGTGTAGGCATTTTTTGTTAAAATATATGTTTCCAAAACAATTAATTAATTGTTTTTTACGTTTAATAAATTGGTTATAGGAATGAGTTACATCACCTTGTATGGTGTTTTTATCCATCATTTTCTATATAAGTAACTCGATGTTTCTTGCAGTAATTATATAATTTGTGATGTTTTCAATTTGTTTCTTCTGCAAGTAGATAATATTGTATATTCTTTTTAACACCTGACGCACGTTTCACTGAAAAATATCAGTATCATCAGAGGTTTCTAAGTGAATTAATAACAATCGTAATAATTCTATTAATATAAAAGTAACGAATAATCGAATTTGTATCGATTTTAACGTAAAATAAAATAACTGATAATCGATTTAGGTCGATTAGTTAACGATTGTTTTAATGTTTATTTCTTCAGCAGCTGTTTTCTCGGTTATATTTGAAATTTTGTTTATATAGTATTTTATTCACATTTATTTTTATTTTTTAGTAAATTTATAATTTTAAATAGATCGTCTTGTTTTGTTTTTATTTGGGTTTGTTCTTTAATTAATAAATTATTGTTATTGTGTTTGTAAATGTTAAGATTTTCCCAAATATTCATTTTTTGACCTTTTTGTATGTTTTTAATTAATTTTATATTTTCAATGTTTGGAAACTGGTGGTTATTATTTAGACAATGTGTGGCTAAATTAGATTTATAAATATTTGGTTTTAAATATGCATTGCGGTGTTGAACGAATCTATCTCGTAGTTTTTTCTTCGTCTGGCCCACGTAAAATTTATTGCAATCTGGACATTCTATTTTATATATTCCATTTTTATTGTGAGTATTGGATTTAGTTTTAGGTTTTATTTTATTAAAAATTATATTATCTGTGTTATAAGATATTTTTAAATTAGTATCTTTAAATATTTTATTTAGTTTTTGAGTTATATTTCCGTAATAAGTGAAGGTTGTATATTTTATATTATTATTAATAGATGAATTTTTAAATGTAGTGTTTTTAGGAATTTTATTAGTGATTTTATGTTTAATTTTATTTTCTAATTTATTAATAGTTTTTATTTTGTATCCATTTTTAACTGCTATTTGTTGGATAATTTTTCTTTCTTTGTTTCTTTCTGTGTTATTTAATGGGATCCTAAGCATTCGGTAAATCATGGAATTAAATACTGCCATTTTGTGTTGGGGAGGATGATTAGAAGTATTTGGTATTACTAAGTCAGTTTGAGAAGGTTTCCTGTATATTGCGTATTCAAAATTTGTTTCATTTTTCTTTATTGTTAAGTCTAAATAATTTAATTTATTATTAGATTCTTCTTCTAACGTGAATTTTATTTTAGAATGTAAATTATTTATGGAGTTGAATATTTTATTTATATTTATACCATTGTTTTGGGAAATGTACAGAGTGTCATCAACGTATCTAAAATAACATCCTAATGGGTCGTTTAATTTTATTATATTTATTATTTGTTCGTCGAGTTTTTGTAGGAAGATTTCTGATATGATAGCGGAGGTTGGGGCTCCCATAGCAAGGCCATCTGTTTGATAGTACAATTTGTTGTTGTATTGAAAATAATTTTGATTTAAAATTATTTTTAAAGTATTAGTTAACTGTTTAATGTATGTGTTACTTTCGTTATTTGTTTTCAGATTATTTATTATAATATTTATAGTTTCTTCAATGGGAATGTTTGTATACATGTTTGATATGTCGAATGAATATAATTTTGTATTTCTGTTTACTTCTACGTTTATTAGTTGTTCCGTGAGTTCGATACTATTTTTTATATTGTGTTTTGCTGGAAGTTCAATTTTATGTTTTAAGATTTGAGTTAATAATTTTGATATTTTATAATTTGGTGCGGTCCTAGCGTTTATTAAAGGTCTGATAGGTTTATTGATTTTGTGTAATTTTATTAAAGAATTTAATTTTGGTGCACAAGGATTATCCATTTTATATTTAAAGGAGTCTTTAGGATTTATGATTTGGTTACTATTTTTTAATATATTTGTTATTTGTGTTTGATATTTATTTGTGGGATCTTTATTTAATGTTATGCAATTATTATTAACTATAAATTCTTCTGTTTTATCGTCTAAATCTTTCTGAGAAATTATTATTGTACTATTACTCTTATCAGCTTTGGTTAAAGTGAGGTTATTAGTCGTTAGTTTCTGTTTTATTATATTAATGGTTTTATTTTGTTTATTTTTATTTTTAATATGATGATTTTGGTTATTATATTTTTTGATATATTTTATTATTTCCATTGAGGCTTCTGTTCTTATTTTATCTTGTTTTTCGTGTTCTACATTATTAATTGCGTTTTCAGTTTTGACTATGATATTATCTATTACATATTTGTTTACATTTTTAAGATTTGTTTTGTTTGATGATTCTAGGGTAGCTATTTCGTTTTCCGTGAATTTAATATTAGATAAATTTACGAATTTTGGGTAAAAAGTGTGGTTATTATTTAATGTGTGTAAATTTTGGTTATATTCTTTAGGTGTACTATTTATTAGTAGATTTTTAAGTTGTTTATTGATTGTGTTAAATTTAATTGTTTTGTGTTTATTTAGTATTTTAAGCATATTAATATATTTATTATTCCATGTATGATAATCAGTGTGTTGGCTAAAAGAAGATGTAAATTAATTAATTGTTTATTAATGTAGTCGATTTTTCTGTAATTATTTGATATTTCGTCTTTAATCCATTTATATTGGGCTTGAGTAATATATTTGCTTACTTTATTGTTATTGTTGTTTTTTACTATTATTTTTGTGTATTTTGGAAAAATATTAAGGTGTAGGCATTTTTTGTTAAAATATATGTTTCCAAAACAATTAATTAATTGTTTTTTACGTTTAATAAATTGGTTATAGGAATGAGTTACATCACCTTGTATGGTGTTTTTATCCATCATTTTCTATATAAGTAACTCGATGTTTCTTGCAGTAATTATATAATTTGTGATGTTTTCAATTTGTTTCTTCTGCAAGTAGATAATATTGTATATTCTTTTTAACACCTGACGCACGTTTCACTGAAAAATATCAGTATCATCAGAGGTTTCTAAGTGAAT
Source organism: Magicicada septendecula (assembly GCA_034769895.1). Taxonomy (NCBI): domain Eukaryota; kingdom Metazoa; phylum Arthropoda; class Insecta; order Hemiptera; family Cicadidae; genus Magicicada; species Magicicada septendecula. The sequence continues at coordinate 402,262,201 of CM068367.1, forward strand.
TAATAACAATCGTAATAATTCTATTAATATAAAAGTAACGAATAATCGAATTTGTATCGATTTTAACGTAAAATAAAATAACTGATAATCGATTTAGGTCGATTAGTTAACGATTGTTTTAATGTTTATTTCTTCAGCAGCTGTTTTCTCGGTTATATTTGAAATTTTGTTTATATAGTATTTTATTCACATTTATTTTTATTTTTTAGTAAATTTATAATTTTAAATAGATCGTCTTGTTTTGTTTTTATTTGGGTTTGTTCTTTAATTAATAAATTATTGTTATTGTGTTTGTAAATGTTAAGATTTTCCCAAATATTCATTTTTTGACCTTTTTGTATGTTTTTAATTAATTTTATATTTTCAATGTTTGGAAACTGGTGGTTATTATTTAGACAATGTGTGGCTAAATTAGATTTATAAATATTTGGTTTTAAATATGCATTGTGGTGTTGAACGAATCTATCTCGTAGTTTTTTCTTCGTCTGGCCCACGTAAAATTTATTGCAATCTGGACATTCTATTTTATATATTCCATTTTTATTGTGAGTATTGGATTTAGTTTTAGGTTTTATTTTATTAAAAATTATATTATCTGTGTTATAAGATATTTTTAAATTAGTATCTTTAAATATTTTATTTAGTTTTTGAGTTATATTTCCGTAATAAGTGAAGGTTGTATATTTTATATTATTATTAATAGATGAATTTTTAAATGTAGTGTTTTTAGGAATTTTATTAGTGATTTTATGTTTAATTTTATTTTCTAATTTATTAATAGTTTTTATTTTGTATCCATTTTTAACTGCTATTTGTTGGATAATTTTTCTTTCTTTGTTTCTTTCTGTGTTATTTAATGGGATCCTAAGCATTCGGTAAATCATGGAATTAAATACTGCCATTTTGTGTTGGGGAGGATGATTAGAAGTATTTGGTATTACTAAGTCAGTTTGAGAAGGTTTCCTGTATATTGCGTATTCAAAATTTGTTTCATTTTTCTTTATTGTTAAGTCTAAATAATTTAATTTATTATTAGATTCTTCTTCTAACGTGAATTTTATTTTAGAATGTAAATTATTTATGGAGTTGAATATTTTATTTATATTTATACCATTGTTTTGGGAAATGTACAGAGTGTCATCAACGTATCTAAAATAACATCCTAATGGGTCGTTTAATTTTATTATATTTATTATTTGTTCGTCGAGTTTTTGTAGGAAGATTTCTGATATGATAGCGGAGGTTGGGGCTCCCATAGCAAGGCCATCTGTTTGATAGTACAATTTGTTGTTGTATTGAAAATAATTTTGATTTAAAATTATTTTTAAAGTATTAGTTAACTGTTTAATGTATGTGTTACTTTCGTTATTTGTTTTTAGATTATTTATTATAATATTTATAGTTTCTTCAATGGGAATGTTTGTATACATGTTTGATATGTCGAATGAATATAATTTTGTATTTCTGTTTACTTCTACGTTTATTAGTTGTTCCGTGAGTTCGATACTATTTTTTATATTGTGTTTTGCTGGAAGTTCAATTTTATGTTTTAAGATTTGAGTTAATAATTTTGATATTTTATAATTTGGTGCGGTCCTAGCGTTTATTAAAGGTCTGATAGGTTTATTGATTTTGTGTAATTTTATTAAAGAATTTAATTTTGGTGCACAAGGATTATCCATTTTATATTTAAAGGAGTCTTTAGGATTTATGATTTGGTTACTATTTTTTAATATATTTGTTATTTGTGTTTGATATTTATTTGTGGGATCTTTATTTAATGTTATGCAATTATTATTAACTATAAATTCTTCTGTTTTATCGTCTAAATCTTTCTGAGAAATTATTATTGTACTATTACTCTTATCAGCTTTGGTTAAAGTGAGGTTATTAGTCGTTAGTTTCTGTTTTATTATATTAATGGTTTTATTTTGTTTATTTTTATTTTTAATATGATGATTTTGGTTATTATATTTTTTGATATATTTTATTATTTCCATTGAGGCTTCTGTTCTTATTTTATCTTGTTTTTCGTGTTCTACATTATTAATTGCGTTTTCAGTTTCGACTATGATATTATCTATTACATATTTGTTTACATTTTTAAGATTTGTTTTGTTTGATGATTCTAGGGTAGCTATTTCGTTTTCCGTGAATTTAATATTAGATAAATTTACGAATTTTGGGTAAAAAGTGTGGTTATTATTTAATGTGTGTAAATTTTGGTTATCTTCTTTAGGTGTACTATTTATTAGTAGATTTTTAAGTTGTTTATTGATTGTGTTAAATTTAATTGTTTTGTGTTTATTTAGTATTTTAAGCATATTAATATATTTATTATTCCATGTATGATAATCAAGTGTGTTGGCTAAAAGAAGATGTAAATTAATTAATTGTTTATTAATGTAGTCGATTTTTCTGTAATTATTTGATATTTCGTCTTTAATCCATTTATATTGGGCTTGAGTAATATATTTGCATACTTTATTGTTATTGTTGTTTTTTACTATTATTTTTGTGTATTTTGGAAAAATATTAAGGTGTAGGCATTTTTTGTTAAAATATATGTTTCCAAAACAATTAATTAATTGTTTTTTACGTTTAATAAATTGGTTATAGGAATGAGTTACATCACCTTGTATGGTGTTTTTATCCATCATTTTCTATATAAGTAACTCGATGTTTCTTGCAGTAATTATATAATTTGTGATGTTTTCAATTTGTTTCTTCTGCAAGTAGATAATATTGTATATTCTTTTTAACACCTGACGCACGTTTCACTGAAAAATATCAGTATCATCAGAGGTTTCTAAGTGAATTAATAACAATCGTAATAATTCTATTAATATAAAAGTAACGAATAATCAAATTTGTATCGATTTTAACGTAAAATAAAATAACTGATAATCGATTTAGGTCGATTAGTTAACGATTGTTTTAATGTTTATTTCTTCAGCAGCTGTTTTCTCGGTTATATTTGAAATTTTGTTTATATAGTATTTTATTCACATTTATTTTTATTTTTTAGTAAATTTATAATTTTATTAAATAGATCGTCTTGTTTTGTTTTTATTTGGGTTTGTGCTTTAATTAATAAATTATTGTTATTGTGTTTGTAAATGTTAAGATTTTCCCAAATATTAATTTTTGACCTTTTTGTATGTTTTTAATTAATTTTATATTTTCAATGTTTGGAAACTGGTGGTTATTATTTAGACAATGTGTGGCTAAATTAGATTTATAAATATTTGGTTTTAAATATGCATTGCGGTGTTGAACGAATCTATCTCGTAGTTTTTTCTTCGTCTGGCCCACGTAAAATTTATTGCAATCTGGACATTCTATTTTATATATTCCATTTTTATTGTATTGGATTTAGTTTTAGGTTTTATTTTATTAAAAATTATGTTATCTGTGTTATAAGATATTTTTAAATTAGTATCTTTAAATATTTTATTTAGTTTTTGAGTTATATTTCCGTAATAAGTGAAGGTTGTATATTTTATATTATTATTAATAGATGAATTTTTAAATGTAGTGTTTTTAGGAATTTTATTAGTGATTTTAAGTTTAATTTTATTTTCTAATTTATTAATAGTTTTTATTTTGTATCCATTTTTAACTGCTATTTGTTGGATAATTTTTCTTTCTTTGTTTCTTTCTGTGTTATTTAATGGGATCCTAAGCATTCGGTAAATCATGGAATTAAATACTGCCATTTTGTGTTGGGGAGGATGATTAGAAGTATTTGGTATTACTAAGTCAGTTTGAGAAGGTTTCCTGTATATTGCGTATTCAAAATTTGTTTCATTTTTCTTTATTGTTAAGTCTAAATAATTTAATTTATTATTAGATTCTTCTTCTAACGTGAATTTTATTTTAGAATGTAAATTATTTATGGAGTTGAATATTTTATTTATATTTATACCATTGTTTTGGGAAATGTACAGAGTGTCATCAACGTATCTAAAATAACATCCTAATGGGTCGTTTAATTTTATTATATTTATTTTTGTTCGTCGAGTTTTTGTAGGAAGATTTCTGATATGATAGCGGAGGTTGGGGCTCCCATAGCAAGGCCATCTGTTTGATAGTACAATTTGTTGTTGTATTGAAAATAATTTTGATTTAAAATTATTTTTAAAGTATTAGTTAACTGTTTAATGTATGTGTTACTTTCGTTATTTGTTTTCAGATTATTTATTATAATATTTATAGTTTCTTCAATGGGAATGTTTGTATACATGTTTGATATGTCGAATGAATATAATTTTGTATTTCTGTTTACTTCTACGTTTATTAGTTGTTCCGTGAGTTCGATACTATTTTTTATATTGTGTTTTGCTGGAAGTTCAATTTTATGCTTTAAGATTTGAGTTAATAATTTTGATATTTTATAATTTGGTGCGGTCCTAGCGTTTATTAAAGGTCTGATAGGTTTATTGATTTTGTGTAATTTTATTAAAGAATTTAATTTTGGTGCACAAGGATTATCCATTTTATATTTAAAGGAGTCTTTAGGATTTATGATTTGGTTACTATTTTTTAATATATTTGTTATTTGTGTTTGATATTTATTTGTGGGATCTTTATTTAATGTTATGCAATTATTATTAACTATAAATTCTTCTGTTTTATCGTCTAAATCTTTCTGAGAAATTATTATTGTACTATTACTCTTATCAGCTTTGGTTAAAGTGAGGTTATTAGTCGTTAGTTTCTGTTTTATTATATTAATGGTTTTATTTTGTTTATTTTTATTTTTAAAATGATGATTTTGGTTATTATATTTTTTGATATATTTTATTATTTCCATTGAGGCTTCTGTTCTTATTTTATCTTGTTTTTCGTGTTCTACATTATTAATTGCGTTTTCAGTTTCGACTATGATATTATCTATTACATATTTGTTTACATTTTTAAGATTTGTTTTGTTTGATGATTCTAGGGTAGCTATTTCGTTTTCCGTGAATTTAATATTAGATAAATTTACGAATTTTGGGTAAAAAGTGTGGTTATTATTTAATGTGTGTAAATTTTGGTTATCTTCTTTAGGTGTACTATTTATTAGTAGATTTTTAAGTTTTTTATTGATTGTGTTAAATTTAATTGTTTTGTGTTTATTTAGTATTTTAAGCATATTAATATATTTATTATTCCATGTATGATAATCAAGTGTGTTGGCTAAAAGAAGATGTAAATTAATTAATTGTTTATTAATGTAGTCAATTTTTCTGTAATTATTTGATATTTCATCTTTAATCCATTTATATTGGGCTTGAGTAATATATTTGCTTACGTTATTGTTATTGTTGTTTTTTACTATTATTTTTGTGTATTTTGGAAAAATATTAAGGTGTAGGCATTTTTTGTTAAAATATATGTTTCCAAAACAATTAATTAATTGTTTTTTACGTTTAATAAATTGGTTATAGGAATGAGTTACATCACCTTGTATGGTGTTTTCATCCATCATTTTCTATATAAGTAACTCGATGTTTCTTGCAGTAATTATATAATTTGTGATGTTTTCAATTTGTTTCTTCTGCAAGTAGATAATATTGTATATTCTTTTTAACACCTGACGCACGTTTCACTGAAAAATATCAGTATCATCAGAGGTTTCTAAGTGAATTAATAACAATCGTAATAATTCTATTAATATAAAATTAACGAATAATCGAATTTGTATCGATTTTAACATAAAATAAAATAACTGATAATTGATTTAGGTCGATTAGTTAACGATTGTTTTAATGTTTATTTCTTCAGCAGCTGTTTTCTCGGTTATATTTGAAATTTTGTTTATATAGTATTTTATTCACATTTATTTTTATTTTTTAGTAAATTTATAATTTTAAATAGATCGTCTTGTTTTGTTTTTATTTGGGTTTGTTCTTTAATTAATAAATTATTGTTATTGTGTTTGTAAATGTTAAGATTTTCCCAAATATTCATTTTTTGACATTTTTGTATGTTTTTAATTAATTTTATATTTTCAATGTTTGGAAACTGGTGGTTATTATTTAGACAATGTGTGGCTAAATTAGATTTATAAATATTTGGTTTTAAATATGCATTGCGGTGTTGACACTCTGTACATTTCCCAAAACAATGGTATAAATATAAATAAAATATTCAACTCCATAAATAATTTACATTCTAAAATAAAATTCACGTTAGAAGAAGAATCTAATAATAAATTAAATTATTTAGACTTAACAATAAAGAAAAATGAAACAAATTTTGAATACGCAATATACAGGAAACCTTCTCAAACTGACTTAGTAATACCAAATACTTCTAATCATCCTCCCCAACACAAAATGGCAGTATTTAATTCCATGATTTACCGAATGCTTAGGATCCCATTAAATAACACAGAAAGAAAGAAAGAAAGAAAAATTATCCAACAAATAGCAGTTAAAAATGGATACAAAATAAAAACTATTAATAAATTAGAAAATAAAATTAAACATAAAATCACTAATAAAATTCCTAAAAACACTACATTTAAAAATTCATCTATTAATAATAATATAAAATATACAACCTTCACTTATTACGGAAATATAACTCAAAAACTAAATAAAATATTTAAAGATACTAATTTAAAAATATCTTATAACACAGATAATATAATTTTTAATAAAATAAAACCTAAAACTAAATCCAATACTCACAATAAAAATGGAATATATAAAATAGAATGTCCAGATTGCAATAAATTTTACGTGGGCCAGACGAAGAAAAAACTACTAGATAGATTCGTTCAACACCGCAATGCATATTTAAAACCAAATATTTATAAATCTAATTTAGCCACACATTGTCTAAATAATAACCACCAGTTTCCAAACATTGAAAATATAAAATTAATTAAAAACATACAAAAAGGTCAAAAAATGAATATTTGGGAAAATCTTAACATTTACAAACACAATAACAATAATTTATTAATTAAAGAACAAACCCAAATAAAAACAAAACAAGACAATCTATTTAAAATTATAAATTTACTAAAAAATAAAAATAAATGTGAATAAAATACTATATAAACAAAATTTCAAATATAACCGAGAAAACAGCTGCTGAAGAAATAAACATTAAAACAATCGTTAACTAATCGACCTAAATCGATTATCAGTTATTTTATTTTACGTTAAAATCGATACAAATTCGATTATTCTTTACTTTTATATTAATAGAATTATTACGATTGTTATTAATTCACTTAGAAACCTCTGATGATACTGATATTTTTCAGTGAAACGTGCGTCAGGTGTTAAAAAGAATATACAATATTATCTACTTGCAGAAGAAACAAATTGAAAACATCACAAATTATATAATTACTGCAAGAAACATCGAGTTACTTATATAGAAAATGATGGATAAAAACACCATACAAGGTGATGTAACTCATTCCTATAACCAATTTATTAAACGTAAAAAACAATTAATTAATTGTTTTGGAAACATATATTTTAACAAAAAATGCCTACACCTTAATATTTTTCCAAAATACACAAAAATAATAGTAAAAAACAACAATAACAATAAAGTAAGCAAATATATTACTCAAGCGCAATATAAATGGATTAAAGACGAAATATCAAATAATTACAGAAAAATCGACTACATTAATAAACAATTAATTAATTTACATCTTCTTTTAGCCAACACACTGATTATCATACATGGAATAATAAATATATTAATATGCTTAAAATACTAAATAAACACAAAACAATTAAATTTAACACAATCAATAAAAAACTTAAAAATCTACTAATAAATAGTACACCTAAAGAAGATAACCAAAATTTACACACATTAAATAATAACCACACTTTTTACCCAAAATTCGTAAATTTATCTAATATTAAATTCACGGAAAACGAAATAGCTACCCTAGAATCATCAAACAAAACAAATCTTAAAAATGTAAACAAATATGTAATAGATAATATCATAGTCGAAACTGAAAACGCAATTAATAATGTAGAACACGAAAAACAAGATAAAATAAGAACAGAAGCCTCAATGGAAATAATAAAATATATCAAAAAATATAATAACCAAAATCATCATATTAAAAATAAAAATAAACAAAATAAAACCATTAATATAATAAAACAGAAACTAACGACTAATAACCTCACTTTAACCAAAGCTGATAAGAGTAATAGTACAATAATAATTTCTCAGAAAGATTTAGACGATAAAACAGAAGAATTTATAGTTAATAATAATTGCATAACATTAAATAAAGATCCCACAAATAAATATCAAACACAAATAACAAATATATTAAAAAATAGTAACCAAATCATAAATCCTAAAGACTCCTTTAAATATAAAATGGATAATCCTTGTGCACCAAAATTAAATTCTTTAATAAAATTACACAAAATCAATAAACCTATCAGACCTTTAATAAACGCTAGGACCGCACCAAATTATAAAATATCAAAATTATTAACTCAAATCTTAAAACATAAAATTGAACTTCCAGCAAAACACAATATAAAAAATAGTATCGAACTCACGGAACAACTAATAAACGTAGAAGTAAACAGAAATACAAAATTATATTCATTCGACATATCAAACATGTATACAAACATTCCCATTGAAGAAACTATAAATATTATAATAAATAATCTGAAAACAAATAACGAAAGTAACACATACATTAAACAGTTAACTAATACTTTAAAAATAATTTTAAATCAAAATTATTTTCAATACAACAACAAATTGTACTATCAAACAGATGGCCTTGCTATGGGAGCCCCAACCTCCGCTATCATATCAGAAATCTTCCTACAAAAACTCGACGAACAAATAATAAATATAATAAAATTAAACGACCCATTAGGATGTTATTTTAGATACGTTGATGACACTCTGTACATTTCCCAAAACAATGGTATAAATATAAATAAAATATTCAACTCCATAAATAATTTACATTCTAAAATAAAATTCACGTTAGAAGAAGAATCTAATAATAAATTAAATTATTTAGACTTAACAATAAAGAAAAATGAAACAAATTTTGAATACGCAATATACAGGAAACCTTCTCAAACTGACTTAGTAATACCAAATACTTCTAATCATCCTCCCCAACACAAAATGGCAGTATTTAATTCCATGATTTACCAAATGCTTAGGATCCCATTAAATAACACAGAAAGAAACAAAGAAAGAAAAATTATCCAACAAATAGCAGTTAAAAATGGATACAAAATAAAAACTATTAATAAATTAGAAAATAAAATTAAACATAAAATCACTAATAAAATTCCTAAAAACACTACATTTAAAAATTCATCTATTAATAATAATATAAAATATACAACCTTCACTTATTACGGAAATATAACTCAAAAACTAAATAAAATATTTAAAGATACTAATTTAAAAATATCTTATAACACAGATAATATAATTTTTAATAAAATAAAACCTAAAACTAAATCCAATACTCACAATAAAAATGGAATATATAAAATAGAATGTCCAGATTGCAATAAATTTTACGTGGGCCAGACGAAGAAAAAACTACGAGATAGATTCGTTCAACACCGCAATGCATATTTAAAACCAAATATTTATAAATCTAATTTAGCCACACATTGTCTAAATAATAACCACCAGTTTCCAAACATTGAAAATATAAAATTAATTAAAAACATACAAAAAGGTCAAAAAATGAATATTTGGGAAAATCTTAACATTTACAAACACAATAACAATAATTTATTAATTAAAGAACAAACCCAAATAAAAACAAAACAAGACGATCTATTTAAAATTATAAATTTACTAAAAAATAAAAATAAATGTGAATAAAATACTATATAAACAAAATTTCAAATATAACCGAGAAAACAGCTGCTGAAGAAATAAACATTAAAACAATCGTTAACTAATCGACCTAAATCGATTATCAGTTATTTTATTTTACGTTAAAATCGATACAAATTCGATTATTCTTTACTTTTATATTAATAGAATTATTACGATTGTTATTAATTCACTTAGAAACCTCTGATGATACTGATATTTTTCAGTGAAACGTGCGTCAGGTGTTAAAAAGAATATACAATATTATCTACTTGCAGAAGAAACAAATTGAAAACATCACAAATTATATAATTACTGCAAGAAACATCGAGTTACTTATATAGAAAATGATGGATAAAAACACCATACAAGGTGATGTAACTCATTCCTATAACCAATTTATTAAACGTAAAAAACAATTAATTAATTGTTTTGGAAACATATATTTTAACAAAAAATGCCTACACCTTAATATTTTTCCAAAATACACAAAAATAATAGTAAAAAACAACAATAACAATAAAGTAAGCAAATATATTACTCAAGCGCAATATAAATGGATTAAAGACGAAATATCAAATAATTACAGAAAAATCGACTACATTAATAAACAATTAATTAATTTACATCTTCTTTTAGCCAACACACTGATTATCATACATGGAATAATAAATATATTAATATGCTTAAAATACTAAATAAACACAAAACAATTAAATTTAACACAATCAATAAAAAACTTAAAAATCTACTAATAAATAGTACACCTAAAGAAGATAACCAAAATTTACACACATTAAATAATAACCACACTTTTTACCCAAAATTCGTAAATTTATCTAATATTAAATTCACGGAAAACGAAATAGCTACCCTAGAATCATCAAACAAAACAAATCTTAAAAATGTAAACAAATATGTAATAGATAATATCATAGTCGAAACTGAAAACGCAATTAATAATGTAGAACACGAAAAACAAGATAAAATAAGAACAGAAGCCTCAATGGAAATAATAAAATATATCAAAAAATATAATAACCAAAATCATCATATTAAAAATAAAAATAAACAAAATAAAACCATTAATATAATAAAACAGAAACTAACGACTAATAACCTCACTTTAACCAAAGCTGATAAGAGTAATAGTACAATAATAATTTCTCAGAAAGATTTAGACGATAAAACAGAAGAATTTATAGTTAATAATAATTGCATAACATTAAATAAAGATCCCACAAATAAATATCAAACACAAATAACAAATATATTAAAAAATAGTAACCAAATCATAAATCCTAAAGACTCCTTTAAATATAAAATGGATAATCCTTGTGCACCAAAATTAAATTCTTTAATAAAATTACACAAAATCAATAAACCTATCAGACCTTTAATAAACGCTAGGACCGCACCAAATTATAAAATATCAAAATTATTAACTCAAATCTTAAAACATAAAATTGAACTTCCAGCAAAACACAATATAAAAAATAGTATCGAACTCACGGAACAACTAATAAACGTAGAAGTAAACAGAAATACAAAATTATATTCATTCGACATATCAAACATGTATACAAACATTCCCATTGAAGAAACTATAAATATTATAATAAATAATCTGAAAACAAATAACGAAAGTAACACATACATTAAACAGTTAACTAATACTTTAAAAATAATTTTAAATCAAAATTATTTTCAATACAACAACAAATTGTACTATCAAACAGATGGCCTTGCTATGGGAGCCCCAACCTCCGCTATCATATCAGAAATCTTCCTACAAAAACTCGACGAACAAATAATAAATATAATAAAATTAAACGACCCATTAGGATGTTATTTTAGATACGTTGATGACACTCTGTACATTTCCCAAAACAATGGTATAAATATAAATAAAATATTCAACTCCATAAATAATTTACATTCTAAAATAAAATTCACGTTAGAAGAAGAATCTAATAATAAATTAAATTATTTAGACTTAACAATAAAGAAAAATGAAACAAATTTTGAATACGCAATATACAGGAAACCTTCTCAAACTGACTTAGTAATACCAAATACTTCTAATCATCCTCCCCAACACAAAATGGCAGTATTTAATTCCATGATTTACCGAATGCTTAGGATCCCATTAAATAACACAGAAAGAAACAAAGAAAGAAAAATTATCCAACAAATAGCAGTTAAAAATGGATACAAAATAAAAACTATTAATAAATTAGAAAATAAAATTAAACATAAAATCACTAATAAAATTCCTAAAAACACTACATTTAAAAATTCATCTATTAATAATAATATAAAATATACAACCTTCACTTATTACGGAAATATAACTCAAAAACTAAATAAAATATTTAAAGATACTAATTTAAAAATATCTTATAACACAGATAATATAATTTTTAATAAAATAAAACCTAAAACTAAATCCAATACTCACAATAAAAATGGAATATATAAAATAGAATGTCCAGATTGCAATAAATTTTACGTGGGCCAGACGAAGAAAAAACTACGAGATAGATTCGTTCAACACCGCAATGCATATTTAAAACCAAATATTTATAAATCTAATTTAGCCACACATTGTCTAAATAATAACCACCAGTTTCCAAACATTGAAAATATAAAATTAATTAAAAACATACAAAAAGGTCAAAAAATGAATATTTGGGAAAATCTTAACATTTACAAACACAATAACAATAATTTATTAATTAAAGAACAAACCCAAATAAAAACAAAACAAGACGATCTATTTAAAATTATAAATTTACTAAAAAATAAAAATAAATGTGAATAAAATACTATATAAACAAAATTTCAAATATAACCGAGAAAACAGCTGCTGAAGAAATAAACATTAAAACAATCGTTAACTAATCGACCTAAATCGATTATCAGTTATTTTATTTTACGTTAAAATCGATACAAATTCGATTATTCGTTACTTTTATATTAATAGAATTATTATGATTGTTATTAATTCACTTAGAAACCTCTGATGATACTGATATTTTTCAGTGAAACGTGCGTCAGGTGTTAAAAAGAATATACAATATTATCTACTTGCAGAAGAAACAAATTGAAAACATCACAAATTATATAATTACTGCAAGAAACATCGAGTTACTTATATAGAAAATGATGGATAAAAACACCATACAAGGTGATATAACTCATTCCTATAACCAATTTATTAAACGTAAAAAACAATTAATTAATTGTTTTGGAAACATATATTTTAACAAAAAATGCCTACACCTTAATATTTTTCCAAAATACACAAAAATAATAGTAAAAAACAACAATAACAATAAAGTAAGCAAATATATTACTCAAGCCCAATATAAATGGATTAAAGACGAAATATCAAATAATTACAGAAAAATCGACTACATTAATAAACAATTAATTAATTTACATCTTCTTTTAGCCAACACACTGATTATCATACATGGAATAATAAATATATTAATATGCTTAAAATACTAAATAAACACAAAACAATTAAATTTAACACAATCAATAAAAAACTTAAAAATCTACTAATAAATAGTACACCATAAAGAAGATAACCAAAATTTACACACATTAAATAATAACCACACTTTTTACCCAAAATTCGTAAATTTATCTAATATTAAATTCACGGAAAACGAAATAGCTACCCTAGAATCATCAAACAAAACAAATCTTAAAAATGTAAACAAATATGTAATAGATAATATCATAGTCGAAACTGAAAACGCAATTAATAATGTAGAACACGAAAAACAAGATAAAATAAGAACAGAAGCCTCAATGGAAATAATAAAATATATCAAAAAATATAATAACCAAAATCATCATATTAAAAATAAAAATAAACAAAATAAAACCATTAATATAATAAAACAGAAACTAACGACTAATAACCTCACTTTAACCAAAGCTGATAAGAGTAATAGTACAATAATAATTTCTCAGAAAGATTTAGACGATAAAACAGAAGAATTTATAGTTAATAATAATTGCATAACATTAAATAAAGATCCCACAAATAAATATCAAACACAAATAACAAATATATTAAAAAATAGTAACCAAATCATAAATCCTAAAGACTCCTTTAAATATAAAATGGATAATCCTTGTGCACCAAAATTAAATTCTTTAATAAAATTACACAAAATCAATAAACCTATCAGACCTTTAATAAACGCTAGGACCGCACCAAATTATAAAATATCAAAATTATTAACTCAAATCTTAAAACATAAAATTGAACTTCCAGCAAAACACAATATAAAAAATAGTATCGAACTCACGGAACAACTAATAAACGTAGAAGTAAACAGAAATACAAAATTATATTCATTCGACATATCAAACATGTATACAAACATTCCCATTGAAGAAACTATAAATATTATAATAAATAATCTGAAAACAAATAACGAAAGTAACACATACATTAAACAGTTAACTAATACTTTAAAAATAATTTTAAATCAAAATTATTTTCAATACAACAACAAATTGTACTATCAAACAGATGGCCTTGCTATGGGAGCCCCAACCTCCGCTATCATATCAGAAATCTTCCTACAAAAACTCGACGAACAAATAATAAATATAATAAAATTAAACGACCCATTAGGATGTTATTTTAGATACGTTGATGACACTCTGTACATTTCCCAAAACAATGGTATAAATATAAATAAAATATTCAACTCCATAAATAATTTACATTCTAAAATAAAATTCACGTTAGAAGAAGAATCTAATAATAAATTAAATTATTTAGACTTAACAATAAAGAAAAATGAAACAAATTTTGAATACGCAATATACAGGAAACCTTCTCAAACTGACTTAGTAATACCAAATACTTCTAATCATCCTCCCCAACACAAAATGGCAGTATTTAATTCCATGATTTACCGAATGCTTAGGATCCCATTAAATAACACAGAAAGAAACAAAGAAAGAAAAATTATCCAACAAATAGCAGTTAAAAATGGATACAAAATAAAAACTATTAATAAATTAGAAAATAAAATTAAACATAAAATCACTAATAAAATTCCTAAAAACACTACATTTAAAAATTCATCTATTAATAATAATATAAAATATACAACCTTCACTTATTACGGAAATATAACTCAAAAACTAAATAAAATATTTAAAGATACTAATTTAAAAATATCTTATAACACAGATAATATAATTTTTAATAAAATAAAACCTAAAACTAAATCCAATACTCACAATAAAAATGGAATATATAAAATAGAATGTCCAGATTGCAATAAATTTTACGTGGGCCAGACGAAGAAAAAACTACGAGATAGATTCGTTCAACACCGCAATGCATATTTAAAACCAAATATTTATAAATCTAATTTAGCCACACATTGTCTAAATAATAACCACCAGTTTCCAAACATTGAAAATATAAAATTAATTAAAAACATACAAAAAGGTCAAAAAATGAATATTTGGGAAAATCTTAACATTTACAAACACAATAACAATAATTTATTAATTAAAGAACAAACCCAAATAAAAACAAAACAAGACGATCTATTTAAAATTATAAATTTACTAAAAAATAAAAATAAATGTGAATAAAATACTATATAAACAAAATTTCAAATATAACCGAGAAAACAGCTGCTGAAGAAATAAACATTAAAACAATCGTTAACTAATCGACCTAAATCGATTATCAGTTATTTTATTTTACGTTAAAATCGATACAAATTCGATTATTCGTTACTTTTATATTAATAGAATTATTACGATTGTTATTAATTCACTTAGAAACCTCTGATGATACTGATATTTTTCAGTGAAACGTGCGTCAGGTGTTAAAAAGAATATACAATATTATCTACTTGCAGAAGAAACAAATTGAAAACATCACAAATTATATAATTACTGCAAGAAACATCGAGTTACTTATATAGAAAATGATGGATAAAAACACCATACAAGGTGATGTAACTCATTCCTATAACCAATTTATTAAACGTAAAAAACAATTAATTAATTGTTTTGGAAACATATATTTTAACAAAAAATGCCTACACCTTAATATTTTTCCAAAATACACAAAAATAATAGTAAAAAACAACAATAACAATAAAGTAAGCAAATATATTACTCAAGCCCAATATAAATGGATTAAAGACGAAATATCAAATAATTACAGAAAAATCGACTACATTAATAAACAATTAATTAATTTACATCTTCTTTTAGCCAACACACTGATTATCATACATGGAATAATAAATATATTAATATGCTTAAAATACTAAATAAACACAAAACAATTAAATTTAACACAATCAATAAAAAACTTAAAAATCTACTAATAAATAGTACACCTAAAGAAGATAACCAAAATTTACACACATTAAATAATAACCACACTTTTTACCCAAAATTCGTAAATTTATCTAATATTAAATTCACGGAAAACGAAATAGCTACCCTAGAATCATCAAACAAAACAAATCTTAAAAATGTAAACAAATATGTAATAGATAATATCATAGTCGAAACTGAAAACGCAATTAATAATGTAGAACACGAAAAACAAGATAAAATAAGAACAGAAGCCTCAATGGAAATAATAAAATATATCAAAAAATATAATAACCAAAATCATCATATTAAAAATAAAAATAAAGAAAATAAAACCATTAATATAATAAAACAGAAACTAACGACTAATAACCTTACTTTAACCAAAGCTGATAAGAGTAATAGTACAATAATAATTTCTCAGAAAGATTTAGACGATAAAACAGAAGAATTTATAGTTAATAATAATTGCATAACATTAAATAAAGATCCCACAAATAAATATCAAACACAAATAACAAATATATTAAAAAATAGTAACCAAATCATAAATCCTAAAGACTCCTTTAAATATAAAATGGATAATCCTTGTGCACCAAAATTAAATTCTTTAATAAAATTACACAAAATCAATAAACCTATCAGACCTTTAATAAACGCTAGGACCGCACCAAATTATAAAATATCAAAATTATTAACTCAAATCTTAAAACATAAAATTGAACTTCCAGCAAAACACAATATAAAAAATAGTATCGAACTCACGGAACAACTAATAAACGTAGAAGTAAACAGAAATACAAAATTATATTCATTCGACATATCAAACATGTATACAAACATTCCCATTGAAGAAACTATAAATATTATAATAAATAATCTGAAAACAAATAACGAAAGTAACACATACATTAAACAGTTAACTAATACTTTAAAAATAATTTTAAATCAAAATTATTTTCAATACAACAACAAATTGTACTATCAAACAGATGGCCTTGCTATGGGAGCCCCAACCTCCGCTATCATATCAGAAATCTTCCTACAAAAACTCGACGAACAAATAATAAATATAATAAAATTAAACGACCCATTAGGATGTTATTTTAGATACGTTGATGACACTCTGTACATTTCCCAAAACAATGGTATAAATATAAATAAAATATTCAACTCCATAAATAATTTACATTCTAAAATAAAATTCACGTTAGAAGAAGAATCTAATAATAAATTAAATTATTTAGACTTAACAATAAAGAAAAATGAAACAAATTTTGAATACGCAATATACAGGAAACCTTCTCAAACTGACTTAGTAATACCAAATACTTCTAATCATCCTCCCCAACACAAAATGGCAGTATTTAATTCCATGATTTACCGAATGCTTAGGATCCCATTAAATAACACAGAAAGAAACAAAGAAAGAAAAATTATCCAACAAATAGCAGTTAAAAATGGATACAAATAAAAACTATTAATAAATTAGAAAATAAAATTAAACATAAAATCACTAATAAAATTCCTAAAAACACTACATTTAAAAATTCATCTATTAATAATAATATAAAATATACAACCTTCACTTATTACGGAAATATAACTCAAAAACTAAATAAAATATTTAAAGATACTAATTTAAAAATATCTTATAACACAGATAATATAATTTTTAATAAAATAAAACCTAAAACTAAATCCAATACTCACAATAAAAATGGAATATATAAAATAGAATGTCCAGATTGCAATAAATTTTACGTGGGCCAGACGAAGAAAAAACTACGAGATAGATTCGTTCAACACCACAATGCATATTTAAAACCAAATATTTATAAATATAATTTAGCCACACATTGTCTAAATAATAACCACCAGTTTCCAAACATTGAAAATATAAAATTAATTAAAAACATACAAAAAGGTCAAAAAATGAATATTTGGGAAAATCTTAACATTTACAAACACAATAACAATAATTTATTAATTAAAGAACAAACCCAAATAAAAACAAAACAAGACGATCTATTTAAAATTATAAATTTACTAAAAAATAAAAATAAATGTGAATAAAATACTATATAAACAAAATTTCAAATATAACCGAGAAAACAGCTGCTGAAGAAATAAACATTAAAACAATCGTTAACTAATCGACCTAAATCGATTATCAGTTATTTTATTTTACGTTAAAATCGATACAAATTCGATTATTCTTTACTTTTATATTAATAGAATTATTACGATTGTTATTAATTCACTTAGAAACCTCTGATGATACTGATATTTTTCAGTGAAACGTGCGTCAGGTGTTAAAAAGAATATACAGTATTATCTACTTGCAGAAGAAACAAATTGAAAACATCACAAATTATATAATTACTGCAAGAAACATCGAGTTACTTATATAGAAAATGATGGATAAAAACACCATACAAGGTGATGTAACTCATTCCTATAACCAATTTATTAAACGTAAAAAACAATTAATTAATTGTTTTGGAAACATATATTTTAACAAAAAATGCCTACACCTTAATATTTTTCCAAAATACACAAAAATAATAGTAAAAAACAACAATAACAATAAAGTAAGCAAATATATTACTCAAGCGCAATATAAATTAGATTAAAGACGAAATATCAAATAATTACAGAAAAATCGACTACATTAATAAACAATTAATTAATTTACATCTTCTTTTAGCCAACACACTGATTATCATACATGGAATAATAAATATATTAATATGCTTAAAATACTAAATAAACACAAAACAATTAAATTTAACACAATCAATAAAAAACTTAAAAATCTACTAATAAATAGTACACCTAAAGAAGATAACCAAAATTTACACACATTAAATAATAACCACACTTTTTACCCAAAATTCGTAAATTTATCTAATATTAAATTCACGGAAAACGAAATAGCTACCCTAGAATCATCAAACAAAACAAATCTTAAAAATGTAAACAAATATGTAATAGATAATATCATAGTCGAAACTGAAAACGCAATTAATAATGTAGAACACGAAAAACAAGATAAAATAAGAACAGAAGCCTCAATGGAAATAATAAAATATATCAAAAAATATAATAACCAAAATCATCATATTAAAAATAAAAATAAACAAAATAAAACCATTAATATAATAAAACAGAAACTAACGACTAATAACCTCACTTTAACCAAAGCTGATAAGAGTAATAGTACAATAATAATTTCTCAGAAAGATTTAGACGATAAAACAGAAGAATTTATAGTTAATAATAATTGCATAACATTAAATAAAGATCCCACAAATAAATATCAAACACAAATAACAAATATATTAAAAAATAGTAACCAAATCATAAATCCTAAAGACTCCTTTAAATATAAAATGGATAATCCTTGTGCACCAAAATTAAATTCTTTAATAAAATTACACAAAATCAATAAACCTATCAGACCTTTAATAAACGCTAGGACCGCACCAAATTATAAAATATCAAAATTATTAACTCAAATCTTAAAACATAAAATTGAACTTCCAGCAAAACACAATATAAAAAATAGTATCGAACTCACAGGAACAACTAATAAACGTAGAAGTAAACAGAAATACAAAATTATATTCATTCGACATATCAAACATGTATACAAACATTCCCATTGAAGAAACTATAAATATTATAATAAATAATCTGAAAACAAATAACGAAAGTAACACATACATTAAACAGTTAACTAATACTTTAAAAATAATTTTAAATCAAAATTATTTTCAATACAACAACAAATTGTACTATCAAACAGATGGCCTTGCTATGGGAGCCCCAACCTCCGCTATCATATCAGAAATCTTCCTACAAAAACTCGACGAACAAATAATAAATATAATAAAATTAAACGACCCATTAGGATGTTATTTTAGATACGTTGATGACACTCTGTACATTTCCCAAAACAATGGTATAAATATAAATAAAATATTCAACTCCATAAATAATTTACATTCTAAAATAAAATTCACGTTAGAAGAAGAATCTAATAATAAATTAAATTATTTAGACTTAACAATAAAGAAAAATGAAACAAATTTTGAATACGCAATATACAGGAAACCTTCTCAAACTGACTTAGTAATACCAAATACTTCTAATCATCCTCCCCAACACAAAATGGCAGTATTTAATTCCATGATTTACCGAATGCTTAGGATCCCATTAAATAACACAGAAAGAAACAAAGAAAGAAAAATTATCCAACAAATAGCAGTTAAAAATGGATACAAAATAAAAACTATTAATAAATTAGAAAATAAAATTAAACATAAAATCACTAATAAAATTCCTAAAAACACTACATTTAAAAATTCATCTATTAATAATAATATAAAATATACAACCTTCACTTATTACGGAAATATAACTCAAAAACTAAATAAAATATTTAAAGATACTAATTTAAAAATATCTTATAACACAGATAATATAATTTTTAATAAAATAAAACCTAAAACTAAATCCAATACTCACAATAAAAATGGAATATATAAAATAGAATGTCCAGATTGCAATAAATTTTACGTGGGCCAGACGAAGAAAAAACTACGAGATAGATTCGTTCAACACCACAATGCATATTTAAAACCAAATATTTATAAATCTAATTTAGCCACACATTGTCTAAATAATAACCACCAGTTTCCAAACATTGAAAATATAAAATTAATTAAAAACATACAAAAAGGTCAAAAAATGAATATTTGGGAAAATCTTAACATTTACAAACACAATAACAATAATTTATTAATTAAAGAACAAACCCAAATAAAAACAAAACAAGACGATCTATTTAAAATTATAAATTTACTAAAAAATAAAAATAAATGTGAATAAAATACTATATAAACAAAATTTCAAATATAACCGAGAAAACAGCTGCTGAAGAAATAAACATTAAAACAATCGTTAACTAATCGACCTAAATCGATTATCAGTTATTTTATTTTACGTTAAAATCGATACAAATTCGATTATTCTTTACTTTTATATTAATAGAATTATTACGATTGTTATTAATTCACTTAGAAACCTCTGATGATACTGATATTTTTCAGTGAAACGTGCGTCAGGTGTTAAAAAGAATATACAATATTATCTACTTGCAGAAGAAACAAATTGAAAACATCACAAATTATATAATTACTGCAAGAAACATCGAGTTACTTATATAGAAAATGATGGATAAAAACACCATACAAGGTGATGTAACTCATTCCTATAACCAATTTATTAAACGTAAAAAACAATTAATTAATTGTTTTGGAAACATATATTTTAACAAAAAATGCCTACACCTTAATATTTTTCCAAAATACACAAAAATAATAGTAAAAAACAACAATAACAATAAAGTAAGCAAATATATTACTCAAACCCAATATAAATGGATTAAAGACGAAATATCAAATAATTACAGAAAAATCGACTACATTAATAAACAATTAATTAATTTACATCTTCTTTTAGCCAACACACTGATTATCATACATGGAATAATAAATATATTAATATGCTTAAAATACTAAATAAACACAAAACAATTAAATTTAACACAATCAATAAAAAACTTAAAAATCTACTAATAAATAGTACACCTAAAGAAGATAACCAAAATTTACACACATTAAATAATAACCACACTTTTTACCCAAAATTCGTAAATTTATCTAATATTAAATTCACGGAAAACGAAATAGCTACCCTAGAATCATCAAACAAAACAAATCTTAAAAATGTAAACAAATATGTAATAGATAATATCATAGTCGAAACTGAAAACGCAATTAATAATGTAGAACACGAAAAACAAGATAAAATAAGAACAGAAGCCTCAATGGAAATAATAAAATATATCAAAAAATATAATAACCAAAATCATCATATTAAAAATAAAAATAAACAAAATAAAACCATTAATATAATAAAACAGAAACTAACGACTAATAACCTTACTTTAACCAAAGCTGATAAGAGTAATAGTACAATAATAATTTCTCAGAAAGATTTAGACGATAAAACAGAAGAATTTATAGTTAATAATAATTGCATAACATTAAATAAAGATCCCACAAATAAATATCAAACACAAATAACAAATATATTAAAAAATAGTAACCAAATCATAAATCCTAAAGACTCCTTTAAATATAAAATGGATAATCCTTGTGCACCAAAATTAAATTCTTTAATAAAATTACACAAAATCAATAAACCTATCAGACCTTTAATAAACGCTAGGACCGCACCAAATTATAAAATATCAAAATTATTAACTCAAATCTTAAAACATAAAATTGAACTTCCAGCAAAACACAATATAAAAAATAGTATCGAACTCACGGAACAACTAATAAACGTAGAAGTAAACAGAAATACAAAATTATATTCATTCGACATATCAAACATGTATACAAACATTCCCATTGAAGAAACTATAAATATTATAATAAATAATCTGAAAACAAATAACGAAAGTAACACATACATTAAACAGTTAACTAATACTTTAAAAATAATTTTAAATCAAAATTATTTTCAATACAACAACAAATTGTACTATCAAACAGATGGCCTTGCTATGGGAGCCCCAACCTCCGCTATCATATCAGAAATCTTCCTACAAAAACTCGACGAACAAATAATAAATATAATAAAATTAAACGACCCATTAGGATGTTATTTTAGATACGTTGATGACACTCTGTACATTTCCCAAAACAATGGTATAAATATAAATAAAATATTCAACTCCATAAATAATTTACATTCTAAAATAAAATTCACGTTAGAAGAAGAATCTAATAATAAATTAAATTATTTAGACTTAACAATAAAGAAAAATGAAACAAATTTTGAATACGCAATATACAGGAAACCTTCTCAAACTGACTTAGTAATACCAAATACTTCTAATCATCCTCCCCAACACAAAATGGCAGTATTTAATTCCATGATTTACCGAATGCTTAGGATCCCATTAAATAACACAGAAAGAAACAAAGAAAGAAAAATTATCCAACAAATAGCAGTTAAAAATGGATACAAATAAAAACTATTAATAAATTAGAAAATAAAATTAAACATAAAATCACTAATAAAATTCCTAAAAACACTACATTTAAAAATTCATCTATTAATAATAATATAAAATATACAACCTTCACTTATTACGGAAATATAACTCAAAAACTAAATAAAATATTTAAAGATACTAATTTAAAAATATCTTATAACACAGATAATATAATTTTTAATAAAATAAAACCTAAAACTAAATCCAATACTCACAATAAAAATGGAATATATAAAATAGAATGTCCAGATTGCAATAAATTTTACGTGGGCCAGACGAAGAAAAAACTACGAGATAGATTCGTTCAACACCACAATGCATATTTAAAACCAAATATTTATAAATATAATTTAGCCACACATTGTCTAAATAATAACCACCAGTTTCCAAACATTGAAAATATAAAATTAATTAAAAACATACAAAAAGGTCAAAAAATGAATATTTGGGAAAATCTTAACATTTACAAACACAATAACAATAATTTATTAATTAAAGAACAATCTTAACATTTACAAACACAATAACAATAATTTATTAATTAAAGAACAAACCCAAATAAAACAAGACGATCTATTTAAAATTATAAATTTACTAAAAAATAAAAATAAATGTGAATAAAATACTATATAAACAAAATTTCAAATATAACCGAGAAAACAGCTGCTGAAGAAATAAACATTAAAACAATCGTTAACTAATCGACCTAAATCGATTATCAGTTATTTTATTTTATGTTAAAATCGATACAAATTCGATTATTCGTTACTTTTATATTAATAGAATTATTACGATTGTTATTAATTCACTTAGAAACCTCTGATGATACTGATATTTTTCAGTGAAACGTGCGTCAGGTGTTAAAAAGAATATACAATATTATCTACTTGCAGAAGAAACAAATTGAAAACATCACAAATTATATAATTACTGCAAGAAACATCGAGTTACTTATATAGAAAATGATATATATATATATATATATATATGTGTAAAGATATTAACTCATACATAATTTACATTAAAATAAAAAAAAAATAATTTTATTGCCTGGCAACAAAATTATTTTATTTTTAACAATTACCATTGTTTGAAAAAGTTTAAATGAATTTTCAAGTACTTTACTGTTGTTAAAACGTAAAAGGTTGCAGGTAATCTACCCCTTCCCCTTAACCGATCTTCACCAAAATCGAAAGTCCTTGAGACCTCTACAATTCAGGGATGTATGCAAAAAATTATTTGATTCTGTTTGAATTTGCGGCTGTTATCGTTTGCCATAGAAAATACGCTTGATAAAAAATGTTGCAGGTAAACTACCCCTTCCCCTTTACCGATCTTCACCAAAAACAATAGGTCTTGAGAACTCTACAATATAGGGCTGTATGCAAATAATCTTTTGATTCTGTTTGAATTTGCGGCTGTTATCGTTTGCCATAGGAAATACCCTTGTTAAAACATAAAACGTTACAGGTAAACTACCCCTTTCCCTTAACCGATCTTCACCAAAAACAATAGGTCTTGAGAACTCTACAATTCAGGGCTGTATGCGAAACATTATTTGATTCTGTTTGAATTTGAGGCTGTTATCGTTTGCCAAAAAAAAAAAATTTCCCTTGATAAAAAAAAACCGTTGCAGGTAAACCTTTCCCTCAACCGATCTTCACCAAAAACAATAGGTTGTGAGTACTCTACAAATCAGGGCTGTATGCAAAAAATTATTTGATTCTGTTTGAATTTGCGGCAGTTATCGTTTGCCATAGAAAAAAAATCTACACACAGACAGACAGACACACAGACACTTTTCGAAAAACGACTTTTTTTCATGTTTTGAGTGTAGTACAATCAGAATCTGCAATAATCTCGAACACGATTTTTTTTGCCATCACCATCACCATCACCATCAGAATCCTTAAGGAATATGGAAGTAATTAGTGTCAAATGTCAACAAAGTGTAAGCAGATACAAATAAGTGTAATTAAAGTACACTGTGAACATAAAAGTCATGTGAAGACAAACATAAGAATTTAAAAACATTATAACATAAAACTAAATTAAAGGCCAAAGAAGGAAGTTGGTTTCTAACAACAGTGTATTCTGCAAAGGACGCCAACTCACTTTTGTTCAAGTGTCTGATCAGAGAGCATCGAAGCGAAAGGGTGCGGTAAATCAGTGACAGAAATAGTAAATAATTATTAATCAGTGTTAATCTATTAGTTCAAAATAAAGAAGTTCAGTCATTCAAGCAGTATATGTAATTATGTGATTTAAATAGTGTTAAATTCTAAATAGTACAACCTATCAAATTAAACAGTATAAAATAAACATTCAAGATTAAACTTTAGTTAAAATGAATTGTGAGGTTAGCGTTAGAGGGGCCGCACACTGCAACAAAACTGTTCCGGAATTGTTTCGTCTGTTTCTCGCCCACGCAATAAAACGCATTAATGGCTTGTATAAGTTAATGATTGATCTCCATTAAGTAGTGCTCAAGTTTCCAAAGTTTTAATATTATGATGTCCGTAATTAAAACATCAGAGCAGGTTTAGTGTGAATGAGGGTACACTGTGGACAAAAATTTTCAACATTTCCTATTGAGCGTTGCTTAGAGTAAAGCTGCAAATCTACAGCGTATGTTTCACAGAACAAACACGCGATAAAGAAGGAGCGCTCCGAAGTCACTCATGGACCCTCAGCATCTTGCAGAGGGTTCATTCCCTAAAGACGAAAAGTCTGTCTATGAATCGTTCCTCTGTAAACACGTGCAGTTACATTGCCCAGCGATCCACAGGAAGCAAACTGATGTCCATTTTTTCGGCTTGCACGCGTTATGTTGGTGTGGGTTTCGGCACTTTCCATTTAAAAAGCGTGCAAATGTAAGAAAATAAACATGAGTGAGGCCAGAAATAACGTGAATTGTGTGTGTGTGTGTGTGTGTCTTACCTGCCTTTTTATTGCTGTAGGCATAATAATAAAATGGAAACGTAAACATTACATAACTGAGATATGCTTACCTGCCACGAAAGATATATTATTTTATACATGGAGGAGTTCAGTGACATACACATATACAGAAGAATTTTATATATATATATTGTAGCGTGACAGAAAATCCACTACATCTTAAATCATATGAAATCATAAAGTTTAATTACACCAACAAATGTTATAATAATATTGAATGACATTTAAATAAATCAAAGGAATGAACCACGATAAAATAAAAATCCTCATTACATTATATATAAAAACCACTGTTTAAAAAAAACCAAAGAAAGTATCGAAGCAACTCATAGTAGTATCATATCAGTAATTTACCCAGGGAGCTAAGAGCAGTAGACCAGTTATATAAGACCATATCAAGAAAAAAGAGACTCAATTAAAGAGTAGTGAATACCAAAATACCCCAAAAACAAGAAAAGGGAAGAATAAAATTTGTGATCAGGAAGAAAACAATACCCTGATACCTGTAGAGAAGAATAAAGTCAGTATCAGTGAATAAAATTAAATGTTCCAAACTAAACCTCAGTCGAGATAACACAAAGTACCTTGGTTTACCCAAGAATGAAGAAGGAAGACAAGAAAACCAGAAGAATGAAGACTAGAAGAGGGACAAGAATGAAGACTAGAAGAAGGACAAGAATGAAGACTAGAAGAAGGACAAGAAGGAAGACCAGAAGGAAGATACGAAGAAGGGCAAGAAAGAAGACAGGAGGAGAGGAAGAAATAGTATGAAAGAAACACCGTTGTAAAACCTATTATTATATAAACTACTATCAACCCCAAACCCACAAAAACTATGCAAAAGAAAGTATAACATACCCAAAATCCTATAAAAATGTAATTATTTAAAAAACTAAAGTGCTGTATAGCGTTATAAGAAGTGAATCGACTAAAGCTATTGGGTAATAAAGAAAATAAACTAGTCTTAACAGTCCATGATTACTAAAGGTCTGGTCTGAGATAATAAGACTCAAAATATCAGAACCAACAGTGAAAGTGAATTTGTGTAAGTGTTTTTTAGAAATGCAATAAACTTAAAGTTGGTGAAGCTATAACTTATCAGTATGCAATATAACAACTTTAATATCTAATAATAAACAGCATAATAAAATAATAAAATGGAAGATTTCCAGTATTTTATTATTTCAATGTAAATCTTTATTTACAAGACATTTGTAAAAAATGATAATAAATAGAGTATAGGAGTTCATGTTTACTGATGTAGGGGATCACAAATAATAATGGTTTAGACCAGAAAGGACTGGGATTAATATAATATTAATAAGTGTAAAATGTTTAAATAGACTGTTTATTCACAGTCCTAAAATCAATGTATTAGTAAAATGTATTTGTAAGAGTTATTAGAAAATAAGATTTATGTTATGTGTTCTAAAAAGAATTATGTTTGCTAAATAATAGCCTACATACCATTAATAATGTTTAAATAGGTATGCTATGTTAACTCAAAAATAGTTAAAAGATATATGTTCAAACCATGTCTGCAATATGTTCAATTGTGCAGATTGCTAAACAATGTTCAAATTATTTATTTTAATAACCGTAGTGTTAATTAACTACTACACCACACAATAAGTTATAAGACATGTTATTTTCATATAATTGTAATTATATAAAGTCAGAGGAGGAGTTAAGTTTAAATTTATTTGAGAAAGACAGAAATATAAAATTCTAAAATCTAGGCCATTTGGTGAATTCACAGAAACAATATAAACCAGTATAATTCACTTATAAATCCTGTAAACTAGCAAGATTTATATAAGATAACTCAGTTCACCACTAATGGAAATGATCCTATGAGTTAAAATGGTAATAAGGAAATATACCTTAAAACATTGTAAATTTTCAAAATATATAAATTAATTAATTTTCAAGAGCAATGTCAAATTTACAGATTAACACAAAAAACCAGTTCAAGGGTTTAATTTATATGTATTTAAGGAAAGGAAGAGGAATATGACTAATTAAAATTTATTATAATAGTATTACTGATACCTAAAATGGAGGAATTTGTATAAAGATGGAAATCCAATTTTGAGCCTATATTTCCAAAAAGTGAACAAAATTTGTTAATTTCCACAAAATGTCTACAGATATGGACTATAATACATCAATTTAAAGGGAATGAGATGATTAAACCAATAATAAGGTTCATAATTCATAAAAGTGATGAATAAAATAGATAAATTCCATATATAATGTAATATTTTATCATGTGTACAGGTAATCGAAATATGTTAACAATACTTTTTCAAAGATTAACTGGGCCAGATTTATGACCAAGTTAATTAGTCTTTTGTTGAATATCAAGCTGAATAGTTGTGTGACAAAACGTTCTTTAAATCGAGTCGAAAATGGTACTAGCGTTTAGCCATTAAAATAAGTGAAACGAGAGTTAGACGAATTAGACACTTTTTAAAACTAAAGCTATCCATACGTTCACGACAATAGTGAAAACAAACATCTAACTTCATGATACGAGTGACAGAAAACAGTAAAACCTTATATTTAAACCAATTCACTCTACAAATCATAACCATATCTTGAGAACGTTAACTCAAAGAAGTGAACACATACAAAATAAACTAACCAACACAAGTTTGCACAGAACACTTCGTCAGAATACACCAAATAACTTAACAGACATATTACACCAGTGCGGGAAGATTTCAGACATTCACGAAGGTAATTCTGTCGTGAATTTTGGACTTGCCGATTTTGCAGTGAACTCGCCATATCTAATAGCGGCTATTTTGAAAATTCAAGCCTGCCTTCTTTATCTTCCAGCAGTGACGTCATCGTCTGCATATTGGTTTGACAACATACATACACATTACTTATTGGAATTATTTAAATTTTATTGAATAATAATTATTGTATTTGTGTTAATTGTTAATGTTATACTTTCTCGTCACCCTTCTCTGACTATTAATTTTAATCGCTCAAAGAACCTGTCTTTTAATATATTAAATATCATAAATTTTGTTCTGTATGACACAATCGATAATTCCCGAGACAGAGTCGATAATTGCTCTCCATCGATAAAAAATCGATTATTTATTTAAATTGTCAATAAATCTATATATTTCCATTATTTCTTATCTGTTACTTATTTCACAGGTTAATTTAAGAGTATTTATTACGGCTGAAGGACTTAACTAAGAAGAAAATATTTTATTTGAACGAGATATTGGACCAGCCAGAAAAGTCACCAATCGATTGCTAACTGGAGTTAAACTATTTAACTCCAGACTTGGTTCAAATCTTCTAGAAGTGCATCGGCGGTCAATAAATACCTGCCTGTTATTAAAATTTTTACAAGAACCTTTTAAAACAAGATTTATTTCTTATACACACCTCTTAATAAACATAAACAAAATCTTTTACTATTTGAAAATTCTATTTTTATAAAATTTTCTATCAACTTATTATCTTTTGTAACGACCGGCATACAGCGGTCTTCTTACAATATATATATGTAAAGATATTAACTCATACATAATTTACATTAAAATAAAAAAAAATAATTTTATTGCCTGACAACAAAATTATTTTATTTTTAACAATTACCATTGTTTGAAAAAGTTTAAATGAATTTTCAAGTACTTTACTGTTGTTAAAACGTAAAAGGTTGCAGGTAATCTACCCCTTCCCCTTAACCGATCTTCACCAAAATCGAAAGTCCTTGAGACCTCTACAATTCAGGGATGTATGCAAAAAATTATTTGATTCTGTTTGAATTTGCGGCTGTTATCATTTGCCATAGAAAATACGCTTGATAAAAAAATGTTGCAGGTAAACTACCCCTTCCCCTTAACCGATCTTCACCAAAAACAATAGGTCTCGAGAACTCTACAATATAGGGCTGTATGCAAATAATCTTTTGATTCTGTTTGAATTTGCGGCTGTTATCGTTTGCCATAGGAAATACCCTTGTTAAAACATAAAACGTTACAGGTAAACTACCCCTTTCCCTTAACTGATCTTCACCAAAAACAATAGGTCTTGAGAACTCTACAATTCAGGGCTGTATGCGAAACATTATTTGATTCTGTTTGAATTTGTGGCTGTTATCGTTTGCCAAAAAAAAAAATTTCCCTTGATAAAAAAAAACCGTTGCAGGTAAACCTTTCCCTCAACCGATCTTCACCAAAAACAATAGGTTGTGAGTACTCTACAAATCAGGGCTGTATGCAAAAAATTATTTGATTCTGTTTGAATTTGCGGCAGTTATCGTTTGCCATAGAAAAAAAATCTACACACAGACAGACAGACACACAGACACTTTTCGAAAAACGACTTTTTTTCATGTTTTGAGTGTAGTACAATCAGAATCTGCAATAATCTCGAACACGATTTTTTTTGCCATCACCATCACCATCACCATCAGAATCCTTAAGGAATATGGAAGTAATTAGTGTCAAATGTCAACAAAGTGTAAGCAGATACAAATAAGTGTAATTAAAGTACACTGTGAACATAAAAGCCAAAGAAGGAAGTTGGTTTCTAACAACACTGTATTCTGCAAAGGACGCCAACTCACTTTTGTTCAAGTGTCTGATCAGAGAGCATCGAAGCGAAAGGGTGCAGTAAATCAGTGACAGAAATAGTAAATAATTATTAATCAGTGTTAATTTATTAGTTCAAAATAAAGAAGTTCAGTCATTCAAGCAGTATATGGTATTATGTGATTTAAATAGTGTTAAATTCTAAATAGTACACCTATCAAATTAAACAGTATAAAATAATTATTCAAGATTAAACTTTAGTTAAAACGAATTGTGAGGTTAGTGTTAGAGGGGCCGCACACTGCAACAAAACTGTTCCGGAATTGTTTCGTCTGTTTCTCGCCCACGCAACAAAACTGTTCTGTTTCTATACCTGCGCACACCGAGACAAAACAGTTGCTCGTCCACTTATTCGTTCCTACTTCTTTAGTTTTTTCGTTCGCTCAAGATGTCTTTCAAAGACACTGTCGCTGTTTGTGCTTTAGCTATTCCCTATAGGAAAAGAAAACGATGCAAAAATTATTGGGTTCATCCGCTTCATTTTGAAAGGCCAATAAAAGCAAAATTTGTTACATTATATACAAATGCCAGTTGCGTGAATTTCCTTCTAAATTTTTTTCATATATGAGAATGAATATCAGCAGTTTCGATGAACTATTAAGTCTTCTGAAACCTAGCATCACTCATCAGTTTAAAAACTATAAATGCTTAGTAGTTTCACAGAATTTATTGTTAAATTCTGACAATTGTTTCAGCCGATTAAGCTATTCTCAAAGAGATAGTAGAATAACGAAATACAAAGAATGCGTTACCAGGGATTCTTAACTATTTTAGTTAATAGAGTAAAGAAAACATTGCTTAAGTGAGTTGAACAACAGCTAAATATTTGTAATTACGTAATTAAGTGAATCGTATATTACTTACAGAGTTTTAGTCTAATTGTTGCATTAAGATTTTGTCTTCTGTTCTGGACAAATAGCCTATTTCTACGCGTGCGTGCGCACCCACACACGATCATTCACATCCGAGCCTGTTCTTGTTTTTACTTTCTCATCAGATTTAGTGGGACTGATAACTATGTATTCCTATGTTTTCGACGAATCGTAACATATACATGAAGCATGGCGAACTCCAAACACACAATTTGTTGATATTTGAATTTAGCTAAGTGGAAACATATTACTTTTACAAAACACCAACAGGTACCCACTTTCTTGTTATACACACATTACTAACCGTTTTGTAACATGTACTTACTGTTTACAAAATAATAACATAGACCTACTCAACATTTTATAACTCGGTGAAATGTTCATATTGTTCCCTTCCTGTTGTGTCTAATGCTTATTTCGTCTTATAAAACTATGTGTACTGAATTTAGTCTTGTATGTATATGTAACTAAAGGCATTGTATGTAATTTGGAGCTAGGTAAAACGTTTCAAGTGCGCGCACGCGTCTGTGTGTGTAATCACCCACGATTAACTTGTTTTTTGTTACGCCAATAAAACATATACGTTTTGTGTCCTGGTGTCCACACTCATCGCATGTCAAATATTCGTGACTTCACGGTTTACCCTTCTCATATATCAGACTGTACCACAGTCCCCACTCTTCGAAACATTCCTGTATAAATTCAGCTATAAATTCAATTACACACTATTAACAAGAAACCGTACACACATATACACCTCAAACCGTACACATTGGGATCGTATCTGGCACGCCACGAACTGACTACTTTTCCATTGTGTGGGCTCACCACGTGCCATGCAATGCATGAAGGTGTATGGGGCACTTTATGTAAGTTAAACGCACTTTGTGGCTATTAGCGAGTTCAGTCATCCATGTCGGTATTTTTACATTCTATGTGTGTGTGTGTGTGCTTGTTTGTGTGTGTACATTCTTTTGATTACCTAACGTTTTAAAACCTCTCTCATTCATTACTGCAATTTGCTTTTCGGCATATTTTTGGGATACAATATGTTGTCAAAACCTTCCCTCGTTTTCCAATAATTCTACATATTGCAAACAACAATAGAGGTAAACACAATTTTCGTCCCTTCCTATGGGTGCGGTCACTCACCCCTTTCAATTAGTTGTCCTTATTTCAAAAACATTCCATGTGTGCTATCTACTTTCTTCCGCCCACTATCTAATGTTCCTTATCTGCCCATTACCTTTTACTTTTTAATTACCGGTATATTATAAAATATTTAAAATTTACTGTTCAACTTTCTCATCGTTCATTGTAATTTATTTGTATAAAAAATTTAAGAATAATCGTGTTGAACCAACTAATTAACAAACACTCTAAACGCTGGCAGAATGACTGTGTTGAGTACCGTGGTGATCGAGTGGCACCTACCCCCACCACGATACAGTTTCGAGACTGTTTAGTTGCAGTGTGCGGACTTCCATAAGATACAGTAGGACTTGCACGTTTTCGCAACTATTCTGTCTCCGTGCTGTTTCCACCGTAGAAAACAGTTTTTTGTTTCTGTTGCTGTAGTGTGCGCACCCCCTATATACATACATGAGATTTTAAGACATAAGAAACAGTTGCGGAACTGTTTCGTCTCAGTGTGCTCTTAGTTGTTGGCATTGACCATTACATTAAATGTTCACAAGATGGCGGCTTCATAAACGATCACTTTAAAAATATGTTAAACAGACCGGGCATTAATAATTTGTTACTGTAATTTAAAAATTATAAATTAACTGTACTAATTGTTTGTAAATTTTCTTTTGTATTATATGTGCTACATGCCATGAGGTTGAGAGTCTATATTTGCATCCTTTAAAATAAAAAACTAATTATTAATTGAACATTTTGTTTGATTTTAAATTTGAATTTAACTGACGGACTTTTGCCATCACAGAAAAAATATAAATGTGACGTTTTCTAAAATGTTTGATTTCAATGAACAGTAGTACCAATAGTAGCACAACACACACACACACACACACACACACACACACACACACACACACACACACACACACACACACACACACACACACACACACACACACACACACACACACACATGCTCGCACACACGTTACTAAGTGGATTTAGTCTCATCCATATAAACCACCTTGCAAAGACAATGATTGTTTAAAAATTGTATTCTTCAGAAATTGTTTGAACATAAGGTAATCTCTTGCCATCGTAAAGGTAGAAAAACACTAATTTCTTTACAAGTCAAGTAATAATTTAATGCAGACACAGTTCTGAAATCACATACATTACACAACATTTTGTCTCTATCTACACTACATCCATGTTTATCAATCATGTTTTTACATTGATGTTTAGAAAATATAATCAAATTACACACTGTCTGCCTGTATATCTCTCTCTCACACACACACACACACACACACACACACACACACACACACACACACACACACACACACACACACACACACACACACACACACACACACACACACACACACACACACACACACACACACACAATTTCATAAATATTATGCATAAAAGAACAACATTGTGCTGTAAATTAACATTTAACCTTCTGACACTGATTACACAGGGTGGAATAAGGTTGTTAATACATTAAACAAAATTTTCAAATATGGTAAGAGACTGAACAATATGTAAATATTTTCATTACCTGTATTATTAAAAAAACTGTATTATGGTTCAATATGAATACATTCATACTGTAAAACTTACAACATAAATTATGTTTATTAACAATATTTACACATAAGCACAAATTACACTATACATCTATAAGTCTATAACATATTTGCATTGATACTGTCTAAAAATAAAATATGTTTTAATACAAAGGTACATACTTGACTATAATAACATTTTTAAAGACACCAACAATACAACATTAAATTACAACAATACACAGTTTGTGTCATTTTAATACATTCATGTTGCTTAGCACATTCATATAATTCTTCTTACTGGTTTGCTCCTTCTAATACTAAAGATAAAAATATTGTAGGTCACGTGAAAGTTCACTTACTGAACTCAAGTCAAGTTTTTAACACTGTAAATGAAAGAAATAATTAATCTTACAATTTTTTACATATGCTTTAAAATAGATACTGCAAACTACTCACATTAAAGTTATTAAAAATAGTGCTATACGGACCATACTTTTCTGCCTCTACTCATTGCTGTATATCTCCAAATCATCCCAGAAGGATACAGTTTTTATTACTTCATGTGAATAAACAAACTGAAATTTCATTTTTAGAAAATTTTATGTATATCATTACACAATAACACAAACAGTAAATGTTTTAACTTCCAAATTTAACTTCCTCTTAAGGAATTTAAACTGTTCTATACATACACATATAATACTCATATGAAGTATATATTTAAATTAAAATATGAATTGCTCCTTTTACAAAATGTAAGTAAATTCTACCTACAACATGAAACACTTATAAACAATTTACAATCATTGTTATTCTGCTAACTTAATAAACTGTACTATTCCTACTATATTTGTGAATTTGATAATACTAACTTAAATGATATGTTTATAGTTAACACCAAAATGTTTGCTTGAGAACAAAATATACAAAAAACTACTTTTTGTCTATACTGCCAGTATTTCATATTCTACACTGCCCTTTACCTAAATCATATAAAACTGTTTCAGTTAGATACCTTTTTTACACTATACACATTTAACATTAAAAAAATACTTTTCATTAATACAACTTGGAATTCATTACATCCTGAAACCCCCAATAGTAATACTTAATTTCTACATTACTATGTATGTGTTTGAGAACAATCACATAAGTCAACTATATGCATGGGCATTCACATTTGCGCACACGCACACACACCACATTTTTAAACATTTATTCATGACTGAAAGAAAATACCATCATTCGATATGAAACTATATGACAATAATGAAAGTGATATGTTCAATTAATGTATTAATTTCTAATAGACCATAGGAACATGAGGTTGGAATTTAACATCACAGTTATGAATCTAAATGAAAAAAAAAACTCCTGACTTCTGTTTGATACAGTATTTATCAGCAGTTCCATAGTTTTAATATTTAATAATACTTTGTAAATAACATGTCATACTGTCTTCAGAATACTTTGCTCAAACATAGTTTCAGTAAACTATGTTTTAAACTGTTTACAGTTTAAAACTGTAAAATGTCAAAATAATTTTTAGATTAATTTTTGCTTACTGATAAAAATGAAATTATCAATGTAAATAACACGTACTCTCTCTTTTTCCATCTCTCTCTCTCCCTCTCTACAAAAAAACTTGTCAACACTAATGGAATCGGAAAATACATACATTTATCTACTTCCACTACTTCTAGTAGACTGACATCTGCATCATTTTGTATAATAATCCAAATTTATTGACTTCATTTGTTCATTAAATATTCATAAATTCATGTTTATTTCTTATATTTGAAAAACCAAATTAATGTATCTGTTTGCACACATTAATTTGAAAACATTACAGAAAATCACAAGAAATGTAATGGTACCGGTACCTGGATAATATATAATAGGCCTAATAATTCACAAGATATATTTGGTATAATTAGGTCTCAAAACTTTTTGCAAACCTAAATTAACATAAAGACTCCAAGCATCAGCAGGTCTCGCCTAATGGTCAAGCCAACAGTGTGTTGTTCATATTTAATTTTAGGAGATGATTCTTTAATCACCTCTTGAGGAATCAAAAATATCAATCTGGAGATGCTACATGTTACTTCTATATTGGATGGAATTAAAATTTTCTTTCAACTTGTGAGAACTATCTGTATTACAATTTTTTTACAGCAAACTATACTATTCACAAATATTTTAAAATTAAGAATACAGTGAAAAATGTTAAAAGTTACATATCAGTTTGGACAAAAACTCTTCTCTGTCAGTACAAGTTCCATTAATTCCAGAAACGTTCTACTGGAGAACATATGGTTTTCTAGAAATGTAAGTAAAACAGTTGCATTTTTACAGCTTGTACACTTATAATGAAGTTTCTAGTATTATGGAAAATGGGTGAGGTCTTAATTTCTTAATCTGTATTGTTCAGCAATATAATACTTTTATAACAACTGATAATGTGCATTTTTTAAATAAAAGTATTCTTTGTAAATTGATGATTTCTTGAAGAATATGTTCCATTGTGTGATGGAACCCCCAACAGTCATTACCTCTCTTGGTTCCTTTTTCACAAATTAAATTGGATTTGAGAGTATCAATTTGATTTTTACTGAAGTATTTAATACATAAAAATTCAACAAAAATTGTAGATGACCAAAGTTTAAAAGCAAACAGACAGTATTCTGAATATTACTTTTATTTACTTTTCCCTTCAATTCTGCATTATTTGAAGACGGCAACCTTACTTCAATTTTGTAAAGAACAGTCTAACTAATTTATTACTCAATTTTTCCTGGGTTATGTTAAAACTTATTCTTATATAAGTTTGGTGTTTTACAATTATACTAAATTATGTTGTTGAGTTTGCTCCATCTCTTATCTGCGAGCCTTATGGTTAGAATACACACATAGTATAAAAAACACTGCCACACAGAGCTGATTTTTGAAAAAAAAATAAGCCCAATATTATTACTATGAATAAATCTACCATATTATCACATTAAGGATAGTGTACTACAGAAACATCATAATATATTACATTACACATATGATATACGATGATAACAGATCAGTAAATACAAACGAGACTTTACAAACAGAAGTGGGATACTTTTCCTAATAGTGTCAACAATGGGCTGTTGTTAGACATGTCTGCATGATATGCATGTTTCTACATTCATTTAGTAGTAGTCAATGCACAGCAAGTCTTTGTCATGGTTGCACTAAGCAAATTATTAAATTTTTTATGTGCAAAAACATGAAACCTCTTTAATTTTTCAGTTCAATAATGAGAAATGGTATCAAAGTCAAGTTACAAATGTCAAGGTCTTTTATGAAGGTTGTCACAAAATATAATGTGACTCATATGTCAACTAAGAACAAGTTTGGGGTATGTATGGATCCTAAAACATTCTACTAAAATTCACAACCTTACTGAAAATAACCAATAATTAATGGTTCCTGAGAGTCGTGTACTGATTGCTATGTGGTATGGAAGTGTACAATACTTAAAAATTAGTTTCGATTTGATTGAATTATTGTGTTTGAATCCGAATACCTATTACAAGTCCATACAAGATTATATATCACAAAAGCTTCTGGATTGCTACATGGCCAGAGATATTTTTATTCACAATTTATATTCCTGGAACTAATCCATATAGTACTGAAACACTTACAAAATGAAACTGTTCCTGTGAAGATGAATACCCAACTTGCACATGCTTGTCAGAAAAGTCTTACAATCATTTTTTGGGAATACTATATGTGTTGTGCACACATTTCCTTCACAAAGGATAAACAGTCATTGATGTATATTATGAATCCTTAAAAATGGTTAAAGCAGTGTACTGTTAGTCAAAGACCCTGTAAAACTGCCTTAATGAAAGAGAAATTCAATAAACTGCACTAGACAGGCCTGGAACATGTCTTCTGCAGTTCCAATTTGTCCCCATGTGACTTATTTATCTGGACCCATTAAAGGCACTTAAGTGTGAAAATGGTTTTCTAACAACAAAGATGTGGAAGAATTTATGTGCAATTGGTTTTTACTTGTCCTCATACTTTTTCTTGTAGCAGGGATAAAAACTGCCAGTCCAGTATGAACATTAATGGTGTAACGTGGCATTTTGGCCTACCTGAGGCAATATAAAGAAATTGGTAATGTTTAATGAAGCAAATAATATTTTTTCAACAATTGGGACAAAACGAATAAACGAAAGGTAAAATTCAGTTGTAGCGACAATAGCGACGGTGGTAGCACTGCTGTGTGACAATTTAATTTATTCATTATTCATGAATTTCTATAACGCAGGAATCGACAAGCTGGAATTGTGCCAAGGTCAACCAATGGCACACAAACCAGTCAACAAGTTATGTAACGAATCGTCAGACCATCTTACGTCAGAGACGATCCCAACGTTGGAATTCAGTTGTGTAACAAAATAGTCTGCTGGCGTAGGAATACAAACTTTAAACACAATAAGAATTGGTTATACAACCACGGCCGCTTCACAAAATAGTGCCTTTAGCCTACGCCAGTCTAACTCCACCACTCGCGAGTGGCGTACATAAGTTTCGGAACGTAATTTGCGGGCCCGCAAAGCAACAAAAATGTGAATAACAATTTTTAAAGTTGACGTTAATTTGAAATTACACCTAAATAACGTAAAATGAACAGTTTTCGGAAATTAACAGTTAAAATAAAGAATGTGCGTGGCTAGAGCCAAGTGACGTCTTCTGGACTCAAAAGTATAACAGCTAAGTAATCTACAAGAACATACATAAAAACAAAGCTTTCAATTTTTTTTGGCTAAAATATTCAAAAGTTTAAAATATTCAAAAGTTTAATGTTTTCATACTCAATATGAGCTCTTAAAATCTGGGGGCGGATATGTGTGTGTGAAAGCGCTGGTTTCCATTATATTATAAGTAGTCGTAAGTTTATATATATGTATTCAAATTAGTAAAACTAGTAGGGTTAGGAATCAATTATTGTTCGGAATGTTATTCCAGTAAATTTAAACCGAAAGGTGAACAGAAAATTGTCATGCTACAAAAAATAAAGTAACATTTATTTGTGCTTGCAAAATAGGTGTTTGTCATTACACTGCCAGTCGTTTTTCTCTGCCTAAGTACATCAGACGACACCCTGGTAAATAATTGCATTTATTCAGTAAAGGTAAGTGACAGAATGCAGTATTCAATAATTTAATAAAGCTCGTAACGCTTTAATGGCGCCCGTTAACATGGACTTTCTAAATTGAGTTAAAAAAAAATTTTGAAACTGATCGAAAAATGGCAGAGAAAAGCGAGAGTGTAAATTTATGTGAAGATGTTGTGGAGGGGTCAATTTTCAATGTTACGCAAGACAATTTAATATCGACAAATATTAACGAGAGTATAGACAATACAATACACGAATTAACGATTGAGACAGTAGACGCAAAAATAAGCGATAATGTAAATATATTTAATCAGTTAGCGTTAATAATGGAGATGATGTCAGGAATGAAAGCTGAAATCAAATCAGAAAATAATAATTTGAAAACTGAGATCAAATCAGAAATAAATATCGTAAATATGAGTTTAAATGAAATGAAAACAGAAAATAATAATATAAACACATGTTTAAGTGAATTTAAAAATGAGATGAAATCAGAAAACGATAATCTGAAAACGAGTTTGAATGAATTTAAGATTGAAATAAAATCAGCAATAAATGCTCGTAACATAGAGTTTAAAACAGAAATAAACAAACAAGACAAAAAATTAAGAGAAATAGACAATAAGTTAGAAGAACAGAATAAGACTATAAACGATGAATTCAGAAGTAACTGTGAACCAGTTGATACAATTAAAATTAATGTAACTAGTTTAAAGAATAAACAAGCAGAACATGAGCGTGAAATAGTTAGTCAGAAAAGACTTAAATGTAACCATTAATCAGATATTAACTAATGTGAGTGAGAGAGATTTACATAGAGAGTTGCGCGCAGATCAAGAAATAGAATTATATAAGTTAAAGAGAAATTATAATGAGTTGAGAGAAAGATTAAGGGGGGTGAAGAGAAACAACATAAGATACTTACCTGTAGAAAGAGAGATAGAGAATTATTTTGATAATATTTTTATAAACGATAATGACTTACCTGACGTAATAGAGGAATATAAAAATGATACAACAACTTACCTGACATTGATCAATAATACCGATGGAGACTGGACATTAATAACTTATGTTGACAAGTTGTATGAAATATTAATAGGGAATAACCCTATAAATTATAATGGCATAATGAATGGAATAAAGTTACTGGATTATAATAATAATAATAATAAATTGTATGTGGATAACAATGATGCATGTTACAAATATATTAGATATCTATACGATGATGGAGGCTGAAATAAAAAAATCAGTGAATGGACACTTTTAAATATTGTAAATTTTGGTAACGACCTTGCAGATTTGGACATATGAAGTGTGAAACAATTGAACAGTTATTGACGAATAATTTGTAAATAATGTAGTGAATTCATTTGTGTATATATTATTAATATTTTACAATTTAAATAAATAATAAAAATAATTATGATGACAATAATTAACGCTTTGTAAATTTTGACAATAATTGAAATATGTTGTGTTTTAATAATCAATTGAATTAAAATAATTTGAGATGTTTAGATATTGTGATTGAATGTTATGTTTGAATTTTATAATGAATTTAAATGGTTTGATGAGATTTTAATTTGATAACAATGAATAAATTAATAAATATTAAATGGTTTATTTTGGGGAATGACATAATGGTTAAAAATATAGATTAATAATAAATTTGGAAATTTTGAGGAACCTAATTACCGCAAAGGATAAATGATGAAATGATGATAAATAAAAAAGTTAATGAAAAATTTCAAGCAAGAATGTTTATCAGTTTTATATAAATTATATAAAAGAGAATTGTTTGTTTAATGTATGTTAATAATCAAGGTTAATGTCTATTTGTGTATTATGTTATATTATATTATTATACAAGATGTGTGGGTAATTTTGGGGGGTCATAGTGTGTGTGGCAGGGAGGTTACCCAAGGGGGGTAACGATTTAAAAAATTTTGTTGCATTTTAGTAATGATGACTCGCTATTAAATAGTTTTGTTAAAATTTGAAAAAATAGATGCACTAGATATTTTATATATTGTGTTTATTATGTCTTATTGTGTTGATTGCATGTAGTATGTTAGGAATAAGGATTATAAAAATATAATAATAAGTTTTCTGTGTTTAAAGATTTTTACTAAAAATGAAATAAATTTATGATAGTTAAAATTTTCAATGAGTTGTAAAAAAAAAAAAAAAAATTTTGAGAAACGAATTAATAAAAGTAAAGTGAGTTTAAAAGGTAATTTTATGATTTTGTATACAAATTTAATGATGTAAAGTGTGTAACATTTTAAATACGAATTGTTTATTTTAAGATAATAATAACAATGGGAATTATGAATGTACTATGTTTTCTTATGTTATATTGTGTTTGTTAGTGTAAGACAATTTTATGAATTTAAATATTTTAAATGCAAATTGGGGATAACAGAAATGTAATATGGTAATGGGAAATGTTTATGAGTCAGTCGTCTGTTTATTTAAATTCTGATGGGAGTCAGGGTAATAATTTTGAATTTTGGGATTTTAAAGTTAATAAGAGAAAGTAGACGGAATGAGATTAGGGAATTTTAAAATGGGTATCATGTTGTGGTTAGGAATTTTAAATATGTTAGAAGTAAGTAAAAAACAAAACCAGTGCTTCTTAGCGCAAACCAGCACCGCTAGGGGGAAACAGATCAGTTGGGGATATGGTGTTGTATAAGGCCACTATTTGATATTTCGATTTGTTGTTTCAGTGTTTGGTGATGCTGTGGCGGCGGACCTGAGCTGGCCAGCGCGTCAGAGCAGGGGCGTTGAGTATCTGTCTGACTCTACGGTGTTGGGATCTCGAAAGAGAAGTCCAGTATTGTCATTCAGGTGCGGTCACAGTCACCGGACTAAGGGTGAGTTGATTGTATTTTTTGTAAACCATACAGGGGGTTGTGGCGACATATCCTGGCTGATCCCTTTAGCAAGTATGAATGTGTCAATGAGATTTTTTATGCTTCGGCATAAAATATCTCATTGAGGGGGGTATTGTAACGTGGCATTTTGGCCTACCTGAGGCAATATAAAGAAATTGGTAATGTTTAATGAAGCAAATAATATTTTTTCAACAATTGGGACAAAACGAATAAACGAAAGGTAAAATTCAGTTGTAGCGACAATAGCGACGGTGGTAGCACTGCTGTGTGACAATTTAATTTATTCATTATTCATGAATTTCTATAACGCAGGAATCGACAAGCTGGAATTGTGCCAAGGTCAACCAATGGCACACAAACCAGTCAACAAGTTATGTAACGAATCGTCAGACCATCTTACGTCAGAGACGATCCCAACGTTGGAATTCAGTTGTGTAACAAAATAGTCTGCTGGCGTAGGAATACAAACTTTAAACATAATAAGAATTGGTTATACAACCACGGCCGCTTCAAAAAATAGTGCCTTTAGCCTACGCCAGTCTAACTCCACCACTCGCGAGTGGCGTACATATACAAAGTTTTGGAACGTAATTTGCGGGCCCGCAAAGCAACAAAAATGTGAATAACAATTTTTAAAGTTGACGTTAATTTGAAATTACACCTAAATAACGTAAAATGAACAGTTTTCGGAAATTAACAGTTAAAATAAAGAATGTGCGTGGCTAGAGCCAAGTGACGTCTTCTGGACTCAAAAGTATAACAGCTAAGTAATCTACAAGAACATACATAAAAACAAAGCTTTCAATTTTTTTTGGCTAAAATATTCAAAAGTTTAAAATATTCAAAAGTTTAATGTTTTCATACTCAATATGAGCTCTTAAAATCTGGGGGCGGATATGTGTGTGTGAAAGCGCTGGTTTCCATTATATTATAAGTAGTCGTAAGTTTATATATATGTATTCAAATTAGTAAAACTAGTAGGGTTAGGAATCAATTATTGTTCGGAATGTTATTCCAGTAAATTTAAACCGAAAGGTGAACAGAAAATTGTCATGCTACAAAAAATAAAGTAACATTTATTTGTGCTTGCAAAATAGGTGTTTGTCATTACACTGCCAGTCGTTTTTCTCTGCCTAAGTACATCAGACGACACCCTGGTAAATAATTGCAT
Source organism: Magicicada septendecula (assembly GCA_034769895.1). Classification (NCBI taxonomy): domain Eukaryota; kingdom Metazoa; phylum Arthropoda; class Insecta; order Hemiptera; family Cicadidae; genus Magicicada; species Magicicada septendecula. Next base: position 402,306,003 of record CM068367.1, read on the forward strand.
TTATTCAGTAAAGGTAAGTGACAGAATGCAGTATTCAATAATTTAATAAAGCTCGTAACGCTTTAATGGATGCTATATACAAAAACTATATGTTAGGTTTCAAGTGTAGATCACATAAAGATTTTTAGAAAATGGCTCATTTATATTTTATCCACTCTCATAAGTCACAGTTTGTGTTATAAAATATTAGGCCTAAATAAGTGTATATGACTTTCAAATACTTACAAATTTTACATAATGACATAAACACACACAACAGGTACCTGTACTTTTGTATATGATTAACCTTACTGACTTTTAGTTAAAAGTTAAAGTAAGTTAAACATTAAGTAACCTGATATTTATCTTTGCCCTTAAATATAATCTTGAAATCCATTTTAATACACCTCTTTGAAAAGCATAACCTGATACACTAAATTACTACAATTATTGAATGAAGAAGTGATATTATGAAAATTAAAAATATACTGAGCTTAAATACACAAAGTTCCCACTGCATTTTCACTCAGACCTGTATTATGGTTTAAAGTTGTTCAAAAATCTAAATTGTATTATGTTTGCCAAATTTTATCTTTAAAAATTACACACTGATATTATTGTCGGTATTATAACTGTCTGCATTCTGAAGACCAAAAATGTGAAATAATCATAGTTAAGTGACATCTGATATACGATACAAAAACATTATATCACTTTAAACTTTTTAATAAATTCTATAATATGTAAAGTACAAAATTATACCACTTCAGGTATGTCAATGTGAAGTCAATATAATAAAGTATAGACATTCAAAATGCCAATGTCGACAATGCCCATTCACTTTTATATGATGCTGATATTTTATGGAAAAAGTAAAATACATGGTATAAAGGAGTTTTCCATCCATTAAACATGTCTAGTTTTATCTCTTAAACTGAAACCTATCAGGCTTCAGATTTTTTTAGTATTAACTTGTAGATTCAATTTAATTAAAAATACTTTAAAAACCTTTTTACTGTCTTACTGACAGAAAAAATTAATTATAAGTAGACAATTGCAGAAAACTAATATTTTTTGTAACTTATGTGGAAGGTATGACATCACCAGACGTCATGGACATAAACTATTATGATTACACAGCTTCAAAGATTTTGAAAATGTATTGTGGAGAAAAACATCCAGTCATTTACGAATTGTAAAAGAATCAAACTGAATACTTTGATTAGTTTTTCAAGAAGTGTTAAAACAGGCCATTATATGCTGTTTGTTGGAAGAGTAAAATTAATAAATAAAAGAGATGCTCCAGAACAGCTATTCTTTTACACTTATATCCATTTATTTTAAACCTTCTCTTTTATACCGACATATAGCTTGAAATTATTTTTAATACAAATTATGTGTCAGATATACATTGAAGAGAATAATACTTCTATCTGGTTGTATTTACTTGTATACAAAAGCAGAACTGGCACCAATATTTACAGTTTACGAATTTAGATGAGCGTGCAAAACATGCAAATCATAAAAAAATCTGATATGGCCATGAATGAAGTATGTGGGAAGATTTTGGAAAATTGTGAAAGTTAATTTCAAGATAACCAAGAAAGCTGTTTTACTGGATATTAAAACTATCCAAAATGAGAAGAAATGTCTTATAAATTTTCTAAAAGTATGAAGGAGAGACTTTTATCTGAAGAGAAGATAACTGACAAAGGAATATTTTCATAAATTGTTTAAAAAATCTGGTATCAATACACTAACAAAAGTAACTCTGAGGCTGAATGAGTACATACATAAAGAGACATACAGTTGTTTGAATTTCATAGAAGAAAAGAAAATTCTGAACCTCCAAACCTTCTATGATGATGGTTAAGCAACAAAGTTAAGCATTGGGTGGTTGTTGATTATAAGAGCTTATTACTATACAAATGATTAGACTGCTTTGTAATAATTTCTTAAACAGTATTGAAACTGTCCTACCTTCCAAGTCAGGCCAGCACACGTTGTGTAGTGTAGAACAAGAAAATTCTTAGTTTATTATTCTACTAATGAACTGCACAATGATTCATTTTTATTCACACTACATTCTGTTAATCAATGTGGTTTTATAATTCTATTCATTTAATGTTACAATTTTTAGTAAAAAATAATGTATAGTAATTATGTTTTTCTTGTATACAGCAAATGTTATCAATATTTTGAAAACCAAAAAAATGATTAGTTTTGTGACAATATGTTATACTGTATTACTGTACAACTATACTGAAATTTCAGCTTTAAAACAAAAACATAAAAATTTCAGATTGTCAAAAAAACTACATTACTATAAAATGTAAAATGTTCACTAATTACAAACATACTGTGATTACGGTTAACCTTCACAGGCAGTCAGAACTATTAGACTCATAAGTCTCACACACACACACACTTGTCCTTATACAAATTTCAAGTGAATCTTAGACCAAACAAATCGTGACACCTTGCAAAAAATGGTATAAAGTAAAGAAAAGCTGTGTATGTGGATAAGTATGTATGGTCATTATTTCTAATAATTAATGTTTAAAGAAGAAATCACAATATTTTACAGATACTCATCACTAAAGCATAACAAATCTAATCTGTTTAGATAGATAGTTCAGTATTGTTACAGTACTGTTCAGGCCTGATGCTTGAAAGAAGAAGAAGGCAATACTGTTATCTGCCTATAATTACTGTTTTACAGCAGTCATAAGATCAATCACAAACTATTCTATGCAGTTCATGGTCACTATCATTAGTTACTGCAATGTATGTTTATAAAATTAATTAACATAGTAGGAAATGTAACAATAACAATAAAAATAGAAGTATGAGATATCATAACCAGAAACACTTACGAAATATACTATTGACTTTACAATTAAAAATATTTCTGGTCTGCAGAATACATTTTACATTTTAATGTTACACAAAAATAAGTCCACATTTTTATTTTAAATATGATCTGGTCTAAGAAATAATAATCTTAAAATATCAGTATTAAACAACAGCCCTTACAGAAGAATTATATACACTCAACTAGTTGTTTCTGGTTTATACAAGCTCTTTCATATCTTTAATCATGCAACACTAAAATCATGCTCCAATGTTGGAAGGTATACTCTTCTTGCTTCATCAATACTCGCTCTACACAGTGGGCAAGACTCACAGCGATCTGCACATTCACTACACGCAATGACATGTGCACATGGGAAGAAGACTGTATCAATTGCAGCGTCCATACAGATCCTTTGAAGCAAAACAATACACACACAATTAATCATAAACCACACACACACACACACACACACACACACACATTTAGCAAAGCGAACAAGCATCATGAATTTAATAACTTAAGCAATATCCTTATCTCATACATTCTGTACATGACTACTGTAATAAGCTACTCACACTTCTGTGCTGTACAAACATAAGTAAACCAGCATACCGATTTATATAAGCTCCTGAGTTATTCAACATTGAATCATATTATCTTTATAGCTGTTAACTATTTTCTGAAGTTGCTGTCTTATGATTTGAGTGCCACACAATATTTTTTGTGTTGCAAGAAACTTAAACTACATTACAATAATAATTACTTCCACGTTCCGTAAGGAAATGGAAGTATGGTAATTGTGAAAAAAATTGTGTTTGAGATAACAGCTGATTCTGATTGTACTACGCTCAAAACATGAAGAAATCATTTTCTGAAAAGTGTCTGTGTGTCTGTCTGTATATAGAATTTTTTCAATGGTGAACGATAACGGCTCCAAATTCAAACAGAATCAAATAATTTTTTGCATAATGTGCCTGAGATGTAGAGGACTCTGTATATATTGTAAAAAGACTGTTTTGTGTGACGGTTTATGACAAGCTTTATTTGCCTCAATTCGTAATGGAAACGTGTAAGTCCCGTATTTGTCCTTACCTTAAGCCCCACTGTTGGGATCGTCACTTTGTATAATGACGTTTTGCCGGGTGTATTTAATTGGTATTGATGTTGAATTATTTAATAGTGTGTAGCGAGCCATTTTATACCTTGTCTCAATACTTACTAGTCGACCGTATCTCTCGTCGCTGAGTTCAAATTTTTCAGCCTCGCCACCTGATTGGCTCTCGCTGTTCGGCCAAGTCGACTTCGTTCGCTACAGTATTTTTATTTGTTATTTTCCAAATTCTTATGTTACCTTTACTAAAATAATCAAACATACAACGATTGGTCGGTATGAAGATTTATTCAACACTTTTCGTATATTATCGGGTCATTTACAATAAAAATGAAACGTATATTTTATATCACTCCGGCGTTTACAATTGCTCAGTTGGCAGCGTCAGTTTCGTTCAATATTCATACGCAAAAAGCCATTATGGCGTACAGGTTAATGGTTTATAAAATAATAATTTTTCTCTCAGGGTTAAGTCCTTTGGACTGCAGAAGTTGGATTACAGACTAATAAATGCACAAAATTATAATATTCCTTATATCTAATACACAATAGTTGATATTTTAAAACATGAAAAGTAAGTTTATTGGCAATGAGAAATAGAGCACGCTTGGTTAAAATCTTTTTAGCAAGTTATGTTTTTAAAATTATTTTAATATAAAATCAAAATTCAGTGGTTGATATATTTTATCGAAAGTGACTTTATAATCAAGTTCAGTTCAAGAGTTAATTTTGTGATCTGTAAAGTGAAAATAAGTTAGTTTGTTTACTATGGGTAATTGAAAGTTTAATTTTTGGTGTGAAGTATTTAACTTATACTCATCGATTCCTGGTCGTAGCTTCTCTTGGGTAGCTTCTCTTCTTCTTCTGGAACACGTCTAAGGTCCTGTCTTCTTTGGATTAGCTGATATTCCCATTCAAATGGTTTAAATCCAATATTCAGCTTTCATCAGTCCTTGCAGATGGTCTTCTTCTTCAGGTCGTGTTAGGTAATTTTTTATCTTCCTTCAGAAATGGTCGTTTATGAGTTTATTTTACTTCCTTCCAAGTTTTGCCAGATTATTTTTAAATAAATGGTTTTTAATTATTGCCCATCTCAGCAATGGTTGTTTACAATAGTCTTTTTACACTTCTTGAATAAAATTTAGAAAAATTTAAAGCTTGTAAAGTTAAGTTGGCTCCGAGGGCTTCATACATCCACCCTCTATGCTGGTCAATAACGAAGTCATTCAAATTCAACGGTCACTCTATGTAACAACCATAAGTTGCTATGGTAACCCTTCAAATTATATTAGTTCTCATTGGTCAACATCTTATAACATTTTTATAATCTAACGTTTTATTTATGTTCAAATATATCAAAATCCTTTAAATTATGATTACTTCCTTATGCTAGTATTAATATTAATTATACTAACACCATTGTTCTGCTTTTTTACTAAAGATTATTTTGATACCCCTCATGGTTACTTTTGATTAGTTAATAACATTTTTATTATTTTCTTATTGATATTTCTTTTGTAATTATTTTTAAACTGAATGATATTTATACATTTTTATATCTGATACACTTACTTACTTAATTAAACATTTTATATACTCTAATTGACCTTGGTTACCGTTTTCTTTTTAAACTTATAAAATTCTCTCCTTCATGCTAGGCCTAAAGCATAGGTTTCACAATACTCCCATTCCATATTCCTTATAATTCATAAACTTTATTTATTGGTTCATTTGAACATCTTTTTTATAGAAACAGATAAACAAAAAACATTGGTGCCTTCAACAACACACCTTTTATCATTAAAATATTTCTTGCCAGGTTCAAGCCTGAAATTAAACTTCTATTTTGGTTTCTTACTACTATCTCCCCTATCTTCTAAGTTAATTAATTTTATGGTTTTAACAATAATGAAACTCTTATAATAATTTTTAACAGTACTTTGCACAATATCACTCACTTACAAATTCCTTCACTAAAATATAGTGTTTGCTTCTCCTATCTTCCACTCTAATAATTTTAACTTTTACCTTATAATTGTAATTCTCACTTATTATCACTAAAATTAATAATGGTACTATTAGTTCACATGCTTTTTATACAATATTCTATTAAAGATTGTTTCGCTATATTACTATAGTCTGCTTCTTATTATATTGTACACTTACATTTTAAGTTTCTTTCTTTATCATCACTTTCACTTGATATTTCACACTTTGTTTGTTTACTTAGTTTTGTATCACTGTGTGGTTATTGGTAATTAATATTTGTTTTATTTTCATTTCACATTGGTCACTTTTGGTTTCGACTGATTGTCTTTATTCAGCTCAATTATAACTTACTTGTTTTTGACTAATTTATTATTTATTTTTAACTTCCTATCTTACATTTATAAATTCGTGGTTCTTTGCTTTTCATTTAACATACATAATATATCTAGTTTATTTTTATAGTCTATATATTTGACATCTTATTTATGCCCTATCTGTTTTAGTGCATTTGCTTTACATATTATTTGTCAGTTATATCTTGGGGTTACAATGATCGTGGTCATACTTTGGGTTACTTCTTGTTTCTCATTCCTTCCTTCTTGTCTCTATTTTCTTTTCTTCAATCTCCTTGTTTTCTCCAATCTATTGGGTCAAGTCATAGTCAGTTCCTGTCAATTGTTATTTCGTAGTTGAGTCATTAATCTTCAAATTATAAGTTTTTTAACATTTCTTCCTACCTTCAGCTTTTCTTTTAAATATTATATATAATATGATTTTTCTTTTATTAATCATTAGTGGTATTTTGCGCTATCTTATGTCATGTTACATAATGCATCGCCGCCAAAATTGATTATTTCAAAAATAAAGATTGTTTTTCTGAAATCATCAACATAGTTTATTAAATCAAGTTGTTATCATTCTGGAATTCATCCATCGTTATCTTCTTCTTTAGTTTATCTTTATTAATTCATTGTTCATGATACTGGAAATGATATTATTCTTCTCCTTTACTCTTTTATTATGAGCGTTATCCCTTGTATGTTTTATCTCCCTAAAATTTTATCTCCCTAAAAATTCATATAAATTGGTACTAGCTAGAGGGCACGTGTGGCTCTATTACTCTGCTATCCATTTATACACATTTTGAGTTCAGAGGTCATGCCTATCTGCTCAATAAAATCAAATGATTGTTGGACGTATCTCAACATAAAATCATCATATAATAATACTAATAATAATAATAGTCGTCTATTTTCTTTCGACTCATATAATATAAATATAATAAAACACTCTTGGGATTAATTATTCTGGTTTTATACATATCAAGACCTTCTCTTCTCATTGATTTATTTGGATTCCTTCTCTATGTCTGTGGCGATGTTCTTAACATATTTTTGCATTGTTTCTTTGATTTATTTCATATGATAGTTATTTTGTTTGTTACCACTTCTCTTCTCATTTATAATTAATATTAGCATTGTAGCTGTTTTCTGGTTTACATTTTTCATCATTGATAGTCCGTTTAGTAAGTCATTGTTATTCTTTATTTGATTGGCTTGTTGGTTCTTTTTTAGACTGTTAATTCTTTATGATCCCCTTTCACAATAGGGTTATTTAATGATGTTAAGTAATGTCATCACTTTTGTTAAATGTTAGTATTTTATTTCAGTTTTTCATGATGCTTTATCATATATATATATTTTTTCCAAAATTAACTTGTTTCTCTTATTTACTTTTACACACTTGGTTGTAAGTTGTTCTTACTCGTATTTTTTGAATTTTGATACTTATTTATTCTCAAAATTCTTTTTTCATTTATAAATTAATTGTTTCAAAAATTTTATTTGTAACCTGTTCTTACTTTTTTAGAATTTGGATAATTATTTATTCTCAAAATTCTTTTAACTTTCTGACACCGCCTCATAACATTTCTTCAAGGAAGACTGGTTGTAAGTCCCTTTGATTCTTTTGGTATTTATTTCACTTATGACATATGTGTTATTATTGTTATTTTTAACAATGACATAGGGGCCGTTGTAAAGTAATAATAATTTCTTCGTGATACCTTCTCTTGAACTAGGTAGCTCTCTGTTCCGTATTAACACTTTTTCTCCCTCTTGATATTGTATTGCTTTAGGTTGGATTTTGTAATATTTTTCCTTCTTCTTTTCTACTTGTTCCGCTATCTTGCTGTAGAATCTTGCATTATCGAACTGGTACTCAGGGTTGGTGGGGAAATTAATAAGTTCTTCTATTGCTCGAGGTGGTGGTTTCCCATACATGATGGTGTAAGGGGTATCTCTAATGGATTCGTGGTAAGCGAGATTTATGAAACTTTCTGTGGCTTCGATGTATTCACTCCACTTCCGTTGCTGATCGTGGCAGTACGTTCGAAGAATTCTCCCAACTTCACGGAGCACTCTTTCAGCTGGATTGCTGTTCGGGTGGTACGTAGAAGTTTTATATGTTCGGACACCCAGATCCATTAATGTCTCCTTCCATTTTCTCCCTCGGAATTGGGTACCATGATCGGTGATAATAGCTGTTGGGATCCCTAATTCTGGTATGTATCTCTGTGTTATAATGTTTAGTACCTTATTTGTGGTAGCACGGTTGATGGGATATAACTTTACAAACTTGGTGTAATGGTCCATGATGATTACTATAAACTTATACTGTTTTCTTCTTCCACTGCGTGGCATGGGTCACATATGTCTAAGAAAACTCATTCCAGTTTGTTGGCAGAAGTTATTGGTTGCATTACTCCTTCCTTCTTGTCGTTATTACACTTGACTAATTGGCATATGTGACAGTTTTTTGATACCCCCTTACCTTTCCTGGTTGGTCGGAAAATACATGGCGGTATTTGTTATAGATCATGATTAATTTTTCCACTTCTTGAGCTGTTAAGGGATTCCCGTCCTGAGTACCTCGAAAGTGTCGGATATCTTCCAACTTCTTGCTTCATAGAAGGTCACTATTTATTTGATGTTCTGGTTTTTCTTCCCACATTCTGTCTGGTAAATCATGGACTGTTCTTATATTATATACATTATTAATTGGGATGACCCCCTTGCTTCCAGTTAATTCTGCCAGCCATTCTTTATTTTCATATCTCATAGTTACTTTGGATTGCCTCATGTCGATAATAGTCCAGTCGCCAGAGTAAAAATAACGGTAAAATTTCGTAAAAAATTGAGGCAAAGTGATATTTGGTATAGTTATTGAAAAAGGTCTAAATATCGGTTTAAGATCATCTTTGCATGTTTATAAGGTCAGGCTTTAAAAAAAAACCTTATTTAAGGGCAGCAAGCGGTAATATCGATAAAAACGTTTACATACCGTGAATTTCTTTCCTTACTACTAAATAAACCATTGGATCATGATAAAGTCTTCATTCGTTTGTTTAAAATAGTTCAAATTTTAATAGTAATAAAATCAAAATAACGATTTTGTTATTATTTCATCGTTAGGAGTATTAAATCGATAGATGCAATGGTCAATTTTAACAAATCTTCCTCTGTTGAATAATATTATTAAATATGTGTATCTTAATATACATAAAAGTCATTGTGTGTATTTATATTCCACACCTCCTACTAAACCACTGGACCGATTTCAACAAAACTTAGCACAAATATTTTATGCAACGGGAGAACCAACATAAGATAGGTGTTTTGGGCCCTGGGGGATGTCAAAAATGGAAAATATGAAAATACCGCATGTAGGGTATCAAATTAAAGGGGATTTCAATGCAAGTAACAATTTTTCATGCATATAAGCACTATTGAAAATTCTTGGGCCCTGGGGATTAATAAATGGTTGGTTTTGGGGGAGGTCAAAAATGGAAAATATGAAACTGGACCGATTTCCACCAAACTTGGCACAAATTTTTTACGCAACGGGAGAACCAACATAAGATAGGTGTTTTGGGCCCGGGGGGATGTCAAAAATGAAAAATATGAAATATGAAAATACTGTGGGGTATCAAATTAAAGGGAATTTCAATGCAAGTAACAATTTTACATGCATATACGTACTATTGAATATATTTGGGCCCTGGGGCTCAATAAATGGGTTGTAATGGAGGGGTGTCAAAAATGGAAAATATGAAATATCATATGTGACATGCATATACGCACTATTAAAAATTTTGGTTTTTAAAAATTTTGGGCTCAATAAATTGGCGGAATTGGAGGAGGAGTGATGTCAAAAATGGAAAATATGAAAATACCGCACGTGGGGTATCAAATTAAAGGGAATTTCAAGTAACAATTTGACCTGCATATAATTTATCATATAATTCTAAGGCTGTTTTCACAATTAATAAGTCTGCATCATTGTCAGCTTGTTTAACGTTAGCTTTCTTCTTCCAAATATCTCGTTAGAATTTCAATAAATCGAGTTTTATTAGTTTTATTCGAAAGAAATTGTTCTTGGGTCACTGTGACACACATATCTTCATAGAATAAAATATCTAAAGAGGAATTTTGATTGGTACGGCGATAACGCTCCATAGCTTTGATGCTGTTAGAATTGTTTGTATAGCCATCAAAAACTACAGTAACTTTTGATCCAAAGTGTCTCTTGACATAATTTACGTATCTTTGAAAAATACATTTGAACTTGTCATTTTTTGACCATACTACTCTATGCAGTAACATACCACCATCAATGACGTAAATGCAATCTTCAAGGTTAATCTCAGTGCGGTCCACTTCAAACATATCATATAGTTTAGACTTACCTGTTTTCCGAAATACACCTTCGTAAAACATAGATGTTGGGTACGGTGCAAGTTCATAACGCATGTAATCTTTTAATTCGTCCTCACTTTTTCTTGCTACACAAATGCGTTGAAATATAAACATTGGATCTATAGGGACAATTTCCTCTTGAATTTTCAGACTACTATTAACAGTTTTTAATGACAGTACTCTATTTTTTTGTTTAAACGAAACTTTATGGAAGTTTGTACCAGCAATTTCTTCTAACCCTGCTTTTCCAACCTCAAAAGCATTATGAGAGTTAATATTATTACCGCCAGTAACTCCAGTAGATATAGACATTATTGAATCTTGATAAGGAAATGTCTCGTGACAATCAAACCAGGATTTTATTTTGAGAATATCTTCAGTATCTCGTTTTATTCGAGAATCTCTAGCATCTACATGCTGATCGGAAGTAGAAAATTGTATACCACAAAAATTTTCTACTTCTTCGCAGATATCATGTGTATATGGCATCGCTAAAATCCATTTATTTGGAGTACTGGTAGTTACTCCCCGTCCAATCATACCACCACCAACTTTCATGACTCTCTTTAAGTCCTGTTCGATTGTCATATCAGTATGAGTTCCTGACCAGAATTTCTCAGTTCGTCTTACAGTACAAAATCCGTTATTTATAAAATTTTGAAGTTCTTTAATTTTTAAAGCGGTAGTTTCTGGAATTACATTTTGGTTTTGCATTGAGGTGAAAAGTTTTTCAGATTCTTTTATAAATTGATTCATATATTTTACATATATTAAGGCTGATTTCGTATAATTAAAATGTCCAGTTGCATAAAACTATGGCAACATTTGCTGAATAACTTGTAATTGAATTTTTAGATTACCCATTTTTTTCAGAGCGCGCAAATGCTTTTGCAATAGAGATCATTCGTATGTATTGTATCCATAATTTTGCAGTTTTACCGCGTTCCTCAATTTCAATCATTTTTTCTAGAAATTTACCATTTAAGATGTTAAAAAAACTATGATCTTGTACTTGTTTGTAAGTAAGATTGTCATCTAAAAATTCTTGTAGTAAAGATTTCATATTTGAATATTCAACTTCTGAAAGATTCATTTCCTCAATAATCTTTTTACACAAAACTATCCAAATTAATGTGTGGCCTCGTACTGCTCTAGCATAAGCCTGGCCATCTAACATCTTATCTACAGTTCCTGGCGCATAGTAACAGCTTAATGCTTCTTTTAAACCGCTTCCTGCCATCACATAACCGATTGAACCAAGAAAAGACATAAGCAGATGAAATCCTCCAAGTCGAACAATTACATTATGTATATCATCATCAGGTGAGGATTGGACCATTTTAAACGCTTTCTGATACAAAGATTGATCGAAAGTAACAAAACAATTAAATAGATTTAAGTTTTCACTAGTTTTACAGCGTATTTTAAAACGGTGTATATTGTATTTTTGTCAGTTGGAGGAGAGTGTACAAAAGGCAAGCAAACAATTCTAGATAATGTATAAGTCATATTTTCCAAAAGCTTGGACATAAAGGCATTCCAGCCAGTAATGCCTGGTTTGGTCACTCCATAAATCCAAAGCAAGTCAGCATTAGAAAAATCTATATTATTAAAACTCGGGTTATCTACTTTTTCAAAAACAATGTTTTGGAGTGCATGTGTATTAATATTTTCAAAAATTTGGAATGGTATTTTGTCAATTTTGATGATTTCTTTTGCAGTAGGCTTAACTGTCAATCGTTTTAAGGGAACTTTGTTATAATAACAATCTCTGGGACTTACAATCATAATACCTCCCATACTATGAAAAGTATTTTTCCCGTCTATAGTATTGATGTTAATATCTGAATTGTCAAATGCCAATTGTGCAAAACAACCAGATCTAAATGGAGAACGTGGACTAAGCAATACACTATCCTCATAAAGTGTTGCTTCTTTGTATGATGAACACACTCCCAGATGCGACAATATATCTATAATTCGTTTTGAAGCAAATTTCCTGTGCAACATTACAGACAGACCAACTTGCAATGGTGATAGAAAGGTTCTAGGTCTTATGCACTCATAATTGAAGGAGTAATTGCTGTGCATTTTGTTTCATATGAACTAATATCACCTTTTTTATTTTTTAAAATTATTTCTTCTATCAGAAACTGAAGGAATTCTGGGATATTCTCATTAATATTTTGGAATATATTATCACTTGGAGGATAAAATTCTGTATTACTTTTCTTCAGATTAACATCGTTTCGAATAATTGCTGCTGCAGATTTTAAGATTTTTCTTTTTTCTTCATTTTCATCTTTTTTGAGGCTATCCATGCTTGACGCATGAGATTGTATTCACGATCTACAAGACATATGAGGGTTGAGCCACCTTTTCTGGATATAATTCTTATACAATCGCCATAATTTTCTTTTAATTTAGCAATAATGGTATTTGGATGACAAGCATCATGTCCTGTTTAAGAAAATTAGATATTAAATAAAATAAACATGAAAATTTAATTTAAAAAATAGTATAATTATAATTTATAATTAAGCAATATATTTACCTAATAATGCAATTAATTCTGTGAGCGTAAACTGGGTATCATCACTGTCACTTAAATAATCAAAAATCAATTCCATTTGACGTGAGATTTTTACATCCTTGGGTCGACCTTTAGCATCACTTGTGTCACGAGTGTAACTGTTTAAAACGTTTTTGTGACAACTGCGGTGATATCTCGCTTGTACAGCTACCAAATCATCACAAGAAATTCGTCGTAGAATTGCTTTTCCTAATTCGTCATTATGTTCTGCAATCATTTCTAATAATTTTTCTTTAAAAGTAGGACTTTCAATTATGGAAATATTTTTGCGTTGATTAATACTTAATCTCGTATTACTTTTATCGGCATCTAATCCACAAATTATACAAAGTTTTTTGAAATTAAACAATTCTTTACTCTTTCTGACTTTACTCTTGACTGGGCTATATTTACTTTTTTTCGACAAAGTGCCTAAATCCTTATAACACCTAACCTTTTTAACGTATATTTTTCTCGACATTTCCTGTGTACTAAAATTGAATCAACTTTTTTTAACATTTCATATTTTCCATCGTTTCTCTCAGAGCTAACTCTTATTAAATTCGGTAGTCCTCGAGTCACTTTTTCTGTATCTTCAATACAAAGATCAGCATTACAAATAAAACATATTTCAGTATCACACTGGTCCATATTTAATACCTAAAAATCAAAAAACCTTATGTAGCACTTATGTTCAGTAAAAGTATTCTTTAAAACGTCACCACAAGTGAAGTCAAAATATCTCTTTTGAAAATTTTGTTATTTTCAATTTTAAATCCATCGTTTTTACCAAACTTGTTTTTTTAAATGTGTGCCTTTTATAAACTTTTAATGTATGTAAAAAATGATCAGTACAAATAATTTTTTTTTGTTAGAAAAAATGCAGTTCTTTACGTTTAATTTTTTAAATGGTCAAAAAATGGTGTCAGAAAGGCCAAAAAATTTTGTTAATTAACCACCCGAAAGTATTTTTAATAAGCTTTAATTTAAGCCGTCGTACACCTTTGTGCCACAATCTGGCCATACTTTATGAGCACTCAAAGTTTTTTTGTGAAATGCGATTTTTTTTAGGTAATATTCAACATTTCAATATGAAATTTGTGGGGTTTATAGTACTCCACAAAGGTTACCTTTCCCTCAAGTTTTATCAACTTTCATTAATTTGTGTTAAAACAACAGCAATTTGTTTATAAACGCCATCGCCACTTTATTTATTTATTAACAATAATAATAACATCGACTTCCGTATTAAGGCTAGAAATGTTCTTAATTTATTATAGAATACTGAAAAAATTCATATTAAAATCGGCTTGTTAGGTCCAAAGATATTTATAAAAACGCTATTTTGCAACTTAAATTGTTAATAAGAAAATAAACGGGTTGTTTTTACACAGAACTTAACTATTAGCTCAACTTGATCCCATTAACCAATTTAGCACACAAAAAATCGACTCCCAAAACAATTCACATTTGATTTTTATTTTGACTCCACTACACGTGCTCACAAATAAATAAATATTAGCATGTATAAAAAGTGTAAATAAAAACTTTAAAGTGCAATTTTTTTACCTGTTTTATATGATAAAAACAAAAATATTTGTAATGTTTTGATTATAACCTTTGAAGAAATATCAACTGGGTTACTGCTCCGTTCTTGTATAGCAGATGTTTGTATGGCACACCACAACAATGGGTGTTGCGCGCGCAGCTACATTTACAGTTGCACACTCGAGGGGAATAGAACGCCGCGCCGTTTAAAAATTTTACCTGTTTTCTAGGGTCCTGTTTTTAGAGTATAGGTATAATCAGGTAAGAGAAATAACATGGATAGATTTAGCACTGTAGTATCTGTAACGTTAATTTCAAGTACTCAAATAAACCCACTTAAAAGATACATGTATGTAACGCAAAGGAGGCACCTTTTTTTAGTATACACAATTTTTATTTATTTTTTTTAATTTCGAAAATGATTTTAATTTTCATGAGTACAGTTTTTGATGCAGAACACTTGCAGCTTTCAAATACAATTTTTTGTATTTCGATATCGCTATTTTTAAGATTAATAAAGGCAGATAAACTCTGAATTTTCGAGTAAATTTAAAATAAGTCGAAATACTCACTTTTGAAAAGGTGTTTTTTTTTTAAATAACAACTTCAAAAGTAGTTTTCATTATTATAAAATAAAAAGTTTATCTCTTTTAAAGGTAAATTAGTAAAGAACTACTATTTTTTTAAATTTTATTGTATAGTACTTGTAATTTTGTGGTTTCACTTCTTTTTGTATCTACAGTAAATATTTATACACTATATTCTTTATGTTCAAATAAAATATTTATGTAAATATCAACAAATTTTGAAAGCTATACTGTTCCCCTTCAAAACTAGCCTTTATTTAACTGGCTATGCTTAGATTAAAGAAAGTTATGATATTTTTGAATAGACGCGCCTGGCTAATTTAGCGAATTACGCAAGATCGGGGGCAAACGCTCTTTTTAAAACGCAGCGCTCATCATTACCAATTTTCAGGAAAACAGTTCCATAAACGTAAAAATATGTAAGGAGACTTTCTGAAGGAAATTGTTTGGTCTTCAATATACACCTTTTTATTTCTTCCAACTGTACATATTTACGGAGTGCTTTAAGAAAATCTGTCTTTACGATTTTTCCAGACCATTTTCAGAAAACCCTAGAAAGGTAAACATGCAAAGATTTTTTTATATTAATTATTAACGTTTATTTAACACGTGCACCAAATATTGCTTTGCCCCAATTTTTTATCAAGTCAAAATCTCTGGCGACTGGACTATAACTGCAGAGTACTTTCTTAAGATGTTGCAACCAATTAAAATTTCAAATGGTAAATTGTGTGCGATTAAGAATATCATTGACAATGTTTCACTATTACTCGTCACTTCTAAAGATACTTGTTTCTTAATTGTTTTGTTTTGCCTTCCAGTGGCTCCAATCAAAATAATGTTACTCACGGGTAACGTAGGTAAGCTGACCTTACTTTCTTTTTGAATTTTGTTGTACATGGTGATGTCAATTAAGGACACATTGGCGCCCGTGTCAATCATGAATTTTACAGACATTCCGTATATACTGGCGATAATATAAGCGATTTCATTGTCAGGGTGTTTTATTAGTGTTGTATTCTCTTCCATCAATTCTTCACGGATATTCTTCAAATAATGGTTTTGGATGATAGTTATGGTTTGGTCAGTTGTCTGGTCAGTCAGTCTAGTTATGTACCCAATAGATCGGATCAGTGACGGGTCCTGTTGGATTCTCACTGCCGCTGTTCATTTAAATGTTGGGCATTACCCTCGGCGCGGTCCTCTGGTCGATTGGGGTGGTTATCTTCAGTTATTTCCATCCTTTCAACCGAGTGGTCGTTAAATGTTACTCGCTCCCGACTTCTTCTATGTTCTTCTGCACTTCTACTCCTAGGTCCCCTGTAACACCGTCTTCCATCATTTCTATTTTCGGCGTTGATGTAATTGACCCGTCGCCTGTATG
This sequence comes from Magicicada septendecula, assembly GCA_034769895.1. NCBI lineage: Eukaryota > Metazoa > Arthropoda > Insecta > Hemiptera > Cicadidae > Magicicada > Magicicada septendecula. The sequence goes on from CM068367.1 coordinate 402,322,787, forward strand.
TTTGATTCTGCCCTTGGTGGTGGTTGTTGTTATATTGGTGGTTGGGCCTGTTGTAGTGACCATCATTTTGGTTATTCCCTCGGTTATAGGAATTATTCTGATTATTATTATTATTATTATAATAATTTTGGTTGTTGTTTCTTGGGTAATTTTGGTTATTATTGTTGTTGAATGTTCGGAAATTATTGTGGTTGTTCGGCGGGTTATTGGCCGGTGCATTGTTTCCTTGGGGCCCATTTTGGTGATTTCTCATGTCATAAGTTCTGTTATACAGGACGTTCGTCTGTCTATTCAGTACGTAGTGCTTCTCTCGTTCGTACTCCCCTAATAAAGCGGCCATATCTTGTATTGTTTTTATTCTCCCACTCAATCTGCTTTTAGTTATTTCTCCATTGTAATGGTAAGCTAGTTGAGTTACCAAACATTCTTCTGGGATGTTAGGCTCTAGATTTCTCGCCACACTGACTTTACCTAAGAAATAAGCCGTTGGAGATTGTTCCAAGTACGGGTCGAATCGGCTGTTACTAATATTATTCCGTACCACGTGCTGCGTCGCCTCAGACCAGTATTTGTTTTTAAAAAGTTCTTTAAACTCGGCAAAATTATGAATGTCCGGTCGTACTGCCATCCACCAATTATCGTGGACCTCCTTAAACATCTCATCCATCATGCCCTTGATAACCGTCCATCGTGTGTCCCTGGTTCTTGCCAGACTCTCTTCCACCCGTTCAATAAATTCGATTGGATTCCGCTTGTAGTTCTTGAAATTGATTATCTCCCTATTTTCACCGCATGAGATGTGTGAACTCAGTAATGGCCTGTCCTTCAGTGCGTTTATTTCGTCTTGGAGACGTAACTCTCTCACTCGGAATTCTTCTAATTTTCCTTCCTGGGCTGTTGTAGCACCCTTAACTTCACTTACGGATGCATCCAATTGGCTATAATTCTCTTCAACTCTGGTTTGTATTTGTTCAAGTTTATGAGTTGTTTCTTGCTGGAGTCCTTCAACCCTCCTTTTACTTTCACCTTCAGCTTCATTTACCTTGGTTAAGATTTCTTCCCTGACTTGTAGTACCACTTCGCTGGTTCTCTCTATGTTCTCTTCAGTCTCCATTACGGTCTGCTTCAATTTTTCCCGGTACTCCGTCAGTTGTTGTTGTAATATATCTTGGTTGTACTCGATTTTATCACTCAGTGTTTTGATATCTTCTTTCATTTGTCTCAAAGTTTTGCTGGTTTTCTCATTACTTCTCTCTATTTTCTCACTGATCAATTTATTTTCCTCCTTCATTTCCTGTCTTAATGTCTCATTATTTTCATTAATTGTCTGCTTTAAATCTTCCTTAGTTCTGTCAAATTTTTCATTTAAAGACTCAAATTTCTTATCTAATTCTTTCTTGTCTTCTTTTCTCCGTCCTTCGTTAATCTTCCTCTCTTCATTACTTTGTTTTTTCAGCGCTTGATGCAACATTTCCATGATGTTATTCAAGTTGATACCCTCCATGGTTCTGCTCAGTTCTACTGGGGCTAATATATCTTCCACATCTTCAACCGATGTTACTTCCCTTTCTTCCATTCTGCCGTCTTCCTCGGTCTCCTTTTCGAACGTCTCTGCTTCCTTTTCAGCCTCCTTCTCGCGCAGCTTACTCTGGTATCTTGTGTCGTGCTTTGCCGGTTCCATTTTCTGCAGCCGCCGCTAGAATCTATAAGGTTTAATTGTATAATTTTTTAATTATTCTAGCCCTACTAGTTGGCGCACCACTTTGTAAAAAGACTGTTTTGTGTGATGGTTTATGACAAGCTTTATTTGCCTCAATTCGTAATGGAAACGTGTAAGTCCCGTATTTGTCCTTACCTTAAGCCCCACTGTTGGGATCGTCACTTTGTATAATGACGTTTTGCCGGGTGTATTTAATTGGTATTGATGTTGAATTATTTAATAGTGTGTAGCGAGCCGTTTTATACCTTGTCTCAATACTTACTAGTCGACCGTATCTCTCGTCGCTGAGTTCAAATTTTTCAGCCTCGCCACCTGATTGGCTCTCGCTGTTTGGCTGAGTCGACTTTGTTCGCTACAGTATTTTTATTTGTTATTTTCCAAATTCTTATGTTACCTTTACTAAAATAATCAAAAAACGATTGGTCAGTATGAAGATTTATTCAACACTTTTTGTATATTATCGGGTCAATTACAATAAAAATGAAACGTATATTTTACATCACTCCGGCGTTTACAATTGCTCAGTTGGCAGCGTCAGTTTCGTTCAATATTCATACGTAAAAAGCCATTATGGCGTACAGGTTAATGGTTTATAAAATAATAATTTTTCTCTCAGGGTTAAGTCCTTTGGACTGCAGAAGTTGGATTACAGACTAATAAATGCACAAAATTATAATATTCCTTATATCTAATACACAATAGTTGATATTTTAAAACATGAAAAGTAAGTTTATTGGCAATGAGAAATAGTGCACGCTTGGTTAAAATCTTTTTTGCAAGTTATGTTTTTAAAATTATTTTAATATAAAATCAAAGTTCAGTGGTTGATATATTTTATCGAAAGTGATTTTATAATCAAGTCAGTTCAAGAGTTAATTTTGTGATCTGTAAAGTGAAAATAAGTTAGTTCGTTTACTATGGGTAATTGAAAGTTTAATTTTTGGAAGTATTTAACTTATACTCATCGATTCCTGGTCGTAGCTTCTCTTGGGATCCTCTTCTTCTTCTGGAACACGTCTAAGGTCCTGTCTTCTTTGGATTAGCTGATATTCCCGTTCAAATGGTTGAAATCCAATAGTCAGCTTTCATCAGTCCTTGTAGATGGTCTTCTTCTTCAGGTCGTGTTAGGTAATTTTTTATCTTCCTCCAGAACTGGTCGTTTATGAGTTTATTTTACTTCCTTCCAAGTTTTGCCAGATTATTTTTTAAATAAATGGTTTTTAATTATTGCCCATCTCAGCAATGGTTGTTTACAATAGTCTTCTTACACTTCTTAAATAAAATTTAGAAAAATTTAAAGCTTTTAAAGTTAATTTGGCTCCGAGGGCTTCATACATCCACCCTCTATGCTGGTCAATAATGAAGTCATTCAAATTCAACGGTCACTCTATGTAACAACCATAAGTTGCTATAGTAACCCTTCAAATTATATTAGTTCTCATTGGTCAACATCTTATAATAATGTTATAATCTAACGTTTTATTTATGTTCAAATAAATCAAAATCCTTTAAATTATGATTACTTCCTTATGCTAGTATTAATATTAATTATACTAACACCATTGTTCTGCTTTTTTACTAAAGATTATTTTGATACCCCTCATGGTTACTTTTGATTAGTTAATAACATTTTTATTATTTTCTTATTGATATTTCTTTTGTAATTATTTTTAAACTGAATGATATTTATACATTTTTATATCTGATACACTTACTTACTTAATTAAACATTTTATATACTCTAATTGACCCTTGGTTACTGTTTTCTTTTTAAACTTATAAAATTCTCTCCTTCATGCTAGGCCTAAAGCATAGGTTTCACAATACTCCCATTCCATATTCCTTATAATTCATAAACTTTATTTATTGGTTCATTTGAACATCTTTTTTATAGAAACAGATAAACAAAAAACATTGGTGCCTTCAACAACACACCTTTTATCATTAAAATATTTCTTGCCAGGTTCAAGCCTGAAATTAAACTTCTATTTTGGTTTCTTACTACTATCTCCCCTATCTTCTAAGTTAATTAATTTTATGGTTTTAACAATAATGAAACTCTTATAATAATTTTTAACAGTACTTTGCACAATATCACTCACTTACAAATTCCTTCACTAAAATATAGTGTTTGCTTCTCCTATCTTCCACTCTAATAATTTTAACTTTTACCTTATAATTGTAATTCTCACTTATTATCACTAAAATTAATAATGGTACTATTAGTTCATGCTTTTTATACAATATTCTATTAAAGATTGTTTCGCTATATTACTATAGTCTGCTTCTTATTATATTGTACACTTACATTTTAAGTTTCTTTCTTTATCATCACTTTCACTTGATATTTCACACTTTGTTTGTTTACTTAGTTTTGTATCACTGTGTGGTTATTGGTAATTAATATTTGTTTTATTTTCATTTCACATTGAGCACTTTTGGTTTTGACTGATTGTCTTTATTCAGCTCAATTATAACTTACTTGTTTTTGACTAGTTTATTATTTATTTTTAACTTCCTATCTTACATTTATAAATTCAAGGTTCTTTGCTTTTCACTTAACATACATAATATATCTAGTTTATTTTTATAGTCTATATATTTGACATCTTATTTATGCCCTATCTGTTTTAGTGCATTTACTTTACATATTATTTGTTAGTTATATCTTGGGGTTACAATGATCGTGGTCATACTTTGGGTTACTTCTTGTTTCTCATTCCTTCCTTCTTGTCTCTATTTTCTTGTTTTCTTCAATCTCCTTGTTTTCTCCAATCTATTGGGTCAAGTCATAGTCAGTTCCTGTCAACTGTTATTTCGTAGTTGGGTCATTAATCTTCAAATTATAAGTTTTTTAACATTTCTTCCTACCTTCAGCTTTTCTTTTAAATATTATATATAATATGATTTTTCTTTTATTAATCATTAGTGGTATTTTGCGCTATCTTATGTCATGTTACAATATAAATTTTTGCTCTGTATGCTAATGGACTGATCAAAATGACCATACAGTTCTTGTGCAGGAAGCTCAAAGAACATTGTGAAAATGATCCAAACTTGACCTCACACATCATTCATTATTGATGATGGATTTATTGGTACCACCTTCCCCTGCCCATTTATTCACCTGACTTAGTGGCGACATCTTTTTGTTCCTTTGTTCCCAAAAATGAAAATGGAACTCAAGGAGAAATGATGTGTCATAGTTCAAAAGGTATTGCAGGGCATGCTCAAAACGCTGATAGAAAATGACTTCTGGCAGTGTTTCTAAGCATTAAAATCATGCTAGGACTGACATATCGATGCAGCGAGGGATTACTTTGAGGAGTTAAGTCGATTTTTTTTGTAAGTGTATGATGTTTATAAATTTTTGGGTAGTACCTTGTATAGTTTAGTATGTTATGTCCGTACCTGCTATTATATTCAGTATACAGTACCAAGTTTTATTTGTACTCAATTGTTCATGACAAACCATTATTTCCTTTCCCTCAAGACCAAACGTGATGTTCACTGACCACAAGAAACTGTTATTTCTTTACAGTACTTAGTTGGTGTAAAATGAATGAGTTCTGTTCAGTTGTTTTATGTGTGCACAGCAGTTCACAGGACAGTACTTTAAACATAACATTTTATTATATAAAATTTAAGTACGTAACTGGTGTAACTAGGTTGTGCACCTGGGGGATGAACCCCCAATGTTTCCTTACAAGTAAGACATTCACGGGTCCTTGCCCTATAGTGTCAGAAGTATTTGGTAATAATTGATTTTTAGACATACAAATTATTATCTCTACTAGTAATTTTATACAAACCACTATGTTGTCTTTGGTATTGACAAGCGCTTTCGGCAGTCAAGCCATCTTCAGGTCATTTACCAACCGAGAAATATGAAACCGTTCACTTCTTATATACCGTTTTACTGGACCTATCTAGCCCCGCCCCCTGACGGAGTAACGTCTTACTTAGCTCCACCCATAGTGGGTTGTCTTACATACCAATTTTGTAGCCGTTACAATTTATGTTAACTTACTCTTTTTTGTTGTCTAATAAGCTGCTAAATATTTCTTCATTTTCAAATGTGGTTTTTATAGTCATCAGTCATTTTTCATCTTTATTTCTTATTTTTAATATTTCCACTTCTTTCTTTAATTTCCTTTCTCTTTCTTTATTCATCACTTTTATTATCTTATAATTTACGACTGGGTCTATGAATTTATGTCCTTCTTCTATAAAAGGCCTAGCATATAATGAATTCGTCGTTAACTCTCCTTCACCCCTCCTATGTTCTTTAAATCTCTGGCAAAATTGATGACCCGTTTCGTCCAGATACACTTTTTCACATTCCCCACAACTGAGCATATATACTCCACTTTTCTTCAATATGTCTTCTTCTTCAAAATTCGTAGTTTTTATTACATCAAACACGGTTATAGAAAAAAAAAAAAAAGTAAGTTAATGTAAATTGTAACGGCTACAAAATTGGTAATTTAAGACAACCCACTATGGGTGGAGCTAAGTAAGACATTACTCCGTCAGGGGGCGGGGCTAGATAGGTCCGGTATAATAAGTGAACGGTTTCATATTTCTCTGTTGGTAAATGACCTGAAGATGGCTTGACTGCCGAAAGCGCTTGTCAATACCAAAGACAACATAGGAGGAGGTAATTTTCAAAACCCCACATGTCCAAACATATGAAAAAATGAGATGACTATGTCAGCACATTCATATTGGTTAAATACATTTACGTTGGTAGTCTAATATGACCAAAACCCCACCAAACCATTTGAAATATTAATTGTAAATGTAGGGTCTAAAAGCAAAACAACACATGTCCAGCACTGTGGTTCTAGCACAACCCCACATGTCCCAGTGACCAATGCGAAGCAGGTATTCAAGTCACGTGACCACAGCTTCCTTTGTTTACAACAGCAGTCAGGATTGTGTCATTGTGTCTGAGATTTTAGGTTATTATGTGTGTTAACATTATTGTAATTGAAAATGAGTGAAATTCTCAATGAAAGTGAAGTACTAGTAAGTGAAGTGAGTGTAGGATCGAGGAAGAAACAGAAGAATGTTTCCAAACGAGACATTAAAAAGCAAGAGAAGTATTCTACCCCTTCTGTTTCTGCAGTGTTCATACCCTGCACACACAATGGTAAAACGCTGCAGTGTTGTAAAGTACGACCTAATGATGCTATTTAGTTTAGAAAAATTCTTTACTCTAAATCAGAGAAACTTTTCCATGACCAAATGGTTAGTAGATTTATTGCAACTGCAAATGTGAATCGCCGTAGATCCCGGCAATCTTGTTTAGGCATAGGCCTACCACAAACAAAAGCAAAGCCGAAAACTTTTTCAGCCTCTTACAAGTTTCCATTGGCTTCTGGAAAGCAAGTTACTGTATGTAAAAAATTCTTTTTGCACCTTATGAAATTCAAACCAGAGAGAGTAAGAACTATTTTATCAAAGCTTAACAATAATACAGGCCTAGAGGAAACTAGAGGAGGAGACCAAGTTAGCCATAAGTCCCTTGCTAAAAAGCAGTCTGTTCATAAATTTATTGGGAGTTTAAAAGGAACAGAAAGTCATTACAGCAGAAGCAAATCAAAAAGAGTCTACTTACGCAGTGACCTGTCCATTAGAAAACTACACACAATTTACAATGACTGTCAGGAAAATCCCTTACTGAAAGTGACACCTTCAATGTTCCGTAAGATTTTCTGTGGAGAATTTAACCTTGGGTTTAAGTCTCCAGCAACTGATATTTGTGGATACTGCGCGATGCTTGACAATAAACTAAAAAAATATCGGTATGGAGAACCATACATGACTTCCATATTCTAAGATTTATATTTAAAATCATTTTCAGCCAAACAGCCAGGCTGTGTCTTACCTGCCTTTTTATTGCTGTATTAAATGAAAAATATTATATTACATTAAAATGAAAAAATTATAATTTTGTTGCCAGGAAATAATTTTATTTTTAACAATTACCATTGTTTCAAAAAGTTTAAATAAATTTTCAAGTACTTTACTCTTGTTAAAACGTAAAAGGTTGCAGGTAAACTACCCCTTCCCCTTAACCGATCTTCACCAAAATCGAAAGTCATTGAGACCTCTACAATTCAGGGACGTATGCAAAAAATTATTTGATTCTGTTTGAATTTGCGGCTGTCATCGTTTGCCATAGAAAATACGCTTGATAAAAAAACGTTGCAGGTAAACTACCCCTTCCCCTTAACCGATCTTTACCAAAAACAATAGGTCTTGAGTACTCTACAAATCAGGGCTGTATGCAAAACATTATTTGATTCTGTTTGAATTTGCGGCTGTTATCGTTTGCCATAGAAAATACCCTTGTTAAAAAAACGTTGCAGGTAAACTACCCCTTTCCCTCAACCGATCTTCACCAAAAACAATAGGTCTTAAGAACTCTACAATTTAGGGCTGTATGCAAATAATCTTTTGATTCTGTTTGAATTTGCGGCTGTTATCGTTTGCCATAGGAAATACCCTTGTTAAAACATAAAACGTTACAGGTAAACTACCCCTTTCCCTCAACCGATCTTCACCAAAAACAATAGGTCTTGAGTACTCTACAAATCAGGGCTGTATGCAAAACATTATTTGATTCTGTTTGAATTTGCGGCTGTTATCGTTTGCCATAGAAAATACCCTTGTTAAAAAAACGTTGCAGGTAAACTACCCCTTTCCCTCAACCGAACTTCACCAAAAACAATAGGTCTTGAGAACTCTACAATTTAGGGCTGTATGCAAATAATCTTTTGATTCTGTTTGAATTTGCGGCTGTTATCGTTTGCCATAGGAAATACCCTTGTTAAAACATAAAACGTTACAGGTAAACTACCCCTTTCCCTTAACCGATCTTCACCAAAATCAACAGATCTTGAGAACTCTACAATTCAGGGCTGTATGCGAAACATTATTTGATTCTGTTTGAATTTGCGGCTGTTATCGTTTGCCAAACAAACAAAATTACCCTTGCTAAAAAAAAACCGTTGCAGGTAAACTACCCCTTTCCCTCAACCAATCTTCACCAAAAACAATAGGTCGCGAGTACTCTGCAAATCAGGGCTGCATGCAAAAAATTATTTGATTCTGTTTGAATTTGCGGCAGTTATCGTTTGCCATAGAAAAAAAATCTACAGACACACAGACAGACAGACACACAGAGAGACAGACAGACAGACAGACAGACAGACACACACACAGACACTTTTCGGAAAACGACTTTTTTTCATGTTTTGAGTGTAGTAGAATCAGAATCTGCAATAATCTCGAACACGATTTTTTTTGCCATCACCATACTTCCATTCCTTAAGGAATATGGAAGTAAATAAACTACCCCTTTCCCTTAACCGATCTTCACCAAAAACAATAGGTCTTGAGAACTACAATTTAGGGGTGTATGCAAATAATCTTTTGATTCTGTTTGAATTTACGGCTGTTATCGTTTGCCATAGGAAATACCCTTGTTAAAACATAAAACTTTACAGGTAAACTACCCCTTTCCCTTAACCGATCTTCACCAAAATCAACAGATCTTGAGAACTCTACAATTCAGGGCTGTATGCGAAACATTATTTGATTCTGTTTGAATTTGCGGCTGTTATCGTTTGGCAAAAAAAAAAATTTCCCTTGATTAAAAAAAAACCGTTGCAGGTAAACTACCCCTTTCCCTCAACCGATCTTCACCAAAAACAATAGGTCGTGAGTACTCTACAAATCAGGGCTGTATGCAAAAAGTTATTTGATTCTGTTTGAATTTGCGGCAGTTATCGTTTGCCATAGAAAAAAATACCCTTGTTAAAAAAACGTTGCAGGTAAACTACCCCTTTCCCTCAACCGATTTTCACCAAAAACAATAGGTCTTGAGAACTCTACAATTTAGGGCTGTATGCAAATAATCTTTTGATTCTGTTTGAATTTGCGGCTGTTATCGTTTGCCATAGGAAATACCCTTGTTAAAACATAAAACGTTACAGGTAAACTACCCCTTTCCCTTAACCGATCTTCACCAAAATCAACAGATCTTGAGAACTCTACAATTCAGGGCTGTATGCGAAACATTATTTGATTCTGTTTGAATTTGCGGCTGTTATCGTTTGCCAAACAAACAAAGTTACCCTTGCTAAAAAAAAACCGTTGCAGGTAAACTACCCCTTTCCCTCAACCATCTTCACCAAAAACAATAGGTCGCGAGTACTCTGCAAATCAGGGCTGTATGCAAAAAATTATTTGATTCTGTTTGAATTTGCGGCAGTTATCGTTTGCCATAGAAAAAAATCTACAGACACACAGACAGACACAGAGACAGACAGACACATACACAGACACTTTTCGGAAAACGACTTTTTTTCATGTTTTGAGTGTAGTAGAATCAGAATCTGCAATAATCTCGAACACGATTTTTTTTGCCATCACCATACTTCCATTCCTTAAGGAATATGGAAGTAACAATAGGTCTTGAGAACTCTACAATTTAGGGCTGTATGCAAATAATCTTTTGATTCTGTTTGAATTTGCGGCTGTTATCGTTTGCCATAGGAAATACCCTTGTTAAAACATAAAACGTTACAGGTAAACTACCCCTTTCCCTTAACCGATCTTCACCAAAATCAACAGATCTTGAGAACTCTACAATTCAGGGCTGTATGCGAAACATTATTTGATTCTGTTTGAATTTGCGGCTGTTATCGTTTGCCAAACAAACAAAATTACCCTTGCTAAAAAAAAACCGTTGCAGGTAAGCTACCCCTTTCCCTCAACCAATCTTCACCAAAAACAATAGGTCGCGAGTACTCTGCAAATCAGGGCTGCATGCAAAAAATTATTTGATTCTGTTTGAATTTGCGGCAGTTATCGTTTGCCATAGAAAAAAAATCTACAGACACACAGACAGACAGACACACAGAGAGACAGACAGACAGACAGACAGACAGACACACACACACACAGACACTTTTCGGAAAACGACTTTTTTTCATGTTTTGAGTGTAGTAGAATCAGAATCTGCAATAATCTCGAACACGATTTTTTTTGCCATCACCATACTTCCATTCCTTAAGGAATATGGAAGTAAATAAACTACCCCTTTCCCTTAACCGATCTTCACCAAAAACAATAGGTCTTGAGAACTACAATTTAGGGGTGTATGCAAATAATCTTTTGATTCTGTTTGAATTTACGGCTGTTATCGTTTGCCATAGGAAATACCCTTGTTAAAACATAAAACTTTACAGGTAAACTACCCCTTTCCCTTAACCGATCTTCACCAAAATCAACAGATCTTGAGAACTCTACAATTCAGGGCTGTATGCGAAACATTATTTGATTCTGTTTGAATTTGCGGCTGTTATCGTTTGGCAAAAAAAAAAATTTCCCTTGATAAAAAAAAAACCGTTGCAGGTAAACTACCCCTTTCCCTCAACCGATCTTCACCAAAAACAATAGGTCGTGAGTACTCTACAAATCAGGGCTGTATGCAAAAAGTTATTTGATTCTGTTTGAATTTGCGGCAGTTATCGTTTGCCATAGAAAAAAATACCCTTGTTAAAAAAACGTTGCAGGTAAACTACCCCTTTCCCTCAACCGATTTTCACCAAAAACAATAGGTCTTGAGAACTCTACAATTTAGGGCTGTATGCAAATAATCTTTTGATTCTGTTTGAATTTGCGGCTGTTATCGTTTGCCATAGGAAATACCCTTGTTAAAACATAAAACGTTACAGGTAAACTACCCCTTTCCCTTAACCGATCTTCACCAAAATCAACAGATCTTGAGAACTCTACAATTCAGGGCTGTATGCGAAACATTATTTGATTCTGTTTGAATTTGCGGCTGTTATCGTTTGCCAAACAAACAAAGTTACCCTTGCTAAAAAAAAACCGTTGCAGGTAAACTACCCCTTTCCCTCAACCGATCTTCACCAAAAACAATAGGTCGCGAGTACTCTGCAAATCAGGGCTGTATGCAAAAAATTATTTGATTCTGTTTGAATTTGCGGCAGTTATCGTTTGCCATAGAAAAAAATCTACAGACACACAGACAGACACAGAGACAGACAGACACATACACAGACACTTTTCAGAAAACGACTTTTTTTCATGTTTTGAGTGTAGTAGAATCAGAATCTGCAATAATCTCGAACACGATTTTTTTTGCCATCACCATACTTCCATTCCTTAAGGAATATGGAAGTAACAATAGGTCTTGAGAACTCTACAATTTAGGGCTGTATGCAAATAATCTTTTGATTCTGTTTGAATTTGCGGCTGTTATCGTTTGCCATAGGAAATACCCTTGTTAAAACATAAAACGTTACAGGTAAACTACCCCTTTCCCTCAACCGATCTTCACCAAAAACAATAGGTCTTGAGTACTCTACAAATCAGGGCTGTATGCAAAACATTATTTGATTCTGTTTGAATTTGCGGCTGTTATCGTTTGCCATAGGAAATACCCTTGTTAAAACATAAAACGTTACAGGTAAACTACCCCTTTCCCTTAACCGATCTTCACCAAAATCAACAGATCTTCAGAACTCTACAATTCAGGGCTGTATGCGAAACATTATTTGATTCTGTTTGAATTTGCGGCTGTTATCGTTTGCCAAACAAACAAAATTACCCTTGCTAAAAAAAAACCGTTGCAGGTAAACTACCCCTTTCCCTCAACCAATCTTCACCAAAAACAATAGGTCGCGAGTACTCTGCAAATCAGGGCTGCATGCAAAAAATTATTTGATTCTGTTTGAATTTGCGGCAGTTATCGTTTGCCATAGAAAAAAAATCTACAGACACACAGACAGACAGACACACAGAGAGACAGACAGACAGACAGACACACACACAGACACTTTTCGGAAAACGACTTTTTTTCATGTTTTGAGTGTAGTAGAATCAGAATCTGCAATAATCTCGAACACGATTTTTTTTGCCATCACCATACTTCCATTCCTTAAGGAATATGGAAGTAAATAAACTACCCCTTTCCCTTAACCGATCTTCACCAAAAACAATAGGTCTTGAGAACTACAATTTAGGGGTGTATGCAAATAATCTTTTGATTCTGTTTGAATTTACGGCTGTTATCGTTTGCCATAGGAAATACCCTTGTTAAAACATAAAACTTTACAGGTAAACTACCCCTTTCCCTTAACCGATCTTCACCAAAATCAACAGATCTTGAGAACTCTACAATTCAGGGCTGTATGCGAAACATTATTTGATTCTGTTTGAATTTGCGGCTGTTATCGTTTGGCAAAAAAAAAAAATTTCCCTTGATAAAAAAAAAACCGTTGCAGGTAAACTACCCCTTTCCTTCAACCGATCTTCACCAAAAACAATAGGTCGTGAGTACTCTACAAATCAGGGCTGTATGCAAAAAGTTATTTGATTCTGTTTGAATTTGCGGCAGTTATCGTTTGCCATAGAAAAAAATACCCTTGTTAAAAAAACGTTGCAGGTAAACTACCCCTTTCCCTCAACCGATTTTCACCAAAAACAATAGGTCTTGAGAACTCTACAATTTAGGGCTGTATGCAAATAATCTTTTGATTCTGTTTGAATTTGCGGCTGTTATCGTTTGCCATAGGAAATACCCTTGTTAAAACATAAAACGTTACAGGTAAACTACCCCTTTCCCTTAACCGATCTTCACCAAAATCAACAGATCTTGAGAACTCTACAATTCAGGGCTGTATGCGAAACATTATTTGATTCTGTTTGAATTTGCGGCTGTTATCGTTTGCCAAACAAACAAAGTTACCCTTGCTAAAAAAAAACCGTTGCAGGTAAACTACCCCTTTCCCTCAACCGATCTTCACCAAAAACAATAGGTCGCGAGTACTCTGCAAATCAGGGCTGTATGCAAAAAATTATTTGATTCTGTTTGAATTTGCGGCAGTTATCGTTTGCCATAGAAAAAAATCTACAGACACACAGACAGACACAGAGACAGACAGACACATACACAGACACTTTTCGGAAAACGACTTTTTTTCATGTTTTGAGTGTAGTAGAATCAGAATCTGCAATAATCTCGAACACGATTTTTTTTGCCATCACCATACTTCCATTCCTTAAGGAATATGGAAGTAACAATAGGTCTTGAGAACTCTACAATTTAGGGCTGTATGCAAATAATCTTTTGATTCTGTTTGAATTTGCGGCTGTTATCGTTTGCCATAGGAAATACCCTTGTTAAAACATAAAACGTTACAGGTAAACTACCCCTTTCCCTTAACCGATCTTCACCAAAATCAACAGATCTTGAGAACTCTACAATTCAGGGCTGTATGCGAAACATTATTTGATTCTGTTTGAATTTGCGGCTGTTATCGTTTGCCAAACAAACAAAATTACCCTTGCTAAAAAAAAACCGTTGCAGGTAAGCTACCCCTTTCCCTCAACCAATCTTCACCAAAAACAATAGGTCGCGAGTACTCTGCAAATCAGGGCTGCATGCAAAAAATTATTTGATTCTGTTTGAATTTGCGGCAGTTATCGTTTGCCATAGAAAAAAAATCTACAGACACACAGACAGACAGACACACAGAGAGACAGACAGACAGACAGACAGACAGACAGACACACACACAGACACTTTTCGGAAAACGACTTTTTTTCATGTTTTGAGTGTAGTAGAATCAGAATCTGCAATAATCTCGAACACGATTTTTTTTGCCATCACCATACTTCCATTCCTTAAGGAATATGGAAGTAAATAAACTACCCCTTTCCCTTAACCGATCTTCACCAAAAACAATAGGTCTTGAGAACTACAATTTAGGGGTGTATGCAAATAATCTTTTGATTCTGTTTGAATTTACGGCTGTTATCGTTTGCCATAGGAAATACCCTTGTTAAAACATAAAACTTTACAGGTAAACTACCCCTTTCCCTTAACCGATCTTCACCAAAATCAACAGATCTTGAGAACTCTACAATTCAGGGCTGTATGCGAAACATTATTTGATTCTGTTTGAATTTGCGGCTGTTATCGTTTGGCAAAAAAAAAATTTCCCTTGATAAAAAAAAAACCGTTGCAGGTAAACTACCCCTTTCCCTCAACCGATCTTCACCAAAAACAATAGGTCGTGAGTACTCTACAAATCAGGGCTGTATGCAAAAAGTTATTTGATTCTGTTTGAATTTGCGGCAGTTATCGTTTGCCATAGAAAAAAATACCCTTGTTAAAAAAACGTTGCAGGTAAACTACCCCTTTCCCTCAACCGATTTTCACCAAAAACAATAGGTCTTGAGAACTCTACAATTTAGGGCTGTATGCAAATAATCTTTTGATTCTGTTTGAATTTGCGGCTGTTATCGTTTGCCATAGGAAATACCCTTGTTAAAACATAAAACGTTACAGGTAAACTACCCCTTTCCCTTAACCGATCTTCACCAAAATCAACAGATCTTGAGAACTCTACAATTCAGGGCTGTATGCGAAACATTATTTGATTCTGTTTGAATTTGCGGCTGTTATCGTTTGCCAAACAAACAAAGTTACCCTTGCTAAAAAAAAACCGTTGCAGGTAAACTACCCCTTTCCCTCAACCGATCTTCACCAAAAACAATAGGTCGCGAGTACTCTGCAAATCAGGGCTGTATGCAAAAAATTATTTGATTCTGTTTGAATTTGCGGCAGTTATCGTTTGCCATAGAAAAAAATCTACAGACACACAGACAGACACAGAGACAGACAGACACATACACAGACACTTTTCGGAAAACGACTTTTTTTCATGTTTTGAGTGTAGTAGAATCAGAATCTGCAATAATCTCGAACACGATTTTTTTTGCCATCACCATACTTCCATTCCTTAAGGAATATGGAAGTAACAATAGGTCTTGAGAACTCTACAATTTAGGGCTGTATGCAAATAATCTTTTGATTCTGTTTGAATTTGCGGCTGTTATCGTTTGCCATAGGAAATACCCTTGTTAAAACATAAAACGTTACAGGTAAACTACCCCTTTCCCTTAACCGATCTTCACCAAAATCAACAGATCTTGAGAACTCTACAATTCAGGGCTGTATGCGAAACATTATTTGATTCTGTTTGAATTTGCGGCTGTTATCGTTTGCCAAACAAACAAAATTACCCTTGCTAAAAAAAAACCGTTGCAGGTAAACTACCCCTTTCCCTCAACCGATCTTCACCAAAAACAATAGGTCGCGAGTACTCTGCAAATCAGGGCTGTATGCAAAAAATTATTTGATTCTGTTTGAATTTGCGGCAGTTATCGTTTGCCATAGAAAAAAATCTACAGACACACAGACACACAGACAGACAGACACACACACAGACACTTTTCGGAAAACGACTTTTTTTCATGTTTTGAGTGTAGTAGAATCAGAATCTGCAATAATCTCGAACACGATTTTTTTTGCCATCACCATACTTCCATTCCTTAAGGAATATGGAAGTAAAAATGCCTCTCCCGCAGAAAAGCAGATTTTATTCACTGAAAAAAGGATTCATAAAAAAAGGGCAAAGTGTTTTTATGAACTCATACGAGAAACAAACGAAGGAGAAAAGACCTTGTGTTTTGACATGCAACAGGTACAACCGTTACTGAAAACACCCATACAACAAGCTTTTTACGCAAGACAACTTGGATTGTACAACGTTTGTGTTATGGACGTACAGAGCAATAAGCCTTCCTTTTATATTTGGACAGAGGAGCAAGCAGGTCATGGCTCAGTTGAAGTGGCCTCAGCTCTCTTAGCTTTTTTAAACAAACAAAACTTGTGTGATATCGTGCATATAAGACTATTCTGTGACAGGTGCACTGGACAGAATAAAAATAACCATGTCCTTCATGCCCTAATGTATTACCTGGTAAAACATAAAGGGAGTTTGAACAAAATTTCTATCAATTTCCCAGTGAGGGGACATTCATTTTTACCTGGGGATAGGGTGTTTGGGCAAGCTGAAAAGCTTTTAAGAAAGAAACCGACAATGATCTTCAAGGAAGAATACTTTGATGAATACCAGAAAGTGGGTGAAGTGAAAAAACTTGGTTCTGATTGGTTATTAATAAATGTTAAGTCCTTGGCTGAGAAATTAAAATCATTCCCCAAAATCAGTGGCATGAAAAGAATATACATTCAGAAAGTAGTCAAGAAAGTACAGCAAGGAAGGAAGATTAATATATATGTGACAGGAAATGAATTTTATCGCTTTGAAGGTGATCTCACAAAACACTCCATATTGAAGAAAAATTGTAATTGGGAGAATATTTTGACATCTTCTCTAGAAGTCATACCACTTGTTCATCAAATAAGTGCAGCAAAGAAGAAGGATGTGAACGAACTGTTAACGATTCTTTTTGAAAACCAATGGAAAGAAGATGAAAAGTTTGAGTGGTACAATAACATTGTAAACTGTGTGGAAGCTGTTGAACATTCTGATGAAGAAGAAGTGCTTTGTGACTGCTTGGAACATGACTGTGCAATTCATATCTAAGACATTCCACGAGGTCTGGGCCTTCTACCAATTCATTATAAGGATACAGACGTATTTCATCTTTTTATTTGATGTACACATGTTACATTGTAACAATAGAATAAATAATAATATTAAAACAGACGATATAACGTGTGGTCATCGGAATTTTCATCAACCCTACCCATTCTGAATAGTTTGAGCAAACACCCACATATCCAAGTGTTGTTTGAACAAAACCCCACATCTACTTGGTGATTCATGCAGAACAACACATGTCCAATCTTTTTGATTAAATTTAAACTGTTTTACTATTCACTGATTGAAATTTCAGGTTTTATTAAGTTTCTTTTATGCTTTTGAATTAAAATAACCTAGCTCTTACATGTTTCATCCACAAAAACAATACAAACCAGTTTCTTGCCTGTACTGAAAATTTTGTTGGTATGGACATGTGGGGTTTTGAAAATTACCTCCTCATAGTGGTTTGTATAAATTTCTAGTAAAAATATTTGAGACCACTAACACTCCAATATAACAATAAATTATTATCTGCATGTCAAAAACCCTTACTTTCCATTAATTGTTACAGAAATATTAATTTTTATATTAATTATTTAAATTCTTGAAATTTTTCAGCCTAACATGAACTAAAATAAATTATCACCCACCTACTGTCTTTAATTTGTTTGTGACATCAAAGGTACCTTGTAGATATGAACTGACTAACATTCTTTCCACCAAATTATGACAAATGCCTAGCATTAAGTTAGTTTATTACTTGCTAACAATTTATTCTCATAAATTCTGTTTGGGGAAAGAAAATGTAATAATTTATATAAGTAGGGTTCCTTTCAAAAGATTTGTTATAATATAAACTATGTACACATTATTCATTAATGAATAAAGATCAATTTCTCATGGCTTTTTTCTAAGTTTTTTTTTTTTTGAGGGGGGTTAAAAAACCATTTTTGCAAAATATCTTCTCATACAGGGATGTTCATAAACTTTATCAAGAATATTAAAATTATGGCAATTTAAAAACTGGAGGGGAACTATGTTTAAGTTAGATAAAAAATTTACAGGCATTGCACAAATGCAATGCACAGAGAAGGGGCATTGAAAATGCTTCAATAAATCTAAAAAATATATATATTTATGTTAATTCACCAATCAATGAATTCATTCTTCATTTACTAATGTACAGATTATAAGTTAAATGTAGTCGCATTCATAAGTGAAGTTTTATACGTGTACTACGTTATTGACAACAAAGAAGTAGTTTCTATGGAAACTCACCGGTTCCCATTTTCGATCACGCACCAGCGGTCATTTTCAAATGTGTGACACGTCCTTATAAACATGTTCAATGTTAAAACTGAGTGAGATAAAACTATTTGAAAAATTCTGTTTTTTAAATTTCCAACATTTAATTTTTTCATAATATTTTCATTATTTACTCTAAATGCAGGTCTACCATGTAAAAAAAAAGCTTATATTAGCTGACATTGCATCTGATTCTTGTTGAGTACTGCCACATCCTTACATAATAAAAGAAACCACATCCCATTTATTTAACAAGAAAAAAGTAACTGGTCCCCATCTTTTTACGTTAAATGTAAAATGTAGCAGTGAGTATGGAACGTAATGTAATAATATTGCATCAATTGATAGTGTATGGTGTTTTCCCTGTGGACAAAAACCTGTTAAAATTATTATTAAACTGATGACATTTCAATCAGCTTTGCGTGCATATTAATGACAGGAACAGATTTAGTTGATTGTTCTTCACAACCAAGTTAGAAGAAGGATTTTAAATATAAGCTAACAGTGTTAGTCTGAAGCACTGTGGTTTAAATAAATGATTATTTCTAACACTTTTATCCAGGAAGTACCAAATTAAGTAATACATAATCAATAAATAGTGATAATAAATCAATATGCAATGTCAACATTCACTCCCTTATATGTTTATATTCAGTTAAACAAACATCTTGAATTCTTCAGATGTAATTGCTATTTGTTAGTTTTACTGATAGACCAGTCAGTTTTACAGGCAATGTATTTTATGAAACAAAATATATTATAAATTTTACAATTTACCTATTAGCACGCACGCACACACGCGTGTGTGCACACACACACACACACACACACACAGAACTGTGACTATTGATATGTGTTTATTGTTATTTGCACTATTATTACTCTTGAAGGTCAAGAGTACACAATGCTAAATTATCTGTGATCAACCTCATATAATATTGGCGAATGTGCATGTACACAAAAGGTTTTTGGAAAACGATTCATATACCAGGCCACCAGGTTTATATAAAGCTTTCAAAAATAGTTCAAAGAAAGCACGTTTTGACTGTCTGGTAAGAGGTACTCTCCTATTTCTTAAGCAAACTGACTAAAATGGAAACCCCAGTCATCAAACTGTAGATATCCCAACACTGAGATACACTTGTTTGCCAGAGTCTGAATAATGGCTAGATCTGTTCTATTTTTTTTTTAACCATTGTTTCTTATTTAATGCATTACAAATATTCTGTACGCTTGGATGGACAATTCACCAAAAGACTGAAAAGCATGTGATGGTACAAAATGGGTAGTCATTTTAATATTGTGCAATAATACAATCAGTGTAGGCCTACTAAAGTGTGAAAATGTATTTAAAACAAGTATAACTAAATCTCTGCAAGTATAAATGTAATTGGAAAATTTAATCGACAGTTTCAAACAGTTTTGTGAGTGTTGGAACAAAAGTGAACTGCACGAGTAATGCCGCCACATGTGGAATAACTTCTACAGATAAGTACTTTCAAAAATAGGTCGACCCAACAACAATTAACAACTATTTACACAGTATTCAAAACCTACAGTCAGATAATAATGAGATCTCAAAGTTAGGCGGGGGGTTTAGAGAGTGAGTGAGAGCGTGAAAGCAAAGTACTGGTCCGCCTTAATAGATTTAAGTAAGTTAGTCTTGTTCAATTAATGATTATGTATGTTCACTGATGGGTGATTTGTTAATCACCAGATAAATATGGGTAACACCATTGGAATTTCTAAATGAGAATAAATACAAATTTCTACATCACCATAAGCACGTGTTCAATGTAATTATTGCGCTAAAACCTAGTCTATTTGCTGCGTCCAAATCTTGCCTAATCGAGCTTATAGAATCTTCTGAGTCAAGGGAAATAAAGTGTTTAAATGATGCAAGTGTTAGTCAATCCACAGAGTGAAATGGTTTGCATATGTTAACCTCAAACTATGCTGGCGACCCTGTTATATGCTGATGAAGGTAAGTACGAAGAATAGATCGCGGAGATAAGTGAAAATAAAGTGGGTACGGTTGGTAAAAAAGTGGGTAAGTTTACAATTGGCGACACTGCCAGGATGTTTCAAAAAGAAAAGTGGGTAAGTTTACAATTGGCGACCCTGCCAGGATTTTATGCAATTTTTATGTAAAATAGGCCTGAAATTGGACGATAGGAAATAGGGTTGGGAGCGGCGGCAAATTTTGAAATTTATAGGTTAGAAGATGTTCAAAATAAAACGTGGTGAATAAAAAAGTTTTGTTTAGCATATATAAACTCTCATTTATCTCAACATTAAATTGTAATCAGTATTTAACTAAAAAATAATTAAAAAATACGGAGAATAATGAGGATGAAGTCAGTTTGTCTTACTCAACTGTCATGAGTGAATCAGAAATTACGTCAAATCCTGTAGTCGTAAAAGAAATCAGTTTGACCGAGTCAGCTGTTATGGATGAAGTTGAGATTCATTCAACGCCAATCTCAGTTAAAAAATCTGATGATAATGATATGAAGAGGTATTTATGTAGCATGGTGTGCAGTATGAAAGAAAGTTCAGAAAAACAAAATACAATGTTGTGTATTAAATTTGATGAAGTAAGAAGTGATATCAATGAACAAAATATTAAAAGTGAGAGTAATTTTAATGATATGAAACAAAATAATGTTAAATTTCAAATTAATATAAATAAACGTCTAAACGAGATTGACGAACATTATAGTAGTCAATGACATTAGAAAGAGAAAGGAGAGTAAAAGAGATACAGGTAAGCATAATGAAAATAAGAAAATAATAATAATGATATAATAGAGAACAAAGTAATCGGTTCTGATAGTGAAGATAGTGAAAATATCATCATAATGATGACAAGTTAAGTGCAAATGAGAATATAAATAATGAAGGAATAGTTGACAAGGTAAGGGATGGTGTTGATATAAGTGATAATCATAATTGTGAGATAATGTTGAATAATAATAATGGTGAAATAGTTGAAAATGGAGTATCTAAGAATGATACATTAAGTGATAGTAGTGATAATGAGAATATAATGGGAGTAGAGGTTAAGTGTTAATGAGCTTGAGAGAGAGTACGAAGAGTGTTTAAGTGAATCTTGGGGGCAGAGGGCAAATTTTCCCTGTGTTGTATGTGAAGTAAAGGCTTCACAAGTGTTGTTGGAGGCTGTAAGTTCCTCTAGAGTTTATTTGGGGGACAAATGGTCTGCAAATAGTCCCTCTATGTATTATAATGTACCTGGTAAAGCCAGATGGTGTTGTAATAATGTTGTATTGCTCTCTGCTTGGAATGAGAAAGTTAAATGGGGGGGGGGGAGAGAGAGAGATTTGTTTTAAGGTTAATAGAGGCTATGAAGAGTTGGTAGAGAGATTAAAAATTGAGAGAATTGTTAATAATGAAGACTTACCTTGTGGAGTAATTAGTAGAGCAGCAGTCGATGATAACACTGGTTATAATAAGCACTTACCTGGGGATAAAATTGGTGTACTAGTAGCAGATGATGACTATGATGATGAGATCATAACTTACCTGGTGATGACAAAAAATACTAAGGGCGAATTGACCATACCTAATGTTGACAAGTTTTATGATAGTTATTATATTGATGGTAACAACATGAGTTTAATTAAAAATGAAATGTGTTATGTTAATGTCAGATTAATTTTTGATGATGGAGGTTAGATATATAGTGAATGAACATTTAATTATTTTAGTTAATGGTTTAAATACTTGGCTAACTTATGTAATGAGTTTTGGTAAATAATGACATGATATGACGTAGATTGTATATAAATGTGTATTGGTGTTAAATGTACTTATGTGTTAGATTATGTTGTATGATATGGTATCTGAAAATACACAGTGTGTGTATGTTGTATTTTGTGTACTCAATATTTATAATTCTGATTGAGTGTATTATGATAATGAGGATTGATTGTTAGTATTAATTGACATCTATATAATTATGAATTTTTATAATGGAACTAAACTAATTTGAGATGGTTTAATTATTGTAAAAGATGGAAATCTTGGTAGTAAATTTGAGAAATCTGTGTTGATTTGAATTGTATAGGATATTATGAAATGATGTGTGTGGAGGAGTTTAAAATGAGTGATAAAGTAGAGGAGAGTGATGATTAAAACACGATAACCTGATTAATAATACAGGGTCGAAATACACATTTTGTTGACTGTACTAGTGGTATTGCCTAAGTTACTGTTTTATATGTATAACCAGGTTTTGTATTGTATAAAGATAGCAGTACTAATCTGCATTAATGAGGAGGAAACTGAGAGATAAAATGAGATGTTTAAATGGAAAAAAAAATAAGATGAAGTTATTATTTAATTGAATTCCGACTGGAATTAGTCGGTCATTTTGAAGTTGGAATTATAACTTCCAAGAGGATGTCGATGTTAGATGTTTAGGAGAAAATTTATTATGTTATGTTAAGGATATTTCTATTAAACAATGTTATGTGTACATTTAGAAGTTAAGAAAAGCCAGTACTTCGAAAAAGGCAAACCAGTACGGCTAAGAGGAAACCAAATCGGTTAAGGATATGGAAAAATGAAAGGCCATTTAGTAATGTTTTATTGATTGTTTCAGAGTCTGGTGGTACTGTGGTGGCGACCCTGTGCTGGCCACTGCGTCAGGGCAGGGACGTCTAGTGCCTGTCTGGCTTTATGGTGTTGGCATCCTAAGGCAGGAAGTCCAGTAAAGTCATGCAGGTGTGGCCGCAATCACTGGATCAGGGGGGTGAGTAACCCATGATTTTAATAAGAAAATAAGGGGGGCATGGGGCCATATCTGAGCAGATCCTTTTAGATTTTGTCCTCTCATTGAGGGGGTATTGTGACGGTACAAAATGGGTAGAGTCATTTTAATATTGTGCAATAATACGATCTATGTAAAACTGAATAAAATACGACTTTAGAGATCTGAGTGGTATGAATCAGCCAGTGTGAAGTAGGAATTGCCGTCTTAAAGGCTGTATTACCGCACCTTATAAGGTAAGGAATTTTGTATTTCTTCTGACGTCCTGAGAATATCACGAAAGGAGCACGTGTTTTCGAATAACAAAATGCAATTCTGAATTTTTAATAAACGTCTCGAATGTTCGACGGAAGCAGATGACAGGGGCAGTGGTGAGCGGAAGGAACCATGTGACCAGCTCATATAGCATATGCTGACCGATCGCCATTCGGGCAGTCTAAGAACAACTCAAGACGATGTAACAGTGTCAGGAGGCCTACGCGGACAACAATCAGTGTAGGCCTACTAAAGTGTGAAAATGTATTTAAAACAAGTATAAGTAAATCTCCGCAAGTATAAATGTAATTGGAAAATTTAATCGACAGTTTCAAACAGTTTTGTGAGTGTTGGAACAAAAGTGAACTGGACGAGTAATGCCGCCACATGTGGAATAACTTCTACAGATAAGTACTTTCAAAAATAGGTCGACCCAACAACAATTAACAACTATTTATACAGTATTCAAATCCTACAGTCAGATAATAATGAGATCTCAAAGTTGGGGGGGGGGGGGTTTAGAGAGTGAGTGAGAGCGTGAAAGCAAAGTACTGGTCCGCCTTAATAGATTTAAGTAAGTTAGTCTTGTTCAATTAATGATTATGTATGTTCACTGATGGGTGATTTGTTAATCACCAGACAAATAGGGGTAACACCCTTAGAATTTCTAAACGAGAATAAATACAAATTTCTACGTCACCATAAGCACGTGTTCAATGTAATTATTGCACTGAAACCTAGTCTATTTGCTGCGTCCAAATCTCGCCTAATCGAGCTTACAGAATCTTCTGAGTCAAGGGAAATAAAGTGTTTAAATGATGCAAGCGTTAGTCAATCCACAGAGTGAAATGGTTTGCATATGTTAACCTCAAACTATGCTGGCGATCCTGTTATATGCTGATGAAGGTAAGTACGAAGAATAGATTGTGGAGATAAGTGAAAATAAGGTGGGTATGGTTGGTACAAAAGTGGGTAAGTTTACAACTGGTGACACTAGCAGGATGTTTCAAAAAGAAAAGCGGGTAAGTTTACAAGTATTAGGTAATGAAGTTAATCTCACCTTCAACTTTTCAAAAACCTTCAGATCATCAAAAACCATTTTCCCTTAGATGATAATACAAGCAACTTGTATGCCTTGATATCTTTTGGCATTTTACTGAGCTTGGAAAAATGAGAATGACCATACAGTACACACAGCGCTCATGATGGTCAAAATATAACCTTCCTGTCCACAGTATGAGTGCACTTCTGTTTTATGCAACCCATAAAGATACTACTTTCTTCTCAATTTCGTTCCACTGTCCAATCAAGTACTTCCTGTAGTTTATGACACCTCTTGATATGTTAAAGGTGGGATACGCATTCGCTATTATTACATTTCACTGTGTGTGTGTGTGTGTGTGTGTGTGTGTGTGTGTGTGTGTGTGTGTGTGTGTGTGTGTGTGTGTGTGTGTGTGTGTGTAAGATAGAGGAAGCAAGTTTCAAATACAGACCTGCAAGTAAGAGCGTCCAATAACCTAGCCAACTTTTCGCTTGCTCTGACTTGGGTTTTATCTTCAGTGCTGGTATTTGTTGTTGCTGCAGATGATGTTTCCTGAGGTGGTTGGTAAAGTGCTCTTCTTGCATTATCGTGCACTTCTCTGCATGTTCTTCGAATATCAAACACATACTTTTTCCCCAGTGGAGATGATTCATTGAATATTGACACTATTGTACCCTAAAAATAAAACCAATTATAACAATAAAAAACCCTCGTGGCCAACAATCGTTATACCTTTTACCTTTTATATAACTGTGAACCACAATTATAATAGACATTTATAACTAAAATAGTGTAGACTGAATTTAATAAACTAAAAATATTTTCAATTTTTTAATAATTTGTTTATTGTTTGCTTAATTTTTGTAATTAACTCCTCATAATATTTATTAGAATATTCATATATATCCATTGTCCCAGTTATTGGGAAAGTGAAATTAGGAATAGAAAGTAAGAGAATTTATGAAACTACTAGTATATTCTTTTTCTGACTCTTATGATACAACAGAGCAAATCATTTTGGAAATAAGTTATGCGTTGCATATTGCTATTAAGGATTACTGCATTATTTAATAAACTGTTAATTAATAATACAAACATATGTACTTTCTTAAGTGTAAAACAGTACCATAATTGCATACTCACTTGAGCATATAAATTTACTAACTTACGTATCAATCAAAATAATAACCTTCAGATCACGGATAAATTGGGCAGTGACAGCACCTCTAACAGTTTCACATGAATAAAATGCGTGTTTCTCTGTTAATGCTCTGTATACTCCCGTTGCAGTTAATGAACTTTCAAATTTTAATTCTAATGTGGTTTCTTCATTACTGGTATTATCATAATGTAACTGAAAGGTCCGTCTGTGAGAAGCTGCACTTCTTATAGCTGTGTACGGAATACTATAAAAAAAAACATTTAAACACATTATAATTGACATTTCCGAGCTCAGAAAAATCTTAACTGTTATAATTTCATATTTTGAACAGTTTTAAAGACACACACACAATTTAAATACAGAATCACTCTATTCAAGCCAGTATGCTGGTAAAAAATACAGTAGTTCAAACTTACTTTTCTTCTATTCTTCTATAGTACCAATTTTAAACACCCGTACCATTTTAGGAACAATGGTGTTACTCTAGGGAGGGTATTTTACAACCCAAAAAAAGGTGGAAAAGGGTAAAAACAGAGTTTTTATATGTACCTTAAAATACATTTATACAATATTTACAACATTTATAAGTTACATACTCTTGTCACCCCTTTAAGAAATAAAATCTGCACAATTATTTTTTGAAATTCTGTGAAAATGAAAGATTGTACGCAAAAAATCTCTAATACAAAATACATATTCAGTTGTATTGAATTTCTCTCTTATCCTGAAATTGTTTGATAAAAGTATGCGAAGTCCATGTGTAAAATCTTTTTACAATAGTTTACTGCACACATCTGTTATCAAATGTGTCGTTTGTGTTAGTATAAAATACAGTGTTCATAGTCATGTAAATATGTCTAGACTTGCCTATATTTATCAAAAACAACCCATTAGTAAGCACCATGTATCTACAGGGTGGTGCAGGGAAACGGGAAAATTTGAAGCTGATGTTGGCAGCCCTGTAGATGTAGCAGAAGTGAAACTGTCTGTCTAGCAGCAACGGACATTTAGTTACCATGGAGTGGTGCAGAGCATGCGGTCGCCATAAAGGCGTTTTACCGACAAGGTGACAGTTTGACAGCTACACGAGAGTTTCGGCGCCACTATCAGATCGCGCCCCGCAGTCAAGTTCCTTCGGTACACGCATTCGAAACGTGGGTTCGTAATTTTGAAGAGACTGGTTCAGCTTTGAAGAAAAAGCCTAGTGGGGGTGTACGGTCTGTACATACCCCAGAAAACATTGATGCCGTGCGAGCTGCCATCTTAAGGAGTCCTCGTCGTTTGGTGCAAAAAATTGCCTCGTCATTGCAGCTCGGACGTCGGAGCATTCAAAGAATACTCCATGAACTTCAATTTCATCCATACAAACTTCAGATTGTGCAACAACTGAATCCTAATGATTGTGTATTGTGCCTGCAAATTTGTGAACAATTGTTGGCTAAAATCAATGAGGATGCTAACTTCATTCAAAATCTTTGGATGTCCGATGAAGCCCATTTTCACTTAAGTGGATACGTGAATAAGCAGAACTTCCGTTACTGGGCTCAAGGAAACCCTGCTCAGCTTCACCAGCGTCTATTACACAGTACCAAAGTTACCGTATGGTGTGCAGTGTCGTGTCGTGGGGTGATAGGCCCTTACTTTTTTGAAGATGAACGAGGCACTGCTGTCACTGTGACGTCTGAACGTTATGTCAACATGCTAGAGACATTTTTGGCTCCAAGACTCCATACTTTTCCAAATCTTGACATTCAGCACACCTGGTTTCAACAGGATGGAGTCACCTCACACACTGCCAGACAGTCTATGGCCGCAGTGAAACGTTTGTTTGGGGATCGCATAATTTCAAGGAATGCTAACATCGCTTGGCCGCCCCGATCTCCAGACCTTTCAGTCTGTGACTGCTTTTTATGGGGACATCTGAAGAGCATCGTGTACCAGACTAGACCAAGAACCCTTGCTCAGCTCAAGACACAGATTGAAGAGGAAATTGCCAAAAGTCCCAGGTGACACATTGCGTCGCGCTATGCAAAACCTACAGAAACGACTTACTGAATGTGTATGGCAAAATGGGCAGCATTTAACTGATGTAATTTTTAAAAAGTGATGCCTAATGTAATTTCCAGTCTGTTAGAACATATTTTGAGCCTCAAATAAAGTTTTGTAACGTTCCTTCATTTTTTCTAATTATTTCAAATTTTCCCGTTTCCCTGCGCCACCCTGTATAATTGTATAGTATGCAAGTTGAGTTCAATCTAATTAGGTTCCTGCTCTTATCACTGAGCACCTTATGTATGTACTGTAAAATTAAACAGACATGAAACAGCTCGCAGGTTTCATTGGGGAGAAGGTGGGTTAGCCACGAGAGAGGAAAATGTCTACTAACGCAGTTGAACATATTGGCCTACTCTCTGAATTGTGAATAAGATGCATGTATGAGATGAGTAATCTATTTTGAGACAGATTAACTTTTTATACCTAAGTGCCACCGTTACGCTTCTTTAATTAAAGATGAAAAAAAATAGTAAAATTTACGTTTTTCCTGTAAAAGTACTAAAATTTTAAAACTGATATCGCTTATAATGACAGCAGAAATAAAGCAGTTTGTAACGGGGCAAAATTTATATAATAATTTATAAATAACTTCATGGAAATAACTTAACATTGGAAGATGACGCCCACATAAGGTGATGCGACAGCCAGCGAGAGCTTCATAACCATATACGGTTTTGAAGCAAATCAAGAGTTTATTTGTGGCCAGTGACTAACACCGAAAGAATTTTGTTGACGGAAATCTGTTTGTGGCGAGTTGAAGAGGTGATACAAAGCACAACGGAACTTTTCAATACCAAGGACGAGACATATGGTGGGGAACGGAATGAACTGGTTTTAAGACGTCACCAAACGAAAAACTTGGGCGAGGTTAAAAACGCTGCACAGCACACCTGTGCTGAGTGCCTGCTGGCCATTACATAGACCTACACCCACTAAATTGTGTTTAAACCATAAATTAACTCTCAAAGTTCTTTTTAAAGTGATGGAACAACATCGAAGATCAATATTTCAAAGTTTCGGACAGTAAGTGTAATAGTTTCATCCAGGAAAAGTGTTGTACAACAAGTAATGAACTGACGGCGAGAGTACATTTCAGATAAGTAACTTGGCCAAGAAACCAACATCAATTTCAGTGAATAAATCATAAATGAGATCTCAATAAATAAAAGATATATATATATATATATATATCGATATGTAAAAGTATGAAAGTGTGTGTGGTTGTGTGAACAAAGAATATATATATTTAAGTAGTGCTGGGTTTGCGATCAAATATACATATAGTTAAACTGATGAGTCAGTATAATCTATTTTCTACGAGAGAATAAAATGTTAACAGTAATCATTACTTGTAACTTGTTTTATCAATTGCGCCTCATGGCCGAATAGATGTTTTCATTTACAGAGAACATCAGTATAAAGAAAAATAAAAGAATATTTTATTTTAACTTGATAAATATGTATTTTGTTTGATTGTATTTGCCTATTATTCTCTGCCAAGTACACTAAACGATATCCTTGGTTAACCTTTAACACGTAAAGTCAATTATTATGTAATTTTAAATTCGTCACAGTTTCAGTTGGCGCCCGTTAACAGTGACGTAAATTAAATTTAAATTTAAAACTTAGTCGAAAATGGCAGAGAAAAATATAAATACAAACTTGTATGAGAATGCATCTGTGGAATCCATGTTGGATGACGCACAATATGATGTAATAACCACAAATAACTTGACACAAAATGAAAATGTCAATGAGAGTGTAGGCGAGATAGCAACAGATGTAATTGAGACGGTAGAAGCTGAGAGTAGTAAAAGTAATGATGTAAATATACTTAATCATTTAGCAATGATTATGGAAATGATGAATACAAAATTTGACCAACAAAACAAGAATTTGAATGAATTTAAAACTGAAATCAAGTCAGAGATAAATGCAAGTAACATAGAGCTGAAAACTGAAATTAAAGCAGAGATAAATGAAATAAATAATAAACTTGACAAACAAGACGAGAAATTAGGAGACATAAATAACGAATTTGTGAATATAAGAAGCGAAATAAAAATGAGTAAATTAAGTATGAATAACCAATTTGAAAGTATAAGTGAGAGTTTTAAGGGAGTGAGTGAAAAGTTCGTTGAAATAAATAATAAATAGAGAATACAGAAGTCGAATTAAAACAGGTAAGTGGTAATAATGTTGTTAATTATAATGGGGAGATAATTATGAATAATAATGAAGAAATAATTAACAAGGTAAGTGATAATTATAAAAATGAGTTAACAAGTAATAGTGGTAAGATAGTTGAAAACGAGGTATTTAAAGGTGATACAGTGAAAATTCATAGTGGTGATGAGAATATAGAAATATTAGGGGAGAGTAAGAGTGTATGGGAGTAGGGGGTGGTGAAGGAGTAGAAATCAGTGTTTGTAAGTCAGAGAGAGAGTATGAAGAGAGTTATTTTGTGGATACGGGGCAGAGGGTAAATTTTCCCCGGGTTTATTGTGAACCAAGAGGTTTACAAATGTTTTTGAAGGGCGAGAGTCCCTTATTCGAAAACGATGCGTTTTCAAATTGTTCCCTGAGTTTTTGTGGTGTTCCTGGAAAAGCCAGGAGGTGTTTTTATGTAGTAGTACCCTCTGCATGGAATGATAGAGAAAGTTTGAAATGGTGTTATGATGAGAGGTATTTTGAGAGGGAGATAGAGTTGTTCGAGGTTAATAGAAGTTATAAAGAGTTAAGAGAAAGAATGGATAGTGAGAGAGTTGATGATTATATTGAATTCTTACCTGGCGATGTAGATAGCGCAGCAAGAGGTGAAAATAACGTTGATGACTTACCTGTATATAAGATGGGGTTACTAGTAGTAGATGATTGCTACACTAAAGAAATGATAAAAGACTTAATCATAACAGATGATACTAAGGGAGAATTGACCATACCAAATGTCGACAGGATTTTTGAATTAATAGTATGCAATGATGTTTTTGAATAATATATTGATACGAGAGATAAAATTATTGATGATGGTTATTCTAATCATAATAACAATATGTATTTAATAAAAAATGAATTGTGTAGACGTAAAACCAGATTATTATTCGATGATGGTAGTTAAACATTTAATGTTTATGAACATTTAATTATGTGAGCAGGGGGTTCTGAAATGGATTGTACTATGAAATGATTTGTGGTAAACAATAACGAATAATAATGTAGATTGTATATACTTTTGTGTTGATGTTAAATGTAATGATGTAGCAAGGTGAAGTATACTCAACTTTGTGAATTCTATTAAAGTAATTAAAATGTGTTTGATAAAATAGTTGAAGTAATTTGAAAGGAGTTAATAAATTAAATGTTATGTAAAATGAATGTTAATAAATTTGAATTTTTGGAGAATCTAATGGTATAAGAAATGATAAATAATTAAAGGTTGAGTATTAATAGGTTCAATTGAAATTAAAGTTGGAATGTTTGGAAATTTTATTCAGATGCAACTGAGACGTTTATTTTAATGAGAGGTTTATGTCCATTATGAGTGTTTATGTTGTATTATGTTTATTATGTTAGTGTGTAGGAATCTTAAAAATGAATTGTATGTTTTAAATAGATTCCCCATTTTCGGGCGGTCCCGGCCATACCAGCCCAGACCGTGGTTTTGGATGACAACTAGCTGTGGGCAGACTCATTGTAAACTGACCATGGTTGGTTGCCTATGAAATTGGTATAATTTAGAAATTAACAAGGGGTTTTAAATCAGGGGAATCCACAATAACTTTGGAACAGCGGCTACCACCGAATTTGGTGATAGAACCGTATTAAGGGCGTATGAATCATTATAGTAGGATTACTGGTGTCCTCGGATACCAGTAATGCCGAATTTTATTATAATGCCGAAGCAAGGACGGGGTAAATAATGTTTACACCCTAACCGATCCAGTCCTTGTGGAAGCCACTGGGCACAACAGTCCAGACATGGGTGGACAAAGAGAGATGGATGGCCGGTGGCAACGTTACATGCTGCGAGGGAGAGGCTTCATTTATGCGAGCTTGTGTCATACTAAGATAGGTGAAAGTCCTTGAGATCACTGACATTTTTGTAATGCGGGGTATCAGGGGTTAAGGGATCAATAAGGGGGGATATTATGTGATGATGGAGAAGGTGGTTACTAAGTTGTTAGTAACGAGTTATTAAATATTAAAATGAGTTACATCAATAATGTAGAGTGTGTAATTGATTTTCTGATGTAAATGAATGATTTTGTATTGATTTAAGGAGTATTATGATACTCAAGGATGCTTAACGATTGTTAAGTACATAATTTGTTCTGATGTAGTTGATTTAGTGTGTTTTACTCTATATAAGAAGTTTATTAATTTTGAAATGTGGATTATATAATGGAAGGTATTTGTATGTTGTAATGGGAAATGTTTATTTAAATTTTGATGGGAATCAGGGCAATAATTTTGAATTTTGGGATAAGAGTTAACAAGAGAAGGGTATACAGAATGTTGGTATGGAAATTTTAAAATGTATCATGTTAGGTTAAGTATTCATCCATGTATATGTTAAAAAAAAACCCCAGTACTTCTTAACGCAAACCAGCACAGCTAAGGGGGACCAGATCAGTTAGGGATATGGTATTATACAAGGCCACTATTTGATATTTTGATTTTTGTTTCAGTGTCTGGTGATGCTTTGGCGGCAGTCCTGTGCTGGCCTGCGTGTCAGAGCAGGAGCGTCAAGTGCCTGTCTGGCCTTGCGGTGTTTGCATCTCGAGAGAGAAGTCCAGTAAGATCATTCAGGTGAGGTCACAGTCACTGGACCAAGGGTAAGTTAACCACAATTTTAATAAAACGTAAAGGGGGTTATGGCGACGTATCCAGGCTGATCCCTTTAAGAAGTATGAGAGTGTAAATGAGAGTTTTTATGCTTCGGCATAAAACCTCTCATTGGGGGGGTATTGTAACGGGGCAAAATTTATATAATAATTTATAAATAACTTCATGGAAATAACTTAACATTGGAAGATGAGGCCCACATAAGGTGATGGTACAGCCAGTGAGAGCTTCATAACCATATACGGTTTTGAAGCAAATCAAGAGTTTTGTTGACGGAAATCTGTTTGTGGCGAGTTGAAGAGGTGATACAAAGCACACGGAACTTTTCAATATCAAGGACGAGACGTATGGCAGGGAACGGAATGAACTGGTTTTAAGACGTCACCAAACGAAAAACTTGGGCGAGGTTGAAACGCTGAACGGCAGTCTCGAGACAAACGCTGCACAGCACGCCTGTGCTGAGTGCCACGGGCCACGGGCCATTACGTAGACCTACACCCACTAAATTGTGTTTAAACCATAAATTAACTCTCAAAGTTCTTTTTAAAGTGATGGAACAACATCGAAGATCAATATTTCAAAGTTTCGGACAGTAAGTGTAATAGTTTCATCCAGGAAAAGTGTTGTACAACAAGTAATGAACTGACGGAGAGAGTACATTTCAGATAAGTAACTTGGCCAAGAAACCAAAATCAATTTCAATGAATAAATCATAAATGAGATCTCAATAAATAAAAGATACATATATATATATATATATATATATATATATATATATATATTGTAGCGTGACAGAAAATCCACTACTTATTAATTCAATTAAAATCATAAAAATTAATTACCTTACTTATACTAATATAATATCGAATGAAATTTAATGAATTCAAAGGAATAAACCACAATAAAATAAAAACCTCATTACATTATAAGATATACCACTATTAAAAATCAAAGAAATTATTAAAAGCAACTCATATTATAAAATCAGGAATTTACCCAGGAAGTTAGGAGCAGTATAAACCAACTAGATACCACCAAATCAAGAAGGAAGAATCAGTTTAAGAGTGGTGAAACAACAAAATACCCCAAACACAAGAAGAAGGAAGAGTAGAGTTTATTATCAGGAAGTAAACAATACCCTGAAACCTTTAGCGAAGAGCAAAGTCAGTATCAGAAAATAAATTAGATACTCCAAACCAAACATCAGTCAAGATAACACGAAGTACCTTGGTTTACCCAAGAGTGAAGAATGAAGACAAGAAGAAAGAAGAATGAAGACCAGAAGAAAGACAAGAGTGAAGACAAGAAAGAAGACAAGAAGAGAGGAAGAAATAGTATGAAAGAAACACCGTTATAAAACCTATTATTAACTACCATCAACCCCAAACCCATAAAGACAATTAAAGAAAGTATAACATCCCAAAACCCTATATAAATGTAATTATTAAGAAACCAAAAGTGTTGTATAGTA
The DNA here is from genome assembly GCA_034769895.1 of Magicicada septendecula. Taxonomy (NCBI): domain Eukaryota; kingdom Metazoa; phylum Arthropoda; class Insecta; order Hemiptera; family Cicadidae; genus Magicicada; species Magicicada septendecula. Next base: position 402,356,934 of record CM068367.1, read on the forward strand.
TAATAAGAAGTGAACCAACTAAAGCTATTGTGTGATAAAAAAATAAACAAGTCTTAACAGTCCATGATTACTAAAGGTCTGGTCTGAGATAATAAGACTTAAAATACCAGAACCACCAGTGAAAAGTGAACTAGTGCAAGTGTTTTTGGAAATACAATAAACTTAAAGTTGTAGTGATACTATGACTTATCAACATGCTATATAACAACTTTTATATTCAATAATACACATCATCATAAAATAATAAAATGGAAGATTTCCAGTATTTTATTATTTTAATGTAACTTTGTTATTACAAGACATTTATAAAAATGATAATAACTAGAGTATGGGTGGACATGTTTACTGATGAAGGGGATAATAAATAATAATGGGTTAGACCAGAAAGGACTGGAATTAATTTAAATGTTCATAGGTTTAAAATGTTTAAAATGGCTATTTGTTCACAGCCATGAACTCAATATGTTTGTAAGAATTCTTAGTCAATAAGATTTATATGTGTTTAAAATAAATTATGTTTGTTAAATAACAGCTTAAATACCATTTAAAATGTTTCAGTAGGTATGCTGTGTTAATTAAAAAAGGAATTAAATGTATGTTATCAAACAATGTCAGCAATATGTCCAATTGTACAGAATGCTAAGTAATGTTCATTATTATTTTTATATAACAGTAGTATTAATTAAATACTACACATCACAATAAGTTTATAAACCATTTTATTTTTATGTCAGAATAACTGTTTAAAGTCAGAGGAGGAGTAGGATTAAATTTATTTGAGAAAGACAGAAATGTAAAATTCTAAACTCTAGGCCATTTGATGAACTCACAGAAGCCATATAAACCAGTTAATTCACTTATAATTTCTGTAAACTGACAAGATTTAGGTAAGGTAAATCAGTTAACAACTACTGTGAATGAATCTATGAGTTAAAATGATAAAATAGAAATATACTTTAAAATATTGTAAATTTTTGAAATATATAAATTCATTATTTTTAAAGAGGCGTGTTAAATTCAGAGATTAACACAAAAAACCAGTTCAAAGGTTCAATTTATATGTATTTAAGGAAAGGAAGAGAAATATGACTATTTGAAATTTATTATAATAGTATTAATAACAATTAAAATGGCAGAAAAATTATATGAAGGCGGAAACCAGTTTATGAGCCTAGATTTCCAAAAAGAAAGAAATTTGGTAATATCCACAAAAATGTCAACAGATATGGACTATAATATATCAATTCAAATAGAATGAGATAATTAAACCAATGATAAGGTTCATAATTCATGAAAGTGATGAATAAACTAAATAAATTCCATATATAATGTATTTTTGTATCATGTGTATGGGAAATCGAAATATTTTAACAATACTTTTTCAAAGATTAACTGGGCCAGATTTTGACTAACGTGAAGGAAGTTAGTTAGTTCTTTGTTAATGATCAAACTGAACAGTTCATGTAATATAACGTTCCTTATAACCGTGTAGAAAAGAGTAATAAGGTTGTCTAGTAAATTCAGTGGAACGGGAGTTACATTAAACAAACACTTTTACAGTAAAAAACAAATTAAACTTTAACGACAATAATGAAACATAACACCTTACTACAAGATACAAGTGATTTAAAACAGTAAAACAATATATTTGTGATAATTCACGCTACAACTCATAACCGCTTTTTGAGTAGTTAACCAACAGAAGTGAACACAAATAAAATAACATAATTAACAACAGTATACACGGAACACTTCTTCAGAACACACCAAACCACATATTAGACAGATTACACCAGTGCGGGGACATTTAAAACATATATGAAGATAATTTTGCAGTGAGATTTTCTCGCGACAACATTGGCGTTTAACCTCGACATATTCTCGAGCGGCCATCTTGAAAATTCGAATCAATGTCTCCAACATCGCCTGACGTCATAGTCTACATATGGTTTGACATTTCAATTTTTTAAACATTATATAAGGATTATTCAAATATTGTTAGATAATAATTATTGAAACCACTTTATTTGTAAATGTTATACTTTCTCGTTTACCCCTTCTCTGACTATTAATATAATCGCTCCAAGAACCTTTTTTATAATACTTGTAATAATTTTTCAACTGTATGAACAAATCGATTATTTCCTGAGACGGAGTCACAATTGCTCACAATCGATTAAACATCGATCTTTTCTTAATTTTGTTAATAAATCATTGTATTTCAATTGTTTGTATCTACAACTTATTTCACATGCTAATTTAAGGTTTATTTATTAATGCAACGAGACTTCCAGAAGAAGAAAATATTTTAGAAAGTGAGATATTGGACCAGCACGAAAAATCACAAATCGATTGCTGACCGGAGTTAATCTGATTAACTCCGGACTTTGTTAAGATCTTCAAGAAGTGCTAAATAATTAATAAATACCTTATTAAATTTCAGAATTTCTATTAAAACATTAAACTGAATTATTCTCAGTCACAGACATCTAGTAAAACATAAAAATTTTTTTTGAAAATTTTTTTTTATAAAATTTTTTCTTTATTATCTTTATTTGTAAAGACCGCATACAGGGTCTCGTTACAATATATATATATATATATATTGTAATGGTACATATCTTCACCTAACAAAAATGAAGAAAACATGACAAGACAAATTGTTTAATCATTAACACTAAAATAAAAAAGGGATGAATCAGAGATTAAAGGAATGGGTAACTCAAAATAATAACACGATCAGACATATCCAGGTAGTCAGAACAGTAACCTCTAATAATAAAGAAGTAACAAACAAACAAACCAAAATGTTAGATACAGTAATACATGGCGATTTAACCTGAATAGCCCAATAGATGGTAAGTGAGAGAGTAGAACCAGCCCCATAAACCAAGAATAACATAAATAATGACAACTGTAAGTGAACTAGAACTAGCCACCACACTACCACAAGAGTGTAGTAATAATAAGAATAATAATGAACAAAGAATTAGCATGGAAGTATGAAGGTATAATCAGCCACAATACCAAGGAAGTGACATGTAAACGATGGCAAAATAAAGTGAGCCCAGAAAGAATACAAAACTAATGTTAAACCAATGAAAAAGACTAATTAATGAAAATTGTATATGATAATAATAAATGTAAAGACAGACAAGTTAAAAATATTAATTGTTAAGGACTTGAAATATAGAAGGGTACACTAACCCAAACAAATAGAGTAAACTAGGACAAATTACATTAGCACGACACAAACATATCATGTATAGTCAAACCACACAGAGTGAGAGATTATAAATTGTAAGGAGGATGAACATTTTAAAATAAATATAAGAAAGAGAGTTTTGAATAAGCAATACACTAATCTTTACCCACCAGTAACCCTAAAACAAGATTGAGTGCAAAGTGTTAGTGTTAATACCCCGAAGTGAGAATAAACCCCATTAAAAAGTGATAAACATGGATAAAACCGTAATCAAAGTTTATAAGTGCATAAACTAGGTTATAAGTTATAAATTAGTGAGATCTGATAATGGTCAAACGCAGGAAGGACTGTGATAGTTGAGAGGCCAATGTGAGTGGACACCCAAAATGTAACTAAATAAACTAATAGTGTTAAAATTAAGTTAGCTTTAGTGATAACTGATTATCATGGTTTTAAAGGTGTGTCAATTAATGTAACAAGTGACTATTAAGATTATTAGGAAAGTAAGAAAGATAGACTATCAGTGTGTCAATTCACCATATAGAAAATGTCAGTAATATTAAGGGATAAAAACAATGAATAATCATGATAAGAGTTAATAAGACATAGTGAAATGGTATTAGGTACCATTAGTTAATAAAACAGTGTCAGATAAGCTTAGTAATAAGGATTTTCTATAATAATCAAAATAATTAATTAAGGTTTATATGTTTGTTTTCTTTTAATGATACTATAAAATAATTATTACCCACTGAAGAGTATGAGTGGATAATAAAAAGTAAATAATTATGTTTTAATGAGTAAGATTTATGTTTCAAAAGAATTATGTTTTAATGAATAAAAAATTATATCTATGGGAATTGTTAAAACCATAAGATGCTATGTTATATGAGGCAATAAATAAGAAATAAAAACCAACAAAAACCAATAAACAAGAAACAAAATAAATACAGTCAGATACAATGACACTAAAGGCAGTTATGACAGTATACAAATTAACATATGAAACCAATAAAATCAAACACAATTACTAGAACAGACATAAACATTGAGCAAATAAACAGAATCATGTATTACAACAATCAGGACCCATACAAGGGGAGAATAAAATGTAATCTCAGTAATTAAAGAAAAAATAGTCAATTGCTATCTAAGCCTAGGCAGATTCCCAACAGTCAAACTACAAAAGACTTCAAATTTTAGAATTAAACACTGACATTAGTAAGACTAAGCCACATAAACTATGAAATACAATTAGACTATCATGTTAAGGCAGAAATATTATGATAATAGTGTAAATTAAGAAAACAGTATAATTAAATAAAATCCACAAAACTGTCAAAATGTTGATACCTAAGTAAATACTGTAGTATTGGATGTCAAATTAATCCTTGAGCCAAAATATGAACAGTGGTAATAATATTTACTACTAAAAAGGGAGTACTGAAGATTAATTATATTTAGAAGATCTGTGACCATTTTAAATAAAAATTCAAATATCTTAACAACGATCTCAAGCCAATTTCAGCCAATCAAAAATTGTGAGTTACCATGACAACAACCGTGTATTGACTAATTTTTAGTTAGGAACAATAATAACTGTAGTGACGCTAAACTGGAGAGAAGCCACACCGTAAAGGGCACAAATTTTTAACTCTAAAACAGTATAAGTGCCCATAAGTCGATGAAGAAGGACCAGAATAACTGACGAGAGGACATTCCAACCAAACTATACCAAGGACCAGCGCGGAATTAATCTAGATGACCAAAAAATATATGGAATCCGACCAGAAGAAGACGCCAACCATTCCTGAAGCCCAAGATTGAAGAACCGACATCAACCCATTACACCACTTGGACGACTGACAATACATCTTTTACCTACTAACGTTGAGTATAGCTGAATTTATTGATTTATAAAAAAGACAAATTCTCTTTCACAAAATTATAACTAAATGATAAAACTCTCACTATCACTGAAGGTATTTTCAAGGATTGATAAAATAAAAAAGTAACTTTGTAAACACTGAATGACCAAATGATAACCTATGTATACACCAACGACACTGTCACAATTCAACACCACAATATTTAATTTATAGTAAACCTTGTTTAACTTTAAATGATATGTTCTAATTTTGTTATCTTGTTAGATAAACCTCTGTTTCGTACTTAAAAGAACCCTATAGGCAGATTGATTTTGTAAAATAATAACCACACTGTCTTGCAGCTAATATAAACATTGTACTGCCAACCCAGCGATCCGCTGATTGAGCGAATATTGCCGAGGCTAAAATCATTGTATAAATTATTAATTTTATGAAGCGTTAACAAAAAATAACCAGTCAAAAGCCTAATAAAAGAGTGTGTACTGATAACAACTGTCCATTATTTACTTGTAAAGAATATTATGCATGTTTTGTTTACTAGCAGTGGGTCAACATAACCAACGTTATCTCAAGTTGGCAACACGTTTCCCCCACTCAGATGAGAATCAGTAACAAGCCAGACGGCGAGCGATTCGAATTTACAATAGTGCAATATCAAGCTATACAAATAAAAACTTTTGTTTTCACGAAAAACAATTTGGCGCCTATCCGGAATTACGAAAGAGTGAGAAGGGACAGGTAAGACACACAGGTTACCAGACGCTTCCGAACGACACCATTTACGTTCGCAAAACACATTACTAAAACTTCCAATTCTAAAACTAATAATATTGCAAATACACAAACTAATAATATTACAAAGTGGCGCACCAACTAGTGAGGCTAGAGTTACGACAGAATATCTAGCGGCAGGTACGACAGTAGGTAAATAAGATGAAGAGGGCATCATCATTAAGGCGAACGAAGGAGGCCGAAAAGGAAGTTCGAGCGGAAGAGAAGGAAGTGACTTCGGTAGAAGACGCCGAACAAATGTTACCTCCCACGGAACCAGTCAAACCCGTGGCAGAGAATCAACCGGAGAAACCCGCACGACCAGAGGACGGGAGTTTACTGGAAATGATGAGAATAATGATGGAAGAAACCTTGAACAAAAATATGACATTATTAAAGGAAGAATTAAATAAAACGAACGAAAAAATAGACAAGAACAGTAAGACCATGGAAGAAAAAATGGACGAACTGAAGCAAGACAGCCAGAAAAATATGGAGGTCTTAAACGAGAAGATAGCTGAGAATAATGAGCGGATTAATAAGAAGATCGAGGAGGAGATGTCCGAGATACACGGGAAATGGGAAGATACGAACCGTGAAATACAACAAACAAAGGAAGACTTCAGAGAACGGGTGACCAACCTGGAAGAAGACAGCCAGATCCGAATAGAGTCGATAAAAACTGCAACTGACCAAAATATGAAACAGGTACGGACAGATTTTGGAGAGAAGTGCCGGGAGATCGACACGGCCGTAAGCGAGGTTCGTGGACAAGGCCAGCAAAACAAAAATAAAATTGAGGAAATCCAGCAACGGGAGATTGCTAAAATCAGGGAGGAGTTAGAAATAATTAATAACAGACCGCCAATAATGACGCAGTACCAACACATGGACAACCGGGAAATGATTAACTTTAAGCAATACCGGCGAAACCCAATGGAGTTTTTAGAAAGAGTAGACGAGCAGCTGGCCAAAACTCGGGAGAACAGGTGGACCATTATCCGAGGCTACTTAGACGAGTATTTTCGAGATATCAACGATAATTGGTGGACGGCCACAAGACACGACCTCACGAATTATGAACAATTCAAAGATGTATTCAAAAGGAAATACTGGTCGGAGGCAACACAGAACATCGTGCGGGACAGTATATGTTTCGACAGATACGACGCCACCAGAGGGACAACTTTTACTGCATATTTCTTCGGTAAAGTCTGCCTAGCAAGGAACCTGGAACCGAAGATCCCAAAAGAAAGTTTGGTGACGAAACTTGCTTTTCATTACGAGGAAGGTGTCTCTAGAGCGCGGCTAGGTAGCCAAATCAAAACTATACAATCCATGGCAGCCCTTCTGGAAGATTACGAGAGAGAACGTTATTATCGTAGGAGCCGACAGCGGGACGACAGGGGTGAAAACAAAAATTTTAACAACGGTTACCAGAATAATAACAACAATTACCGGTATAATTATAATAACCGTAACCAGGTGAATAACACACCTAACGAGCCGCAGAATAGACATAACAATAATCCGGCTAGCCAACAAAATAACAGTTATAACAATAATAATAGGCCAAACAACACAAACAATCAATACAACGGGCCAAATAATACGCATCAACCATATAGGCCAAATAACGCCAATTACAACCGGCCAAATTACAATAACAACCCGAGTGACAATAGAAATCGCAATAATAACGATCGTAACTATCGTCAAGTGCATTACGTGAGGGCCGAAAGTGACGGAAGAAATAGGTCGTACTATCAGGGACGACGAAGTGCCGACCAGAATGCATATGGACACCGGTACAGCGATCATAATTACGGACGTGACACCAGAACCAACACGGGCCGAAGTCGAAGCCAAGAAGTGTACAGGCGTGACCGGTACGAAGAGGATCACAACCAGCCTGAACCCCGACCGTCAACGAGTGGAAGTCCGCCAACAAATCAACAAGATGATAGTAACAATCAGTCCGAGATGACATTAAACTAGGAGCGGCAGTGAAAAAGCTACTTATACCCTCACTGAACCATTCTATTGGGTTAAATCGCAACGTTATACAAACTAACGGCGAACGCACAATTACAATAGTGCGAAATAATTATCTGAAAAATATTGTGGAGGAATTGCTCGAAGAAGGTAACAACCAATCTGATAATAAACATAACGAAATTGCTTATATTTCAACGCAAGTCAACGGAGTACCAGCACAAATTATGATAGACACTGGATCCAATATTTCGTTAATCGACAGTATCGAGCTTCAAAAAATCCAAGAAGCGAGTAAGACAATTATACTTACGCTACCCATCAGCAACATTGTCCTTGTAGGAGTGACAGGACGGCAAAATAGAACCGTCCGAAAACAAGTGCAACTCGAACTGACAAGCAACGGACAAACCGTAACAATGACGTTTTTAGTAGCCAGTGGATTGCCATTCAGGATGCTAATTGGTTGCGACATGCTGCGCCAGTACTCAGCAATAATTGACCTGAGCAAATACAAACTTATTTTGAAGGAAGGTGACATACAGTGGATAACCGAACTGACCAATAGTGATGAAATACAGCCAAATAAAACCATGTACTATATCCAAAAAATACAGAAATACTGAAGAGCATATACTGAATAATGGAATTTATGACGAGACCGACAATGAAGAACTATGGCAAGAAAAAATCGAAGAAATCCGAACTTTCCAGAGAGAGAAAACGAGCGCACAATTGACAGTTCAACAAGCTGAACAACTGATAGAAGTGTATAATCGCTACAAGCACGTATTTTCAGATACACCTGGAAAGGTCAGAGATTATCAGTGCGAAATTGAATTCCGAGAGCCTGTCAACTTGATAAAAACATCTTACCCGATCACAAATTTCGATCGAGGAAGCAGTGAGAAGAGAAATTACTCCATTAATTCAATTTCCAAATGGCGAAAGATATCAATTCGATGACGTGCAATTTCATAATAAAATACTAGAAAAGACTGACAAAATCAGAGAAAAATATAAGCAAATGCAACCGAAACCCATACAATATCAGATTGGAGAGCAAATATTACTTAAAAACAGAGGATTACCAAGCACCATGGAAGGGATAGCCAATAAGCTATTGTTACTGTATGCAGGACCCTACATAGTAAGCAAAGACAACCGAAATAATACATATGAGATCGTAGACCCAAAGACACAAAGAATAAAGAGGACATTTAACCAAACCTCTATGAAAAAATATTATTAAAAACGAGAAAAAAAAAACATCCTGAAACCAATTGCAAATAAAACAGATCAAATGTGATGGCACAGAGATAGGAGAAATAGAGCCTAGTATGCCCAATTAGTTAGACAAAATACAATATCAAAACAAGTACCAATGTTAATGAGAGGATTACCAGTAGTTAGATAAACATCTGGTACTACTGTGAGAACAGATTCTGAACATAATGACAATAATTTTGGAATTGCTTTTGATTATTTAAGTGACAGTGATGATACCCAGTTTACGCTCACAGAATTAATTGCATTATTAGGTAAATATATTGTTTATATTCGTTTTACCTTTTATTAAAAAGAGAGCTTTTCCTTGAAATATTTTATTTATTACTGGAGGATTTGCCTGGCTTTGCTTGGGAGAAAGTGGTGTCATATTCTTACTTGCTAGGAAATTCACTTTAATTTGATACCATTTATGCTGTTTTTTTCACATCCACCAAGCAGGGGGGGATATTTATAATAATCCAAATTAATATGCACGTCAAATTGTTACTTACATTGAAATTCCCTTTAATTTGATACCCCACGTGCGGTATTTTCATATTTTTCATTTTTGACATCCCCCCCGGGCCCAAAACACCTACCTTATGTTGGTTCTCTCGTTGCGTAAAAAATTTGTGCCTAGTTTGGTGGAATCGGTCCAGTGGTTTTTCATATTTTCCATTTTTGACCTCCCCCAAAACCACCCATTTATTAAGCCCCAGGGCCCAAGAATTTTCAATAGTGCTTATATGCATGAAAAATTGTTACTTGCATTGAAATCCCCTTTAATTTGATACCCTACATGCGGTATTTTCATATTTCCCATTTTTGACATCCCCCAGGGCCAAAAACACCTATCTTATGTTGGTTCTCCTGTTGCATAAAATATTTGTGCTAAGTTTTGTTGAAATCGGTCCAGTGGTTTAGTAGGAGGTGTGGAATATAAATACACACAATGACTTTTATGTATATTAAGATACACATATTTAATAATATTATTCAACAGAGGAAGATTTGTTAAAATCGACCATTCCGTCTATCGATTTAATACTCCTAACGATGAAATAATAACTAAATCGTTATTTTGATTTTATTACTATTAAAATTTGAACTATTTTAAACAAAAAGAATGAAGACTTTATCATGATCCAATGGTTTATTTAGTAGTAAGGAAAGAAATTCACGGAATGTAAACGTTTTTATCGATTTTACCGCGCGCTGCCCTTAAATAAGGTTTTTTTTTTAAAAAGCCTGACCTTATAAACATGCAAAGATGATTTTAAACCGATATTTAGACCTTTTTCAATAACTATACCAAATATCACTTTGCCTCAATTTTTTAAGAAATTTTACTGTTATTTTTACTCTGGCAACTGGACTAAAGTATGAATTTTATAATGCAATTTAAATAAAGTAAAATGTTCAATGTCTAAATAGCAAAGTTTAAATGAAATGTTATGTAAAAGGAAGGTTGATAACAAAGAAAACATTTTGGAAAAGTTAATGGTATAGTAAATGATAAATAATTGATAATTAACTAATAGAAGTACAATTGAAATTAAAATATGTTTATAATTTTATATGCAAATGTAAGGATGTACGGCAGGGATTCTCAACCTTTTTGTGATTGAGAGCACCTTTCATAATCCGGGGCAAGTGGGAGAGCACCATGAAAATTTAATAATAATAATAATAATAATAATAATAATAATAATAAATACACTCATCAGAATTTCACTAATACAGTAGAACTTGGCTAATTCGAACGTGCATAATTCGAATTCGTGGATAATTCGAACTTTTACCGTGGTCCCTTGAATATCCTATGTAAAACCATGCAAAAACATCGTCTGTAATTCGAACTTTTTTTGGTTAATTCGAAATAAAAATTTTGCTCAAACTACAAAAAATCGCCTGCTGTATGGGCTAGACCACGTAACAATAGAGACACGACTGGAAAGAGACAAGCAGGCATCGCCCTTTGTGAACAGACGCTTGTCCTTTGTGTCAAATTTGTGGAATTGCCGTCAGTATCTGGCGATGACACATGACTGGCTCGTGTAACGGTACCGTCCGCCATTGTCCCTTGTTCCACGCCTCGTCAGTCAGCCACCCTCACTGTTGCTTTCAGTTCAGTCTGCCTGCATTCGTGGAAGTGTTAAGTCTTTTTGAATTTCTACTGTGCGAGCTGTGTCCTGTAGTGAGAGACCGTTCCTTTCTTTATACAGTACTGTATATACAGACTGGTGTGTTTTAGTGACGCTTATTGTGCAGTTTTATTGTGTTGTGTGTTCATCATGGCCCTTTCAAAACCAACACGGACCCAATACAAATCATTGACATTTGCCGAAAAAGTTACCGTTATACGGGAAGTGGAAAAGGGACAAAAAAAGAAATCTGAAATTGCCAAGGAATTCGGGATACCGCCAATACGCTGTCAACGTATCTAAAAAATAAAGAGAATATTTTGAATAGTGTGTGTAAAGCCAGCGACAAAGATAGGAAAAGAGCGCGAGGACCAGAAAATCCTGACGTGGATGAATGTGTAGTGAAGTGGTTTAAGCAAGCAAGGGACAAAAAAATTCCAGTCAGTGGGCCCCTCGTCAGAGCCAAAGCTGAGGAATTCGCATCTAGCTTAGGGAAAAATGATTTTAAGGCCAGCACTGGTTGGCTCGATGGTTTTAAAGAAAGGAATGGCATGTCTTTCAAAACTGTTTGTGGGGAAAGTGGATCTGTTGACGTTGAAGCTGCAAATTCATGGAAAGACGATGTGTTGCAAATGATTTCTGATAGAGACGCTAAAGACATTTTTAACGTAGACGAGACGGGCTTATTCTTCAAATGCACCTCCGACAAAACACTTGCTTTTAAAGGAGAAAGTTGTAGTGGCGGCAAACACAGCAAGGATCGCATAACACTTTTATTCGGAGCAAACATGGATGGCTCGGAAAAACTGCCTTTGCTAATGATAGGGAAGTCAGCCAACCCACGTTGTTTCAAAAATGTAAAAACGAAACCAGTTGAATATGAATCAACAAATAAAGCTTGGATGACAGGTGAAATTTTCGAATGATGGCTTTTGAAAATCAACAGGAAATTTCGGAATCAAAACAGAAGAATCGTCTTGTTTATTGACAACTGTACAGCGCACAACACTATTCCTGTGATGGAAAATGTAAAGGTTGTTTTTCCCTCCAAACATGACTTCGGTAGTTCAACCTATGGGCCAAGGTGTAATAAAAAATTTTAAGCATTTTTACAGACGGCTTGTGGTCCAAAACATTGTCAGGTGCTTATTTAGATGAGCACGAAAATATCAAGATTAACATCCTTCAAGCTGCCCGCATGTGCAACAGTGCTTGGGACCAAGTTACGCAAAAAACAATTGCTAATTGTTTTCGTAAAGGTGGTTTCTGCCACATTGAAGGTGAAGAGGAGAATAAAGCTGCTAGAGAAGTCGTACCCACTACGGATAACTGGGAAGATGTTGGACATGACGCAGGCATTCGTTACGAAGAGTTTGTAAACATGGATGAAGACTTGGCGGTGTGCGGTGAACAGACAGATGCGGAGATCGTGGCTGATGTTATGAACAAAAGAAATGATGGTACATCTTCAGATGAAGAAGGGGACCAGCTAAAACTTCCAGAGATACCGATTCCCACGGCTTCACATGCATCAAATTACATTCAAGACTTGAGACGGTTCGTTGAAGGACAGCAGAACGTAAGTGACGCTATTTTCCAAGCACTTAATAAACTTGAAGAGTTTACTACAACTCAGTGTATTAACTGCAAAATGCAATCAAAAGTTTCTAGCTTTTTTAAAAAACCGTAAATGCTATATTTTGTACTGAAACGTGTTTATACGTTTGTAATACATATGTATAAGGAATTTGTTTAATAAAATAACATATTGCTTTACTGAATTTCGGTTTTTGATTTGATTTTTCTACCCTTATTAAAAGTTTTCCTAATTCGAATTTTTGGATAATTCGAATTTTTTACTGGTCCCTTCAGCTTCGAATTAGCCAAGTTCTACTGTATCTAAGGAGAAGTCGCTTGCAGCCACACGTAAACAGTCCTCCAAATGTGAGTCATTTAATCTTGATCGTGCTTTGTTCTTGATGTATTTCATTAATGAAAAACATTTTTCACACAGGTAGGTTGTCCCAAACATCGCCAAGCATTTGAGAGAAGCATTTCGCAATGTCGGAAATTTCATTGTATCATTTGCACCCCAGAAATCTGTGACCTTTCCTTTTCGAAAAGATATTTTAAAGCTTGAGAGGACTGGAGCTCTAATAATTCAAGTTCCGCGCGAGCAAGATTGTGCTGTTGAATAATCTGAATTTTTCTGAGAGAGTCCACATTGAATTCAAATGGATTGAGTACCATATTAAACAACGGCTCACTTTCTTCGAGTACATGACAACGTGTAGCAAACTCTTTCAACAGATCTTGAATTGCCAGAACGACAATTTTAGGACACTCTGAGTGGGGACGACCAAGACTCGAGAGTGTATGTGCCAGTTCAGGAAAATGAACCAAGTCATTTTTACTTGCCGTCCCGAGGAATCTTTGTAACTCTGATCGAAAGGAAAATATAATTTCTTTCAGTTCACAAATTGTGTTTTTCTGACCCTGAAGACGTTTGTTCAGCTCGGTGAGATATTGAAATAGGTCTACCATGAAAGCAAAATTGATCTTGAAATCATCCCCGAATATTTCTGGAAACTTAGTGACATAATCGTTGGCAGAAATAAATGCTTTGATTTCTTCAAAAACTTCCCGGACCCTTGTAATTGCTTCCCCGCGACTTAGCCAACGAACATCCGCATGTAGGATTAGTTCTGAATGTGGAGCTGATAAATCATGCAAGAAGACTTTTAGTAAGCGTTTATTCAGGGGTTCAGAAACCAAAAAGTTGATCAACTTAACTATCAGTTTTAACTGTTCTGAAATTTCAGGAACAGATATAAGATGACTGGCTAAGTTTTCAACGTGAATTAAACAATGATCGTGAACAAAGGGAGAAAAATGTTCATCATTTTTCAGAAGAGCGACAAATCCTTTATTTTTACCTACCATGGAAGGTGCGCCATCAGTAACCACACACACAAGCTTTGATAAGTCAATGCCATTAGGTTTCAGGAAATTCGCGACAGCGTTGTAAATGTCTTGCCCCGTAGTTGTACCCGGGAGCGGTAAAATTGTTAAAAAGAAATCTTCTACAATTCCCACATTATCTATACAACGTACAAAGCACGCCATTTCTGCTACAGAAGCAATGTCTGTTGATTCGTCAACAGCAAGAGAAAAATAACTACATTCAGAAAGTTTCTGGAGTGCTTTTTGTTTAATTTGAGCCGCGATGAGGTCAACGCACCTGGTAACAGTGTCATTACTAAGTGGCACATTTTTTGCCGCATTAATCAAAACACTTCTGTATTTCTCAGGTATACTTTCAGCGAGAGTTGTCACTGCGGAAACTATGCACTCCTTCACAATTTCTCCACTTGTAAATGGCATCCCATGCTGAACAAGTTTATGAGACACAGATACAGACACTTCGGTTGAAAGTTTGTTAACAGAACTATTAACATTAAATGAAAAAGACTTCTGTTGACGTTGGAGTTGTGATTTTAACTCTTTGATTTTATGTATCATTGCATCTAATCCCGTGGGATATTGATCAGAAAACGTACTGTAATGAGTTTCATAATGTCTTTCACAATTTGCTTTTCTGAAACCCGATAAAGGTGCATGACACAAAACGCAAATAACTCCGGTATTCTCGTCATTAATGACCACCAAAACATCTGTCTTCAAGTTACCTTGAAAAGAATACAGTTTCTTTCTTTTTGCTTCGCTACTTTTATTGGAATCTTGGGTTGATGAAGAAGGTAACTTAGGTATCGATTCTTCACTACGTTTTCGTATTACAAATTTATCCATGTCGCTTTTTTAAGAACGTTCACAACACACTTCAAGGCGAAAGGAAAATTGCAAACTGACAATAATTACGCGTATTTCACAAATAACAGAACAGCAATACTACAACCAAAATACGTCATAAAACTGGTGTACACCGCTACACTATGTCACTCCAGTCACAATCTAAATAAAACTGATAAATCAACAACACATCTAATTTCTGCTTTCCGTGCCCTCAAACGGGATGGGAGGAGAGTAGTGGCATAGATAGAGGGGGCAAAGTATAGGCGCTCGTGTAAGTGGAAATGTCCAAGCAGAAACATTCATAGAGGTCATTTCTATCCTTGTCTACTGACGCATGCGCGAGAGTGGAACTCGCGCGGATCAGCTGATTCAGCGTCAGTTCAGCGTTAGAGGCAGACAAGGACAGAAATGACCCCTACGTGATTCCATCTCTCTTTTCCAGCCGGACGGTTTCTCAGCCAGTTCACCACCTCTATCTGTATACCTCTATGGTAGTGGCTGCTCTTAAAGTCTCATTGGCAAATTTCGAAATTTCTATTTAAAATCTGAAAATTGATTGGTTGAGCTAAGTGTAAAATGCTACGTGACTATTTCTGTGAGAACGTACTTCAAGCTGCCAAGTTTAGGGATTTCAGAGGCAATAAAATTAAATATTTTGAATAACCGCTTCTTTTGAGGGTACTACTAGTACGTGTTTAACAGTCCATTTACAAGATCAGACAACCTGGCGCCTACAGTAATAAACCCCTCGTCGTAGGCTGTCTCTGCCTTTTAAAGCTGCAAACAATAGAGTCGGTATCGGCTTGTAAACTACGGACAATTCCGGAAACCATTGCAAGTAGTGCTCTTAGAAGTAACAAAGGTTTCCAAACAGTATTCTGCTATACTCAGTTGTTGGTGGACAACAGCTGTACGGCCGTGCTATATAGTTCATAATTGAAAATTAGGGGTCACTGTTGCTCGCGAGCACTTTTTTATTCATCCATGATGAGCACCATTTTAAGTTACGCGAGCACTACAGTGCTCGCGAGCACCAGGTTGTGAACGGCTGATGTAAGGTGTGTAATTTCTGATCAACCTTAAATGTGAATTGTTTGTTTTAATGGAATAATCGCAATGTTAATTATGAGCGTATTGTATGTATTATGTTAGTGTAGAAATTTTAAATATACCCAAACATATAAGAGTTGACCTTCCGTGAATTGTAGTAGCGGTGTTAGTGTGAGCCTTATATATGTCTTTTGGTAGTTTCCCCACATTTCGGGCGGTCACGGTTTCACCAGGCCCTGGCCGTGGAATTATGTAAGTAGATACAAAACTGATGAACTTTGAAATTGAACGGAGGGTAACCAGGGGAAACTACATAACTATGGAACAGCGGCTATCGTCGAAGGTGACGGTAGTGCCGTACTAAGGGTGTGTGAATCATTTTAGTAGGATTACTGGTGTCCTCGGACATCAGTAATACCGAATTTTTATATAACGCTGAACAAAGAACGGTATAGGCAGCGTCTATACCTTATATATGTAAACTCCAGTTCTTGGGAATGCAAATGGACACCACAGTCCAACACCAGGAAACAATAGTGTGTGTGTGGAACAGGAGCTGGCAGTTACAAGCCAGGGGTATAAGGGGGGACTTTAAGTAATTGATGAAGTAGGAGGGTAGCTGAAAAATCAGTGAGAAGGTGACGACCTCTGTAAACAGCGGGCGGTCAGCTTATAACATGACTCTATAGAGAGTTGGGGGTTGACAATCCAAAGAGCTGTTCAGTAACTGTTGCTATGACTATGACTCAATGAGTAGCGATGTATGTCCCTATGAGAGCAAAACCATTTTAAGCGCTAGATTTAATTGTAATGATTTCAGATAACATTGTATGATAATAACTATGTAATTTTATGTATTTGTAGTAATTGTATGCAGTATGTTAGGGAGAAGGATTAAAAAAAAAGGTACTTTATATAATTGTTGAAATGTATTTAGAGTAAGGTCAGTCGCCTGACCAGGAACATCAACTGATTGCTGGTGTTATATATGTAATATGTCACTTACAAGTAATTTGCAGAATTTTATCAAGGTAATTAAATGTTTGAATATAATTAAAGGTTTGAATAATATTTTAATGTGCAAGAGATTTTGAAGTAAATGGAGAAATGTATTTGAGATAATTTTGAATTTTCAATGGGTTGTAAAAGATAGAATTTGGGTGATAGTAATTGTTTAAGTAGGTCATGTGAATCAATCAGAGGTAGTTTCAGATGGGGGTTAGACAGAATAAGATTCTTGGGAGTCAAAGTAATGTAGAAGTTGAGTATTGATAGTGACACAGTAGCTATGGGGAAAATATGTAGAGTAATGAGTGATATATTAAGGTAATAGAGAAATGGAGATATTTTGTAGATGAAAGTGAGGTAATGGGAGAGTAATTAGTTGATAAGTGATTTTGTAAGGGGGTGGTGTGATAAGGAGTCCTCAACGAAAAGCGTTGTGGCGGGAGGGGAACCGATATGCGCCGGAAAGGGTTACCTAGGGAGGGTCCAGGAACCAAATAAGGGAATGAGCATTGGGAAGGGAACACATATCCTGAGTACAAAGGGGTAGAGAGTATTTTGTTATAAGGGTAGAATGATGCGAAATGAGTTAGAGTAGTAAGTTAGGGGCAGAGAATGATTAGTAGATGTTTTGATAGAGGGGTGTCATACTAGTTAAAGCTGTTAAGTGAGTATTAGAGTCAGAAGGGGGGGTGAGATTATATGTAAATGCCAAGTTAATAAATCAAATCATTCTGAATAATGGAGAGTCACCCAAACTAATTGAGAATGAAAATATTAAAGAAAGAAAGTCATAGTTAAAATGCAGTAATAACTGAAACAAGTGACAGATTTTAATAGAATTTGAGAATGATATGAAGCTATAAAATCTGTAATTTTTGGTCAATTTAATTGTAAATTTTATTGTTTATTGTAAGATAATAATAACCATGTTAATTTTGAATGTTCTATTTGATTATGTTATATTATGTTTGAAGGTAAAAATTTTAAAGATGTTTCATGTATTTTACAGTGTAGCTTTGTGTAGTGTATATATGTCAAGGTCATTCACTTGACCCAGAGAGATCAGCTGATGACTGATGTTGGAGACAGAACCATTTTCTGATAATTAATTCACACAATGTCGTTCCTGAATTAAATTAAATGATTTTAAATTTTTTTTTGGATCGATAAAAGAGATTTTGGTAAATTTAAATTTTTTTATAAAAAAAAAAAAATTTATTTTTGTATGCCTGCCATATAAATGAGGTTTTGAGATTCGGAATATATTGCAGTTTATAGGTATTACTAGTGTACTAGTGTGTTTAGGGAGTTATACTGTTTAGTATGTATCTATAAACAAATATTAGAATAAGCGAGTTAATGATTTAATAAGATGTTCAATTTGTGTTTTATGATTGTTATTAGTAGTGAAGAAAATTGATAGAGCTGATAGATTCGTGTAAAAGATTTTAGGATTTTGATGAAAATAATAGTAATATAACAGTTTGATTTTGAACTTAAGTGATTTTTTGAAAGAAATTTAAATGATTTGAATTTAATTATCTGCTGTGTTTTGAGTTGAAAACATAAAGCTAATTTGCGAAAAGAAGTTTAAATTTGCAAAACGAAATATTACGAAAGAGTTGAAGTAGAAAATCTGTATGTTTATTAGTAACAATTGACAAAATTGAATTTGTTCAGAATATAGAAATGAGTATGTGTACGCACCCAGTACTTGCCAAAAGCGACCCAGTGTGCATGTAAGGGGGAACATATCGGTGGAGGATAGGGCATGGTATAATGCCAGGGTTTGGATTTTGGGGTGGAATGATAGAAGGTTAGGTGTACTATGGTGAGTACCGGTCCGAGTTTATGGTGTTGGGATCTCGAGTAAAGAAGTCCAGTAATCTCGTTCAGGTGCAGCTATAGTCGCCGAACTAGGGGGGTAGTTTACCCATGATGTGTAAAGTATTAAAAGGGGGTTGTTGGCGCCATATCCTCACCGATCCTCTTAGGGGTAGCAATGAGTGTTCTTCTGTCTCGACAAAAGACCTCTCATTGGGGGGGGGGTATTGTAATGGGGCAAAATGGGGTGTTTTATTTTATTTCATATTTTAATCAATGTATAAATACGGCAGCGAGTCCCCTACGTAAAACGGTTACAGTCAAACAAAGAACGCAGTAACGTTGTAATTTTGCAAGCGGGCGCGGCAAGATGCATTACAATTCCAAGAAATCAAATGTGTGTGACACACTAGTGCGCGCAACACCAACAGGCACGCGGACAGGACGCTAAGCCGTCTCAACTGAAGTCAACCAAAATGGCCCACGATGTTACATTTCTTGCCACGAGGTGGTATGCAAACAGAAATACGGACAAACCACACCCATTTGAGTGACGTGACTAGTGGCCTCAAAATATCAACCCAAATGCACATGAACAACAGCGTACTTTGGGTACAGTGACGAACATTTTCACACAAGAAGGCATTGGTTTTCCTGTCCAGCAACCCGACGTGGTGGGAGATTTTTTGGTAACGCTCTACCCAGTTGACTAACCACCATGGCCGCAGCCGGATAAATACAACCGGCTAGCGGGCCAGAAATTTCAACCGATCGAAACAGTATGTATAAGTAATCAAAAAGGTATAAATCAGTGTAAAATAGTATGAACCAGTGAATAAGTGCAGCTTCCAAAATCAATGGAACAATAACATTATCAAAAAAGGAATAGTGTGTGTGACGCGCCATGCGGTCGACGGAGACGCCACGGTAAACTGTAACTGTATCCAAATCAAAATTATTATGATTTTATATAAAAGGGGGTTTAAAGTAAATATATAAAAGGGGGTTTTCGTATGAGTGAGTGGATGGGCAATCGGGGTCATTTTGATAGATTCATAAATATATTAGAATAAGTTAAAATGTTAAAATAAATGTTTATGTTATATCTGTTTTAAAAAGAAAAAAAGAGCTGCAATAATATGTGAATTGAGGTAGAAGGATGAGTAAGGTGTGTATTTGAAAGAAAGTAGAGAATGCAATTAAATTAGATTTGTTTCAAATGAAAAGCGAGTCGAGTACGTTATTAAGGTAATCTGAAGGTCATACTTGTATGTCGCAGTTCGTGTGACGAACCTTGGACTAAAAGATAAGTCATCACAATGAATAAAATTTTAATAATTAAATGTGTTAATAAGAGATTACACAGTGTTCAGTCTAATTTTTCTTTGCAGGGTTACATGGATAGTTTGTTAAAGTCTCTTTAGTCTTTATTTGTTTACGCGGAACTAATTCCTCGCCGCGACCAAAGGGTAAAAAAGAGGGCATGAGCAGAGCAGGTTACCCAAAAACTCTAACATTTGAGAAAACTCGGATGGCTCCTGAGATGTTGCCGATGGGAAATCCTATCGGGCACACGGCTAGTCATATGTTAAATCATATAATAAATACAAACATTAATTTTAAAAATAAACTATGTATCATAAATGATGTCAAACAGGTGATTTTTTTTTTTAAATGTGATGCTTACTAAATGGTTTATTTTCTTTTCTGACAAGAAATAGATAACTATGTCTACATTTTTGATTCCTTCACTTGCTAAAGGGTAACAAATTTCTACCTTTAAAATATATTTCCAGATTTGGAAGATTGTTGGAAATGTTTATGCATGACTTAAATAAAATTTATTAAAACAATTTATTTTAATTTTATTTAAAAATTAATAGTTTTACCAACTGATATTATAACACACTTGAGACTGATATTATATTATGTTGGACTGTATACAACTTTTTATATGATTTTAAAAGTGACGTCAATGAGAGAAGACTTTTGTGTATATAGTATGATCATTCTAGTTGTCAAGTAAAAACAATAAAAAATTGCCTTCCATTTTTTATTGCATATCAAATGATCAAAATAATGTAATTTATGGTATGTAACTAAGACCACAAAATTTTTTCTAAGTGGTTAGCAAGTGTAACAAATTGATTTTAAGGTATATAATACAAAGATAAATACACTTTTAAGTGCCACAATTTAATCATGGTATTTCACTATCCATATTTAATAATGCCACATTACTACTATTAGTAGCCTAGTGTCAGTTGTAAACAAAAATAAGAATATATATATATAACATAAACATTTAACTTTGTTACCTTTGTTTACTTGGATGATACAGGTTAATTCCATGTGGTCCAATACCCAAACTTGCATTTTTGCATACAAACAACTCTTCCCCAAAACTTTCTAGAACTGAGATCTCTTTCAGAAGCCAATATTCAGCTGCTGAAGTCTTCATGCCCTAAATTTTCAACATGACAGTAAATTTAAATGTGAACAGTTCCATTATTCTTACATAAATGATTTAAACATGTGTATCTATACACATCAATTATTGACACAATGTATAGTAATACTGGAAGCTAAGGCATAATTGGTTTCTACATGGTCAAGTCCAAGGCCACTTTGGAACTCTGAATGGTGTGAGAGGGAATGAATAATCAGCTGTCATGCAAATTGTCATCGTATGAAGATGTTGCCAACATATTTCATTCCCATCTTCATTTTGATATTATTATTTCTATTTATTATTAAATTTAATGTTATTTTAGAGCAATTTATTTTGATTGTTATTTATTTTTGTAGTTAATTTACTTGTATCATTACTTTAATTCTATCATTACGTATCTTCATAATGATTACATTATCATGCGTTAATGTGTTTTTTGTTGTTAAAATGGATACTTCTCCTGGTAGCTCGACAGAGAAAATTACTCACAATGAAGCATGAGAAGTAATGTTTTACAATTTATGATACTAGTAGTGATTAAAGGAATACTAACTTCAATTAAAAGTGATTTCGAATGTTACTGCAGCAACTGAGTTATACTCATATGTTATCGCCTATTGCATAAGAGGGAGAAAAACTAAAATCAGTGAAAAAATCAGTTAGTCCAAAGACAAGCATAGACATTTTGACATCTATGTTATTCAGGTAACAGACAAATTAGTTAAAAAAAAAAGGGTAAGCCCAAGTGACATAGCGAAGTGAAACCAATTGATTTAGAATTAACTTAAAAAAAAACTAGACTATTACATTAAAGCTAAACGTTTGTAGATTCTTCAGCATGTTTCAGAATTTTTAATAACGTCCCATGTGTATCTTTAGTTACATGAGTATTACTAAATATTAAAAACAGAATGTAACTAGTATACATATTGTAACGTAAAATAAAGTGTGCGGGATATTTAATTTATTTGTTTTAACATAAACGAAAAGCCCAACTGTTGTGAGCGTCACTTTGTAATAGAATCTTTATGTGGTTTGTAAAAATTAATAATTAGTGTTATTTGTGTTTAATAGGTCAAATTGTAGCTTCTCTTATCATTTACGGGTAAACCGTATTTCTCTCTGTTGTATTCAAATGTTGCCGCCTTGCCACCTGATTGGCGCACGCCTTCCTGCAGTGTCGACTTGGCTAACGTTTTGCTTTGACGCTTTCACTTCAATATACTCTTATTTATTATTGTAAATTAATTGAATCAAACATACAGAGTTGCAGAATGAGAACATTTATTGACCCTTTAAAAGATTTCAATTTCCTTATAATACATCAAATTTATTTTTTGTACCGGCTATTACACTTGTTCGGTTGGTACTTGCTCAGTTCCCGTGTTTTGTACACAAGTCGTCTTAACGTTAGTTTACAGTTAAAATGTTTTTTCTCAGGGGTGTTAATAAGTCCTTTCGGCTACAGAAATATATACTTACGGCTAAGACACACAAATTTATAACAATCCTTATTACTAGTTACACAAAAAAATTACTATCTTATCCTATTCAAGTAAGTAATTACCAATGAAAACTTAGTAAAATTTTGGGTTAGGTTTTGTTCATTAGAGAGGTTTGTCAATTATTTATTATATTTTGCTTTTAATAATTATTAATTAATTAAAGTTTAAATAGTGATTTTAACAAAGCATTTAGTTCTAAATCGGAATAGTGATCAGTGAAGTGAAATAGTTATTTATTAATTTTTACCAAAAAATTGTGAATTCGATAATGGGATTATGTTTATACTCATCGATTTTCCGCTGAAGATCCTGCTGTCGCCTTCTTCTTCTGGATAACTCCTGAGATGTCGTCTTCTTCTATTCTTCGGAAGTTTATTTCTCTTGTCCCGACGGTTATCCTCGCAAACTCCGGCCTCGCACTCCTTCTGTGATCATCCGTCTTCTTCTATTGATCTATGTCCCGATGATCTTCCTTCGCGATCCGTTGTCGTCTCTTCTTCACTGCGTCTTCCCGGCTTCCTCGGATAATTATGGTTCGTTGATAATTTTTATTACACAAAATTTTGTTCAGGATTCCCTGGGATGTTATTATCTTCTTTTGGTTTAAATTAATTTAAAATTCACTTTAGTAATAAAATTTTAGTGTGAGAGCTACTCGATCCACTCTTGGCGTCGGTCAATAATACAGTAATGAAAATCTAACGGTTTTTTGGCAATAAATTTCTGGTTGCTATGGTTACCTAATAAATTATGCTAATTCTCATTGGTCATTAACTTAAGTCATTGTTATTTTTAACATCTTTTTTAGTCTAATTTTACCAAAATATCTTCAAATGAAGATTTCTATCTTATATTAATAGCTAGAGTTATTACATGAGTACTATTCTTCCTAATTTTTCATGATGATCATTTTGATACCCCTCATGCCCACTTTTGAATAGCTAATTATATTTTTATTATTTTTCACATTTATATTTTACATATATTTTATTCAAAATTGGTTGTTATTCATATATTTTGGTATTAGGAATACTCACTTAATTTGTTTAACCATTTGGTATACTCTGCTTTAACTTTGGACTATTATTTGTTCTCAAATCTATTAAATTTTTATTTAACAGTTAGGCCTAGAGCCCAGATTTTATTCTACCAGATTTTATTCTACTCCCATCTAACATTTCTTAATAACATATTTAGTAATTCTAATACAATTTTATAAACAAAACAAGCAATAAACATCAGTGTTCCTAACTCCACCTCTTATTATAAAAATATTCCTTGCCAGGTTCAAGCCTGAAATTAAACTTCTAATTAGTTTTCTGTTTTTTACTATTATTTTGCTTATCTTATAATTCACTACATTCTATGGTTTTTTGAACAATAACAAAACTCTTATAATACTACTGTTACACTGTACATTACACGATATGTCTTACTTACTAATCCCTTCACTTAAATACAGTGTCTGTCCTTCTTATTTTACTATTCATTCTAATAACTTAATTTTTACCTTATTTTATAATTCTTACTTCCTATTACCTAAATTCATAATAGCACAATCAGTTTAATCTTACTTGCTAACATAAAGTTTATCAAAGATTGTTTAGCTATTTATTATAGTCTGCTTATAAAATACTTTATTCTGCACCCCCACTGCACTTTTCCCTTCCTAGAAGGTTTCTTTATTTATTATCACTCTCACTTTTTTCATTACATGCTATACCTAGCATTTCACCACTTATTTATTTTTATACACATTTTTAATTCACTCACTTATTTATTCACACGGTTTGTCTGATTATTTTGATATCACTGTGTGATTATGGGTCATGAATAACTAGTTTACTTTCAAATCACTCTGATCACTTTTGGTTATTACTTAATTATTGCCTTTGTTTGGCTCAAAGCATCTTTGATTGGCTTTGACTATTATTATCACTATTAATTTGGATATGGTTAGTTTCTAACTCCCTACCTTATATTATAAGTACATTCCTTTATCAATAATATATACATGACATTATTATTTTCCATTAACCTTATTACCCTAGGTAAATCTCCTCTACTCTACAATTATATCAGTTCATTATTTAAATTACAATATAATGGTCATCATTTGGGATTATTTGATTACACTTAGGTCTCAACTGCTTCTTCATTGTTTCGTGGTTCCTTTGGTATTTATCCGATCTATTGTGTCAGGTCATCGTCAGGTTAACAGTCATTTGTCATTTTGGGTTACTGGGTTATTGATCTCTAAGTTTATAAGTTTTTGCCTCTTATTCTTATCTTCAGCTTTTTATTTTTATAGTTAAATATCACTGGATCTTTACTACCTTGTGTCATGTTACAATATAACACTTACAACGATACATAACATACATTTGATATACTGTAATTTATGTGGCCCCACATTCTTTGGGACACCTAAATTATACAACGATACCTTTTGTATATGCAGGTTGTAAATAATTATAACAATACCAGGTGTAACTATAATAACACTTTGAGTACCGTGGCGTTTGTACCCTATGACCAGCAGTTTTTTAAAAAAAAGCATTATTGTATAAACACTCATAAATACTTAATACAATGTAATACTAAAAAAATAATTATACCACACTTTTTCCTACTTTCCTTTTATGAAAATACTTATAATATTTTTATTATTGATTTTATATGTTGCAACTAAAGCTGTTAAAAAATACGTTTTGTACAATTATTTTAACCAAACAATTCTGTAAAATATTGTTTATCGATTTTGTAACTAATAATATAGTAATTAAAACAAACACGCTCACTGCTATCAATAACATGCAAAATAAATACGAAATAACCACAGAAAAACCGCAAACCTCACGTAAACAAAAATCGCAACTTTCACCTTGAACATGCAAAATGTAAACAAAGTCATGACGCTACCAACTGTACAAATTATTTTCCTAAAAAATATTTTCTTCAGTCAGTGATGCAATCTGATGGCAGAAACACGAACTAAAATGTCAAATAAAACTTCTGCATTCATTCTGTGGCATAATAGTACGACACGAAGCATTTGAAAGCATTGAAAAGCGAGTGGCATAATATTATGCCGCCTGTCAAAATACCAAGTCCACTGGCGGCGCAATATTATGCCGTTGGTCCTTAAAGTGATAAGAGTAGTAAATTTATGAGTAGTTAAAATTTCATGTTTTTTATGGAATTGAGATAGCACAAATCATAGATAATTTGATTAAGCACTCACTGTATTAATTTGAGCATCTTAGTGTAATTTGCGTATTTTTGGCACATTTATTTCGCACTGACTTCGCGTAGTGTGTCCTATTAATGTCATTTTCTTACTGTGGATAACTATAAAATTTACACACACTTTGGTGCCTTTTGTTTGTTTATACACTAATTAGTTTTCACACAGTGAATTAAAATAATTATTTTAGTAATTAATTGGGGAGGGTAGCTGAGATTCCTGTCTGTACATGCATCACTAACACACACAAGATACACGCGTAACACACATACAATCGAGCAGGTGTTCTTTGCCTGTTGGAACAGGTTAATTTCTCCCCTAGTATAACAATGAAACATTTTTACAATCCCAGACCTGTCCATTTACCCCAAACTTATAATAATTTTACAAATTTTATATTTATTTAATTCAATGCTCAATACAGCATATGGCTGTATCATTGCACACTATTACAAAAGTAATGGTAGAATATTAGTTCTATTGTAATTAAACACACACACACACACACACACACACACACACATGGTCACGCATGCATGTTACTAATAATAAAACGAAGTGGGGCGTTCAAATTAAGAAAAAAATTGAAATATTGAATATCGCATGTTATAACTCTATCTTTTTCACTTTATTTAAAATAAAAGGAAATTTAGAGAATGAAACAGACATCTGTTGTATAGCATTGAACAACTTCCACGAGTTAACTAATATGAACCTTGATCCCACACAATTATTTGCCTTTATGTAACCGTATGTGCGAATATTGTACTAAACTCGATCTGTGCTTTTATTAAGTCGCACATTAGATCCGTTACTTTGTTATAAATGCTTGGTGTAGTATGGTTTAACTGTCGCTGATTATGATGATCGTGATCGCGCTAATAAGCCGTCCCGAATCTTGTTGTTGTCTGTTAATCCTTACCTATCCTTACTCACTGGTTTTTTCTTCCCAATAGGCGCCAAATTGTTTTCCCTTAAAACAATTAAAAGATTCTGTATCAGTTTATTTGTTTACGATACTCGCAGACTGGCAGGAACTCGAATTTCGCTTGTCTGGGGAGACGTGTTGCCAACATAAAATTTGGTAAAATAATTCTATTCACTGCTACAGAACACAACATACATAATACATTTGAAATAATTACAGGACTGCTAGTAACGATTCATACTTATTTATTTAACTTGGTAGCTCATTAATTTTCAATAATTATTGTACAATTGAAATTATTATAATAACTTTTAGCCTCAGCAACAAATTAATTGTTTACTCAGCCGAGAGCAGGGTGGCAGCACAAGATAGTTTGACGACATGATGGTCGCCGTATCTTCTTATTTATATAAATTAAACTGCCCATGAATTCTTTTGAGTACGAAAAAAAATTTTAGAACAAGATATTTAAATAAAGTACACCACCTTACAATTGTGGTAATGAAATATGAAAAAGGTTTACATTAAATTCAACTCTGTGGTGTTAAAAGTGTGTGTCAGTGTTATCGTTTAACACATAGGATATCTTATAGTTACTTCAGGTGTTCATAAATATTTTTTATTAATCTTTGAAAGAAATAGGAGTTCCAAGTTCATAGTGAGAGTTTTCTATTGTGAGAAAAGTGGATCAGTTTTAGTTTTTTAATTAATTATAATTTAATTTACACTTAACACAATCACGGTGTTAGTGTTATCGATCATCAATGGTTTCTTCATTGTTGTTAATACATGCATCTAATCTCATATATAGGGTTGTCGTCTTCGTTGGCGTCTGTTTCTTTTATTACAATTTTTAGTTACTTATTAATTTTGTAACTTCATTTATTCTTCCTCCTGGTGTGGCTGGAACTCTTGTTTACTTCAGGTGTTCAATTTGGTTTCATTCCTTTTTGATCTTCATACTTATTTGCTTTTTAAAAGGTCCGCATCAGTAAAGCGTCTATACTCTGAATTGTTAATAATGGAATCCCGTTACCTAACAGTCAAAACTATAATAACGTTCTGTTTCTATGGTAACCGGCTTGGCTCTGATTGGTTAAGTACATTTGAAACTATTGTTATAAATCCTGGTTTTTTGTTCAAAATAAATAAATATTTTATAAATGTTATTTTTCCTTGGGGATCTTTCCAATGTTTGAAATATTAACATAGATGTTCCTATTTTCTTTCAATGATCAATTTGACATCTCATAAGGCTGGTATAGGCCCTGTACTAATGTTTTTGTAGAAAACTGATAATTCTATTTTAATACATATTTCACTTATTTATATTATTTATCACAATTTTGACATGTTATTCTGGTTATTTAATTGTAATTACATAATTTATTTGGTCCTATTATTCAATTATGGTATTCAATTGTTTATTATTGGTTTTCTGAACTTATACAGCTATGTCATTGATAGGCCTAAACTTTAACATCTTAGAATTTCTTAATTTGCTCTATTTAAACACTATTTACTAAGCACATATGGTTTGCTTGTTTGCATTCGTTCTTATTGGTTTTTGAAATACATTGAACTGTTTTTACAATTTATTCATGTCATTATACTTTTACCAAATTATTTCCTATCTGATACTTTACTTTCTATTTATATTATATTTATTAATTTGTTGTTTGTTATTTTTTATGTCATTATTAGTTTTACTCCTACTCCCATTTCTCACCTATCTATTTAACTTAAATCTATTAACAAAACATAACATATAAATAACTTGATGGTCTGTATTTGGTTCAGCCATGTTTCTTATCATTAAACATAATTATTATATTGCATATCATTACTCAAAATGTTCATACTCTTGGTAACATAAAAATAACTCCTTCTTATTAAAATTACAATTATTATCTTATATGTCATTAACTAAAATGTTCATACTTTTCATGACATAGAACTAACTTCTTATTAAAAAATACAATTATTATCTTGTATGTCATTAACTAAAATGTTCATACTTTTCATGACATAGAATTAACTTCTTCTTATTAAAAAATACAATTATTATCTTCTATGTCATTAACTAAAATGTTCATACCCTTCATCTCCTTATACCTTCCTTACTTATATATAAATACAAACATATTATTGTAAACTTCTGCCTTCTGGGTTTACACTCCCTTAAACATCAAACAAACAAATTACTTTTCATTTACTTAATAACATAACAATTTTGTGAGTACTGTATTGATACTCTCTATTCTATATAGATAAACTTTCTATTGGTAATAGAATATGTTTTTATACTTCTTACCCTCACACCTATTCTGTTTCTTACAGTTTAACACAATTCACTTATTTTCTTAAAATTATAAGTCGTTTATTTTAATATTACCACCACTTCACTGTTTGTGGTTACCACTTCCTACCTATCTCTCACTCTTGGATCGGGTTTTAAAACACAGTTTTATAGTCATTTTTCTATATTTTATGTTCTACCTTCTTCTTTCACTATAGGGTTATTAAAATTACATACATTCTATTAACACATGTTTTCTCTTAATTACTATTGGTAGTGTACTGTTTCCTTACATACTCTATATAATACTTGTTACTAATTTTTTATGTATTATTTGTGTTCTGGTATTGTTTGTCTCTCTCTCTCTCTCTCTCTCTCTCCTATGGCGCTACAGCCCAAGTTGGGCCCTGGCCTCCACCAATCTCCGCCTCCAATCCACTCTATCCACTGCAACCCTCCTCCAGTTTCTTATCCCCATGTCTCTCGCGTCCTCTGCAACACCATCTTCCCACCTCTTTTCGGTCTACCTCTAGGTCTCGTTCCCTCCCATGTACCCAGCAAAGCCCTCTTAGGGTTCCTGCCATCCTCCATTCTCATAACATGTCCGCCCCAACGCAGTCTTTGAATTCTTATAAATTTTGAGACTGGTATCTCTTTATATATTTGATGCAGTATTGTTTGTCTACCTTTGATTATTTTATTTGTCTTCATATGTCCTATCACTGGTGTTGGGGCTTGTTCTACCTACTCACTTACCATATCTATTGGGTTATTTTGGTTAAATCGCATTGTACTATCCTTTTTTCAAGTTTTGTTTCGTTGCTTGCTACATTTCTCTTATCAGAGGTTACTTTTATTATTACCTTTATTTGTTTGATCACATAATTATGTTAACTACCCATTCCTTTATCTCTGACTCATCCCTTTTTATTCATAGTGTTAATCATTTAATATATTATTCTTATCATGTTGCTTCATAAATGTATGTTGAAGATATGTACCCTTACATATTGCCCTGCCACTAAAATTGATTATTTCAGCAAATATCGTTCAGGTGTTTGGGTGAAATTATCAATCATATTTTTAATTTATTTTATTAATCACTTGTTAGTTTTGAGCTATCGGTTCTTAATGCTTTATTTAGTGTCAGTATTCTCTTTGATTTCCTGTATTATATTCTAGTTTAATGTTTTTTATCCCTATAATATCTAATTCCCTAACATTTCTTCCCTAAAAATTATATTGATTCGGACCGGAGGAGGGTACTTTTGACTCCTCTGCTCCGCCGTCAATTATATCATCTGGGTACAGAGGAACGTATCGTCTGCCCAGGCATATGATTGCTGGATCATCTACAGTCAACCATTAACAAAATTATATAAGCAGTCTAAGTACGACTATAAATAAATATCATTATGGGTTTCTCGACATTATTGTTATTTAGATTATACAATACATTATTTCAAATTATAATTTTTTTTTTCTTTTTCTTCTGACTCATACTCTTTAGCTCTTAGTGATACGATATTACTGGTGGGTATGATACACATGATATTATTATTATTACTTTATATAATATTGAAAACTTTCTCAAGTGAAACTTACTTGTCTGTTTTGTATGTAGAACACGTTTCGGCGTCGTGTTCGCCTTCTTCAGCTTTGCGACAGACTGCCAGTACCTAGCAACGTTTGTTGGTTGGAAGGTATAGTGGGGGTGGTGTATAGAGGAAGGGGATTGGCGCGGGGATCCGAATTATTGTTTGTTTTGTGTATAACTGTGTCGAAAAGTGTATGTGATTTATATTGCAATTGGTCGTTTAGTATGTTGTTTGGTTGTGTTGTGTGGTGTTTGTATATTTCATATTGTTCAGCTGTGTTGAGTTTTCGCCCTTTGGGTAAGAGGTGTAATATTTCAAGATTAGTATCTATGTTGGTGTAGCTATGGTTATGTGTGTGTATGTGTGTGGCAAACGCAGAATGTATATTGTTGTTGGAAAGGGTCTTTAAGTGTTCAGAGTAACGGGATGAAAAAGATCTTCCCGTCTGGCCTATGTAGAAACTATTGCAGTTATTACAATTTAATTTTTAGACACCTGTTCTATTGTATTTGTCTATGTCCTTGTTTGTATCGTTGATGTGTTTTTTGATGGTATTGTTGGTTCTGAATGTTATTTTGTAATTGTGTTTTCTGAATGTGTTGGCAAGTTTGTGTGTGCTGGAGTTATGGTATGTGAGTGTGATGTATTTCTTGTGTTGTGTGTTATTGGTATTTTGTGTTTTGTTATTTTTGTTTTTGATGCGTTTGTGTAGTTTGTTTATTAAATTGGGGTTGTAACCGTTTTTCATTGCTATGTATTTGATTGTGTTGAGTTCGTCAGTATAATCTTGTTTACTTAAGGGTATTTTGGTTAGTCTATGGAGCATATGGTTGAAGGCTGCATGTTTATGTTGTGTTGGGTGATTTGATGTGTTGTGTATAACCATGTCAGTTGTGGTAGGTTTCCTGTATATTTTGTACGTGTGTGTATTGTTAGTTTTGTTAACTGTCAGGTCAAGAAAATTTATACTATTGTTTTGTTCAATTTCCAAAGTAAATTTTAATTTGTGGTGTATCGTGTTTATGTATTTATGGAAGTTTTCAACTTGTCTTATGTTGCGTTTGAATAAAAGTAGTATGTCATCAACATATCTGTGCCAGTAAATGATCTTGTTGGTGTATTTGTTGTTGTTTATTATGTGGTTCTGTTCTATGTTGTGTATATATATTTCTGCCAGTATTCCTTATATGGGGGATCCCATCGGGAGACCGTCTGTTTGTGTGTATATCTTGTTATTGTATGTAAAGTAATTTTGCTCAGTTATTATTTTGGTAAGTGTGATGATCTCTTGTATGTGTGTTTCAGGTGTGTTGTTTTGTCTGAGTAAATTTTCTAGTGTTAGTATGGTTTCTTGAACTGGGACATTGGTGTATAGATTGGTGATATCAAAAAATGCTAGTGTTGAGTTGTGTGGGATGTGGATGTGTTCAGTTTTCTTGACTAGGTCGATGTTGTTTTTGATAGATGTGTTGTTACTGAGATTAATGTTTTCTCTGATTATTTTGTCTAAGTGTTTGGCGATTTTGTGGGAGGGAACTTGTGTGTTGTTTATTAATGGTCTGATGGGAATGTTAGGTTTGTGTATTTTTGGTAACACATTTAGTATACTCTGAACACTTAAAGGCCCTTTCCAACAACAATATACATTCTGCGTTTTGCCACACACATACACACACATAACCATAGCTACACCAACATAGATACTAATCTTGAAATATTACACCTCTTACCCAAAGGGCGAAAACTCAACACAGCTGAACAATATGAAATATACAAACACCACACAACACAACCAAACAACATACTAAACGACCAATTGCAATATAAATCACATACACTTTTCGACACAGTTATACACAAAACAAACAACAATTCGGATCCCCGCGCCAATCCCCTTCCTCTATACACCAACCCCACTATACCTTCCAACCAACAAACGTTACTAGGTACTGGCAGTCTGTCGCAAAGCTGAAGAAGGCGAACACGACGCGGAAACGCGTTCTACATACAAAACAGACAAGTAAGTTTCACTTGAGAAAGTTTTCAATATTATATAAAGTGTAGTGCAGTGAAAGGAGATGATGAACAAACAAGACAACTATTATTATTAGTTTTTTATTACTTCTCTTTCAACACTAATTGTTTATTAATCGGGTTCAGGATGCTTTTCTTGCATTTAATATTTTTTTTTTGAAGATTGGTTATATGTGTCCTTTCTACTTTGTGTATTTGGGTCTACGATCTCATATGTATTATTTTGATTATCTTTACTCACTATATAAGGTCCGGTGTAAAGTAGCAATAGCTTCTTGGCTATCCCTTCCATGGTACTTGGTAACTCTCTGTTTTTAAGTAATACTTGCTCTCCAATCTGATATTGTAGGGGTTTTGGTTGCAATTGCTTATATCTGTTTCGTATCTTGTCCGTCTTCTCGAGTATGTTGTGAATTGCACGTTATTGAACTGGTATTCTGCTCCATTGGGAAATTGGATAAATGAAGTAATTTCTCTGGGTGGTGGTCTTTGGAACATTGCTGTGTATGGTGTTGTTTCAATAAACTGGTGGTGCGATAAATTTATAGTTTTCGGCCGCTGGTATGTACTCAGACCACTTACTGTGCTGATCGTAACAGTATGTATAGAGGATTCTCTCCACTTCTCTCAAGACTCGTTCTGGAGGGTTGCTGCTTGGATGGTACACTGATGTCTTGTATGTTTTTATTCCGTGGTTTAGCAAAGTGTTCTTCCATTTATTCCCCTTGAATTGCGTTCCATGATCAGTGTTGATGCATTTGGGCGTTCCCACTTCACTAATGTATGGTACTAGTATTAAGTTTAAAATTTTCTGGGTAGTGGCACGACTGATGGGGTACAGCTTCGTGAACCTGGTGTAGTGGTCGAACACAATAATAAGGTATTTGTATTGATGCCTCCCACCACTACGCGGAAATGGTCCGCATATGTCAACGAAAACTTTCTCCAATTTACAAGAGGTGGTGATAGGTATCATAGTGCCCTCTTTTCTGTCGTTGTTGACCTTCACTAGTTGGCAGATGTGACATTGTTTTATGCATTTCCGTACCTTTCTGTTGGTGTCTTTTATGTATACGTGTTCTTGTAAGGCCTTTACTACTTTTAATGCACCCATGTGCCCATATCTCTCATGATAATCGAGAATTAGGTCCTTCTCTGTGGCCTGATGTATGGCTATTTTCCAGGTGTTGAATTTATATCTGGTTTTAGTGAAAAGTATTCCTTGGTGATTGCAGTAATATTGGGATACATGGTCGTCTTGGTCTGTTAACCGTTGTCGAATTTTACTCAGCTTGGGATCTTGTTCTTGTTGTCGTTCCAGTTCTTTCATGATGTTGGCCAAGTCAGTTCTGCTCTTAATAATATGGTATATTTTAATGACAGTCTCCTTTTCTCCTTCGTAAGTCTGGTCTTTAATGTTAACTCTGGACAGGGTATCGGCTACAACATTTTTCTTGCCCGGGATGTATTCCCAATTTAAATTGTATTCCTGTAATACTAAACTCCATCTAGTCAATCTTCCATGACTTAATTTACAATTTCTCAGGAATGATATGGACTTGTGGTCAGTCCTTACGGTAATCGGGTACCCCAAGATGTATGTCCTTAATTTTCCACAGGAAAACAACGCTTAGCAATTCCTTCTCCGTGACATTGTAATTTCTCTCGCTGCTATTTAATACTCTACTTGCGAAACTGATTACACAATGATTCCCCTCTTCATCCTCCTGGTACAAAACAGATCCGAGGCTAACGTCGCTGGCGTCGCAATTTAAGTAGAATGGCTTGGTGAAATTGGGATGACGTAACATTACTGACTCGATGAATTTGTCTTTAATAAGTTGGAGTGTCATGTCTTGTTCGACTCCCCACGTCCACTTGTCCTTGGATGACAATTGATGTGAAAACTTTGCTGTCATTTCCGAGTAATTCCTTTGAAACTTCCAGTAATAATTGCATAGACCGAGGAATGACTGGAGTTGTTTCTTGTTTTTAGGTGTCGGAAACTTCTGTATGCATTTAATTTTTTCTTGTGATGGTGTTGTCCCATGTCCAGACAAGTTGAACCCCAAAAATTGTACTTCGTCAGCCAAAAATTTGGATTTTTACAGTTTGAGAGTTATATGGTTGTTTGATAGTTTTTCTAATATGTGTTCTACCTGGCGACAATGTTCATCCCACTTATCTGATGTTATTAAGAGATCGTCTACGTAGACTGTTGTAAACTGTAGGGCATCCGGTCCATAATTTTTACAAATACTGCTACTGAATTCACCAATCCGAAGGGTAATCTTTTAAATTGGTAGTTCCGTCCTTCAAATATGAATGCCATGTACCTTCTACTGGATGGGTGTAACTCGACCTGCCAATAGCCGCAGACAGTGTCCAATATACTGATGAATTTGGTCCCGTAGAACTTTTTCAGGATTTCTTCTATTTCCCCTGGGGATGTACGATCATTTACAATGTTTTTATTGATCTCACGGGCGTCTAGACATATTCTCACCTTCCTGTGTTTCTTTGGAACTGCTAGGATAGGGCTGGTGTAAGGTGAGTAGCTTGATTCAATTATGTCTTCTACTATTAATCGGTTGATTTCTGTTCTCACCGCTTCCTTCAATGAAAATGCGATCGGGTAAGATTTTTATTAAAGTTGACAGGCTCTCTGAATTCAATTTCGCACTGATAATCTCTGACCTTCCCAGGTGTATCTGAAAATACGTGTCGGTATCTATTGTACATGTCTATAAGTTGTTCAGCTTGTTGAACGGTTAACTATGCGTTCGTCTTCTCTCTCTGGAAAGTTCGGATCTCTTCGATTTTTTCGTGCCATAGCTGTTCATTGTCGGTCTCGTCGCAAATTCCATTGTTCTGTGTTTGTTCCCCAGTATCTCGGTATTTCTGGATATGATACGCGGTCTTGTTCGATTGTTTTTCGTCACTACTGATTAATTCTGTTGTCCATTGCAAGTCACCCTTCTTCAAGAATAGTTTGGATTTCCTTAGGTCTATTATTGCTGAGTACTGGCGCAGCATATCGCAACCAATTAACATCTGGAATGGTAATCCACTGGCTACTAAGAATGTCATTGTTATGGTTTGTCCGTCGCTCGTTAGTTCTAGTTGTACCTGTTTTCGGATGGTTCTATTCTGTCGCCCGGTCGCTCCTACAAGGACAATGTTGCTGATGGGTAGTGTAAGTATAGTCAACTTACTCCCTTCCTGTATTCTATGGAGTTCGATAGTGTCAATTAATGAAATGTTGGATCCCGTGTCTATCATTACTCGCGTTGGTACTCCATTAACTTTAGTCGAGATATAAGCAATTTCACTGTTTTGGTTGTTATCAGATTGGTTGTCTTTTTCTTCGAGCAATTCTTCCCTTATATTCTTTAAGTAATTATTCCGTACGATTGTAATTGTTAGTTCATTGTTTGCGTGACAATCGATAGTATCGCTCCCTTTCATAATCTTCTAACAGGGCTGCCGTTGATTGTATTGTCTTGATCTGACTGCCGAGTCGTGCTCTGGAGACACCCTCTTCATAATGAAAGGCAAGTTTTTTGACCAAGGTCTCTTCAGGAATTTTCGGCTCCAGGTTCCTCGCTAGACAGACCTTCCCCAAAAAATAGGCGGTGAAAGTCATCCCTCTGCTGGCATCATACCTGCCAAAACATATGTTATCTCGGACGATGTTCTGGGTTGCCTCCAACCAGTATTTTCCCTTAAACACATCTTTGAATTCCTCGTAACTTGTGTCTCGTTGCCGTCCACCAGTTGTCATTTATATCTCGGAAGTATTCATCCAGATATCCTTGGATGATTGTCCATCGATTCTCCCGAGTCTTTGCCAGCTGTTCATCAACTCTCTCAAGGAATTCCATCGGGTTCCACTTGTACTGTTTAAAATTGATGACCTCCCGGTTGTCCATGTGTTGGAATTGCAATATCATGGGTGGTCTGCTATTAATAATTTCCAACTCCTCTCGGATTTTGGCGATTTCCCGTTTCTGGATCTCTTCAATTTTATCCTGGTTGTGTTGACCTTGCCCGCGAACTTCGCTTACGGTGGTGTCGATATCCCGGCATTTCTCTCCGAAGCCCGCCCGTACTTGTTGCAGGCCCTCTTCGGTCCTTGTCCGTAACAATTCTATTTTAGTCTGGCTGATTTCCTCAAAGTTGGTTATTCGGGAGTTAACATTTTCTGTGACTTTTTCTATTTCTTTACTGGCGTCCTCTAATCTGCCGTTAACCATTGTAATTTCTTGTCGGACTCCTACCACTCCTCCTCGATTTTCTTATTAATTTTTTCATAATTGTCTTCAATTTTCTTATTAATTTTCTCATTGCTCTCTGCTATCTTCTCGTTTAAGACCTCCATATTTTTCTAGCTGTCTTGCTTCAGTTCGTCTATTTTTTCTGTCATTTGCTTATTATTTTCTTCCATCTGCTGGCTGATTTTTTGGCTGTCCTCTTTTAATTCCTCCTTATTTTTGTTCAACTCTCCCTTGAAATCTTCTTTTAAAGACGCTATATTTTTGTTGGTCTCTTTTAATTCCTCCTTGAAATCTTTTTTTAGTCCCATTATCGCCCTCATCATCTCCTGGAATCTCTCCTCCTCAGTTTGTGTTGGTTTTTCTGGTTGGTTTTCTGACTGTACGGGCTCAGCAGGTTCCATGGGAGGTAATATCTGTTCTACGTCCTCGACCGGAGTCGCTTCTTTATCATCCATGTCGACGTCCTCCGTCCTCTTCTTTGGTCTGCCTCCAGTAATCATCTTGCTCTTATTTTTTCGTAATCGCCGCTAGATACAATTCTTCCTGTAAATCTAGCCTCACTAGTTGGTGCGCCACTTTGTTATAGGGATATTATTATCTTATTCTGTGCACGTATTAAGTTACACATTGAATGCATCAATTTGTTATTATTCTTCTTGTAGTATGGTTTCACTGTCGCTGATTATGATGATCGTGATCGCGCTAATAAGCCGTCCCGAATCTTGTTGTTGTCTGTTAATCCTTACCTGTCCTTACTCACTGGTTTTTTCTTCCCGATAGGCGCCAAATTGTTTTCCCTTAAAACAATTAAAAGATTCTGTATCAGTTTATTTGTTTACGATACTGTGATGAATGATTCGAATTACTCGCAGACTGGCGGGAACTCGAATTTCGCTTGTCTGGGGAGACGTGTTGCCAACATAAAATTTGGTAAAATAATTCTATTCACTGCTACAGAACACAACATACATAATACATTTGAAATAATTATAGGACAGCTAGTAACGATTCATACTTATTTATTTAACTTGGTAGGTCGTTAATTTTCAATAATTATTGTACAATTGAAATTATTATAATAACTTTTAGCCTCGGCAATAAATTAATTGTTTACTCAGCCGAGAGCAGGGTGGCAGCACAAGTTAGTTTAATGACATGATGGTCGCCGTATCTTCTTATTTATACAAATTAAACTGCCCATGAATTCTTTTGAGTACGAAAAAAAATTTTAGAACAAGATATTTAAATAAAGTACACCACCTTACAATTGTGGTAATGAAATATGAAAAAGGTTTACATTAAATTCAACTCTGTGGTGTTAAAAGTGTGTGTCAGTGTTATCGTTTAACACATAGGATATCTTATAGTTACTTCAGGTGTTCATAAATATTTTTTATTAATCTTTGAAAGAAATAGGAGTTCCAAGTTCATAGTGAGAGTTTTCTATTGTGAGAAAAGTGGATCAGTTTTAGTTTTTTAATTAATTATAATTTAATTTATACTTAACACAATCACGGTGTTAGTGTTATCGATCATCAATGGTTTCTTCACTGTTGTTAATACATGCATCTAATCTCATATATAGGGTTGTCGTCTTCGTTGGTGTCTGTTTCTTTTATTACAATTTTTAGTTACTTATTAATTTTGTAACTTCATTTATTCTTCCTCCTGGTGTGGCTGGAACTCTTGTTTACTTCAGGTGTTCAATTTGGTTTCATTCCTTTTTGATCTTCATACTTTGTGATGGTACAATTCTGGTGCAATACTAAATTTATAAAAACATGGTACAAAAGACCATAATTATTGTATTCATATATTTTTAACAATTATTTGGTAATAATTATTTAAATATTTCATAATCCCTGTAAAGTTTTGGTGAGTGGACTATATAACTATTTTATAAAACACAAATGTGAATTGACAGGATTCTGACCGTTTTCATTGCAAAACGACAAACACAGCAAAAAACGTATGTAACATAGAGCGATAAAGTGCCTAGCCCTGATGACGTCAGTGGTAAGGAATGCATATTTCCGTAAACAACTCAAGGCTTGGCTATAAGAACAATAGCCTGGTGACGTAGTTTTCGCCCCACCTACGCAATGTGAAACAAAGACTCTGGATCATTCCATCCTGAAGTGTGAACGCAGCCGGCCGGCAGAAGGTTCACCAAGTGTAATTTTAACTTTTACACCACCAAAAGTGGATTAAAACAGTGTTCAGATTATAATACTTCAAGATGTGACCGGTAGCAATCGGCGAACTCGCGGTGTGCGACGTTCGTAAAATGGCAGCTGAGTATTAGCTATCCAAAATCTATTCAAATTCATAATGACCAATTCAAAATCTTCAAAAGAGCTCATTTATTAAAATTGTACCAGAGAATGAGAGAGAGAGAGAGTGCGAGGGAGAGAGTGACTTAAATCATGCTGGGTTGTGCGAACTATATATATGTTTAATATTTAATGTTTAATAATCACATATCAAATGTTTAATGTTTATTTTGGAGGGTTAAAATGTTCTAAGGGTTTGATGTTTGCTAAACGCCCCATGGCGTAATATGTACGTGTTTGGTACATATTAGAGTCAGTTTTTCATATGTACTTAGAGTTTTTGGAAAATAAATTGGGTAATATGATTGGTAAAAAATACAAGTACGAGTGAGTTATTTCAGGTATATTTCGCAATTACTGGTTCGTCTACACGAATACTGGACCGAGAGGTAAGCCTAATGTCTATGTTGTTGCACAATCTGGCAACACGGCGCCCGATAATTATTCAATGTTTTTGTATTATCACATTTGGTCGCCTTGCGAACAGGGACTCTACATAAAACGTAATTTTATGTGGAGTAATACCTACCAGGAAAGCGAAATAATTACCTGAAGTAACTGCGAAAGTACGCAAACACGGGAGTACAATAAGGTCAGATTTCTAGGTTATAAACATATATGTTTTAGTAAGATAAAATAGCAAAAATGAGTACTAATGACAATATAACATTAGAAATCAGTACAACTTATGTAGATTTGACTAGTGAGATGGATGTTCAACCAACTCAAACTTGTCAGATTGACGAGCCTGATGCGCTTGCATCTGTTGTATCTGTAGAGACAGATAAAGTCGCTACCTCCATCTCAACTAAGTCAGAAAATCAAACAGACGAAACAACTGCTGCTTTGATGCAGTTATTATTAATGAAATTTGATAATTTTGATAAAAAGTTAGATGAGCAAAAAAGCGATTCTAATATTAAATATACTAATTTAAATGACAAATTTAAGGAACAGAGTGTAAGATTTGATAATTTTGATAAACAATTTAACGAGCAGAAAAATGAAATCAAAAATAGTTTTGAGGTAAATTGTGATGAATTAAAAGACGAAATTAAAAACCGTAACACTAATCTTATTAAGCAATGTGATATAGTAATTTCAAAGTTGGATGAGCAATTAATTCAAATAGAAAATCAGAAGGTAAGTAGTAGTGAAAATATGACAAAAAACGAAGTACTGATTAATAAAGTAAATAACAGTGATAATTTGAATAATGAATTTACAGGTAGTAAGAATATGATGTTAGAAAAAGATAATGAAAGTATTATGAGTGAAAATGAAGTGTTTGAGTGTATTGAGTCAGAGAGAGAGCTTGGAGAAAGTATTTTTGTTAAAGGGGTGCAGGGGTTAGAATTTTCTTTTGATGTTGTGTTAGGGGGTGAAGAAAAGTCTTCACGTATTTTTAATAAGGACGAGAGTTCCTTAAATTTATATTTGGGAGACGAAAGGTCTACAAATAAAGTTCCTTGGTGTTTTTGTGTACCTCATAAGTGGTGCAGTAATTTTGAGTTAGTGACCCCTGCATATTTGGAAAAAGAGAGTGTAACTTGGTGTTATGGTGAGAAATATATTAAGAAAGAAAGTGTAGAGAGGTATTGTGAGAGAAAGAAAGTAATAGAAATTTTTAAAGTAAATAGAAAGTACAGAGAATTGGTAGAAAGGTTAGGGGTAGATATGGTGGATGAAAATAATGAATACTTACCTTGTAGTAACAATGAAATTGAAATAATAATAGGTGATGATAATAATGGTATCAAGTACTTACCTGTGGTAGAAAATTATGATGATAATTACAAGATGAATAACAAGATTATAACATATGAGCTTACTGATGTAGACAGAAACATACTCGATCGTGACTTAATATATGATATTGAAATTGTGAATGAATATGAAATGTTTGATAATTATTATGATTATAATGTTTCTAGTAATAAAATTTATTCACTAAAAAATAAGATAAATAGACCTAAGATTAGAATGTTATTCAACGATGGAGGATAGATTGTTTTATTGTGTAATGAACATTAAATATATGTGAAAAGTGGTTTTGAATTGGACTGCATATGGACTGATTTTGATTAATGACAAAATAATGTGTTTGGATTGTATAATTTTCATTGTTTTATATGTGTTTATATCAATGTATTTATGTATTTTGATGTTGTGTATTACAGGTATATTTTGTGTACACCAGGTATGTTTTAATAATTGTGTTAATAATTAACAATTAACGTGTTTTTGTTTAACTAAACAAGTTTAAATAATTGAATAATAATTAAAGATTATTACTCTTAATTATTGAATTAATGTGGTACAAAAGAAAGTTGTACTATCTTTGTAACAGAAGTTGTAAATTATTAATTGTAATAGAAAGTTCTAATGAAGTAAATCATTATTTAATTGGTAATTAAGGTAATTCCTAATGAATATTAATAAATGATTAAGTAAGAATATATATATATTTGAAAAGTGAGATGTACTGTTATGAGCAGGTGAGAGATGAATTACAATTGTCAATGATTACAGTAAGGTAGAATGTTTAAACAGGAATAGAGCCTGGGTATAAATAGAGGCAG
This sequence comes from Magicicada septendecula, assembly GCA_034769895.1. Classification (NCBI taxonomy): domain Eukaryota; kingdom Metazoa; phylum Arthropoda; class Insecta; order Hemiptera; family Cicadidae; genus Magicicada; species Magicicada septendecula. The sequence continues at coordinate 402,399,157 of CM068367.1, forward strand.
GTGAGTTATGCAATTAATGTAAATGGGAGTTAGATAGTTAAGAATTTTAAAGAAAATAATACAAAGAAAGTATTAGATATTTTAGGGACACAGTAGTTAGTGATTATTTGTAGAGGTGAGTAAAGTCAAGGTTAAACATTTATTTGTTGCTGATGATATTTTGTAGTGGGGGTGAGGTGATAAGGAGTAGCCAACGTATAGCGTTGTGGCAGGTAATAGCGTAGTTTAAGGGAGTGTTTGTCGAATTTTTTGGAAGGGCAAAATATTATGAATGTATATAGCCAGTTAGGGAACACCCATCTCTGTACAAAGACGCGCGGTGCTATAGGATTTATCGTCGTAATGAAATTAGTGAAAGGTGTTTATAATTGAGAAATTGGTGTCATGATAGGTAAATCTGGTTGTTAGTTAGAAGAAAGGTGAGTAAGATTATAATAAGTACAGGAGTCACCCAGACTAATGACTAGAAGGTGAAAGGTTAGGTAGTTAGGTAGGTAGAAAATTCAGAGTAGAAAGGAATAAGAAATAAATGATGAAATAATAATAGCGTAATATGAATATTAATAATAAATTTGAAATAAATTAATAATTATAATAAATAATTGATGAGTAATTAATGAAAGTTTAGAATTAATTAATTAATTGAAATTGTAACTTAAATGATTTAAATGCAACTTTAAATAGATAAAATGTGCAAATCTTAATCAAGATTAAATATGAATTAACCATTTCAATGTATTACTGTATTAATATAATGATAAGGTGTATTATTATGTATCACGTATTATGTGATTTAAACTGTTTTTACAATTTATTCATGTCATTATACTTTTACCAAATTATTTCCTATCTGATACTTTACTTTCTATTTATATTATATTTATTAATTTGTTTTTTGTTATTTTTTATGTCATTATTAGTTTTACTCCTACTCCCATTTCTCACCTATCTATTTAACTTAAATCTATTAACAAAACATAACATATAAATAACTTGATGGTCTGTATATGGTTCAGCCATGTTTCTTATCATTAAACATAATTATTATATTGCATGTCATTACTCAAAATGTTCATACTCTTCGTAACATAAAAATAACTCCTTCTTATTAAAATTACAATTATTATCTTGTATGCCATTAACTAAAATGTTCATACTTTTCATGACATAGAACTAACTTCTTATTAAAAAATACAATTATTATCTTGTATGTCATTAACTAAAATGTTCATACTTTTCATGACATAGAACTAACTTCTTCTTATTAAAAAATACAATTATTATCTTGTATGTCATTAACTAAAATGTTCATACTTTTCATGACATAGAACTAACTTCTTCTTATTAAAAAATACAATTATTATCTTGTATGTCATTAACTAAAATGTTCATACCCTTCATCTCCTTATACCTTCCTTCCTTATATATAAATACAAACATATTATTGTAAACTTCTGCCTTCTGGGTTTACACTCCCTTAAACATCAAACAAACAAATTACATTTCATTTACTTAATAACATAACAATTTTGTGAGTACTGTATTGATACTCTCTATTCTATATAGATAAACTTTCTATTGGTAATAGAATATGTTTTTATACTTCTTACCCTCACACCTATTCTGTTTCTTACAGTTTAACACAATTCACTTATTTTCTTAAAATTATAAGTCGTTTATTTTAATATTACCACCACTTCACTGTTTGTGGTTACCACTTCCTACCTATCTCTCACTCTTGGATCGGGTTTTAAAACACAGTTTTATAGTCATTTTTCTATATTTTATGTTCTACCTTCTTCTTTCACTATAGGGTTATTAAAATTATATACATTCTATTAACAAATGTTTTCTCTTAATTACTATTGGTAGTGTACTGTTTCCTTACATACTCTATATAATACTTGATACTAATTTTTTCTGTATTATTTGTGTTCTGGTATTGTTTGTCTCTCTCTCTCTCTCTCCTATGGCGTTACAGCCCAAGTTGGGCCCTGGCCTCCACCAATCTCCGCCTCCAATCCACTCTATCCACTGCAGCCCTCCTCCAGTTTCTTATCCCCATGTCTCTCGCGTCCTCTGCAACGCCATCTTCCCACCTCTTTTCGGTCTACCTCTAGGTCTCGTTCCCTCCCATGTACCCAGCAAAGCCCTCTTAGGGTTCCTGCCATCCTCCATTCTCATAACATGTCCGGCCCAACGCAGTCTTTGAATTCTTATAAATTTTGAGACTGCTATCTCTTTATATATTTGATACAGTATTGTTTGTCTACCTTTGATTATTTTATTTGTCTTCATATGTCCTATCACTGGTGTTGGGGCTTGTTCTACCTACTCACTTACCATATCTATTGGGTTATTTTGGTTAAATCGCATTGTACTATCCTTTTTTCAAGTTTTGTTTCGTTGCTTGCTACATTTCTCTTATCAGAGGTTACTTTTATTATTACCTTTATTTGTTTGATCGCATAATTATGTTAACTACCCATTCCTTTATCTCTGACTCATCCCTTTTTATTCATAGTGTTAATCATTTAATATATTATTCTTATCATGTTGCTTCATAAATGTATGTTGAAGATATGTACCCTTACATATTGCCCTGCCACTAAAATTGATTATTTCAGCAAATATCGTTCAGGTGTTTGGGTGAAATTATCAATCATATTTTTAATTTATTTTATTAATCACTTGTTAGTTTTGAGCTATCGGTTCTTAATGCTTTATTTAGTGTCAGTATTCTTTTTGATTTCCTGTATTATATTCTAGTTTAATGTTTTTTATCCCTATAATATCTAATTCCCTAACATTTCTTCCCTAAAAATTATATTGATTCGGACCGGAGGAGGGTACTTTTGACTCCTTTGCTCCGCCGTCAATTATATCATCTGGGTACAGAGGAACGTATCGTCTGCCCAGGCATATGATTGCTGGATCATCTACAGTCAACCATTAACAAAATTATATAAGCAGTCTAAGTACGACTATAAATAAATATCATTATGGGTTTCTTGACATTATTGTTATTTAGATTATACAATACATTATTTCAAATTATAATTTTTTTTTTCTTTTTCTTCTGACTCATACTCTTTAGCTCTTAGTGATACGATATTACTGGTGGGTATGATACACATGATATTATTATTATTACTTTATATAATATTGAAAACTTTCTCAAGTGAAACTTACTTGTCTGTTTTGTATGTAGAACGCGTTTCGGCGTCGTGTTCGCCTTCTTCAGCTTTGCGACAGACTGCCAGTACCTAGTAACGTTTGTTGGTTGGAAGGTATAGTGGGGGTGGTGTATAGAGGAAGGGGATTTGCGCGGGGATCCGAATTATTGTTTGTTTTGTGTATAACTGTGTCGAAAAGTGTATGTGATTTATATTGCAATTGGTCGTTTAGTATGTTGTTTGGTTGTGTTGTGTAGTGTTTGTATATTTCATATTGTTCAGCTGTGTTGAGTTTTCGCCCTTTGGGTAAGAGGTGTAATATTTCAAGATTAGTATCTATGTTGGTGTAGCTATGGTTATGTGTGTGTATGTGTGTGGCAAACGCAGAATGTATATTGTTGTTGGAAAGGGCCTTTAAGTGTTCAGAGTAACAGGATGAAAAAGATCTTCCCGTCTGGCCTATGTAGAAACTATTGCAGTTATTACAATTTAATTTATAGACACCTGTTCTATTGTATTTGTCTATGTCCTTGTTTGTATCGTTGATGTGTTTTTTGATGGTATTGTTGGTTCTGAATGTTATTTTGTAATTGTGTTTTCTGAATGTGTTGGGAAGTTTGTGTGTGCTGGAGTTATGGTATGTGAGTGTGATGTATTTCTTGTGTTGTGTGTTATTGGTATTTTGTGTTTTGTTATTTTTGTTTTTGATGCGTTTGTGTAGTTTGTTTATTAAATTGGGGTTGTAACCGTTTTTCATTGCTATGTATTTGATTGTGTTGAGTTCGTCAGTATAATCTTGTTTACTTAAGGGTATTTTGGTTAGTCTATGGAGCATATGGTTGAAGGCTGCATGTTTATGTTGTGTTGGGTGGTTTGATGTGTTGTGTATAACCATGTCAGTTGTGGTAGGTTTCCTGTATATTTTGTACGTGTGTGTATTGTTAGTTTTGTTAATTGTCAGGTCAAGAAAATTTATACTATTGTTTTGTTCAATTTCCAAAGTAAATTTTAATTTGTGGTGTATTGTGTTTATGTATTTATGGAAGTTTTCAACTTGTCTTATGTTGCCTTTGAATAAAAGTAGTATGTCATCAACATATCTGTGCCAGTAAATGATCTTGTTGGTGTATTTGTTGTTGTTTATTATGTGGTTCTGTTCTATGTTGTGTATATATATTTCTGCCAGTATTCCTTATATGGGGGATCCCATCGGGAGACCGTCTGTTTGTGTGTATATCTTGTTATTGTATTTAAAGTAATTTTGCTCAGTTATTATTTTGGTAAGTGTGATGATCTCTTGTATGTGTGTTTCAGGTGTGTTGTTTTGTCTGAGTAAATTTTCTAGTGTTAGTATGGTTTCTTGAACTGGGACATTGGTGTATAGATTGGTGATATCAAAAAATGCTAGTGTTGAGTTGTGTGGGATGTGGATGTGTTCAGTTTTCTTGACTAGGTCGATGTTGTTTTTGATAGATGTGTTGTTACTGAGATTAATGTTTTCTCTGATTATTTTGTCTAAGTGTTTGGCGATTTTGTGGGAGGGAACTTGTGTGTTGTTTATTAATGGTCTGATGGGAATGTTAGGTTTGTGTATTTTTGGTAACACATTTAGTATACTCTGAACACTTAAAGGCCCTTTCCAACAACAATATACATTCTGCGTTTTGCCACACACATACACACACATAACCATAGCTACACCAACATAGATACTAATCGTGAAATATTACACCTCTTACCCAAAGGGCGAAAACTCAACACAGCTGAACAATATGAAATATACAAACACCACACAACACAACCAAACAACATACTAAACGACCAATTGCAATATAAATCACATACACTTTTCGACACAGTTATACACAAAACAAACAACAATTCGGATCCCCGCGCCAATCCCCTTCCTCTATACACCAACCCCACTATACCTTCCAACCAACAAACGTTACTAGGTACTGGCAGTCTGTCGCAAAGCTGAAGAAGGCGAACACGACGCGGAAACGCGTTCTACATACAAAACAGACAAGTAAGTTTCACTTGAGAAAGTTTTCAATATTATATAAAGTGTAGTGCAGTGAAAGAAGATGATGAACAAACAAGACAACTATTATTATTAGTTTTTTATTACTTCTCTTTCAACACTAATTGTTTATTAATCGGGTTCAGGATGCTTTTCTTGCATTTAATAATATTTTTTAATTGAAGATTGGTTATATGTTTCCTTTCTACTTTGTGTATTTGGGTCTACGATCTCATATGTATTATTTTGATTATCTTTACTCACTATATAAGGTCCGGTGTAAAGTAGCAATAGCTTCTTGGCTATCCCTTCCATGGTACTTGGTAACTCTCTGTTTTTAAGTAATACTTGCTCTCCAATCTGATATTGTAGGGGTTTTGGTTGCAATTGCTTATATCTGTTTCGTATCTTGTCCGTCTTCTCGAGTATCTTGTTGTGAATTGCACGTTATCGAACTGGTATTCTGCTCCATTGGGAAATTGGATTAATGAAGTAATTTCTCTGGGTGGTGGTCTTTGGAACATTGCTGTGTATGGTGTTGTTTCAATAAACTGGTGGTGCGATAAATTTATAGTTTTCGGCCGCTGGTATGTACTCACACCACTTACTGTGCTGATCGTAACAGTATGTACAGAGGATTTTCTCCACTTCTCTCAAGACTCGTTCTGGAGGGTTGCTGCTTGAATGGTACACTGATGTCTTGTATGTTTTTATTCCGTGGTTTAGCAAAGTGTTCTTCCATTTATTCCCCTTGAATTGCGTTCCATGATCAGTGATGATGCATTCGGGCGTTCCCACTTCACTAATGTATGGTACTAGTATTAAGTTTAAAATTTTCTGGGTAGTGGCACGATTGATGGGGTAGAGCTTCGTGAACCTGGTGCAGTGGTCGAACACAATAATAAGGTATTTGTATTGATGCCTCCCTCCACTACGCGGAAATGGTCCGCATATGTCAACGAAAACTTTCTCCAATTTACAAGAGGTGGTGATAGGTATCATAGTGCCCTCTTTTCTGTCGTTGTTGACCTTCACTAGTTGGCAGATGTGACATAGTTTTATGCATTTCCGTACCTTTCTGTTGGTGTCTTTTATGTATACGTGTTCTTGTAAGGCCTTTACTACTACTTTTAATGCACCCATGTGCCCATATCTCTCATGATAATCGAGAATTAGGTCCTTCTCTGTGGCCTGATGTATGGCTATTTTCCAGGTGTTGAATTTATATCTGGTTTTAGTGAAAAGTATTCCTTGGTGATTGCAGTAATATTGGGATACATGGTCGTCTTGGTCTGTTAACCGTTGTCAAATTTTATTCAGCTTGGGATCTTGTTCTTGTTGTCGTTCCAGTTCTTTCATGATGTTGGCCAAGTCAGTTCTGCTCTTAATAATATGGTATATTTTAATGACAGTCTCCTTTTCTCCTTCGTAAGTCTGGTCTTTAATGTTAACTCTGGACAGGGTATCGGCTACAACATTTTTCTTGCCCGGGATGTATTCCCAATTTAAATTGTATTCCTGTAATACTAAACTCCATCTAGTCCATCTTCCATGACTTAATTTACAATTTCTCAGGAATGATATGGACTTGTGGTCAGTCCTTACGGTAATCGGGTACCCCAAGATGTATGTCCTAAATTTTCCACAGGAAAACACAACGCTTAGCAATTCCTTCTCCGTGACATTGTAATTTCTCTCGCTGCTATTTAATACTCTACTTGCGAAACTGATTACACAATGATTCCCCTCTTCATCCTCCTGGTACAAAACAGATCCAAGGCTAACGTCACTGGCGTCGCAATTTAAGTAGAATGGCTTGGTGAAATTGGGATGACGTAACATTACTGACTCGATGAATTTGTCTTTAATAAGTTGGAGTGTCATGTCTTGTTCGACTCCCCACGTCCACTTGTCCTTGGATGACAATTGATGTGAAAACTTTGCTGTCATTTCCGAGTAATTCCTTTGAAACTTCCAGTAATAATTGCATAGACCGAGGAATGATTGGAGTTGTTTCTTGTTTTTAGGTGTCGGAAACTTCTGTATGCATTCAATTTTTTCTTGTGATGGTGTTGTCCCATGTCCAGACAAGTTGAACCCCAAAAATTGTACTTCGTCAGCCAAAAATTTGGATTTTTACAGTTTGAGAGTTATATGGTTGTTTGATAGTTTTTCTAATATGTGTTCTACCCGGCGACAATGTTCATCCCACTTATCTGATGTTATTAAGAGATCGTCTACGTAGACTGTTGTAAACTGTAGGGCATCCGGTCCATAATTTTTACAAATACTGCTACCGAATTCACCAATCCGAAGGGTAATCTTTTAAATTGGTAGTTCCGTCCTTCAAATATGAATGCCATGTACCTTCTACTGGATGGGTGTAACTCGACCTGCCAATAGCCGCAGACAGTGTCCCATATACTGATGAATTTGGTCCCGTAGAACTTTTTCAGGATTTCTTCTATTTCCCCTGGGGATACGATCATTTACAATGTTTTTATTGATCTCACGGGTGTCTAGACATATTCTCACCTTCCCGTGTTTCTTTGGAACTGCTAGGATAGGGCTGGTGTAAGGTGAGTAGCTTGATTCAATTATGTCTTCTGCTATTAATCGGTTGATTTCTGTTCTCACCGCTTCCTTCAATGAAAATGCGATCGGGTAAGATTTTTTATTAAAGTTGACAGGCTCTCGGAATTCAATTTCGCACTGATAATCTCTGACCTTCCCAGGTGTATCTGAAAATACGTGTCGGTATCTATTGTACATGTCTATAAGTTGTTCAGCTTGTTGAACGGTTAACTGTGCGTTCGTCTTCTCTCTCTGGAAAGTTCGGATCTCTTCGATTTTTTCGTGCCATAGCTGTTCATTGTCGGTCTCGTCGCAAATTCCATTGTTCTGTGTTTGTTCCCCAGTATCTCGGTATTTCTGGATATGATACGCGGTCTTGTTCGATTGTTTTTCGTCACTACTGATTAATTCTGTTGTCCATTGCAAGTCACCCTTCTTCAAGAATAGTTTGGATTTCCTTAGGTCTATTATTGCTGAGTACTGGCGCAGCATATCGCAACCAATTAACATCTGGAATGGTAATCCACTGGCTACTAAGAATGTCATTGTTATGGTTTGTCCGTCGCTCGTTAGTTCTAGTTGTACCTGTTTTCGGATGGTTCTATTCTGTCGCCCGGTCGCTCCTACAAGGACAATGTTGCTGATGGGTAGTGTAAGTATAGTCAACTTACTCCCTTCCTGTATTCTATGGAGTTCGATAGTGTCAATTAATGAAATGTTGGATCCTGTGTCTATCATTACTCGCGTTGGTACTCCATTAACTTTAGTCGAGATATAAGCAATTTCACTGTTTTGGTTGTTATCAGATTGGTTGTCTTTTTCTTCGAGCAATTCTTCCCTTATATTCTTTAAGTAATTATTCCGTACGATTGTAATTGTTAGTTCATTGTTTGCGTGAGCTACGTTACGATTTAACCCAATTGATTGGTTCAGTGAGGGTACAAGTAGATTTTTCACTGCCGCTCTTAGTTTAAAGTCGGCTCAGGCTGTTTGTCACGCCTGTCTTGTTGACTTGTCGGCTGATTTCCGCTTGTTGACGGTCGGGGTTCAGGCTGGTTACGATCTTCTTCATAGTGGTCACGCCGGTATACTTCTTGACTACGACTTCTGCCTACATTGGTTCTGGTATCCCGTCCGTAGTTGCTGTTACTGTACCGGTGTCCGTATGCGTTTTGGTCGGTACTTCGTCGTCCTTGATAATACGATCTGCCTCTCCCGTCATCTTCAGCCTCACATAGTGTACATGGCGATAGTTACGATCCTGGTTATTCCGATTTCTATTATCGTTACTATTATTATTGTAATTTGGCCTGTTGTAGTTTGGGTTATTCGGCCTACAGGGTTGATGCTGTGGATTATTTGGCCGGTTGTATTGATTATTTTGGTTTTTTGGCCGACTGTTACAATTATAACTGTTGTTTGGTTGATTGGCTGGACGGCTATTATTTTGTCTGTTATACAACTCATTGGTGTGGTTGTTATTGTTATTACGGCTGTTATAGTTTGAGCGGTAATTGTAGTTATTGAAGTGGCTACCGTTCTGGAAGTTTCTGTTGCCACCCCTGTCGTCCCGTTGTCGACTTCTGCGATAGTATCGCTCCCTTTCATACTCTTCTAACAGGGCTGCCATCGATTGTATTGTCTTGATCTGACTGCCGAGTCGTGCTTTGGAGACACCCTCTTCATAATGAAAGGCAAGTTTTTTTACCAAGCTCTCTTCAGGAATTTTCGGCTCCAGGTTCCTCGCTAGACAGATTTTCCCCAAAAAATAGGCGGTGAAAGTCGTCCCTCTGCTGGCATCGTACCTGCCAAAACATATGTTATCTCGGACGATGTTCTGGGTTGCCTCCAACCAGTATTTTCCCTTAAACACATCTTTGAATTCCTCGTAACTTGTGTCTCGTTGCCGTCCACCAGTTGTCATTTATATCTCGGAAGTATTCATCCAGATATCCTTGGATGATTGTCCATCGATTCTCCCGAGTCTTTGCCAGCTGTTCATCAACTCTCTCAAGGAATTCCATCAGGTTCCGCTTGTACTGTTTAAAATTGATGACCTCCCGATTGTCCATGTGTTGGAATTGCAAAATCATGGGTGGTCTGCTATTAATAATTTCCAACTCCTCTCGGATTCTGGTGATTTCCCGTTTCTGGATCTCTTCAATTTTATCCTGGTTGTGCTGACTTTGCCCGCGAACTTCGCTTACGGTGGTGTCGATATCCCGTCATTTCTCTCCGAAGCCCGCCCGTACTTGTTGCAGGCCCTCTTCGGTCCTTGTCCATAACGATTCTATTTTAGTCTGGCTGATTTCCTCAAAGTTGGTTATTCGGGAGTTAACATTTTCTGTGACTTTTTGTATTTCTTTACTGGCGTCCTCTAATCTGCCGTTAACCATTGTAATTTCTTGTCGGACTCCTACCATCTCCTCCTCGATTTTCTTATTAATTTTTTCATAATTGTCTTCAATTTTCTTATTAATTTTCTCATTGTTCTCTGCTATCTTCTCGTTTAAGACCTCCATATTTTTCTGGCAGTCTTGCTTCAGTTCGTCTATTTTTTCTGTCATTTGCTTATTATTTTCTTCCATCTGCTGGCTGATTTTTTGGCTGTCCTCTTTTAATTCCTCCTTATTTTTGTTCAACTCTCCCTTGAAATCTTCTTTTAAAGACGCTATATTTTTGTTGGTCTCTTTTAATTCCTCCTTGAAATCTTTTTTTAGTACCATTATCGCCCTCATCATCTCCTGGAATCTCTCCTCCTCAGTTTGTGTTGGTTTTTCTGGTTGGTTTTCTGACTGTACGGGCTCAGCAGGTTCCATGGGAGGTAATATCTGTTCTACGTCCTCGACCAGAGTCGCTTCTTTATCATCCATGTCGACGTCCTCCGTCCTCTTCTTTGGTCTGCCTCTAGTAATCATCTTGCTCTTATTTTTTTGTAATCGCCGCTAGATACAATTCTTCCTGTAAATCTAGCCTCATTAGTTGGTGCGCCACTTTGTTATAGGGATATTATTATCTTATTCTGTGCACGTATTAAGTTACACATTGAATGCGTCAATTTGTTATTATTCTTCTTGTAGTATGGTTTCACTGTCGCTGATTATGATGATCGCGATCGCACAAATAAGCCATCCCGAATCTTGTTGTTGTCTGTTAATCCTTACCTGTCCTTACTCACTGGTTTTTTCTTCCCGATAGGCGCCAAATTGTTTTCCCTTAAAACAATTAAAAGATTCTGTATCAGTTTATTTGTTTACGATACTGTGATGAATGATTTGAATTACTCGCAGACTGGCAGGACCTCGAATTTCGCTTGTCTGGGGAGACGTGTTGCCAACATAAAATTTGGTAAAATAATTCTATTCACTGCTACAGAACACAACATACATAATACATTTGAAATAATTACAGGACAGCTAGTAACGATTCATACTTATTTATTTAACTTGGTAGCTCATTAATTTTCAATAATTATTGTACAATTGAAATTATTATAATAACTTTTAGCCTCGGCAATAAATTAATTGTTTACTCAGCCGAGAGCAGGGTGGCAGCACAAGTTAGTTTGACGACATGATGGTCGCCGTATCTTCTTATTTATACAAATTAAACTGCCCATGAATTCTTTTGAGTACGAAAAAAAATTTTAGAACAAGATATTTAAATAAAGTACACCACCTTACAATTGTGGTAATGAAATATGAAAAAGGTTTACATTAAATTCAACTCCGTGGTGTTAAAAGTGTGTGTCAGTGTTATCGTTTAACACATAGGATATCTTATAGTTACTTCAGGTGTTCATAAATATTTTTTATTAATCTTTGAAAGAAATAGGAGTTCCAAGTTCATAGTGAGAGTTTTCTATTATGAGAAAAGTGGATCAGTTTTAGTTTTTTAATTAATTATAAATTAATTTATACTTAACACAATCACGGTATTAGTGTTATCGATCATCAATGGTTTCTTCATTGTTGTTAATACATGCATCTAATCTCATATATAGGGTTGTCGTCTTCGTTGGCGTCTGTTTCTTTTATTACAATTTTTAGTTACTTATTAATTTTGTAACTTCATTTATTCTTCCTCCTGGTGTGGCTGGAACTCTTGTTTACTTCAGGTGTTCAATTTGGTTTCATTCCTTTTTGATCTTCATACTTATTTGCTTTTTAAAAGGTCCGCATCAGTAAAGCGTCTATACTCTGAATTGTTAATAATGGAATCCCGTTACCTAACAGTCAAAACTATAATAACGTTCTGTTTCTATGGTAACCGGCTTGGCTCTGATTGGTTAAGTACATTTGAAACTATTGTTATAAATCCTGGTTTTTTGTTCAAAATAAATAAATATTTTATAAATGTTATTTTTCCTTGGGGATCTTTCCAATGTTTGAAATATTAACATAGATGTTCCTATTTTCTTTCAATGATCAATTTGACATCTCATAAGGCTGGTATAGGCCCTGTACTAATGTTTTTGTAGAAAACTGATAATTCTATTTTAATACATATTTCACTTATTTATATTATTTATCACAATTTTGACATGTTATTCTGGTTATTTAATTGTAATTACATAATTTATTTGGTCCTATCATTCAATTATGGTATTCAATTGTTTATTATTGGTTTTCTGAACTTATACAGCTATGTCATTGATAGGCCTAAACTTTAACATCTTAGAATTTCTTAATTTGCTCTATTTAAACACTATTTACTAAGCACATATGGTTTGCTTGTTTGCATTCGTTCTTATTGGCTTTTGAAATACATTGAACTGTTTTTACAATTTATTCATGTCATTATACTTTTACCAAATTATTTCCTATCTGATACTTTACTTTCTATTTATATTATATTTATTAATTTGTTGTTTGTTATTTTTTATGTCATTATTAGTTTTACTCATACTCACATTTCTCACCTATCTATTTAACTTAAATCTATTAACAAAACATAACATATAAATAACTTGATGATCTGTATATGGTTCAGCCATGTTTCTTATCATTAAACATAATTATTATATTGCATGTCATTACTCAAAATGTTCATACTCTTCGTAACATAAAAATAACTCCTTCTTATTAAAATTACAATTATTATCTTGTATGTCATTAACTAAAATGTTCATACTTTTCATGACATAGAACTACAGTTGTAGCGGGGCATTTTTGGGCATCCCTGGGGTAATAACAGAATTTGTATTTTTTTTATAAATAATAAATAACTTGTTGAGTGATAGGAAAATTTTGTGACCGAGAGGTAAATTTGTTATTGTGGAAGCGATCGCAACGTGGCAGCATTGACTGTGACAATTATTAGACAATATTCATATAAACAGTTTAATAACAGCCAACAACTGTACCAAAGTCAGTTCAAGGACAATGACGAACACGAAAAACGTAAACACGTTATGTAACAACAAATGACATAATCGTGTCAGGCGATGTGTTGCGTCAGCAAATTATATAACGATGTGTGTCACCAGTTTTGTCAACAAGCCCAAAACAGTCCACTGGCGCAAGGATACAAACTGTAAACCAATAAGAATTGAACGAACAACAGCCGCTTCACAAAGTAGCGCCTGTAAATCTTCCCAGTAACATCTCATCACCACTAGCGAGTGGTAGCTATACTAAGTGCGGGCCCGCATACAATAAAAAATGTGAATTTATATATATATGTAAAATACAAACAGTTTTTTTTGGCCAATAATCATCCATAATTAACGTAATTGCAGTAAATTGACAGTTCGGCCGTAAAAAATCAAAGTGCGACCTATAAAACAGCAACTAGTGTACGCCATGAGGAGACACCCAGGTGTCGGACTTCTAGGCATCAAAAGGAAAGTAGACATTTAAAATATTAATAATAATTAAAATGCCGGCTTTTTCATACCTTATGAAGTTGAAAAAAAAAAAAAGATATAACGTAATTCTGGGGTAGTATGTGAGCGAGTGTGGGGTTTTAGTTTAATTATATTATCAAATATTATGAAGTGCTGGTTTCCGTTTTTTTCAAAACTAATTCTAAGTTTACAATATGGGTTTATTTCTAATCATGCATAATAAATGTTATTGTTTTTCTATAAGATCGCAAAAGTAGAAGGGAAGGGGAACATTTTTCTATATAACATTTGCAATTAGGTTACGTGCTATATTTTCATGTTTTCTTTTATAAAACCATATTTTAATATGAAAATGAATTAAAATACTTGTCATGGTAAGTCAATTGTATTTTCTTAAATAGCCAGTTCTGCATTTCCTGGTCCGCTGAACCGAACCCGGGTAAATATTCACAGTTGGCAATAAAGATGGCGCTCGAAGGAGCTATTTAGTAAATAATTGAATTAAATAACCAAATCCCTTAGGTTTATCAAATATCAGTTTGTTTAATACTGTATCAGTGGCTTCCGAACGTAGGGACGATTTATATAATAATATTATATAAATATAGGCCCACTGGGAAAGCAGAATGGTTGTTTAAGGTAAAATAAATTTTTTTTTGCATACGTAAAATAGACGTATAGAATAAGGTTATGTCATGTTTTGTAGTATGAGTGAGCAGAACATTTTTTTCTTTTCTCAATAATAATTATGTATGACAAAATAATATTTTGCTAAGAAATATATATAAAATTTTTAAGAAAAATGGCAGATAATAGTACTGTCAGCTTATCTGACAGTCAGTTTAGTAGCGATTCGGGAGTTCAAACGAGTGATAATAATTTAGAAAGTCAGCTGACCGAATCGAAAATAATGGAAGGTGTGACGAGTCAGTCAACGCCGGCCTTAATTAAGAGAGAAAGTAATAGTGAAATGATGAGTATGATGCAGTTATTGTTGAATAAATTTGACATGAACACTAGTGATTTCAATAACAAATTAGATGAACAAAAAAACGAAATGCTCAATAAATTTGATGTAAAGTTAGACGAACACAAAAACGAGATGCAAGAGTTCAAAAGTAGTATAAATAAGAAATTAGATATACAGAATGAGAAATTTGACGAGTTGAAAAGTGAGATACAAGAAATTAACAAACATTGTGAAAATACCAAAGTAGAATTTACAAATAGAGTCAACCAAGTAGAGACTAAGTTAGATGATTCAATACAAAAGATAGATATTAAATTTAATACAATAGATAGCCAGATAGACAGAGTTGAGAAGCAAATCAATGAAAACAATGAAATATTAATAAATTCAATGAATGAGTATAACAATGACATAGAATCTAAAATTATTAAATGTAATATTGAAACTGAATGTAAGTTGAGTAGTGTAGTAATGACAGTTGAAAAATTTAGTCAGAATATTGATGAACACCAAAATAAGATAGACTCTAAAATAAATGAAATTGAAAGTAATTATAAGACAGAGATACAAGCAGTAAATGAATCTATTGAAATAATAGCAAAAAATAATGTACAGTCTGAATATAGTAATGATAAAAAATTGTATTCACTTGAACAAAATATTAGTAATATGCGAGATGAATTAAGTTTAGTGAAAAATCAAAATGTAAACAATGTTACTGAGCGCATATTTATGACACGAGACACAAATAATGAGGTAGAATTAGAAACTTTCAATTGTGACAATCGTAGAGTACACCCAATGCAATTTTTAAATAGGGTTAGGGAATTTAATCGGTTTAATAATAGTAGCTGGGAGGTTAAGTTGCTGAAGATTATCAAATGTTTCAAAGGTAGTGCCGAGATATGGTCGGAAGTACACCATACCGAATGGGAAAGTTATGAAGATTTTGAGATAGCTTTTCGCAATAAATATTGGTCAGAAGAAGACCAAGAAATACTAAGAAGTAAAATAATGGGTAATGGGAATTTTGGTAGGATTAATAACCACCTAACCATATATGTGATGACCATTTATAACGAAGCAAAGTATTTAGAACCGCCGTTGCCATTCCGATCATTTGTACGACATATTAGCAAACACCTGCCCAGAGAGGTGCAAATAACTTTAATGACTAGAGAGATTACCAATATAAGCGAGTTAGAAAACATGTTAGATGTATTACAGAATATAGGGGAACGCGACATGGGACGACGTCCAAACACACCAGTAGTAACACACCATAATAATAATAATAATAATAATAATTTCCATCATAACAGGGGTACACAGAATTTTCATAGAGGAGCGCGGGGAGGAAGTTTCGATAATAGAGGCGAGAGTTGGAGGTGTAGAGCCTGTGAAAGTGATAACTATACTAATAGAACGAATTGTTTTAGATGTCATCGAACCAGGGAGTGCGCCAGAAATGAGAGGACAAACCCACCACCAAATCAACAGTCGAGAGGAGGAGAATTTTATAGAGGAGCGCCTCGAGGAGGAGGAAATCACAATAGAGGTAGAGGAGGAAATCATCAAGCTGTAGCAGGTCCATCCACGGAAAACTGAGGAAGACAATGGGGAAGCGGGCCCAACCATTGTCAACGGAGGACCGGGTCCAAGTAATTAACGAATACACAAACAACGTCATCAAGGTGGATATGGCAAAAGAGTTGTTAGAAGAAGAGGAGAACAAGGTGGTGGAACGCAGAACAGGATTGACTGAGGTGACGATTAACATTGAAGGTAAGAATTATAAAACTTTAATTGATACCGGTAGCGAGATATCAGTGATTTCTGAAAATGTCATGGGTGAATTAAAGGAGTTAAACAAGAATATACCGTCATTACCAGTTGCAGGGGTCACTGTAGTGGGGGTAACTGGGGTGAGAAGTAAAAGAATAACCAGACAAGTACAATTAAATATTTTAATAAATGAAGTAGAATTTGAAAACACTTTCCTAGTAGTAAAAGGGTTAAGTCTAGATGTAATATTGGGAAATGATTTTTTGGAAAGAAACGGAGCAGTGATAGATTTTAATAAACAAATAGTAAAATTTGAGAAGGGGAATAAACCAGTCAGAATAGAGTTTAAGAAAGTAGTAAATGAAAATAAAGTCACTGGAATAAAAATGTTACATAAACAGATAAGTGATAGAGAGATAGAAACTAAAATAAATATGTGTCTAGAGAGTGATAGTCTAGAAAATGAGGAGAGAGAGATGCATGAGCGTAATGAGAGTGAGTGGGCAGATAGAGCCGATAAATTTTTCAATGAAAATACAGTTGTAGGAAGTACTCAGCGAGAGGAGCTGTGGGCAGTTGTGGAGCAGTACAGAGGGGTGTTTGATGAATCACCAGGGAAAGCGAAGGACTATATCTGTGAGTTGAAAGTTCGGGACCATGCACCATACATGCAGAGAAGCTACTCGGTGCCGTTTTCGAAGAGGAGGGCTGTACAGGAGGAATTAGACCGGATGATGCAAGGAGGCATAATTGAACGCTCAGTATCACCTTATTCAAACCCTTTGGTGGTAGTGATAAAGAAGGATGGCAAGGTAAGGTTATGTTTAGATGCTAGAAAAATCAATCAGATTATTATACCGGACAGAGAATCTCCAGAACCCATAAATGAGATTTTACAAAAGTTTAGCGGAGTCAAATACATGACGTCTTTAGACCTGACCGCTGGATACTGGCAGGTACCATTAGCAACAGAGAGTAGGAAATATACAGCTTTTCTTTTTAACGGTAAGAATTACCAGTTTAAACGCTTACCTTTTGGATTAAACACCAGTGTTGCTAGTTTTATCAAATGTTTAGATAATATTTTACAACCTAAGGACTTAGACTTTTTAACTATGTATGTCGATGATATTTTGATAGCCTCTAGAACATTCACTGAACATTTAGAACACATGGAATATGTATTAGATAAGCTACAAGTAGGGGGTTTAACAGTGAATTGGGACAAGTCTAAGTTTCTGCAGACAGAGATACACTTTTTAGGATTTATTATTACACAAGAGGGGATATTAGCTAACCCTGACAAAGTCGAAGCAATAATGCGATTCCCTGAACCTAAAAACATTAAGCAACTACAGAGTTTTTTAGGCTTATGCAATTTTTACAGGAAATTTCAGGAGAACTACGCACACACCACATCCAAACTGAGTGCTGTCCTGCAGAAGAATAAACAGTGGAGATGGGGCGATGCGGAACGAGCTGCGTTTAATGAAATTAAGAGAAAGTTCAGTCACATGATAATGATGAATCATCCCGATTTTAATAAGATCTTTTATTTGCAGACCGACGCCAGCAATGTAGCGCTAGGTGCTGAGTTATACCAAGAGAGCTGCGACAAGGAACACCTAACGATCGCCTTCGCCAGTAGATCGCTGTTATCGGCGGAAAAGAATTACACGACAACAGAAAAGGAACTTCTGAGCATTGTGTTCGCCGTGGGTAAATTCCGCACGTACATACTAGGGAATACTACGATCATCCGGACGGACCACAAGGCACTGTCATTTCTGAATTCATGTAAGCTAACACACAGCCGATTAACCAGGTGGGTATTAGCCTTACAGGAATATAACTTTTCATGGGAGTACATAAAGGGGTCAGATAATAAGGTACCAGATACACTTTCTAGAATAGATGTTATAGATAATAAGACTGGTAGGGACCTTAAAGAAATAGAAATTTTTAGACTAACTAGAGAAGATAGAATTTTTGGTGAGGAATTAAGTGACATTAAAAACTTGCAAAGATCTGATAGCAAACTGGGTAAAATAATTGTTAGTTTAGAAACAGACGTAGAGGGATCTGAATATAATGAGCGATTTCAAATATATCAAGGCGTTTTGTTTAAAAAAGTAGATGGTGGGGAGCGTGATTGGAGGTTAGTTATACCTGATGTGTTAATAGATAAAATTGTTTGGGATTGTCATATAAGGTATGGTCATTTTGGTGTGAGAAAGTGTGCAAATGTTTTGAAAGAATCATGTATATTTAAGAATATGGAGAGGAGAGTGAGAAAAGTATTGAGAGTGTGTGATTTATGTCAAAAATCGAAAGTGGTGAATTATAGAGTGGAAGGAGAGATGAATTATATAAAAGTGGATAAGCCTTTTGATCTAGTTGCGGTTGATTTATATGGACCGTTACCCAGAGGTAGAGGGGGTGTGGTATATGTATTTTTAGTTTTAGACACTTTTTCAAAATTTGTAAAGTTATATAGTATTAAGAGGGCAACTAGTAAAGTACTTAGTGAGAGAATAGTAAAAGATTATATGCTTAATGTGGGAAAGCCGAAAATTATATTATCTGACCATGGTCCACAGTTTATAAGCGGCAAGTGGCGGCAGACGCTTGGATGGGAAGGCATCATACCCAAGCATACGGCAGTGTACCATCCTCAGTCGAACCAAGCAGAACGGGTGATGAGAGAGATTGGTAGGATATTCCGGGCGTACTGTCACGCCAAACACACAGAATGGCCATCCTACGTGAAAAAAGTAGAGGAGTGGCTGAATTGTACCACCCATGAGTCCACGGGATTTACGCCGCATGAGTTGATCAGGGGAACAAGGCCGCCCAGGATATTAGAACAACTTTTTACATACCCACCTGAAGGTCAAATTTTGGACAGGAACATGAAGATTAGATTGGCGAACGAGAATTTACTTACTAGAGGAGAGCGACGAAAACAGAAACATGATGCTAAGGGTAAATGGACCAAGTATGAGGTAGGTCAGTTAGTGTTAGTAAAAAGACATGATTTGTCCAGTGCTCAAGATAGGGAAATAAAAAAGTTTTTCTTGTTATATGAAGGACCTTATGAAATCATAGAAATAAAAATGCAGAATGCGTATGTGCTGAGGAACCCAGCGACGCAGGAAATAGTAGGTACTCAAAATGCGACGAATTTAAAATTATATAGGTCACTTTAATTGTTATGTTTATAAATAAGTTTTTTAAAATATTATTGTATGTTTTCAGAAGGGATCCTCCCCCATTTTCGGGCGGTCACGATCTTACCAGTCCTGGCCGTGGAATTCGGAACTCGGAGGCGGGCCATGGTTGGCGGATCTTCCTTCGGGCGGTGAAAACAACGATGGTCCGGCTCCACCAAAATTGGTATAAAGTAGAAAACCTAACTGCACATTTGAACGGGGAGGGGGACCCCACAGGTACGTGACACAAATTATTTCTTATACACTCCCGGTGCAGCGGTTTTGGTGTGCCTGTCACGTGCCTGCACTGCCTTAGAGTGTTTGTAAATAATGGAGGCTGCATTTAAGTAAAAGGCAGTGCATTCAATTTAAATTTTTTGGTGTCAAGGGCAAAATTAAAATGGAGTCTTTGACAATATTTTCTGATTGGCCCGAAACGACGAGTTTTGGGGCAAGACGTTTTGGAGCACGGTAGAAAGCGGGGTAGAAGAAATGGTAGGAGAGGGGGAGTAGTGAGGAGTTTTAGAGAGGGGACGTGAGTTCACGTAGTGTATCTATCTAGTGCCTATTCTTTTTGCAGCAAGACCCGGCATTTCAGGCGGCTGCGATCTTCCTAGACGTAGAGTAAGTTTATGACAATAGAGTCAGCCTCCTATGTAAATAATATATTAAAAAAAAAAAAAAAAAAAAAAAAAAAAAAAAAAAAAAATTTTGGATGTGTATAATTCTAAATTTAAGATATAATTTTTTTTTCTCTTCTAAATTTTTTAGCATTAGGTGACCAAATATAATTGTTAGATTTTAGTATTAGTGGGTATAGGAACGTTTTGAAGAAATGTGTAGTAATATAAGAACTTGTTATCAATACAAGATGTGGGGATAATTTTGGGGGGGTAGTTTGGTGCTCAATGAAGTGACATAACAGTGTAGTGTGGAACTGCTATGGGGGAAGGTTGTAGATTTTGTATTTAATATTTTATGTTAATAATGGTTAAGCTTACATATAAAGTGGGTTAAAACCCCATCTAAATTAATATTGTCATTTAAATATAAATTCGTAAATTTAATATTACGAAAGATATTTTACTTGTGATTCCCCAAATTTTCGGGCGGTCACGGCCTCACCGAACCCTGACCGTGGAATTGGTTTAGCTTTAACAGCTATGGTTGGGGCACATTACGATTGCGCGCTGCCATAACTGGCCATAGCTGTTATCGTTGTAAAGGTGTATTTTGAAATTGATGGGGGGTAATAAAAAGGGGAATCACCAAACTATGGAACAGCGGCTGCCACTCTGTTCGAGAAGGAACAGCAGAGCCAGGTGGTAGATCCGTTTAAGGGTGCATGATTATTAACGAGAACATGTTGATGTTCAACAATTTTAACTTAACAGCGGAAGCAGAGACACGGAGAGGTAAAAAACCTGCTCCAAAATATACAGTCTCTGTGGAAGCGAAAAGGCGCCACAGTCTTACATAATTGAAATAGTGTGTGTGGCTGGGAGGTTATCCAAGGGGATAACGTATTAAAAATTTGATATATTTTAATTAATAATGATGATTTGCTACTCAATAATTTTGTTTGAATTTAAAAATTAGATGCACTAAATACTTCTTATATTGTGTTATTATGTCTTATTGTGTTGATTGCATTAGTATGTTAGGAATAAGTATTATAAAAATATAATAATATGTTTTCAATGTGTTTATAGATTTAAAAATAAAAATGAAAAATAGTTGTAATAAGTAAAATTTTCAATAGGTTGTAAAAGATAGAAATGGGTGATAGTAATTGTTTGAATAAAATGTTTGAGTCAATTTAAGTTGAATTTTGTGGGACATATAGATCTGTTCAAATCGAAGTAAAAGTTAAAGAGAATGAGAGATGAAAATAATGCAATGTTGTTTTGAGTTAGTATATGTTATAGAATTTTGAGAAGTATAAGTGGAGACACAGTAGTTATGGAGATTTTATGTAGAGTTTTGAGCGATATATTGTTTATTTTGTTGATGTTAATTTGTTGTAGTTGTAGTGAAGTTATGAGAGTGAGATTTTTTGGGGATGGCAATTTTGTAGTAGTGGTAGTGTAATGTGGGAGTCCGCAACATAAGGGTTGGGACGGGATAGGGACCGATTGGCGCCGGAAGGGGCCGCCGTAGGTAAAAATCCAGGGGCCAGAGAACGGGAATTGAGCTTTTTTGGGGGGGGAAACACGTATCCTATGTACAAAGGGTTAGAGTATTTTTTTTTATATAAGAGTAGAAGGTGGCGATTGGAGTTAAAATAGTAAGTAGTTAGAGGTAGAGAAGGGTTAGTAAAATTTTGATAGTGGGGTGTCATACTAGTTAAAGATTTTGTAAGGGAGCGTTAGAGTAATAAAAGGGGTAAGATTATGAGTAAATGCCAAGTGGATAAAGTAAATTATGATGAATAACGTAGAATCACCCAAAGTAATGAAATGGAATAATGATGGCCATAATTGAAAAAAAAAAAAAAAAAAAAAATAATTTTTGTAATTTTGAGAAACGAATTAATAAGAGTAAATCAAGTTTAAAAGTAATTTTCTGATTTTATATGCCAACTTAATGTGTGTAACATTTTAAATACCAATTGTTTATTTTAATGTGAATTAGAAGTGTATTATATTTTCTTATGTTATATTGTGTTTGTTAGTTTAAGAGAATTTTATGAAGTTAACTATTTTAAATGCATTTTTAAATTGGGGATGAGAGAAATGTAATATGGTAATGGGAAATGTTAATAAGTCAGTCGTCTGTTTGCTTAAATTCTGATGGGAACCAGGGCAATGATTTTGAATTTTAGGATAAAGTTAAGAAGGGAAAGTAGATGGAATTTTAAGAGGGGTGTCATATTGTTGGTAAATATGTTATGATATATATGTTAGTAATAAGTGAGTAAAACAAAACCAGTGCTTCTTAGCGCAAACCAGCACCGCTAGGGGGGAACAGATCAGTTGGGGATATGGTGTTGTATAAGGCCACTATTTAATATTTTGATTTGTTGTTTCAGTGTTTGGTGATGCTGTGGCGGCGGACCTGAGCTGGCCTGCGCGTCAGAGCAGGGGCGTGGAGTATCTGTCTGACTCTACGGTGTTGGGATCTCGAGAGAGAAGTCCAGTATTGTCATGCAGATGCGGTCACAGTCACCGGACCAAGGGTGAGTTGATTATTCTTTTTTGTAAACCATACAGGGGGTTGTGGCGACATATCCTGGCTGATCCCTTTAGCAAGTATGAATGTGTCAATGAGATTTTTTATGCTTCGGCATAAAATATCTCATTGAGGGGGTATTGTAGCGGGGCATTTTTGGGCATCCCTGGGGTAATAACAGAATTTGTATTTTTTTTATAAATAATAAATAACTTGTTGAGTGATAGGAAAATTTTGTGACCGAGAGGTAAATTTGTTATTGTGGAAGCGATCGGAACGTGGCAGCATTGACTGTGACAATTATTAGACAATATTCATATAAACAGTTTAATAACAGCCAACAACTGTACCAAAGTCAGTTCAAGGACAATGACGAACACGAAAAACGTAAACACGTTATGTAACAACAAATGACATAATCGTGTCAGGCGATGTGTTGCGTCAGCAAATTATATAACGATGTGTGTCACCAGTTTTGTCAACAAGCCCAAAACAGTCCACTGGCGCAAGGATACAAACTGTAAACCAATAAGAATTGAACGAACAACAGCCGCTTCACAAAGTAGCGCCTGTAAATCTTCCCAGTAACATCTCATCACCACTAGCGAGTGGTAGCTATACTAAGTGCGGGCCCGCGTACAATAAAAAATGTGAATTTATATATATATGTAAAATACAAACAGTTTTTTTTGGCCAATAATCATCCATAATTAACGTAATTGCAGTAAATTGACAGTTCGGCCGTAAAAAATCAAAGTGCGACCTATAAAACAGCAACTAGTGTACGCCATGAGGAGACACCCAGGTGTCGGACTTCTAGGCATCAAAAGGAAAGTAGACATTTAAAATATTAATAATAATTAAAATGCCGGCTTTTTCATACCTTATGAAGTTGAAAAAAAAAAAAAGATATAACGTAATTCTGGGGTAGTATGTGAGCGAGTGTGGGGTTTTAGTTTAATTATATTATCAAATATTATGAAGTGCTGGTTTCCGTTTTTTTCAAAACTAATTCTAAGTTTACAATATGGGTTTATTTCTAATCATGCATAATAAATGTTATTGTTTTCTATAAGATCGCAAAAGTAGAAGGGAAGGGGAACATTTTTCTATATAACATTTGCAATTAGGTTACGTGCTATATTTTCATGTTTTCTTTTATAAAACCATATTTTAATATGAAAATGAATTAAAATACTTGTCATGGTAAGTCAATTGTATTTTCTTAAATAGCCAGTTCTGCATTTCCTGGTCCGCTGAACCGAACCCGGGTAAATATTCACAGTTGGCAATAAAGATGGCGCTCGAAGGAGCTATTTAGTAAATAATTGAATTAAATAACCAAATCCCTTAGGTTTATCAAATATCAGTTTGTTTAATACTGTATCACAGTAGAGCGTCAATAATTCGGATTAATTGGGACCGGACCCCTTCCGAATTATCAAATTGTCCGGATTTTCGAAATGACCCAATAAAAGCGCCGGTAAACGTCTTCAGTAAAAAAAACTTCCTAAATTGGTTCATAATTCATTCTGATGGTTACAGAAGTGGAGCGGATGAATAAAACCATTAATTTAGTTAAAAGTTTACGTTTTTCAATTACAGAAAAAAATACTGTATGTAAATTATTGCATTTACAGACTGTCTTATTTTATGTACAGTAAATCTAGACCTACAACAAAATACAGTAATAAAATACCTACAGTAAATCATACAGTATTTGAGCTTTTAAAAAAATCTTTTATGGACTTTTGAACAGCGGTAGTGGTTCGTTTTTTTGCAGCTAAGTCCTTGATTTGTTTTAGGCGAATGAGCTGGGTTGGTGTGCTCTCAGTCTGTTTTTCAAGCCATGACATCCAGCGTCTCTGCTGCCATAAATGCTTCGGAATGTGTCGGCCCTACTTCTTCAATGTCATTTTCATTCTCGTTCCCATCAGATTCTACTGTTTCTGCGTCCCCTTAAAATGAAAAAGTACGCCTAAATAAACAAACAAAACAAATGTTTTCTTTTTCTAATTTTATAGAAAAAATGAACAAGCGCAAAGTTGGCTAAATATTTTAAAAATAGAACAGTGAATTTAAAACGACTAACAGTACAGCGTCAGATAATGCAAACAGTTTGTTTTGCTAAAATAAAAAAAGTTACAGTAGGCCTACTGTATGTTTAAGCAGTGCTACATACCTTCAGACACCATGTCAGCTATTTCTTGATCGCTCAAAATCTGGTAGCCAGGATCGTTGTCATCAACAGCCAACCACTCACTGGCATCATTTTCGTCACACTGTTCAAATCCCGGGATTGTGCTGCAGATTTCTGTCACCTCGTTTACAACGCAATCTTCATTTTCATTTGCATTTTCTTCAATCCTGCTTTCTTCATCAGGCCATAATTTTCTCCAGGCTCTTTGCAAATTACTTTTGGTGAGAGTTTCCCAAGCATCGGCAAGCATGTAAATGCTATCTTTAACGTTCAACTTTGTTATAAACTGAACTACACTCTCTTCGTCCTTTTCTGCCAATAAAAGGCGACGCAGGAGCTGCTTTCTATAGATCCTCTTAATTTTCTCGATCAGCCCCTGGTCCATTGGCTGCAGAGTAGCAGTAACGTTAGGTGGGAGAAATTGCACTTCGAAATTCTGATCGATTTCGTTTAAAACTTCGAGAGGGAAATGTGTGGGTGCATTATCAATGATAAGAAGAACTTTCCCACTTTTCTTTTTCTCCTCACGGAATTTTGTAACACTAGGGATAAAATCATTTTTAAACCAATCAAGAAAAATGATTGAAGTCATCCAAGCACTTTTCTGAGACGTGTACAAAACAGGAAGAGTGTGCACATTTTTAAAGCAATGTGGTTTTTTGCTCTTCCCAATCACTAACAATTTTACCTTGTGCTCTCCACTGGCATTAGCACATACCACAGCCGTTATTCTCTCTTTGCTTACTTTAAGCCCGGGAGTAGATTGTTCGCGTCTTGACGTCAGCGACTTGCGTGGAAGGGCTCGCCAGTTTACCCCGGTCTCATCGGCGTTGTATACGTCATCCCTAGAATAACCTTTTTCAAGTGCTTCCTTAATAAACTTCTCTTTAAAAACTCTTCCAGCCGCTAAATCTGAGGAAAGTTTTTCTCCTTCGATGTCTAACTCTCTAATCTCATGCCTAGATTTGAAGTTCTTAAGCCAGCCAGAACTGGCTTTGAAAATCTTTCGGACCATTAAGCTGTTCATTAAATTGTAAGGCTTTTTCACAAATCAAAAGCCCTGAAATTGGCTCTCCTAAGCTTCTCCTTTGAGTGAACGTGTGGTACATTGCGTCTTCTAAGGCTTTGTTGTTTGCTGAACATGCAGTTTTTCTTTTCAGCGTCCCTTCTTCAGAGATCAGTTTTGACGCAAATTGTTCCACCTGGGCTCTTTTCGCCTTAATATCACTTATTGTGGAAGTTCCTACCCCATAAATCTTTGCAAGTGATACCCCAGTTTCACCTTTTCCTAACCTTTCTAAAATTTCTAACTTGGTTTCAATGGTTAAAAAAGTGTGTTTTTCTTCGAACTCGACGCCATCACGGATACAGAACAGTACTGTAATGTGTTACAAAAAACAAAACATAGACAAACTGACACACACACAAACACTCTACTGTACACAAACGATCGATTTGGTAAACAAAAACTTAGTGCACGCACAGAGAACAATACTCGAGGTCAGTGGCCTGACGCGACTGACAGGGGCAGGGCAGCAGGTATACATGTGACTGTGCAACCTTGACTCTCCCGTCGTGAAATGCAGGTCTACCGGAGACGCTGTTGGGAACTCGCCGTGGCCCAAGCAGGGGACGGATTGGACGAAAGTAGCCCTTACCGGATACCTTCGGCGTTGGTCGGGAAGAGGCGCCGACCTCGTATCCCGGCCATTGCTGGACCGTTTGGTCAAATCCTGGCTCGCCCAGAGGCGAAGGCCGAGTACTTGGGCGCGTGTTTCGAGCGTCAGTTCGCTCCTAACCCGCCCATGGACTGGGACTTCGATGAAGAAGTCAAGAACGAAGTGGAAGACTTTCTGTCTCTTCCGATCACTGCGGAGCCCGAACCCATTACTAGGGAAGAGGTCACAGATCGGCTGGTTGAACTCGTGCCAAGAAAAGCTCCTGGCCCGGATGGCGTCTCGAACGCCGCTCTTACTCGACTCCCGGAGCAAGGAGTACTTTTCTTGGTCGCGCTGTTCAACGCGTGTCTTAGACTGGCCTATTTTCCCCAGAAATGGCGTAAGGCGACGGTCATAGTGATCCCGAAGCAGGGAAAGGACACTTCCCGTCCCGGCAACCTCTGGCCCATTAGTCTACTGTCAGCCACGTCAAAGGTTCTCGAACGTCTCGTACAACGGAGAGTATTAGACCAGCTAAGAAATTTCGATGTACTGGTCCCCGAACAGTTCGGCTTCCGTGTGGGGCATTCCACCACTCATCAGCTGATGAGATTGGTGGAATACATCACGGACGCCGGCTGTCGGAAAAAGCAGACTGTCGCCTGTTTCCTAGATGTGGAAAAGGCCTTTGATAGTGTCTGGCATGACGGGCTCTTGTTCAAGCTCCGGGAAATCCAGCTCCCAGATTGCTACCTTCGCTTGATTGCTAGCTTTCTGACGGAGAGGACTTTCTGCGTGCGAATAGATGACCATGTCTCTTCCGAGAGACGCATTACAACCGGGGTACCTCAAGGTAGCGTGCTAGGGCCTCTTCTGTTCTCCGTGTATGTCAACGACGCACCCAGAGAGCGTGCAGTCCAGATGGCTCTGTTTTCTGATGACACGGCGGTCTATACCGCCGATCGGAACGCTGACAGAGCTATCCCACGACTTCAGCGCGCACTCGATGCGTATTCGACGTGGACGGAAAGCTGGAAAGTTGCCGTCAACGAAACCAAGAGCTCCGCGGTGCTATTCACAAAGCGCCGGAAAGAACCACGAGGCCGGGTGAGACTCGGTAGAACGTACTTGCCCTGGTCGAGAGAAGTTAAGTACCTCGGTGTCCACCTTGATCGTCGGCTCACCTGGCGCGCCCATGCTGAGATGATGCGAAAGAAAGCGTCCGCTCGTCTCGCGCAACTGTTTCCGATACTTGTCAACAAGGCTATGACCCGCAAGCTGGGTAAGCTGATCGTCAACGTGTATCTGTTGCCGATCATTACCTATGCTCTTCCCATCTGGGGTTACCTCGCAACCGTTCATAAAAAAAGGTTGCAAAGCGTTCTCGATAGAGGTCTTCGGCTAGCGGCCAAAGTCCCCTATCGGTTTTCTTCTCGTCTCTTGAGAAGAGGACTCGGTGTCCGCTCCTTGGATGACACCGCAAGGCGACTTGCACGTAAATTTTACGTCCGAGCTGCGAGGACCCAGACAAACCCACTCATAGCTGGCCTTGGCAAGTACCGAACACGTCCAGGTGAATCTTGGAAACGGCCTCGACAAATACTGTACTAGTCGACCTAGTACGAGCATGTCGTTGTAGCGACCAATAAAAAAAAAATTAAATAAATAATATTCCGTCTGGACATGACCACTAGGCAGGAGCCCCTACCGGAGGCTCGGTACTAGGAACCCATTGGGTCGTCTCACGACGCACAACCCAACAGCTCTGACGGCCAACTCTCCCGCTTTCACTGCCCCTCCCTCCACCACACAACACGCAATTCGTGCTCCACTCTGTGGGGCACAGCGAGTTTTACAGTTGTGTCGACGCTTTTAAAAAAATATTCACTTCATGCGATTTTTTTTTTCGCCAGAATCGAATCCGGATTATCGACGGTCCGGATTTTTGACGTCCGAATTATTGACGCTCTACTGTAACTCCTTCTTATTAAAAAATACAATTATTATCTTGTATGTCATTACTCAAAATGTTCATACTTTTCATGACATAGAACTAACTTCTTCTTATTAGAAAGTACAATTATTATCTTCT
The DNA here is from genome assembly GCA_034769895.1 of Magicicada septendecula. Classification (NCBI taxonomy): domain Eukaryota; kingdom Metazoa; phylum Arthropoda; class Insecta; order Hemiptera; family Cicadidae; genus Magicicada; species Magicicada septendecula. The sequence continues at coordinate 402,427,866 of CM068367.1, forward strand.
ATGTCATTAACTAAAATGTTCATACTTTTCATGACATAGAACTAACTCCTTCTTATTAAAAAATACAATTATTATCTTGTATGTCATTAACTAAAATGTTCATACTTTTCATGACATAGAACTAACTTCTTCTTATTAGAAAGTACAATTATTATCTTGTATGTCATTAACTAAAATGTTCATACTTTTCATGACATAGAACTAACTTCTTCTTATTAGAAAGTACAATTATTATCTTGTATGTCATTAACTAAAATGTTCATACCCTTCATCTCCTTATACCTTCCTTCCTTATATATAAATACAAACATATTATTGTAAACTTCTGCCTTCTGGGTTTACACTCCCTTAAACATCAAACAAACAAATTACTTTTCATTTACTTAATAACATAACAATTTTGTGAGTATTGTATTGATACTCTCTATTCTATATAGATAAACTTTCTATTGGTAATAGAATATGTTTTTATACTTCTTACCCTCACACCTATTCTGTTTCTTACAGTTTAACACAATTCACTTATTTTCTTAAAATTATAAGTCATTTATTTTAATATTACCACCACTTCACTGTTTATGGTTACCACTTCCTACCTATCTCTCACTCTTGGATCGGGTTTTAAAACACAGTTTTATAGTCATTTTTCTATATTTTATGTTCTACCTTCTTCTTTCACTATAGGGTTATTAAAATTACATACATTCTATTAACAAATGTTTTCTCTTAATTACTATTGGTAGTGTACTGTTTGTTTACATTCTCAATATAATATTTGTTACTAATTTTTTCTGTATTATTTGTGTCCTGGTATTGTTTGTCTACCTTTGATTATTTTATTTGTCTTCATATGTCCTATCACTGGTGTTGGGGCTTGTTCTACCTACTCACTTACCATATCTATTAGGTTATTTTGGTTAAATCGCATTGTACTGTCGTTTTTTCAAGTTTTGTTTCGTTGCTTGCTACATTTCTCTTATCAGAGGTTACTTTTATTATTACCTTTATTTGTTTGACCGCATAATTATGTTAACTACCCATTCCTTTATCTCTGACTCATCCCTTTTTATTCATAGTGTTAATCATTTAATATATTATTCTTATCATGTTGCTTCATACATGTATGTTGAAGATATGTACCCTTACAATATGAAACACTCACTTTAATCAATTATTTCCTTTATGGTGGATAACAAATAAAGAGTAGCCAGTCATTCAGGAACTGCGTAGTCTGCACATTCCATTGCGACAAGAGCTGGAAATACAAAGGCCGTATGAAGGGTGGTAAGAAGACTTGTGTTATACGGGGGGTGGGAGAGAGAGAGAGAGAGAGAGAGAGAGAGAGAGAGAGAGAGAGAGAGAGAGAGAGAGAGAGAGAGAGAGAGAGAGAGAGAGAGAGAGAGAGAGAGAGAGAGGGGGGGGAGTTTACAACAAACCTCAAAAATACATGATGACACATCTTACTTATAGGTTAGCTGGGCTGAACCATCGTGTGTTCACATTTCACAGCAATTTCCTCCATATCAGCATTCCCTTATGCACGTAATGTGAGTGTGCATATAAAGTGTTTTTATTTATACGTATATAAAAGTAATATATGATTATATATTTAAATAAATAAACACACACACACACACACACATTCATTTTTATAAATAGGATACGCACCATTATATCCTTGTGGCAAGTAGCTACTTTTTCCAGTGTTTCTTCGGTATCGCCTTCCATTAACACTTGGCACCACTGTGAATACAAACACAGAGGTGGAGATGAAGGTTCTAAGTCACCATTTTCAGCCTGCGCAATTAATGCTATCAATTTAATTGCCATAGTTTCATTTTCAACTTTTAGGCGCCCTTCAAGTAAATCTAATTTTGCATGAAGATAAAACTGGTGCCTGTAAAAATGTTGTTAAATGTTATAATAAAACTGATAATACATGAGGTAACAACTATAACTGATTTTACTATTAATTACTTACCTGGTTGTATCTTGTAAGAGTAAATGTGGTGGAACCCAAAATTTAACTCTAAGACCGAATCTGTATGGAGCAACACCAACAACCTGCCTTTCTATAGGATTACGAAGATTAAGCCATGCATCCTGTCCTTTCACACTATGATATTTTAATCCAAAATAATCAGATTCATTGTTGACACCAAGACACTTGCACACCTAAAATATAAAATAATCATAATAATACAAAATTTAAAAAAGAAACTACTTGCAGAGAATATGAATAAACTTTACATTAAATCACACTGTATCAATTTATAGTCATTACCTTTCTACAACAAAAATTATAATTATATAGTAATACATAGCAACAATAATTATGTTTATACAGGGTGGCGCAGGGAAACGGGAAAATTTAAAATAATTAGAAAAAATGAAGGAACATTACAAAACTTTATTTGAGGCTCAAAATATGTTCTACAAGACTGGAAATTACATTAGGTATCACTTTTTAAAAATTACATCAGTTAAATGCTGCCCATTTTGCCGTACACATTCAGTAAGTCGTTTCTGTAGGTTTTGCATAGCGCGGCGCAATGTGTCACCTGGGATTTTGGCGAATTCCTCTTCAATCTGTGTCTTGAGCTAAGCAAGGGTTCTTGGTCTAGTCTGGTACATGATGCTCTTCAGATGTCCCCATAAAAAGAAGTTACAGACTGAAAGGTCTGGAGATCGGGGCGGCCAAGCGATGTTAGCATTCCTTGAAATTATGCGATCCCCAAACAAACGTTTCACTGCTGCCATAGACTGTCTGGCAGTGTGTGAGGTGGCTCCATCCTGTTGAAACCAGGTGTGCTGAATGTCAAGATTTGGAAAAGTATGGAGTCTTGGAGCAAAAAATGTCTCTAGCATGTTGACATAACGTTCAGATGTCACAGTGACAGCAGTGCCTCGTTCATCTTCAAAAAAGTAAGGGCCTATCACCCCATGACACGACACCGCACACCATACAGTAACTTTGGTACTGTGTAATGGATGCTGGTGAAGCTGAGCAGGGTTTCCTTGAGCCCAGTAACGGAAGTTCTGCTTATTCACGTATCCACTTAAGTGAAAATGGGCTTCATCGGACATCCAAAGATTTTGAATGAAGTTAGCATCCTCATTGATTTTAGCCAATAATTGTTCACAAATTTGCAGGCGCAATACACAATCATTAGGCTTCAGGTGTTGCACAATCTGAAGTTTGTACGGATGAAATTGAAGTTCATGGAGTATTCTTTGAACACTCCGACGACCGAGCTGCAATGATGAGGCAATTTTTTGCACCGAACGACGAGGACTCCTTAAGATGGCAGCTCGCACGGCATCAATGTTTTCTGGGGTACGTACAGACCGTACACCCCCACTAGGCTTTTTCTTCAAAGCTGAACCAGTCTCTTCAAAATTATGAACCAACGTTTCGATAGCGTGTACCGAAGGAACTTGACCGCGGGGTGCGATCTGATAGTGGCGCCGAAACTCTCGTTGTGCAGCTGTCAAACTGTCACCATGTCAGTAAAATGCCCTTACGCCGACTGCACGCTCTGCACCGCTCCACTGCTGCACCGCTCCACTGCTCCATGGTAACTAAATGTCCGTTACTGCTAGACAGACAGTTTCACTTCTGCTACGTCTACAGGGCTGCCAACATCAACTTCAAATTTTCCTGTTTCCCTGTGCCACCCTGTAATAACTATGTTCTTATTTTCAACTGAATTATTACTGCTTAGACTAAGCCTGTTAAAGAAATAAACTAAGTACAAATGGTGCAAGTTTCTAAGCAACGAAAGGCCACATTTATTAATACTACATAAAGATACTGTTTTGCAGATAACTTCACTTAAATCTTAGAAATAGGATGCTTAAATATTATATATGATAGTGTACAGTCAAGACACAAAAAACAAGAGCTATATGGGTGAAGGGAGGCAAAACAAGTGGCTTCTATAGAAAACATCTGGCATTCCAAAAAAAGAGCAAGATCAAAGTATTTAAAATATAAATCCAAACAAATGAAGAATTACTTCAAAGGGGAAAGGTGGTTAGTAATGGACTTGGAAAGTGTTCCTATGCAGTAATAAAGGACAGATGGAGAACTTCACAAAACATATTTTAGACAGGTTCTTGCCATATTGGTAAGAGACAAATATAATATCTGCGAAAAGACTAGACCTGAATTTGAGACCACTGCACAATTACTCTAAAGCACACCACCATCAGTGTAGTGATTACAAATACTGAGGGGCCTGATGTGGCACATAATATAAATTTTCTGTTAACAGAAAGAAAATTATACTCTTCTCACTGACAACAAAAGATGCTAGGGGCACTCCATTGAACAACAAGAAGAAATAAGTTAGCTTATTGCTGTTAGCTTTGATTTTATATTTTCTTATTTTTTACGTACTTCCATCACACACACACACACACACACACACACACACACACACACACACACACACACACACACACACACACACACACACACACACACACACACACACACACACACACACACACACACACACACACACACACACTTCAGTAAAAAAAGCTCGCTATTTTTAAAGTTTAAAAATTGAGGTTAGTAGTGTATATACTTTATTGTTACAAAATTAAATGTGTGAGTTGCATAACACTAACAGTTGGTAATATACTAGCATTTAGTCCTTACTTTTTTTTTTAATACAAACACCAAGAATACAAAAACTATTTCTTGGATTTCACCTTCAGAACTATGATACATAGACTTAACAACATCCCACTAGATGAAAAACACTACAAAGACGAACTAAACACGATACAATATCTAGCAGAATCCCAACGGATACAACAGAACAATAGTCAATAAACTCCTACACAAAACACAAAACAAACAACAGACAAAGACATAAAACAACAAATTCATAACACTAATATCAATAACCACACTGAAAAAATATCCTACTAATTCAAAAGCAGGATACAGAATCACATACAAAACTACAAACAAAACAGAACACACACACAAAGCACAAAACAAATTCGATCTACCCGGTGTTTACAAGCTAAATTGCTCAAATTGCAATAAATTCTACATAGGCCAGACAGGACGTAGCTTCAAACAGAGATACGTTGAACACACAAAAGCACTCCACTCCACTACAGAATCCACCTTTGCAAACCACCTCATTGAAGCAAACCACACATACAAAAACATCAATAATAACATGGATCGATTATGGATTGATACTTCTACACGTACACACAAAACGTCAAAAACTAGACACTTTTGAACAATTGGAAATATACAAGCACACAAAAACACATTAAATCGACACCTAAACGAACAGACACAATTCAAATCACACACATTATTTGAACATATTACACCCCACACACACAACATCGATTCTTCAAAAGTTGACACCGTCGCAAAGAACAAGACGGACAGCGCTCCCATGGCAGCCTCTGATGAAGGTTATAATAAGCAATATCGGTATGGAGAACCATACATGACTTCCATATTCTAAGATTTATATTTAAAATCATTTTCGAAATGAAATATTACCATAGAAACTACTTCTTTCTACTTACTGCTTCAGCCTTAACCACAGTACTGTGGTCACTAACGTATACCACCTCACGTTATCGCACTCGATTTTCACTGATGATGGAAGTCGATGGCATTGCCGAAACGTCTGGTTTTGTAGAAAACATTGGACTACGCCAAATATCCCGGGAAGGAATTTTAACAAAAACTACTTCTTTGTTGCCAATAACGTTGCACACATATATATATAAAAAATATGCATAAAATTAATGGTTTGTATAAATTAATGATTGATCTCCATTAAGTAGTGCTCAAGTTTCCAAAGTTTTAATATTATGATGTCCGTAATTAAAACATCAGAGCAGGTTTAGTGTGTATGAGGGTACACCATGGACAAAAATTTTCAACATTTCCTATTGAGCATTGCTTAGAGTAAAGCTGCGAATGTACAGTGTACGTTTCACAGAACAAATACGCGGAAAAGAAGGAGCGCTCCGAAGTCACTCATGGACCCTCAGCATCTTGCAGAGGGTTTATTCCCTAAAGACGAAAAGTCTGTCTATGAATCGTTCCTCTGTAAACACGTGTAGTTACACTGCCCAGCGATCCACAGGAAGCAAATCGCTATCCACGCTGGACACTTTTTCGGCTTGCACGCGTTATGTTGGTATGGGTTTCGGCACTTTCCATTTAAAAAGCGTGCAAATGTAAGAAAATAAACACGAATGAGGCCAGAAAAAACGCAAATTGTGTGTGTGTGTGTGTGTGTGTGTGTGTGTGTGTGTGTGTGTGTGTGTGTGTGTGTGTGTGTGTGTGTGTGTGTGTGTGTGTGTGTGTGTGTGTGTGTGTGTGTGTGTGTGTGTGTGTGTGTGTGTGTGTGTGTGTGTGTGTGTGTCTTCCCTGCCTTTTTATTGCGGTAGTCATAATAATAAAATGGAAACGTAAACATTATATAACTGAGGTATGCTTGCCTGCCACGAACGATATTTTTTCTCTCATACATGATTTACATTAAAATGAAAAAATTATAATTTTATTGCCTGGCAACAAAATTATTTTATTTTTAACAATTACCATTGTTTGAAAAAGTTTAAATGAATTTTCAAGTACTTTACTCTTGTTAAAACGTAAAAGGTTGCAGGTAAACTACCCCTTCACCTTAACCGATCTTCACCAAAATCAAAAGGCCTTGAGTTCTCTACTATTCAGTGATGTATGCAAAAAATTATTTGATTCTGTTTGAATATGCGGCAGTTATCGTTCATCATAGAAAAAATTACCCTTGTTAAAATGTAAAACGTTGCTGGTAAACTACCCCTTTCCCTTAACCGATCTTCACCAAAAACAATAGGTCTTGAAAACTCTACAATTCAGAGTTGCATGCAAAAAATTATTTGATTCTGTTTGAATTTGCGGCTGTTATCGTTTGCCATAGAAAATACCCTTGTTAAAACATAAAACGTTGCAGGTAAACTACCCCTTTCCCTTAACCGATCTTCAACAAAAACAATAGGTCTTGGGAACTCCATAATTCAGGGCTGTATGCGAAACATTATTTGATTCTATTTGAATATGCGGCTGTTATCGTTTGCCTAAAAAAAAAAAATTACCCTTGATAAAAAAAACCGTTGCAGGTAAACTACCCCTTTCCCTCAACCGTTCTTCACCAAAAACAATAGGTCGTGAGTACTCTACAAATCAAGGCTGTATGCAAAAAATTATTTGATTCTGTTTGAATTTACGGCTGTTATCGTTTGCCATAGAAAAAATCCACACACACACACACACACACACACACACACACACACACACACACACACACACACACACACACACACACACACACACACACATTCGAAAAACGACTTTTTTCATGTTTTGAGTGTAGTACAATCAGAATCTGCAATAATCTCGAACACGATTTTTTTTGCCATCACCATACTTCCATTTCCTTAAGGAATATGGAAGTAATATCGGTATGGAGAACCATACATGACTTCCATATTCTAAGATTTATATTTAAAATCATTTTCAGCCAAACAACAAGGCTGTGTCTTACCTGCCTTTTTATTGCTGTATTAAATGAAAAATATTATATTACATTAAAATGAAAAAATTATAATTTTATTGCCTGGCAACAAAATTATTTTATTTTTAACAATTACCATTGTTTCAAAAAGTTTAAATAAATTTTCAAGTACTTTACTCTTGTTAAAACGTAAAAGGTTGCAGGTAAACTACCCCTTCCCCTTAACCGATCTTCACCAAAATCGAAAGTCATTGAGACCTCTACAATTCAGGGACGTATGCAAAAAATTATTTCATTCTGTTTGAATTTGCGGCTGTTATCGTTTGCCATAGAAAATACGCTTGATAAAAAAACGTTGCAGGTAAACTACCCCTTCCCCTTAACCGATATTCAACAAAAACAATAGGTCTTGAGTACTCTACAAATCAGGGCTGTATGCAAAACATTATTTGATTCTGTTTGAATTTGCGGCTGTTATCGTTTGCCATAGAAAATACCCTTGTTAAAAAAACGTTGCAGGTAAACTACCCCTTTCCCTCAACCGATCTTCACCAAAAACAATAGGTCTTGAGAAATCTACAATTCAGGGCTGTATGCGAAACATTATTTGATTCTGTTTGAATTTGCGGCTGTTATCGTTTGCCAAAAAAAAAAATTTCCCTTGATAAAAAAAACCGTTGCAGGTAAACTACCCCTTCCCCTCAACCGATCTTCACCAAAAACAATAGGTCGCGAGTACTCTACAAATCAGGGCTGTATGCAAAAAATTATTTGATTCTGTTTGAATTTGCGGCAGTTGTCGTTTGCCATAGAAAATACGCATGATAAAAAACGTTGCTGGTAAACTACCCCTTCCCCTCAACCGATCTTCACCAAAAACAATAGGTCTTGAGTACTCTACAAATCAGGGCTGTATGCAGAAAATTATTTGATTCTGTTTGAATTTGCGGCTGTTATCGTTTGCCATAGAAAATACCCTTGTTAAAAAAACGTTGTAGGTAAACTACCCCTTTCCCTTAACCGATCTTCACCAAAAACAAAAGGTCTTGAGAACTCTACAATTTAGGGCTGTATGCAAATAATCTTTTCATTCTGTTTGAATTTGCGGCTGTTATCGTTTGCCATAGGAAATACCCTTGTTAAAACATAAAACGTTACAGGTAAACTACCCCTTTCCCTTAACCGATCTTCACCAAAAACAATAGGTCTTGAGAACTCTACAATTCAGGGCTGTATGCGAAACATTATTTGATTCTGTTTGAATTTGCGGCTGTTATCGTTTGCCAAACAAACAAAATTACCCTTGCTAAAAAAAAACCGTTGCAGGTAAACTACCCCTTTCCCTCAACCGATCTTCACCAAAAACAATAGGTCGCGAGAACTCTGCAAAACCGGGCTGTATGCAAAAAATTATTTGATTCTGTTTGAATTTGCGGCAGTTATCGTTTGCCATAGAAAAAAATCTACAGACAGACACACAGACACACAGACAGACAGACAGACACACAGACACTTTTCGGAAAACGACTTTTTTTCATGTTTTGAGTGTAGTAGAATCAGAATCTGCAATAATCTCGAACACGATTTTTTTTGCCATCACCATACTTCCATTCCTTAAGGAATATGGAAGTAAAAATTGGCTCAGGCTATAAGGTAAAACTTTTATGCTTTTACCCATAAAAAACTTTGCGTTCCAAGTCGGTAGTGATTTAATTATATTTGGTAAAAACTATTTTTTATATATTTTATCTTAGCATGTGTATGAGAAAAATGTTTTCACCTTTATAAAAGAACATATTTTGAAATGGTTTAATGCCAAATTTGATAATGAAAATTGTTATATGGACTTATATATAAAAATATGTATGTGTTTTTTGACATTGTGTGTGTGTGTGTGTGTGTGTGTGTGTGTGAGTGCAGATATTATATATTATAATATAAAACACACAGATTTATATAGTAGTTTAAATAATGCTTTTTAATAGATCATGCTTTTATTAATCACACACACACACACACACACACACACACACACACACACACACACACACACACACACACACACACACACACACACACACCTTTAGAAGTAACTCTTGTTATTTTAGTTCCTTGTAGTTTTTTAATATAAATATAAAATATCGGTATGAAGAACCATACATGACTTCCATATTCTAAGATTTATATTGTAGCATGACAGATATTCCACCAATAATTAATTCAAATAAGATCATAAAAATAATTAAATTACATATACTCAAAGAATGTCAAATGAAATTCAATTATACTTCAAAGGAAAACACCACAATAAAAGAAAAACAATAATTAAATAATAAAAATGCAACCATAAAAGTCAAAGAAAATAAATTAAAGGAACTCATATTAAAAAATCAGGAGATTACCCAGGTTAGGAGCAGGTGATAAATATAATACCCCGAAACACAAGAAGAAACAAGAAGAGGAAGATTGGTATCAAGTGATAAACAAGATATCCCGAAACAAGAAAGAAGAGTAAAGTTAGTATCAGATGATAAAGAGGATACTCCAAACCCAAGAAGGAAGAAGAAATTTAAAAGCAGATAATAAAGAAGATACTCCAAACCAACCATCGGACAAGATAACACTGAGTACCTTGGTTTACCCAAGAATGAACACAAGAAGGAAGACGAGAAGAAAGGAAGAAATAGGAATGCCTAATCAACAAACTCTCGTACCATTATGATGAGGAAGTGATTCGAGCGAGGAGAGGGAGCCAAATTAAGACCATACAGGCCATGACCGAACTACTTAAGAATTACGAAAATGAAGAATACTACCGACAAAGCCGGAGAAGAAACGATCGGCCCGAACCTAGGATGTATCCAAATAACAACCATTGTACGACCAACACCAACCCGGGATACCAAGGAAGCCGAGCATACCCACAGACCAACAGCTATAACAACAATAATATTAGTAATAATAATAACACGGTTCAAAATAATACGAACCATAATCGACCCAATAATGGTTATCAGGGTAACCGAAACCAATACCCTCCAAACCCTAATAGTCAGAGAAGCCCCAATTATAATAACGATCGTTACTATAATAATAACAATCGTGGTAGTCCACCGAATAGTAACCCCAATAATAATAGGTTTTCTCGACCGCGAGTAAATTTCATCAGAGCGGAAGATGGTCGCCAACGGAGGTACTACCACCAGAGAAGAAACAGCTATCACGAATACGAAGATAGGCGGAGGAGCCGAGAAAGTGATCAACCAAGGTACTATCCTGCGAGACGGAGTACCAGTTTAGATAACACCGAACGGCTGACCAACAGCGAACGACCGGTAGATCCTCGAACAGAGTGGCAGGGACCCACTCTAGGCATCCCAAATGATGCATCCACAAGTGCGACACAACATAACAATGATGTCGAGCCTTTAAATGGGAGGAGGCAGTAATAAATCACCAGAACCCGTTACTGCTCCTAAACACTGGGTATTATAATGAGTTGAGCAATAAAAATAAAAATAATCGTATCACTATAATCGGTTGTAACTACCTGAAGAACATCCGACATGAATTATTGGAAGAGGACGATAATAGTCCCACCAATAACACTAATAACGAAATAATACATGTAAATGCGGAGGTAGAAGGAATCCCCGCCAATTTAATGATCGATACTGGTTCCAACGTATCCATAATAAGTACAACTGAGTTGGAGAAAATACAGAGAGAATGCGGACGAACATTACCGACCTTGCCGTTAAACAATATTATTTTGTTAGGTGCAATCGGCCGACAAAATAAAACAATACGAAGGCAAGTCTCCGCCAGTGTGATGAGCTGCGGTATAGCTATAGAAATGGAATTCTTGGTGGCGAGCGGGCTGCCATTTAATATATTGGTCGGGTGTGATGTGCTCAGGCGGAACTCTGCCATAATTGATTTGCGAACAGAGAAATTGTCACTATTTACAAACGGACACACTTGGACGGCTAACTTGGTTGGTAGTGACCAAGTAATTCCTAATAATATCCACCAACAGATTCGTAAGATCAATTATATACCGCCAACTTCTATTATTGAACAGAAGATAGATGATAACGCTAATGAGGACTTATGGTCCCAAAAAATCCAGGAAATCAGGGATTTCCGGAGCGGTATAAATGGAGAAAGATTGCAACCATACCAAGCAAATAAATTAATTAACATATACGAACAGTATAAATCAGTATTTTCTGACGAGCCCGGTAAAGTAAAAAACTTCCAGTGTACTCTACAGTTCCGAGACACAGTGGAATTTAACCGGAAGTCTTACCCCATCGCGCAATCACGAAAGGAAGCAGTAAGAGCTGAAATAACAAAGATGATTAACCGTGACATTATAGAGAGTAGCCAATCCCCATACACAAGTCCTATCGTGGCTATCCCTAAGAAAAACGGACAAGTCCGTTTGTGCCTAGTTGCGCGGGAGATTAATAAAATGATTATTAATGACAGGACTTCGCCCGGTGAGATTGAAGAGATTTTGAAACGGTTCCACGGTACCAAGTACTTTAGTACCTGGGACACGGTGTGCGGCTACTGGCAGGTGGAATTACATCCACAGAGTCGCCAGTATCTGGCCTTTATATTCGAGGGCGGAACTACCAGTTAAAGAGGTTGCCCTTCGGACTGGTGAATTCAGTTGCAGTCTTTGTACACTGCATGGACCAGATACTTGGCCAGGAAGCACTACAGTTCACCACCGTGTACGTTGATGACTTGCTAGTGTCCTCAGAAACTTGGGAGGAACACTGCTACCGTGTGGAACACGTATTAAGGAAATTAGCTGCGAATAACATCACGCTGAAGCTAGAGAAATCTCACTTCATAGCCAAGGAAATTCAATTCTTGGGATTTATATTGAACGACCAGGGAATCTCACCGTCGGCTGAAAAAGTAGAAGCGATTCAAAACTTTCCAACACCTAAGAATCGAAGGCAATTACAGTCATTCCTGGGACTCTGTAATTACTACCGCAAGTTCCAGGAAAAGTATTCTGAATTGACCGCCAGATTTCAGCCGCAACTGTCATCCAAGAATAAATGGATATGGGGTATAGAACAGAATGAGACATTAACACTGATTAAACAGAAATTTCTGGAACCAATAATACTTCGCCATCCGGATTTTAGCAAACCGTTCTACCTGAATTGCGATGCCAGCGACATCAGCCTCGGCACAACATTGTATCAAGAGGATGAGGAGGGCGAACATCTCGTGATATGCTTTGCCAGCAGAGCATTAAATCAGTGCGAGAAGAATTATCACGTCACTGAAAAAGAGTTGTTAAGCGTAGTGTTCGCATGTGGACAATTCCGCACCTACATCCTTGGTTACCCCGTTACCGTCCGGACAGACCATAAGTCCATATCGTTCTTAAGGAGATGTAAACTAAGTCACGGAAGGTTGACACGGTGGATAGTGTTACTACAAGAGTATGATCTTAAGTGGGAGTACATCCCCGGAAAAAAGAATGTCGTCGCGGACGTGTTGTCTCGAATAGACATTAATAAACAAACGTTCGAGGGGGAAAAGGAAAGTATACTTAAAGTATACCACATTCTGAGTAACAGCGCCGATCTAGAATCATTATTGGAAAACCTGAGCACACTCCAACAAGCAGACCCGAAGTTACAATCCATTAAGACAAGATTGGAAGCAGGGGACGAGACTATCGCCCAATATTATAAAGTACACCACGATATACTATTTATACAACCATCTCTGAAGAATAAAAAATGGAAAGTTATTATTCCAACCCATATCGAAAAGGAGATAGTGAATAACTATCATATTCGATATGGGCATATGGGCGCCTTAAAGGTGATAAAGGCCCTGGAAGAGAGCTGCCACCTTAAAGATATTAATCGGAAGGTCAGAAAATATATAAAGAGTTGCCGCATTTGCCAACTCGTGAAATCAAATAACGAGAAAAAGGAAGGGCAAATGATTCCAATAACATCTCAAGCGAAGCTAGAAAAAGTATTTCTGGACATCTGCGGGCCATTTCCCCGCAGTGGGGGTCGTCACAGATACAAGTATCTAGTCATCGTTATGGACCATTTCACAAAGTTCATCAAGCTATACCCAGCGAATAGGGCGACTACAAATAAAATTCTCGATATCTTAACCAGCCAGTACTTCCCAGATGTCGGAAAACCAGTTTCGATCATCACCGACCACGGAACCCAGTTCAAGGGGAAAAAATGGCGGTATACACTACTGTCGATGGGGGTTCATACCTATAAAACCTCGGTATACCACCCGAGCAGTAACCCGGCAGAAAGAGTATTGCGAGAGGTGGGGCGAATATTACGTACGTATTGCCACGATCAACAGAGGAGATGGCAAGAATATCTAAAGGCCACAGAAGATTCCTCAACCTGGCATACCACCCAGCCATAGGAATTACACCATACTCCGCCATGTACGAAAAACAACCCCCACGTGAGATCGAAGAAATATTGGAGTTCCCGATGGAAAATAAATATATTTTTGATAAAATTAAATTTTATAACAAAGGTGGCCGAAGACCAGGAGAAACGGCGGATTAAATATAATAAAGGGATGGGTAAAATAATTACCCATTTCATTGGTGAAAAAGTTTTATTAAAAAATAGGGAGTTACCTAGTTCACTGGAAGGGATAACTAAGAAATTATTACTCTTATACACTGGACCCTATCTAGTCTCCAAAGACAAAAATAATAACACCTATGAAATTAAGGAGATGGGTTCTGGTAAAATTAAGGGTGTCTATAACCAGGCATCTATGAAGAAATATCATGAATAATAAAAAGAAAAGAATTTTTGAATTAAGTGAAAATTCCAAAATATTGTAAGATCACCTTACAAATCAATTATTATAAAAACTATTCGGATATATAATATAAACGGAATTTTGAATTAAAAGTGAAAATTCAAAAATATTGTAAGATCACCTTACAAACCCATTATTTATAAAACACTTTATGGAATAAACAAGAATAATAAAAATTCTAAAACAATGTAAGCACACCTTACAAACCAATTATTTATAAAAACTGTATGGAAATATAGAAGGAAAGAATTTTGAATATTGAAAAAACCATATAAATTCCAAAAACAGTGTAAAAACAAGTTACTACAAACAATTTGAAAGAAACCATTTGAGAAAATAAAAAGAGAAGAATTTTGAAAGGTTGAACACCTACAAAATTAAAAAATTAAGTAAGAGCACCTTACTCAGGGCCGCTGAATAGGGAAGGGCTGTCTCACGGCGCGCGGGAAGTTGTACCCACTGCTGCTCGGCTGTGACGTCACTGCTCAGACACTGCCGCGCCACAGCTCTGCGCTAGATACACATTTAATACTTTCACGGCTACTCATCTTAAAATAAGCCTAATGAGTTAACAATAAATGTCTATACTTTCATTGCATGTATATACTCTTCTATAAATAGCAATTATCCATAACATTATTTGTAAAACAATAGCTAGCAATAACGTGTAAATAATATAAGACATTCTAAAAACAATATGTGACATAATAACATTCTGGGTATTAAGGGCTGCGTAGAATAGTCAATCATATTACATTACGGATATGAAATAACACAAACAACAATTTTACTGTTGTCTTGATTATTCATCTCTTCTTTCACAGCACTAACACTTATCTAAAAATGAACTTTTTCTTGTGAAACTTACTTTTTTTCAACCAATTTTACAACCAACAATTTTATTTTTTGGAATGTATCCATTTCTTAGCTTTGTTCATACAGCTTCTATCGTTTGATTTGTTCTCATTAAAACGCCTGATACTAATAAATGTCCTTAATCTAGCGTAGGCATTAATAGCGTGTGGACACACATTTGGAAATTTATCCGTAAGTCTTCTTCGGAGTTCTTTAATGACTCCTCTCCGGACACTGTAGAAATCATTTTCGCCATGGAGTGATTTAAAAACAATTTCAAAATCGTCCACTGTTTTTTTCCACGATTCACTTGGCACAGTCAAACCCCCGTGGGAAAGAGCTTCAATCCATTTGTCACTGTTATTAGAAGGGACATTTTTCGAGTAGGCGCCTAGTGTTGGATCCTTGTCCCGTACTTTGTACGCTATATACCCTGCAACGTAAGAGAGGGCTTCTCTCTCAGCCCAGCATCTTTCTTTTTGATGATCTGGGTCATAAGGGAAGATACAAAATTCGTCAACTTCGTTTTCTGAAATAGAAACAACGCAATCCATATTTATAGAAATAAAAAAAAAAAACAAAGAAATAAATATAATGTAAATACAATACCTATGGTTAAATTGTAATCGATTTTATTCATAGGAGATACAAAAAGTATTGTTTACATGTGATTTTAAGAATGCAAGGCTTACCTTCCACAGGGAGGCTGCAGATTTCCTCCATTTCGGCTGGGTGAAATGCAGTTCGTAGGTACTCTGCTGTCAAGTAAACTGGTATGCTACTACTGTCTTTCTCGACCTCGGTGACATTTGTTTTGTTAGATGGTTTCGGCATCTTGTTAGCCAGCATTATTTTCTTAATTCGAGATATGAATTCCGTTGGGCTAGGGTGGTCATAGAACTGTCCAGTTCCTCGGATAAGGCTGAATAAGCTCTCCAGAGCATCCTGCGTTAGCCGTGTAGTTAATATGTATTTAATGTCATACATTTCACGGACATCTTCAAATAGTCCAAAAAGGGATGTTATAGATATAATTATACCTTTCTGAAATGGCAACAAACTTCTTTTGTTTTTAACTCGCATTGTAGACGTAACATTTCTCATTTTATTCAGCACTTCTGCTTGCTTGTCAAAATGAGGCGTAAAGCCAAAACCAGCTCTCATAGGGTGTGAGTTAGAAGAGTGCGGTATACTGCTGTTCATAACGTCGGTAAAGGAATCTACCAATTCAAAAAATTCTGCTACTTCTTTATTACCGTTTAGCATCTGTATTGCTTTAGCGGTAGTTCTGGAGAATACTGCTTTAGCTGGCCCAACTCGTTGTCTTTCGTTTCCTTTCAAAGCTAAAAAAGATGGCTCAAGTTTATGGCACAGTTTAATCTCTCCTGTGTCCTTTTTTAGTACATCGACTAAAATGTCAACATTTACTTCCGTACCGTTTTCCAAGACTAGTCCCTCATCAAGAAAATGGTTTCTCAACAGCTTCAGGTAATGTGGCATGTCAGCGAAAACCCATACTTTTCTTTTACTGTCTGATGGATTGGTAAAGAACGTGCTCGTGGTGGATACGCCAAGTTCCTTCCACAGTGTACCACAACCTCCCAAATCGGATACAATAGAGCAAACTTTGATTCCTTGTGCTGAGTCAAATGATTCAGCGCGAGTTTATTGGCATTTTTGGACGGTAAGGGCAGTACGAAATTTAAAGTAATAAGGAGTGCTGCTCTCTACCCGCGGATAGGTGAGGCTACCGTTTTCGAAGTTTCACTGTTTGATCCGTGTCGCCATCTGCTGAGTTTTTGCAGCAGTTTTAAAACAGTGCTGCAGCCTGATGAGATTTTCGTTACCCAAACGAGGGAGGCGTTCCGTTTTAGTTTGTCTCAACATGGTAGCCTAACTCATGGGCTCGTGGAAAATTTCTTCGGTGGAGAGGAGTGTGAAAATCTAGCGTCGACTTCTTTCAAATATGAGATAAGTTTCTTAATGACTGCGGGTTCACTGAACAGAGACAAGTCCTGCTGCCACTGAACGAAATGACATCTTAAAAGCTCCACACTCGACACCGAAGAGAACAACGTCCGCAACAACATGCCAATCATGAGATCGCCACGCTATAAATAAGAGATCATCCTTCTGGGCACATATAAGCAGGTGAAAAATATCCATTTATATTCACACGTAGAATCAACATGGCACCAGTTATACATTCATTTGGATCCCCAATTGATGGGACAGTTTAGTGTGAACACTAAGTATTAATTGTAAATTTCAATACATGTATAGTAAATTGTCAGTTCAGAGACTGACATGTGTACCACACAGCATCCAACTTAGATTTCCACTCATTTCTTTATAGTACTTTCGCTACAGATTTAAAGTCAGTTTTGTTATTAATATTTTCTCAAGTTTAATTTACTATGCATAAAAACATATATTTTCCCTTATTTTAAAATCAGGTTAGGTCATTTGTATAAAAAGATTACTGGGGAGGTAGGTGTTATTTTAAATTAGTTTCAACCAAGCTGTGCCTGTCGAAACACTTTTCAACTTGTTTGTCGAAACAAGGTTGTTGAAACAAGGTTGTTGAGACTGGTTATAAATTGAAGAAACATGTCCGTCTCTGACACACAAATGTATTTTTTTTATATAAGGTGCTAATATTGTGCAATTTTTCCCTTTCATTAATTGGCCCTATTTTAGTCTATATAAATTCTTTATTTTAATCATGGTAACTGGGGGGCGTTAATTATTTTAAACATTTTTTTATTTCTCACCTTAATTAAGTATTTTAGCACTTAGCCACTTAGGCACTTGGTTTTAAATTTTAATGTCCTGGGGACATTTGTATGCAATACTTTATGATACACATGACGTGCAATTAACCCACACCATGGGGGTACATTTATAGAAATAAATCTTTAATCCTAATTGGGATTCCCAAAAAGAAGAAGTTTAGAATTTATATATACCAGAAGGGTAATATAAAAAGGGCGTGGCAAGAGACCTTTATGTATTTGTATACTATTGTATATGTAATTTGTCTTGTGGAACGTGTTATGTCTGTATATTTCTGTGTACATTTTGGGGGATATATATATATATATATATAAATATTATGCATTGCTGTACATTTTGGTGGGATATAGGGATTTTATTTATTATTAGGATTTATATACACCAGTAGACGAGTATTCTATCTCAATAATCGTGGCTGATCATTTCTTTATGAAAATTAATTATTTTATTTAACAAGTATAGTAAGTGTCACCTTTAAAGTTCATTTAAATTTGATGAATAATTATTTTAATTATTAATAGTAACTGTGAATGAAATTATTTACCTTCATCAATTTATATACTGCATTTTAAAAGAAACATATGATATAAATTTTATATTTTAAGAAATAGTTTAATGGGAGTTTCATTTTGAGGTTAATGATTATTTTAAATTTTCAATTCATTGATGGTGACATAGCAATTATTTTCTTGGATTCAGTTTATATTATTCAGGTGGCCTTGTTGAGAGGATATACTTCTTTAGTTAACCATTTAAAAGGGGAATTCTAAATCACTGTTGTTTTTTGTTATTAATATTATGAGATAGAATAATAAAACCATTGTTAATTATTTAATTCTTGAGTTTTTATTGCAAGTCCCGTCTTACTGGATCCAGCGCAATTTTTAGCTTCTCTAGGCCTTAGCCTAGTTTTAATTAACTTGTAACCCCTCTTTACAAAAAGTAATATTCTTTTTGTTTTAACTACTCAAAATGAAGTAGGGGTTACATTTGGTAGCAGAGCGCGATTACGACAAGGGTCCTGTGGGTGTGACGGGGCTTGCAAACTTAGGAAATATTTTAAAATTTTCACAATGTTTAGTTCTTAAATAGAACTTAGAAAAATTTTCAAGGCCCTATATCCCAAGGTTGAAAATATTTTGTTAGTTTTAAGGTTTGAAACATATGTATATGTACTTGCCTGCCTTGCATAGTGAATAGTGCCACGTGGTAGGAAATTTTAGAAGGGGAAATCCCTGGGCAAGACTTATCGCAGTCGGTGCTTAGTTAGTTTGAGTTTACCTTACCCATGTTTGGGGAGGTGTTGCGGTTTTTTGTAATTAGGCGGTATGGCCCGATCGGCAGTCGGTTTCTGCCGATAAATGGTAGCCGGAGGTAACCTAAGAAATGGTTAAAATAAATTTTCGTTGGTCGGTATTTTGTTTTTCGTGTTGTGCGTGTTGTGTGTGTGTCGCGTTCCTTTTGTCTGGTGTAATCGAGTGTGAGCTGTTCAGGTAGTGGGCTAGTTCTCGCATCGTTAGGTGGACCCGCAGTCTACTCTTTGGAAGAACAGTACTTGGGTTTTTCAGATTCTGATTAGTTAGAATAAGTTTTAAAGTTTTGTTAAGTGTGCCGACTGCGAAGTGAGATGACGTCGATAAATCCTGAGTTGTTTGTTAGGGAGGAAATTGAGTTCGAGCTCCGGGCCCGGGGTAAAGAAACCCAAGGCAATGTCCAAACCTTACGGCAGCTGCTCCGTGAAGCGCTGACCGCGGGTGATGCGCTCTCCAGGGTCACTATCACTGACCCCGAGAGTGAGTGGGAGCGGTGTACGGAAAAGTGGGGTGAGCTGAAGGAGTCGGCTCAATCCGTCGAAAGTTTGGAGGAGAGACCGGGATGCTCTCTCGTTGTCCGGCGGATCCGGCAACGTATGCAGCACTTGATTCATCGGCTGCAAAATTTACTGGCACAAGTCAGTGAACCGCCACCATATAATATAAAAGAGATAATACAGGAGATTACCTCGACCCTCCAAGGGTCACCACCGGTAAGAGCATCTACCCCAATTCCGGTTGTTGAGGAGTCCGTGATCTCAGCGCTGAACACTTCTTCATACAGAGAAGTAGAGCCTGTACGGACTGGTTCGGGGGCGGCAACGTACAACCACCTGCCCAACCCACTTGCCGATATTATTAAACAACTGCCAGTCGTGGACGGACTGGAAGCAGATAAACTACTCCCGTTTTTTAAGATAGTCTTTGAATTGAAGGACTATCCGGGTATGCTGGAGCGAACGGTGCTCGAACTCATCTTCCCCTACTGTCACGGTACCATGGCTGACAGGGTGGCGGAGGTAATGCGATGTAAGGAAGGTGTGGATGAGTTCCACCGGGTGGTGCTGAGGGCGTTCGTACCCAGTACAAGGATGGAGCAATTGCGCCATCGGCATTTTTATAAAGTACAGGCACGGGGCGAAACATTGGCCCAGTATGTGCTGCGAATGCGCCAGGTAGCGCGTATTCTGGGAATGGGCATGTCGGAGGAAGAGGTAGTCCAACACATCCTCGACGGCGTCTCTGCCGACGACCGTCTGCGACTAGTTTTTGCACAGCGGCCGCAGTGGTTTACCGACCTGGAGCGACTCTGCGTTATGACGGAGACCATGCAGATGACCGACCAGGCGAGCGGAAACAGAAGACGAGCCGAACCAAGACCTCAGACATCGGAAGGGGCCAGAGAGCCTACCTTCCCCCGACAGGCCCAGCCAGCTCGAAATCGTCAGCAAACAAATCCAAATACTGTGATTTGTTATAATTGTAACCGCCCGGGACACGTGGCGAGAAATTGTATGCCAAGGCGCGCGCGACCAGCACCACCTATGTCTAGACCAGCGCCAAAAAACTAAGTAGACAGGGGAAGATATTTCGGAGGATGTCTTCCCCCACTTCAATTCTGTTCAACTTCCGTCGACCTCCAGGCAGCCGTTAAAAGCCCCATCTTCAAATATCAAGGTCCAGTCCGCTACCTCGCAACAACTTTCTGTATGCCCCTTTCTGTCGATCGAGGTAAAAGGGGGTCAGCTCAGAGCCTTAGTTGACTCCGGTTCAGCCCGATCCATCATTTCATCTCGGGTACATGCGGACCTTGAACAACAGGGTTTAATTATAAGGTCAGAAAAGTCATCTGCTATATGCTGGACGGCATCTCGTGAAATCTTGCCTATCTCCCGGGTTACTTCCTTTAAGATCAAAATTGATGGGTTTTCTTGGGTGTGGTCTTTTCTGGTTTCTCCTGCTCTGGGAGTGGATTGTATCATTGGTGCCGATTTTATCGCAAAAAGTGGTCTCGTGCTGGACATCCAAGCGCACCAATGTTTTTTTAAATTTAATCGGGAGGTTTTAATTCCGTTCCTTGGGTACCAGGGCGCTAAGCCGGGTATCCAAGAAGTAGCTTGTCCCGATTCTGCACGAGACCATCTCACTCCATCCCAGCAGACGGCCTTAGATCATTTGTGTGAGGAATTTCCCGAGGTGTTAACTCCTACTTTGGGACTCACACACCTGCTGGAATATAAAATCAGTCTTACAGATACGAAAATAGTGAGGTCACACCCGTACAAGTTTGCCCCTCCTAAGATGACCATTCTGCGAGAGAAGGTTCAAGAATTATTGGACCAAGGGGTGATTGAACCTTCTCATTCCAGCTATGCCAGTCCAGCATTTTTAGTGCCAAAGCCTGGTGGCAAACAAAGAATGGTAATAGATTACAGGAAGTTGAACGCCAATATCGAGGTGGATTCTGTTCCCCTCCCGGATTTACATTCGGCCTTTGATTGGTTCAGTGGGGCCAGATTTTATACCATTATCGATCTGAACGCGGCCTATCATCAGATACCTCTTGCCAAAGAAAGTAAACCATACACAGCTTTTTGTGTACCCTGGAATTTGTACCAGTACACAAGGGTTCCCATGGGTTTGGCTGTGGGGGCCCAGACACTTACTCGCCTTCTTGACACTGTCTTTCACGACGTCAAATTCCGTTTCATCTATAATTATCTTGACGATCTGTTGGTGTATAGTGAGACTTTTGAGGATCATCTGCGGCATTTAAGAGAGGTGTTGGGTCGTTTAAGAGAGGCTGGCCTCACTGTCAATCCCGAAAAGGTTCGTTTCGCCCAAGAGAGTATTTCTTTCTTGGGCCATTTAATTTCATACAAGGGCGTGACGGTAGACCCAGAGAGGACACAAGGCATCCGTGACTTTCCTCCGCCAAGGGATGCGAAAGGCATAGCGAGATTCGTCGGTATGATAAATTTTTATCGGCGTTTCATACCGAATATCGCTGAAATTGCCGCTCCCTTGAATGAACTGAGGAAGAAGGGGGCAAAGTTTTCATGGGGGGAAAACCAACAGAAGGCTTTTGATACCTTAAAGGAAGCCATCATTTCCCCACCGGTGTTGCGGATGCCCGACTTTTCAAAGCCGTTCATTTTGCAGACGGACGCGAGTTCGGTTGCGCTCGGAGCGGTCCTTTCCCAGGTTATTGACGACGCTAGGCAGCCTGTGGCTTTTATCTCACGCACGTTGACCCAGCAAGAACGTAAATCATCCGTTTATGAGCTAGAGTGTTTAGCTGTTGTATACGCTCTAGATAAGTTCAGGCGTTTCCTGGAACATGCTGAGTTCCTGCTCGAGACCGACAATCAGGCTCTCTCATGGCTTCTAGCTCATCCCCGGCAACTGGGTAAAATTGGTAGATGGGTGGTGAAAATCTCATCCTTTAAGTTCACCGTGCAACACATCAGGGGATCCCAGAATGTGGTTGCAGATGCCTTATCCCGTATGTTTTCCCAACCCAGTGATGCCCAAGCTGAGCAACCCTGTTCCGTTCTTCTCGATTTTCCATTAGCCTTCACTGATGTGTTACCCCATCAGTTAAACGACGAAGTGCTGGGTCAAGTCATCCAAAATATTAAGCAGGGTAACGTACAGGCCCCTTATTTCTTGTCCAAGGGAGTCCTTTGCTGTCGAGAAAGAAAAGGACGAGCACCTAAAATCGTGCTGCCTAGCAAATTAGTGCCCATGGTCTTCAGTTACTACCATGATTCCCCAATCGGAGGCCACAAGGGAATTTCGAAGACCATTTCCAGTATTAGGAAACATTTTATCTGGAAGGGCATGGATAGAGACATCGCGACGAGAGTAAAAAACTGTCATCTGTGTGGCTTGAGCAAGCCTGCCCAGAACACCAAACTAGGGTTGTTATCGTCTGAGGTGGCGAGCAGACCAATGGAAAAGTTATTTATTGACTACGTGGGGCCGTTCCCCCGTAGCAAGTCAGGTAATGCTTACCTGCTTGTTTGTGTAGATGCTTTTTCAAAGTTTGCCTGGCTACTGCCCTTACGGCAGGCAACCGCTCGTTTGACCATCAACGCTTTACAGAACCACGTTTTTCAGCATTTCGGTCTTCCGACCATCATTGTCTCGGACAATGGTCCGCAATTTATTTCAAACGAATTCAGGCGTATGTGTTTCGCCAGTGGCATCAAACACGTAACCACTTCCCCTTATTATCCACAACCGTCCCATGCGGAGAGATTCAATCGGAATCTCCGGTCCGCCTTGATTGCTTATCACGCTGAGCAACAAACCACCTGGGATCAGAATCTGAAGTGGTTACAATTAGCCTTCAACACGGCCAGACACGACAGTCATCAGGCCGTGCCCTTTGAAATTTTGTTTGGATTCTCGCCCGCACTCCCGTTGACCAACCTATGGGATATCGAAGATCTTCTGCCGCGGGAGCCCAATAATAAAACTGCGGAGAGATGGAAAATGGCTCGGAAGAATTTGCTGCGAGCGCACGAGCGGGTCCGTCGGCGTTATAATCAGGGGCGTATTCCAAACCCCTTCCGGATTGGTGACTGGGTCTATTGCCAAAGCCACCCACTCAGCTCTGCCGCCGACAAACGTGCTGCGAAGCTATGCTACCGTTGGTCGGGGCCATACCGAATCATAGGATTTACGTCACCAGTGACGGCCCGGCTGGGCGTACCGGGAGACAAACAAAAGTTGTTGACAAGCCACATTTCCAAACTTAAACGTTCTCGGGGGCTATCCAAAACGTTCGAGGGGGGATAGTCCCCGTAAAGATAGGACGGAGGTCCATGTTAAATGTGGAAGTCGTGTTCAGGCGAATGGGGCGAGCCTCAGGAGATCGGAAGATCTCCCTAGCTAGGAATCTTTCTTTTGTCCTTTTGCTGTCTCTCTCTCTTGTGCTGTATGCGGACTCTGATCAGGTCAGCATGCAGCACCCGCACACTTACATAATACATATCTTCTTTCGTCTCTTTCGTTTTCCTTTTGAATTCTGTTCTCCTGAGAGCAAGCTCAGCTGAGCCAACCCAACCACGACGTCCACGGGTATCTTTTGGGGAGAGGTACACTGCAGGGTACCCTCCTGGCATTTAACGTTGGGGCAACTATGTTGCCCTTTTGGGGTGAGGGTGTGCTGAGTCAAATGATTCAGCGCGAGTTTATTGGCATTTTTGGACGGTAAGGGCAGTACGAAATTTAAAGTAATAAGGAGTGCTGCTCTCTACCCGCGGATAGGTGAGGCTACCGTTTTCGAAGTTTCACTGTTTGATCCGTGTCGCCATCTGCTGAGTTTTTGCAGCAGTTTTAAAACAGTGCTGCAGCCTGATGAGATTTTCGTTACCCAAACGAGGGAGGCGTTCCGTTTTAGTTTGTCTCAACATGGTAGCCTAACTCATGGGCTCGTGGAAAATTTCTTCGGTGGAGAGGAGTGTGAAAATCTAGCGTCGACTTCTTTCAAATATGAGATAAGTTTCTTAATGACTGCGGGTTCACTGAACAGAGACAAGTCCTGCTGCCACTGAACGAAATGACATCTTAAAAGCTCCACACTCGACACCGAAGAGAACAACGTCCGCAACAACATGCCAATCATGAGATCGCCACGCTATAAATAAGAGATCATCCTTCTGGGCACATATAAGCAGGTGAAAAATATCCATTTATATTCACACGTAGAATCAACATGGCACCAGTTATACATTCATTTGGATCCCCAATTGATGGGACAGTTTAGTGTGAACACTAAGTATTAATTGTAAATTTCAATACATGTATAGTAAATTGTCAGTTCAGAGACTGACATGTGTACCACACAGCATCCAACTTAGATTTCCACTCATTTCTTTATAGTACTTTCGCTACAGATTTAAAGTCAGTTTTGTTATTAATATTTTCTCAAGTTTAATTTACTATGCATAAAAACATATATTTTCCCTTATTTTAAAATCAGGTTAGGTCATTTGTATAAAAAGATTACTGGGGAGGTAGGTGTTATTTTAAATTAGTTTCAACCAAGCTGTGCCTGTCGAAACACTTTTCAACTTGTTTGTCGAAACAAGGTTGTTGAAACAAGGTTGTTGAGACTGGTTATAAATTGAAGAAACATGTCCGTCTCTGACACACAAATGTATTTTTTTTATATAAGGTGCTAATATTGTGCAATTTTTCCCTTTCATTAATTGGCCCTATTTTAGTCTATATAAATTCTTTATTTTAATCATGGTAACTGGGGGGCGTTAATTATTTTAAACATTTTTTTATTTCTCACCTTAATTAAGTATTTTAGCACTTAGCCACTTAGGCACTTGGTTTTAAATTTTAATGTCCTGGGGACATTTGTATGCAATACTTTATGATACACATGACGTGCAATTAACCCACACCATGGGGGTACATTTATAGAAATAAATCTTTAATCCTAATTGGGATTCCCAAAAAGAAGAAGTTTAGAATTTATATATACCAGAAGGGTAATATAAAAAGGGCGTGGCAAGAGACCTTTATGTATTTGTATACTATTGTATATGTAATTTGTCTTGTGGAACGTGTTATGTCTGTATATTTCTGTGTACATTTTGGGGGATATATATATATATATATATAAATATTATGCATTGCTGTACATTTTGGTGGGATATAGGGATTTTATTTATTATTAGGATTTATATACACCAGTAGACGAGTATTCTATCTCAATAATCGTGGCTGATCATTTCTTTATGAAAATTAATTATTTTATTTAACAAGTATAGTAAGTGTCACCTTTAAAGTTCATTTAAATTTGATGAATAATTATTTTAATTATTAATAGTAACTGTGAATGAAATTATTTACCTTCATCAATTTATATACTGCATTTTAAAAGAAACATATGATATAAATTTTATATTTTAAGAAATAGTTTAATGGGAGTTTCATTTTGAGGTTAATGATTATTTTAAATTTTCAATTCATTGATGGTGACATAGCAATTATTTTCTTGGATTCAGTTTATATTATTCAGGTGGCCTTGTTGAGAGGATATACTTCTTTAGTTAACCATTTAAAAGGGGAATTCTAAATCACTGTTGTTTTTTGTTATTAATATTATGAGATAGAATAATAAAACCATTGTTAATTATTTAATTCTTGAGTTTTTATTGCAAGTCCCGTCTTACTGGATCCAGCGCAATTTTTAGCTTCTCTAGGCCTTAGCCTAGTTTTAATTAACTTGTAACCCCTCTTTACAAAAAGAAATATTCTTTTTGTTTTAACTACTCAAAATGAAGTAGGGGTTACATCCTTTAGATTCAATAGCATTAATGATTATGAACATTAACGACTTGTCCATTGTAACATCAAAGTTAAAAAACACAGGCTGTTTCCACCTAGAAACTAAACCTCTAACAAGAGCTACTTGGGCTTTTGAATGTGACCCAAGAATTTGGTCCAAGCCAACATCGTAGACAACTTTGCTGTCGATGTGCATCTCGTCAAAACTTAACACACACAACTTTTCGGCTACTGATAAGTTTTCGCAGCACTTGGAGACTAACGTCAGTACATTATTCAGAACTCCTGGCAAACAAGTAAATTTTGCACACCATCGACTCAATGTGGCGGCAGATGGCAAAGGAAAACCAACAGTTTCTCTCCAAAAATCATATGATTTACGAGACAAGGCCCTGATCATTATAGCACGTGACACGTCTTCACTTGTCCATCGAACGTTTCCTTTTACAGCTAACGCTTTTTGCTGAGTCGGTGTAAGGATTTTGTTAACTGAGGTGATCATATTTGACTTTTGTATATTTTCACGTTTCAATTGTACTATTTTTTGTTTTAATTCTTTAATTCCGCCAGCTCTTTTTTTACTTAACATACAATGGTTGTTTGTTTTCCGTGAGATTTTCCTCAAAAGGAAAGAGAGGGTTGCCTCTCTTTTCTTAACAAATCTATTTGTTTTTTTAAATCAACAACAGTTTTTTTTAAACATTCGTTCTCTTCTACCACGAGGTTGTAGATCTCACAATTACAGTTATCATTGCCTGGACCGGTCTCAATTAGTGCAGGACTAATGTCACTAGATTCTGGACGCGGCTTTTTAGGGCTTAAATGTTCAATTCTTTCCAAAGCGTCCAACCGAGTCCGTCTATTATTAAATCGCTCTTCTCTTAAAACAGTCGATGCGGTTTCATTTTGGTCAGTTTTACAGGGCAAATTTAAAGAAGGGACTGCGGTTACTTTCAATATCTTCCTTTGTGGCAACCCTAATAATCGGTTTTTCATGTCATCACAATAATCTGTTGGCGCAAAATGGCTGCTACAAATATGAGCGTACTTACAGTTTATTGAGTCCAACCGTTTACACTTTAACACCCATAACTTTGCAGTTTCAGGATCTTTAGGGAAACAGTGGTATACAACGTCAATTCCCAGTTTCTTTGTCTTACGGGAATAATTATTGCACGTTGCGACCGCACAACAACTCATTTTCGTAATTTAATCACTTGCAAATCACAACACAAATATTTCTCTACACCACTCATAACACAACAATAACTGTACAACATAAACAGCTTCGATGCACAACAACACAGCTGACAGATGTCACAACGCTACTGACTGAACACGCGCAAGACTTGAGTTGTCTGAGTGGTGACGTCAAGGCACTGTCCCCCCTCCTCGCCGCCGAGTACCGTGGCGGCAGTGAAAACATCAAAGTAGTGAGACAGCCCTTCCCTATTCAGCGGCCCTGACCTTACTACGATCTAGAAATGAAAAAACTATGGTGAAATAAAAAGAAGAGAATTCATACCATATTTATGGTACTATACAATATATTTACCATATTTATGGAAAATCTTTATGAGATAAATAAAAGAAACAGAATTTAGAATTAAACCAAGTAATTCTGAAAGAGTATGATAATGTCTAATTTCAATAAATAAAGTGTAAAAAACCTTCAATAAAATGATACAAAAGGGAATAAAAATCAGTGATACGATTTGATTGATTAAATATGATTAAATACAGAAACTTATGTGGAAATATAAAATAATAAAACTTTGAAGTGGTATAAGGAGAAACAATGACCTCATTAACAAATTAATTAAAACATTCATTCGAAGGAATAAAAAAACAAGAGAGGAGTAATTTAAGAATAAAATCAAAGATATAGATGTAATTAAACAAATCAATAATGAAATGATCATGAATTAAATGTCAATTTTAATAACGACAATTATAAGAAAGTTCTAGAACATGGAACAAGTGGAACTAATAAAAACAGAGAAACAAACCAAAAATGTCATAAAATATATGCTACTATAAGCCAAAGCAGATTGTAATAAAAAACCAGAAAGTAATAAAGCATTAATAACCAAAAACTTTATATGATAAGAAAAATTGAATATTATACTAATAGAAGAGCTTCCCACCATGATACAAAATGAAATAACCATCAAGTTAAAGAGTCAGAAGAACAACTGAGATAGGAATATTAAAATCTCTGAGCAATATAAGAAGTGAAGTATCCAAAGATATTTTTTAAATAGTAACAAAAGTGTACTATTCTGATGTAATTTTTTTAATAACTGTCTGTAGATAATTACAGCAGTATTAATATGTTTTTTGAGCAGAGATGATTTGCCTCTGTACTCAAATAAGAAGTGAAGTATTGGAACAGCAGAGGAAGTAGCGTACAGAGCCTCTCTGAACTGAACCAGCTCACATGTTAGGGAAAGATAGGGAGGAAATATCCCAAGGAGAAAATACTAAGAAGAAATATGAAAATAAAATAATAAATATGAAACTCAGATGACTATTACTATCAAGGAAGATCAAGTGAGAATGAAAAAGATATTAGCTCAAATATATATAAGAAAAAAATTTAGAAATGGAAGGAAGTCAAGAATAATAAAAAACTATAATAATTATCATAAGCAATTGTTTCAGATAAAGCAAGTATAGTCTGAAAAAATCACTTCTGGAGAAGGGCAATCTGTAGCATGACAGATATTCCACCAATAATTAATTCAAATAAGATCATAAAAATAATTAAATTACATATACTCAAAGAATGTCAAATGAAATTCAATTATACTTCAAAGGAAAACACCACAATAAAAGAAAAACAATAATTAAATAATAAAAATGCAACCATAAAAGTCAAAGAAAATAAATTAAAGGAACTCATATTAAAAAATCACGAGATTACCCAGGAGGTTAGGAGCAGGTGATAAATATAATACCCCCAAACACAAGAAGAAACAAGAAGAGGAAGATTGGTATCAAGTGATAAACAAGATATCCCGAAACAAGAAAGAAGAGTAAAGTTAGTATCAGATGATAAAGAGGATACTCCAAACCCAAGAAGGAAGAAGAAATTTAAAAGCAGATAATAAAGAAGATACTCCAAACCAACCATCGGACAAGATAACACTGAGTACCTTGGTTTACCCAAGAATGAACACAAGAAGGAAGACGAGAAGAAAGGAAGAAATAGGATGGAAGAACCAAAATAAAAACCTATTATTAACTACCATTAAACCCCAAACCAAATGATACCATTAAAGAAAGTATAACATCCCAAAACCTTATGAAATTGTAATTATTTATAAACAAAAGTATTGTGTAGTATGATAAGAAGTGCACCAACTAAAGTTATTATATTATAAAAACTAAACAAATCTTCACAGTCCATTATGACTAAAGGTCTGGTCTGAGAATAATAAAACTCAAATATAAGTCAGAACCAACAGTGAAAGTGTACTAGTGGAAGTGTTTTGAAATGTAATAAACTTCAAGTTGTAGTGTATCTATAACTTAAACAATGTGCTATAAAGTAACTTTTATATTTTATAACTAACAAGAAATGAAATATTAAAATGGAAAATATTTCCAATATTTCATTAAATAAGGTCACTTTGTTATCTCAAGACATTCATAGGAATGACAATAATAAAGAAAGTATGGGTGGAAATGTTTACTGTACAAGGGGATGTTAGATAATAGTAGTAAAATCAGAAAGGACTGAAAATAACTTAAGTTTTAATATAGTTAAGAAGTTTAAATGGCTGATATTGTTCAAAGCCATGAACTCCATATTTTAAAAGAGTTCTAACAGAATAAGGTACCTATATGTTTAGAGTAAGATTTTTTAGTCATATAACAGCATACATACTAGTTAAAATGTTTCAGTATGGATGCTGTATTAATTTACAAATGAGTTAAATGTATGTTCAAAACAGTTTAAGCAAACATGTCTAACTTTAAAGACTGCTGATTAATGTTAATTATTATTTTTGTAACAGTAGCATGAACTAGATGCTACACATATCTATAATTATGTAAACAATTTTATTTCATGTTGTGTTAACTTTTAAGAGTCAGAGGAGGAGTAGAATTAAATTTATTTGGAAAAACCATATATGTAAAATACTAAACTCTAGGCCAAATAATGAATTCACAAAAATTAATATAAACCAGTTAATTCACCAATGAACCATGTAAACTAACAAGATTTAGGTAAGGTAGGTCAATTAACAACTACTGTAAATAATCCTATGATTTAAAAGAGTAATATAGAAAAATATCTTAAATTATTGAAAATTTTCGAAATGTAAAAAATAACTATTTTTAAAGAGGAATGGTAAATTCATAAATTATCACTAAAAGACAGTTCAAATGTTAAATTTGTAAGTAATTAAGGAAAGGAAAAGATTTGTGACCATTTGAAATTATATTAATAACACTTAAAGTGGCAGTAATTGTGTACAAGAACGGAAACAGGTTTTTTGGGCCTAGATTTCCAAAAAGACAGAAATATGCTAATTTTAACAAAAATCTCAACAAATATGGACTATGACATATCAAATTAAACAGAATGAGATAAATAAACCAATTATATGGTTAATAGTTCATGAAAGCGAACAATAAACTAAAAATATTCCATATATAATGTACCTTGGAATTATGTACGTGGGAAGTGAAAATTATTTTAACAATACTTTTCCAATATTAACTTGGCAAGATATTTCCTAAGGTGAAGAAAGTTAGTTAGTTCTTTGTTAACATTCAAATGGAACAGTCAATGCAGAATCGTGTTCTTAAAACCGTATAATGGAGTGAAATGGTTAAAGCCTAGAATCAGTGGAAAACGGGAGTTACATAAATTAACACTTTTCGAGTTAAAACTTATGAAATACTCTACGACAATGGTGAAAACGAACAATACACCACATAATACAAGTGATTTAAACAATTAAAACTACCTACTATTAATAATTCACTCTACAACATATTAACAATTCTTCGTCACGAACAGACATAAAGTGAACACCTCTAACAGAAAACAATTAACACCAGTGGACACCGAAAACTCATCCAGGATACCTCAAACAACATAATAGACAGTATACACGATTTCGGAGATCCATAAAACAGTTATAAAAGTGAATTTATTGTGAGATTTTCCAGTGACCAAATATACGTATAACCTCATCAATTCAGCTAGATGGTCTCATGATGGTCCCAAGATGCACTGCAACCTTCTCCGACTGATTTCATAGAAGCAGCATTGGTTTGAGAATTCAAATATATTAACATTATATATTATTCACAATTTGTTAAATATTAATTATTAAAATTATTTCTTGTATATGTTATACTTTCTAGGCCTGCCCTCCTCTGACTATATATAAAATAATCGTTGAAAGAACCTTTCTTTTTTAAGACTTATATAAAATATTAACCTGTAATCACATATCGATATATCCCTGTGACGGAGTCGAACAATTGCTCTACATCGATTATTATTAATTATTGTTAATAAATCAATTTATTTCAACCATTTGGATTGTAAAATTATTTCACATTTTAATTTAAGGGTTTAATTAATTACAAGACTTCCTGGAAGACGAGAAATATTAACTAAAAGTGAGATACTGGAGCAGCGCTGAAAATCATTAATCGATTGCTGAAAGGAGATAATCTGATTAACTCCAGATTTTGTTAAGATCTACCAGAAGTGTAAATTAAACCAAAATAATTCTCAGAATTTCGAAATTTTCAACAAAATACAAAACCAGGATTCATTCTAAATTTTAATCATAACAAACACACATAAAATTTTTTTGTTTGAAAAAAAATTTTTTTTTTTTATAAAATTTTTTTTCTTTTATTTGTAACCACAGTTAACAGGTCTAGTTACAATATTTAAAATCATTTTCGAAATGAAATATTACCATAGAAACTACTTCTTTCTACTTACTGCTTCAGCCTTAACCACAGTACTGTGGTCACTAACGTATACCACCTCACGTTATCGCACTCGATTTTCACTGATGATGGAAGTCGTTGGCATTGCCGAAACGACTGGTTTTGTAGAAAACATTGGACTACGGCCAAATATTCCGGGAAGGAATTTTAACAAAAACTACTTCTTTGTTGCCGATAACGTTGTACACATATATATAAAAAATATGCATAAAATTAATGGCTTGTATAAGTTAATGATTGATCTCCATTAAGTAGTGCTCAAGTTTCCAAAGTTTTAATATTATGATGTCCGTAATTAAAACATCAGAGCGGGTTTAGTGTGTATGAGGGTACACCATGGACGAAAATTTTCAACATTTCCTATTGAGCGTTGCTTAGAGTAAAGCTGTGAATATACAGTGTACGTTTCACAGAACAAGCACGCGGAAAAGAAGGAGCGCTCCGAAGTCACTCATGGGCCCTCAGCATCTTGCAGAGGGTTCATTCCCTAAAGACGAAAAGTCTGTCTATGAATCGTTCCTCTGTAAACACGTGCAGTTACACTGCCCAGCGAGCCACAGGAAGCAAATCGCTATCCACGCTGGACACTTTTTCGGCTTGCACGCGTTATGTTGGTATGGGTTTCGGCACTTTCCATTTAAAAAGCGTGCAAATGTAAGAAAATAAACATGAATGAGGCCAGAAATAACGCGAATTTTGTGTGTGTGTGTGTGTGTCTTCCCTGCCTTTTTATTGCGGTAGTCATAATAATAAAATGGAAACGTAAACATTACATAACTGAGATATGCTTGCCTGCCACGAACGATATATTTTCTCTCATACATGATTTACACTAAAATGAAAAAATTATAATTTTATTGCCTTGCAACAAAATTATTTTATTTTTTACAATTACCATTGTTTGAAAAAGTTTAAATGAATTTTCAAGTACTTTACTCTTGTTAAAACGTAAAAGGTTGCAGGTAAACTACCCCTTCCCCTCAACCGATCTTCACCAAAATCAAAAGGTCTTGAAAACTCTACAAGTCAGGGGTGTATGCAAAAAATTATTTGATTCTGTTTGAATATTCGGCAGTTATCGCTCGTCATAGAAAAAATTACCCTTGTTAAAACATAAAATGTTGCAGGTAAACTACCCCTTTCCCTTAACCGATCTTCACCAAAAACAATAGGTCTTGAGAACTCCATAATTCAATGCTGCATGCAAAACATTATTTGATTCTGTTTGAATTTGCGGCTGTTATCATTTGCCAAAAAAAAAAAAAAATTACCCTTGATAAAAAAAACCGTTGCTGGTAAACTACCCCTTTCCCTCAACCGATCTTCACCAAAAACAATAGGTCGTGAGTACTCTACAAATCAGGGCTGTATGCAAAAAATTATTTGATTCTGTTTGAATTTGCAGCTGTTATCGTTTGCCATAGAAAAAAAATCTACAGACACACAGACACTTTTCGAAAAATAACTTTTTTTCATGTTTTGAGTGTAGTACAATCAGAATCTGTAATCTCGAACACGATTTTTTTTGCCATCACCATAATTCCATTTCCTTAAGGAATATGGAAGTAAAATTCACATTGAAACCTCTGTGAAATGTGCATCAGGTTTCTCTATATATATTAATAAATCTTTAAATCTTATACTTGCAGAAAAATTATTCTTATAATTCACATTGCCTATATATAAATAATCTTTGTTCTTGTGGCTTCAGCATAATAACTTTTATAGTTACTTCCTTACAGTTTCTAAACACAAACCATGTACAAGTACTATTTAACAAAGTCAACCAACAGTGAAATATAAATTTCCACATGTGTAGTCATGTAACTCTATAGGTAAGCTTGCTACTGAAGTACAGTACCTTTAACTTTGTTAACTCAATTTGTGAGTAATAGCGAGTCAAGTGTTGCAAAACAGCTCTCCAGGTTTTTTGAATAAAGGAAATCACATTTTGCACTTTGATTTTTAGTTGGAACTACACTCAGAACTAATAGTGAAACAGGCTCCAACGGAATTTATAAAAATTGATGAAAACAATATTTTTGTTGAATCTATGACAATAACTGGTAGAGCACAGTCAAAGAAATGGGGAATATCATAGCCTGGCTTATTTGAAAAGAATCTTGCAACAATTTTTTTTAGTGCATCTAGCCTCTCTTACCCACGCTGATTAGGGCAAATTGGAATAGATACTGTTTTGTGATTTAAAGTGATAATTCACTGCTGTTCACATGGAATTTGTGCACACATAACTAGGAAAGCATAATGATCACAGGTGGAAGACAGACAACTGACTACCAGTGGAGAAGTTACATGGAGGCAATTGAGGCAATGCCTACTCTAAAAATTCTGTAGAATAAAAATTATAAATACGTATGAACTACGTAACGTAAAGATTATACATTGTCGAATTTATTAAGCTGAAATGTGCTTTACTGAGTGACCGCTAGATGGTGACAGGTGAGATTCGCCATAAAGCGAATGAGGCAACGTGAACTTGCCTCAGCGTTTATTGTATACATCGTATGTAAGCAATGTGCAGGAGTGATAGGGAAGTGCGGGGGAGGGGGATTGTCCTGTGCTGTACACACAGAGCGTTGAGGCATGTCTCACTTCTATGGTGCAAACAGTTAAGTTAAAGCGCGCTGTGTTGTTTATAAGTGTGCTTATTTTATGCGGTTATTAAAAGTGTGCCTGTTATTCCGCTGAACTAACAGATGATCAAGATTGTTTTTTGAATTGTTTGTAACATTAAACATATATATAGAAACTATCAAGTTTAAAAATTTGAAGTTCAATCAGATGTATTATTGTGTATGACTTATACAAGGATTTTTCAATAGAAACAAGTTTAGAGCTGTAAAGCATTTTTTATCCAACGATTTTAAAAGAAGTCTCCATTAACATTAAGACACGAGTCCCACTGTTGCACTAATCTGTAGATTCCCTGCTAGTAAAATTCTTACGGCTGTTTGCGGAACCAATCCCTAACAGCAAATTCTACCTCAGCGTCCGATTTGAACCACCTTTTAGTGATTCCTTAAAGAAAATTTACCGTAAGATTTTTGCCTACCCATTTATTAACTACTAGCTTCGCCACTGCTGACTACCCATCACAAATACTCTTATTATAGATACAGGCTATTATTTTGCTTAGTATACTATATGGTCTGAAAACTCCACACAAACCGAAGTTACTGATGATATTTTGGTTAAAAATTTCAAAGACATTACAGTTATGTCCAGAGTTTCCACATGAAACTTATTAAATAATTATCTGGTCTGATTGTCATTTTTTAATTTTTCATTTTTTCAAAATAAAATATAGGTTACTTATAAGTTAAGAAAAATATCGGTATGGAGAACCATACATGACTTCCATGTTCTAAGATTTCTATTTAAAATCATTTTCGAAATGAAATATTTCCATAGAAACTACTTCTTCCTTCAGCGTTAACCACAGTACTGTGGTCACTAACATATACCACCTCACGTTATTGCAGTCGATTTTCAGTGATGATGGCAGTCGATGGCACTCCCGAAACATCTGGTTTTGCAGAAAACATTGTACTACGGTCAAACAGCCCGGGAAGGAATTTTAACAATAAACTACTTCTTTGTTGCCGATGAAAGTAACACATAAAAAATTATCCCCTCCCCTACAACTATAATTTTCATTTATAGAAAATTAACCCCACCCCATTCAACTAGCCTCTTCATTTATAGATATTTCATCTACGTTTCTACAGTGGAATATTATGATCTTATCAGTATACTTAATTTATCAAAATTAAGTACTTTGCTCTTGTTAAAACATAAAATGTTGCAGGTAAACTACCCCTTTCCATTAACCGATCTTCACCAAAATCAACAAGCCTTGAGTCTTCTACAATTCAGGAACGTATGCAAAAAATTATTTGATTCTGTTTCAATGTGCAGCAGTTATCGTTCGTCATAGAAAAAATTACCCTTGTTAAAACAAAACGTTGAAAGTAAACTACCCCTTTCCCTTAACCGATCTTCACAAAAAACAATAGGTCTTGAGTACTCTACAATTCAGAGCTGTATGCAAACCATTATTTGATTCTGTTTGAATTTGCGGCCCATAGTTTGAATATATCGTTTGCAATAGAAAAATATCGGTATGGAGTGAGACCGAGACCCCTCTTTAAGTTTTTTTTTTTTTTTTTTTTTTTTTTTTTTTTTTAGAGGGGCCACAAGATAATTAAAACTAGGCCAAAAGCCTAGAGAAGCCAAAAATGCGCTGGATCCAGTGAGACGGGACTTGCAATTAAAACTCACAAAATTAACAACGAATAAATTTTTATTACATCCTTCTCCTTTTTTTTTATAACAAAACGTTAAATATTTATCTCCCAACAAAATCAGTGCATTCTCCTTAAAATATTTTTGGTTAATTTTTTGCTTTAAAAATAATTATAAAATTTAAATGAAATTAATATAATGATTTTCTTTTACAATTGGGGTTACTTTTCCCCACTTAGCCCTATACCTAACCCCCAGAAATAACACATGAATATACAATACATATAAATGGACATATAAATATATATGTCTACAACTACAACACATACACACGTTCCACATCACAGGACAATTACAACTTTCAACATTAATATCTTGCCACACCTCTTTCACATCAGAAGGTACATAATTCACAATTCATAAATATCCTTGAATGCAACACCTATTGAAAGATCTTAATACATAATAATCCATATATATTGTAATATCTAATTTGTGTCTCTTCGCTCGATTTTATTTTGTTTTATGCTCCACTGTTGTGAGCGCCAATTCTATAATATATAGTTTGTGACTTCGTCTAATGTTCTTGAGTACGTGTTTGTGGGTTTATTTTATTCAGCATCTCGTTGGTATGCGCCAATTCTATAATATATATTATGTGTAGTTCGTTTTTACTTGTCGATTATTAATTCTATAACGTTTAATTTACTATTGTGTACTTGTGTTGTGATGCGTCTTACGCCTCACCGTTGTAATCGCCACCTTGTAATGTAAATTTGTTTGAGGTTTAAATAAGCTCCACGTTATTAATTTGTAATAATATTACTAACGTGCATATTCTGTATATACGGTTATTTTGCCGCACGTATGATGCGTAATTCTATAACTAGTGTTTTCTATATAATGTTGTTCTGATAAAAACGTTTGTATTTGTGGGCTAGTGCTTTTAAATTTTCCCACACTTCTGGTTGACACGGTGACCGGCTCTAACCGTATGTTGGCAATTGTAGGTTAGTATGTTTCTTTTGTCACCGGCAAAGCTATGTTCGCCTTGCGTACCTGCTCGCTCCCACAAATACCTGTGAACAAACTCTTATTCTACTCACACACATGAAGTGACAACTCTGGTATTGGTAATCATAAGTTTGTTTTATTATTTTTTTCAGCTTTTTGGTTAAACAACACTAGTGGTTCGGTCTTGGATCGGCCTTAACAGTTCAGTATCGATTCATATTTGAATCCGCTCTTCAATGATTTGTAAATAATTTTAACATAAATTAAATATCTCAGGGCTAGGGTTCTTTGGGCCAGTTATGAAGTCAGAAAAATGCTTTAAAAGGGAGTACAACACATTACAATTACATATAAAACAATAAAACTGAATTATCAATGTTTACAAAATAAAATATTTAGTTTTTTTCCACCGTCAGCGGTAACGAACTCTGTCGGCACTGGAAATTGAATAACAAACAAGATGGCCGATTAGTCGGCTAACCCAAACGTCATGTAGCTGATTGTTTTTTGGTTTTAAATAAAGTTGTTATTAACGTTAATCACTGGATTAATGATCAACGGGTATTCCAATTAGCACAGTAAATTGTTTATATGGTGTAGTGAAGTGGATCTGTGTATATTGTGGTAATGGAAATACTTCGGATTTATAATTACGTTCCTGTAGTACTGCAAGCAATTCCTCGCTACCGTCTTTTGTGGTTCTGAGGTAGGATAATGCTTCCCTCGGTCAGTATTTACTTCTTTATAATGTCTGGGAGTTTTTCTTTACTTCACTGGTTTATTTTACAACATTGGCTGAGTATTACTTGATTAGTTTGGTTTTATCACAAGCGTCCGCTATAAGACTCAACTCTTCAGCATGGCATCTAACAATACAACTATCCGTTCATCTCGTCTTTTTAATGGCTTGTTGACCAGTAGACTAGGGTTTTGATTGGTCAGTTTCCGTGAACTTGAGGTCAAGCGGCACATATTACAAAAATTATATCCTTGCCTTTACAGTCAAAAAATACTCCCTTGTTAATTTTTGTTTAAACTAGAATTGGTTTACATATTTCTGTTCCTTTTTTAAAGGTCTACATTTTGGTATATAATTTTGTATAAGTTAACTTCATATTAGGTGACCTTTCACCTTTACAAAATCTATAAATTTGGGCTATAACACTGCCCTTACATTCACTATGATACAATACTTAATTTTCATTAGATTAATTTCATTTGATATACAATTACTCTAAGACTTGTCCATTAGACAAAGGTTTGAACCCTTTTGCCTGATTACATTTGTTTTAAAGATTACTACATTTTTCTTTAACTTATTCTAACAATGTTTATTAACTAAAACAAAATTCTTTAACATACTAACTAAAATGGTTGCCTTCATGGCCAAGATTACATTCATTTTTTGACAAATGATAGCATAAAATATTCAGTTTACTATAATACCCATTACATTTCCATACTATTAAGCTTTACTAATGGATCATTAATAGTGTTTATATGAGACCTCTATTTAAGTATTTTTGGGTATTATGTTGTAACATATACCTTCTATTCTGCCTATAGGCTTAATACACTCCTTATAATCCTTTACATATGATTTATTAATGATAACAATTATTGGCATTGGCCTAAATAAAAGAAAAATAAACATGGTTAAGCACTGCTAATGCCTTCTACTTTAACAACCAACAACATGGGATAAATAAATAGAAAACCTTTCAATAAATAATGCTACATTACTACAATGGTTTGTTTACACTCTAACATTTAGTATGTCTGTCACTTTACAATGTTTTTAAGAGTTGTATCTCTTGTATATGACCTATTTGGTTTTTTTACATTTAACATAATTAGAGGGATCACTGATCTTTACAGTCTTATCTGTGTGATTAATGATCACCCTTGTTTTCCACTTTTCCCACTTTTCACTTATGCACTTTTCACAGGTTTTGTCTTATTATCTATAGTACATGGCTTCTTATTTATCACACTATTGTGTTGTACTTTTTATTTTAAATTGTTACATACTGGATTTTATTTATTCTGACTTTATTATTATTATTTGGGCTATTTTCGTTAATCGTTTTGGGACTCTCATTATGTCACATTACATAATTGCTCCCCCCCCCCCAAAGACATGGTTATTTTTTCGAAACCGGGGTTTAGGGAAAAATAAGCTGTTACTTTTATTCATAGAATTTTTTCATTGGTTTCAGGGATAGGGTTGTGATGATTTTTTTTTTTTTTAAGTTGGTTATTATCTCATAACTTACACATAACTTCTTTTCTACTTTGGCGAATCTACGAAATATATTAATTCTTTTCATCTTCTTCATATAGGCGATTTAGTTACCAACTGATTGTTCCTTTCCTCTGGGGTTTCTCCTGTTCCTATGGATTCCTTAATTGGGTTTATCAATTCCTCTCTAACTTGAAATGGCACGGTGAATGCATATCGGCTGTGAGTGGCACTATTCTGACCTATTCCTCACCCGACCATTCACCCTGTGCATGGTACAGTTCTCGTTGGCCCCTGCCCATCATAATAATTATTGAGTGGCACCGTAGCTTTCTACACTCTCATAAAAATGGTAACTCTTGCATTACTTTAAATACCCTCAGAATCATGTTGTCTTCTTACTTCTTCTCATAGTTATAAATTGTATCTTAGCAGTTCCCCTTACTTTCATATAACTTATTTTCAGTTTTGGTAAAATCCTTGGTATACTTCTTCTTTTCAATTTAATTTCATTTCGTCGTTAATTGATTCATTAGCCACTATGTTATTCATCTTCTGTTTCAATATCCCTTTTTAGCAGTTACAAATATAGTTATTATTATTCCATTTATTCACAAACATCAATTCTTTTTCTGCAAGTTCATTTGTTTTAAGTATTTCTTTTCTTCTTTTCCATTATTGTCCCCTGGTTATCATTGTTAACTGTCTTTCTCTTCTTTATTGATCCAAAATAAATTCTCAGAAGTATCCTGTAAGATGACCTTACTCATTTTAGAATTTGGCGGGTTATTTGTCCATGTTTTTGAAATCTTCATTGGTCATTACCTTTATCATCATTTTTCCTTCTCAATTCTCCGATAGTTTGCCTGGTCGGTAATCATTGATTTGTTTCATGTTTTTTTTATAGTGTATGCTATTTAGTTTTTATCCATGGTCCATAAATTCAGTTACCCTTATTTCTCGGATTACTCTGGTATGCAGAACTGTTTCTGTGCTGGTGATATAGATCTTGGCTACCTGGTGTTCTGATTTTTCTGTTGTTAAATCTTCACTTGTTTCATGGCCTACTTGAATTGCTTTATTATCTATTTTACTAAATGAATACTTTAATGGCGAATTCATTATTGATGATATCACTGTCATTTTATTATACGTTTCCATTTTTGGTATATTCCATTTAAGTATAGACCTTCTGAAGTTTTTACTCACTGTTTGTTTGTTGATCCCTCCTAGAATTTCCTTCGTCGTTCTCCTACATTCCATAAAATTCATCATTTCCGCATGGTCAGTAATTGGTATATAAAACGTCTCAAGTAGTCCGTTCTTCATCATCTCCAATTCTTCTCTGGTGTTGATTAGTTTTTTTAGAGGCATTTTCTTAGTCTTCTTAATGATTTGGTTCTTCATTCCTTTATTTTCTTTTTCCTGGTTCGAATATTCAATGTTTTTACCTTTTGGTATCTCTTCTGTTGTCTTCTCACTGTCCTTTTTAAGAAAAGCGTATAGACCCGTTTTATTTTCCTTCATTTGTTCGAGATCCTCATTAAATCTACGCCAACTCTCCTTAGTCATTCCCTCCAGAGCTTTTCTGAACTCGTTCATAAATTCCGTATTGGCTATTTGTTTTGTCATTTTCTTCTGTTGCTTCCCTTCCACGTCTTTGACTATTTCTTCTGCTCCTTGAATACTTGATTGTCCCGTGTTTTTATTACTTGGTATTCCGTCGAACTCTTCTATTCGATTATGTTCTTTCCTCCAATTACACATATCTTCTCTGGATAGTTCAAACAGGACTCTTATCCATTCCCTTAATTCTGCGTTTTCTGTTTGTATTGGTCTTTCTGGTTGTCTTATTGATTGTCTCCATTGTTCATACTCCTCCTGTGTATATTCCTCTGTTAACCTGCGCGTATACTCCCGTTCTTTCGTTTTTCATTTGTGTGCAGTTTTCATCCCATCTTTCCCAATCTTCTTCAGTCATTCCTTCCATTTTGGTATCGTCTTTTTCGTGGGCTGTCCCTATAGTCTCTTCTTCATTATACTTGGTGTCTAACTTCCACATCTCATCATAAATATCTCTCAATGTCATCTTGTCGTTTGGTGTTCCCATTGCATTCGCGCGACTCATTTGTGCTCTTTCATGGTCCGTGGTATCTTTCTTAATGTACTCCATCTCTCTGCTGAATTTTTTAAATAATGTTGTCATCCATTCCGCATAGCTGAATCGTTTTTCTGGTTCTGGAATTTTCGTTTCATTATTATTTACTATTTCTTCCTCCATAACTTCCCTCTTTTGCATCTCTGGACTTATAACCGCCGCCTGCTAAAATTAGGTTGACTGTATTGTTTAATAGTGGTATTACAGTCCGTAATTTTCCTAATTCAGCCTCACTAGTTGGACGACAATTCTATAATGTACTTTTATTGTGTTGGTGTTCAATATCTTTATGCCTCACTAGTTGGACGACAATTCTATAACGTTAATTTGTTATACGGTTGCGGGTTTGTTTTATTCAGCCTCTCGTTGGTATGCGCCAATTTTATAACGTATAATGTAAAGCTTCGTGTTTATTTGTCAATTAATAATTCTATAACGTTTAATTTACTATTGTGTACTTGTGTTGTGATGCGTATTACGCCCCACCGTTGTAATCGCCACCTTGTAATGTAAATTTGTTTGAGGTTTAAATAAGCTCCACGTTATTAATAATTTGTAATAATATTACTAACGTGCATATTCTGTATATACGGTTATTTTGCCTCACGTAGGATGCGTAATTCTATAACTAGTGTTTTCTATATAATGTTGTTCTGATAAAAACGTTTGTATTTGTGGGCTAGTGCTTTTAAATTTTCCCACACTTCTGGTTGACACGGTGACCGGCTCTAACCGTATGTTGGCAATTGTAGGTTAGTATGTTTCTTTTGTCACCGGCAAAGCTATGTTCGCCTTGCGTACCTGCTCGCTCCCACAAATACCTGTGAACAAACTCTTATTCTACTCACACACATGAAGTGACAACTCTGGTATTGGTAATCATAAGTTTGTTTTATTATTTTTTTCAGCTTTTTGGTTAAACAACACTAGTGGTTCGGTCTTGGATCGGCCTTAACAGTTCAGTATCGATTCATATTTGAATCCGCTCTTCAATGATTTGTAAATAATTTTAACATAAATTAAATATCTCAGGGCTAGGGTTCTTTGGGCCAGTTATGAAGTCAGAAAAATGCTTTAAAAGGGAGTACAACACATTACAATTACATATAAAACAATAAAACTGAATTATCAATGTTTACAAAATAAAATATTTAGTTTTTTTCCACCGTCAGCGGTAACGAACTCTGTCGGCACTGGAAATTGAATAACAAACAAGATGGCCGATTAGTCGGCTAACCCAAACGTCATGTAGCTGATTGTTTTTTGGTTTTAAATAAAGTTGTTATTAACGTTAATCACTGGATTAATGATCAACGGGTATTCCAATTAGCACAGTAAATTGTTTATATGGTGTAGTGAAGTGGATCTGTGTATATTGTGGTAATGGAAATACTTCGGATTTATAATTACGTTCCTGTAGTACTGCAAGCAATTCCTCGCTACCGTCTTTTGTGGTTCTGAGGTAGGATAATGCTTCCCTCGGTCAGTATTTACTTCTTTATAATGTCTGGGAGTTTTTCTTTACTTCACTGGTTTATTTTACAACATTGGCTGAGTATTACTTGATTAGTTTGGTT
This sequence comes from Magicicada septendecula, assembly GCA_034769895.1. NCBI lineage: Eukaryota > Metazoa > Arthropoda > Insecta > Hemiptera > Cicadidae > Magicicada > Magicicada septendecula. Next base: position 402,471,803 of record CM068367.1, read on the forward strand.
TTATCACAAGCGTCCGCTATAAGACTCAACTCTTCAGCGTGGCATCTAACAATACAACTATCCGTTCATCTCGTCTTTTTAACGGCTTGTTGACCAGTAGACTAGGGTTTTGATTGGTCAGTTTCCGTGAACTTGAGGTCAAGCGGCACATATTACAAAAATTATATCCTTGCCTTTACAGTCAAAAAATACTCCCTTGTTAATTTTTGTTTAAACTAGAATTGGTTTACATATTTCTGTTCCTTTTTTAAAGGTCTACATTTTGGTATATAATTTTGTATAAGTTAACTTCATATTAGGTGACCTTTCACCTTTCCAAAATCTATAAATTTGGACTATAACACTGCCCTTACATTCACTATGATACAATACTTAATTTTCATTAGATTAATTTCATTCGATATACAATTACTCTAAGACTTGTCCATTAGACAAAGGTTTGAACCCTTTTGCCTGATTACATTTGTTTTAAAGATTACTACATTTTTCTTTAACTTATTCTAACAGTGTTTATTAACTAACACAAAATTCTTTAACATACTAACTAAAATAGTTGCCTTCATGGCCAAGATTACATTCATTTTTTGACAAATGATAACATAAAATATTCAGTTTACTATAATACCCATTACATTTCCATACTATTAAGCTCTACTAATGGATCATTAATAGTGTTTATATGAGACCTCTATTTAAGTATTTTTGGGTATTATGTTGTAACATATACCTTCTATTCTGCCTATAGGCTTAATACACTCCTTACAATCCTTTACATATGATTTATTAATGATAACAATTATTGGCATTGGCCTAAATAAAAGAAAAATAAACATGGTTAAGCACTGCTAATGCCTTCTACTTTAACAACCAACAACATGGGATAAATAAATAGAAAACCTTTCAATAAATAATGCTACATTACTACAATGGTTTGTTTACACTCTAACATTTAGTATGTCTGTCATTTTACAATGTTTTTAAGAGTTGTATCTCTTGTATATGACCTATTTGGTTTTTTTACATTTAACATAATTAGAGGGATCACTGATCTTTACAGTCTTATCTGTGTGATTAATGATCACCCTTGTTTTCCAGTTTTCCCACTTTTCACTTATGCACTTTTCACAGGTTTTGTCTTATTATCTATAGTACATGGCTTCTTATTTATCACACTATTGTGTTGTACTTTTTATTTTAAATTGTTACATACTGGATTTTATTTATTCTGACTTTATTATTATTATTTGGGCTATTTTCGTTAATCGTTTTGGGACTCTCATTATGTCACATTACATAATTGCTCCCCCCCCCCCAAGACATGGTTATTTTTTCGAAACCGGGGTTTAGGGAAAAATAAGCTGTTACTTTTATTCATGGAATTTTTTCATTGGTTTCAGGGATTGGGTTGTGATGATTTTTTTTTTTTTTTTTTAAGTTGGTTATTATCTCATAACTTACACATAACTTCTTTTCTACTTTGGCGAATCTACGAAATATATTAATTCTTTTCATCTTCTTCATATAGGCGATTTAGTTACCAACTGATTGTTCCTTTCCTCTGGGGTTTCTCCTGTTCCTATGGATTCCCTAATTGGGTTTATCAATTCCTCTCTAACTTGAAATGGCACGGTGAATGCATATCGGCTGTGAGTGGCACTATTCTGACCTATTCCTCACCCGACCATTCACCCTGTGCATGGTACAGTGCTCGTTGGCCCCTGCCCATCATAATAATTATTGAGTGGCGCCGTAGCTTTCTACACTCTCATAAAAATGGTAACTCTTGCGTTACTTTAAATACCCTCGGAATCATGTTGTCTTCTTACTTCTTCTCATAGTTATAAATTGTATCTTAGCAGTTCCCCTTACTTTCATATAACTTATTTTCAGTTTTGGTAAAATCCTTGGTATACTTCTTCTTTTCAATTTAATTTCATTTCGTCGTTAATTGATTCATTAGCCACTATGTTATTCATCTTCTGTTTCAATATCCCTTTTTAGCAGTTACAAATATAGTTATTACTAGTTGTTACCCGCGACTTCGTCCGCGTGGAATTTCATAAAAAATGTTTGTTCAGTTCTCTGAGTTAACGAAAAGTGAATAATTATGCATTCCTCGTAAAGAAATACCCATGCTAAGTTTAGTCTCATTCTTATTCTTTGCGAGTCGATGTTTCGTGTTTTTTAATTTTTTTTCATTTTTGTTTGTTTTTGTTCTTTTTTTTGTCTTTTCGTTTTTTAATTTTTTTATTTATTTCTTTGTTTTTTGTTCATTTTTTGGCATTTTGTATTAACCTCATTGAAAAATCTCTTTATATACAATGTTAGGTGTACGACTTCCTTGGGCTAAAACAATAACGCTAGTGGCATCCCTCGTACGTGAACATGCCACGTATAGCTGCCCATGGGTAAAGCAACCCTTAGTTAAATCTATGCGAGCTTTGCTCAAGGTTTGCCCTTGTGACTTGTTGATTGTCATAGCAAAGCTGACATTGATAGGAAATTGCAGTCTTTTGAATTGAAAGGGAAAATTCGACGGTATTATGGGAATTCGTGGTATAAACACTGTCTCACCTTTTCCGCATCTGGATATTATACGACCTTCTATAATGTTTTTTTGCAATGACACTACTCGCAATCTAGTACCATTGCAAAGTTTCAGTGGGTTTAAATTACGGAGTAGTATGATGGGCAAGCCAATCTTAAGTTCTAGTTTGTGAGAGGGTAGACCAGGCACAGTTATACTGTTTAAAAATTCTGTTGGATAATTAATAGCTTCATCCGGATTGCAAACTGTATTGATGGAAAGGTATGTTTGTGATTCACCAGGAAGCTTATCTAAAATGCGCTGATTAAGCGCAGTAACCTGGTCATTCATTGGTGCTAAAATTGATCTTTCACACAGCCACGAATCTTCTTTTATATTGAGATTGTGAACATCATCATAAATACTATTTATTAAAGTTTCAGTGTCCGCCACAACCTGACAAAGACCGGCAGGTAGTTCTATATCATGAGTATCATTCACTTCTGGACACTTCCCCTCTCCTACATCTAGGAGAATTTTGCTAAATTCTGAATCGGCTGAATGTGCTCTCATGTTTTCTTTTAAATTAAGTTTTTTACAATGTCTCCAAAGTACTGAACGTTTTAAACAGGCGTTAATTTCATCCGCTCGCGTACCTTTAGTCACAACTGGTAATATTTGCCTACAATCTCCAGCGAATAAAAATGTTACTCCTCCAAATAATTGAGTATTACCTCTTAGGTCTTGCATTGTTCTGTTCACGGCTTCGATTGAAATTTTGTTTGCCATAGTGCATTCGTCCCAGACTACAAAGACCCAATCTTGTAATACTTTGGCTTTATGACTATTTTTTGATACACTGCAGACTGGATTTTCCATATGCTCTGCTTCTATTGGTATTTTAAACATGGAATGTGCTGTTTTCCCCCCAGGAAGTAAAGTTGCAGCTATTCCTGAAGATGCGACTTCTATGGCAATCTTTTTTTCTGAACGTATTTTGGCCAGTAAAAGATTTATCAAAAATGTCTTGCCGGTACCACCTGGAGCGTCTAAAAAATATACACCACCAGCGTTAGCAGCATTCACACTGTCAATGAGGAGTCGGTAAACTTGATTTTGTTCGTTGTTTAATCTTGGTTCATTCTGATTTATCATATGTTGAAGTTCAACTGGGCCAAAATTTATGTGTTCAATATATTCTCTGTTCAAATTATCAACAATCCCATCGGTCGCTTGTGGAGATGGTAAACCATAATGAGGGAGAGTATTGCCGCCTATGGAAAGAAGAATGTCTTGTAACGTAAACAGAGCACGATTAGTAAAGTTTTCTAAGTGAGCATTTATGTCTGCATCTGGGTGATGTCGTTGGAATTCTCTTACATAATCTTCCATGAAATGATCCTTAAACTTGTCCCATAACTCTGAGGGATTAGAAACATTGCAGAATACCAATATAATGGCGAACAGCTCTCGCAATTTAGATGCGCTGCTGCTTATACTGGCATCTGTTAATGTGTCGCACCAGTGATTATCGCCTTCTAGTAAACCAAGTGCAAGGCATGCTGCTTGATATGTAGGATGTAAAATACCATTCACTCTTTTGAGACTTTCGAAAGAAGTTGGTCCCTTGACAACATTTAACAACATCCTTAGATGATAACATTCCCGATTATTAGGATAAATTGTATAAATTCTACCAAGAGTATGCTCGTAAAATATGCCGGGATGACCCTCCACAGGAGTACCTCAGCGTCGCCGTTGAAATGTTCCATTTTGTTTATTAAATGTGTAATAACCTGGTACTTCTTCATACAATAAAGTGGCTGCAAATTCGTTGTTATGGCACAGATCGAAAAACGCCATCAATGTCGTATTTCTCGGATTTTCTACCACTCCACGGACATTGTTTGGATCAAAATAAATTCTCTGACCATTTTCTAAATGGATGTCCAAATGTGTTACTGCGGGGAAACGTTCGTGAATCGGAAATGATAATATGCGCCAGACTGCTTCAGAAGTACTAATATATCTTCCATTTTGATATGATGTCACTTCATTGTTAGCATTTTGCACACCAAATACCGCCAAGTCTGAACCTTTGTTGACATACTTGCAAATATATTTTATTGATTTCACACTGCTACAAAGTTCAACGTTGATATGTGCTTTAAAAGTGCGCGACAGTACCGGTGAAAATGGAACAATCCAGCAATTGTCGATATCAATAGAGTTAGTTCGTGATCGGATTGTCGTTCGTATACCACCGTTTTCAGGTGAACGACGTCTGTAAAATGGATAACCATCCTCACCTGTAACAGTTTCTGTACTAAAAGATTTAGGAAATCTTTTACTACAAATACCGTTCTTCATACACGGCGATTGAGGATTGTAAGGGCCACATGGACCGTGTACCATGTGGGTTTTTACAACATCAAATAGCTCTGGATCAACTTCTTGGTCTGGCAATTCTGCTCGAATAACATCATTAATTTGCTCAGCTCTTATTTTCGTTTCTAACCATATCAAAATGTGGGCATGGGGCAAACCACGCTTCTGCCATTCTACACTATACATAAAACAGCGAACGGAACCGAAAACTTTTCCTTTCACCAGGAGATCCATCATTTTTTTTAGTTTTTGTTTAAAAACTCTTGATACAACATCATGCCAATCAGAAGCCAACTGCCCTGTAAAAAGGTCGTTTGTAATCTCATCCCATTTAGGGTTGGTCGTGAACGTTATAAAAAGATCGGGACGTCCATATTTCCTAACATAACAAAACGCATCCTGTGTGCGTTGGTGCATATATCTAGGTCCTCCCGTAAACGATGAAGGTAGAATAACTAACTGACCCAAGTCCTCTACATTCTCATTGTGATTGATTGCGTCTTGGAGGTGAATATAATTTTCAACTCGAAGCTTTTTTTGATTAGTTCGTATAAAAATGAGTCTCTCTGTTTCGATTTTAGCGTATACGTCAACTAAGTATTGATTAAATAATTGTTTGTAATTATGCAAATGATTGTACTCATTCTTTCTAATCATTAATCGGTAACAATAGTATTGTAGTGCGGAAACTTTTTTTTGGAAATTTGGTTGGCCTGTGTTGGGTTCGACTTGATAGACCGCAAAGTTATATCCGTCTTCCCCATAAACAAACATGAGAGGATACTGTAGAGCATCATATGATCTGTGAGTTTCGGCGATTCTCTGCAATCTATTATCATGTCTGCGAAGTACTATGTCTCGTTTATCACAATCTTGATTTACCAGTAACACAGATACTTCGTTTGTTGTCGGTTCATTATGGCGACCTCTACGCTCTGCTGAAGGTCGTCGGTCAGCATTTATAACTATTTTATAGTCATTTTCGTTTGAATTTGGTGGGAAAGATTGAAGAGCAGTTTTGAAATCATGAATGTAACTGTTTATTTCAATAAGCATACTTTGTAAGCTTTCTACTAACAAAGGGTTTAGATTTGGAAAACATTGTAATCTTGCATCCCTTTGTAGTACATAATCGCTCATGAAATATATTTGTAAAAATGATTCTCTCGCATTATCTACAGGAAGAAGGGAACCAATTAAATGATACACCTGCCCCTGTATTTTAAACGTGGGCATATAATTCCCTTCGTGAACTTCTTTTGCCCCAAAAGAAGTCATTTGAAAAGCCGAATTATAACGTCTAATATTATTTAGGAAATGTTGAGATTGTTCATGTTCGCCATATAACAAAGACTTAAGTGGCTCAGGTGGCTGCTGAATAGAGTCCAAGTGCACTTTTCCAGAAGAACAACAAATTCCTTTTGACTCATCTTTCCACCTTAAAGCTTTACAATAGTTGCAACACACATTCATAGGGCCTATCTCTGATGCAGCAGAATAATTTATTTGGGCATCATAATTGAACCCACTGTTACGTTTTTCTCGCCATGCAATATTACGTCTATTAGTTCTTCTTATTTGGTCATTATTCAATCGTTGTCGCCGTTTCTCTTCACTTTCAATATCCCGCATAGCATTTGTCGTTTGTCTGGCAGTGACCAGTCGCCTTTCTCGATCAAAATTCGTTTCTGACTGATGAATGGTACTCACTCTTTCACGGAGCTGTGCTAAGCGCTCGATTCTCTGTCCTTGTGACTCATGATATCGATCACATTGTTCTGTGACACGGATGTCATGTTGTTCTTGACTTTCAAATTCACATTGATTTTTGTGATGACGACGATCACTTTCCAATCGCTGCTCTCTAGAATCATCTGATTCTAGATATCGCGAGACAGCGTGTCGAATACGATCGTTTTCTAGACGCTGTTCTCTAGACTCCTGAGATTCTTGACTCCTTAACAATGAATGACGGGTTCTATCTAACTGTAATCGTTCGTTTCTCTTAGAACTACTTTCAATGGACCTAGACATGGATTGCCTTAATCTACAATTTGTAAGACGACTTTCTCTATCCTGTTGAGATTCATTTTCACGTTGCAATCTTTGATTTTTAGCCTTTCTCGTGTTTTTAGAGAGATTTGATTTTCTTTTAGGCATGACTAATGATTGTAAGTGCACTTTTTAAATTAGAAAACTAAAAACCTAATTTAGAAATATTTATTTTAAAAACAACTACCTACGTACTTAACTAAATAAATTTATCAAGTAAATAAAAAAACTTAACTATTTAATACGAACGAATTTTCATGAAAGAAAACCAAACAACGTTAAACATTTATCTCTAATTATATTATTATATTATAACGTAAAGTCTCACTGCTAGAAAACAATTTTTTAAGGCGCGCGTTGAGACACAACCATCTGCAACAGCCCGCTCGCGCGTTCTGAGCCCGTGCGACAGGCAACCTTTGTTATATTAACCCGTCAAAATCGGTCCAGCCGTTTCGAAGATTAGCCTTTTATTTATTTGTAGCTTATTTAACATACATAAATAAAGCTATCATATTAATACATAATAATGATCAGCAAGCATAAAGAATTTAAAAATATTTTAATGATGCCTCATAACCCGAATCCAAACCGCGTGGTTACAATATTCTGATACATTATCGTAAATGGAAACACGTACTCGAAAACCTCAAAATAAATAATTTAGTCAATAGTACACACCTCATAACCCGAATCCAAACCGCGTGGTTACAATATTCTGATACATTATCGTAAATGGAAACACGTACTCGAAAACCTCAAAATAAATAATTTAGTCAATAGTACACGCACTGGCAACACATTCACATTCACATTATACAAACCAAACTAAACTGCACTCTTAAACTGAACCTCATTAACCAACACATTCACATTATACAAACCAAACTAAACTGCACTCTTAAACTGAACCTCATTAACCACGTAAATTAGTAAAGACAACAGACAACGCCAACCGCCATCACACTGTCATCTAGTACATTTCTGTCCCATCTGTATCACATACTTGGAACGTTCTCTCAGAGTCGAAAGCATTAAAAGTAATGTAAAAATTGTAAAGATAATTAAAAATTGTTGTGTAAAGATAAATATTTTTAAACAAACAAACAGAAATTATCGCGGGTCTTAGGGAATAGTCAGCGGCAAAATGTAACTTCCGTCGCTGCGCGTGTACTACATTTCGGTGTCCGATGTGTACACCAACTGTTTTCTTCACAAGTAACTAATGCCAGCTTATGGAGGTTATGTACGACAATGTAACTTAAATAAAATTTACGTTGTTAGTGTACATTAAAAGGGTGTATTTATTGGAAGTACAGAAATTAGTTTACATTTATCGCACATAATTACGGTACAGAGACGATTTTGGGAGGTTGTGGCTACGTTTAACAATATAACTTAAAACTTAATATTGTTTTCTCACTGCTAGAAAACAATTTTTTAAGGCGCGCGTTGAGACACAACCATCTGCAACAGCCCGCGACAGGCAACCTTTGTTATATTAAGTTGGAGGAGGAAGTTGGAGGGGGAAGCGGTGAGTGGCGCCTTTCGGTCCGACGACGGCAGCGGCGTGCGCGTGGGGCACGTGTTGCTCGACTTTTTTCTTTTCTTTTTTTCTTTTTTTTTCCAAAATAAAAGTAGCCTAAGTTACTCCTTATAACATCAGCTATCTGCCAGTGAAAAGCCCGTCAAAATCGGTCCAGCCGTTTCGGAGATTAGCCGGAACAAACAGACAGACAGACAAAAATTTTTTAAATTGTTTTTTTGTTATAAGTACCTTATATACTTTCATATGCATTTAGTAAAAAGCTGTTATTTTGACATTACAAACAGACACTTCAATTTTATTTATTTGTATAGATTATTCCATTTATTCACAAACATCAATTCTTTTTCTGCAAGTTCATTTATTTTAAGTATTTCTTTTCTTCTTTTCCATTATTGTCCCCTGGTTATCGTTGTTAACTGTCTTTCTCTTCTTTATTGATCCAAAATAAATTCTCAAAAGTATCCTGTAAGATGACCTTACTCATTTTAGAATTTGGCGGGTTATTTGTCCATGTTTTTGAAATCTTCATTGGTCATTACCTTTATCATCATTTTCCCTTCTCAATTCTTCGATAGGTTGCCTGGTCGGTAATCATTGATTTGTTTCATGGTTTTTTATAGTGTATGCTATTTAGTTTTTATCCATGGTCCATAAATTCAGTTACCCTTATTTCTCGGATTACTCTGGTATGCAGAACTGTTTCTGTGCTGGTGATATAGATCTTGGCTACCTGGTGTTCTGATTTTTCTGTTGTTAAATCTTCACTTGTTTCATGGCCTACTTGAATTGCTTTATTATCTATTTTACTAAATGAATACTTTAATGGCGTATTCATTATTGATGATCTCACTGTCATTTTATTATACGTTTCCATTTTTGGTATATTCCATTTAAGTATAGACCTTCTGAAGTTTTTACTCACTGTTTGTTTGTTGATCCCTCCTAGAATTTCCTTCGTCGTTCTCCTACATTCCATAAAATTCATCATTTCCGCATGGTCAGTAATTGGTATATAAAACGTCTCAAGTAGTCCGTTCTTCATCATCTCCAATTCTTCTCTGGTGTTGATTAGTTTTTTTAGAGGCATTTTCTTAATCTTCTTAATGATTTGGTTCTTCATTCCTTTATTTTCTTTTTCCTGGTTCGAATGTTCAATGTTTTTACCTTTTGGTATCTCTTCTGTTGTCTTCTCACTGTCCTTTTTAAGAAAAGCGTATAGACCCGTTTTATTTTCCTTCATTTGTTCGAGATCCTCATTAAATCTACGCCAACTCTCCTTAGTCATTCCCTCCAGAGCTTTTCTGAACTCGTTCATAAATTCCGTATTGGCTATTTGTTTTGTCATTTTCTTCTGTTGCTTCCCTTCCACGTCTTCGACTATTTCTTCTGCTCCTTGAATACTTGATTGTCCCGTGTTTTTATTACTTGGTATTCCGTCGAACTCTTCTATTCGATTATGTTCTTTCCTCCAATTACACATATCTTCTCTGGATAGTTCAAACATGACTCTTATCCATTCCCTTAATTCTGCGTTTTCTGTTTGTATTGGTCTTTCTGGTTGTCTTATTGATTGTCTCCATTGTTCATACTCCTCCTGTGTATATTCCTCTGTTACCTGCGCGTATACTCCCGTTCTTTCATTTTTCATTTGTGTGCAGTTTTCATCCCATCTTTCCCAATCTTCTTCAGTCATTCCTTCCATTTTGGTATCGTCTTTTTCGTGGGCTGTCCCTATAGTCTCTTCTTCATTATACTTGGTGTCTAACTTCCACATCTCATCATAAATATCTCTCAATGTCGTCTTGTCGTTTGGTGTTCCCATTGCATTCGCGCGACTCATTTGTGCTCTTTCATGGTCCGTGGTATCTTTCTTAATGTACTCCATCTCTCTGCTGAATTTTTTTAATAATGTTGTCATCCATTCCGCATAGCTGAATCGTTTTTCTGGTTCTGGAATTTTCGTTTCATTATTATTTACTATTTCTTCCTCCATAATTTCCCTCTTTTGCATCTCTGGACTTATAACCGCCGCCTGCTAAAATTAGGTTGACTGTATTGTTTAATAGTGGTATTACAGTCCGTAATTTTCCTAATTCAGCCTCAGTAGGATGACAATTCTAGAATGTACTTTTATTGTGTTGGTGTACAATATCTTTATGCCTCACTAGTTGGACGACAATTCTATAACGTTAATTTGTTATACGGTTGCGGGTTTGTTTTATTCAGCCTCTCGTTGGTATGCGCCAATTTTATAACGTATAATGTAAAGCTTCGTGTTTATTTGTCAATTAATAATTCTATAACGTTTAATTTACTATTGTGTACTTGTGTTGTGATGCGTCTTACGCCCCACCATTGTAATCGCCACCTTGTAATGTAAATTTGTTTGAGGTTTAAATAAGCTCCACGTTATTAATAATTTGTAATAATATTACTAACGTGCATATTCTGTATATACGGTTATTTTGCCTCACGTAGGATGCGTAATTCTATAACTAGTGTTTTCTGTATAATGTTGTTCTGATAAAAACGTTTGTATTTGTGGGCTAGTGCTTTTAAATTTTCCCGCACTTCTGGTTGACACGGTGACCGGCTCTAACCGTATGTTGGCAATTGTAGGTTAGTTTGTTTCTTTTGTCGCCGGCAAAGCTATGTTCGCCTTGCGTACCTGCTCGCTCACACAAATACCTGTGAACAAACTCTTATTCTACTCACACACATGAAGTGACAACTCTGGTATTGGTAATCATAAGTTTGTTTTATTATTTTTTTCAGCTTTTTGGTTAAACAACACTAGTGTTTCGGTCTTGGATCGGCCTTAACAGTTCAGTATCGATTCATATTTGAATGATTTGTAAATAATTTTAACATAAATTAAATATCTCAGGGCTAGGGTTCTTTGGGCCAGTTATGAAGTCAGAAAAATGCTTTAAAAGGGAGTACAACACATTACAATTACATATAAAACAATAAAACTGAATTATCAATGTTTACAAAATAAAATATTTAGTTTTTTTCTACCGTCAGCGGTAACGAACTCTGTCGGCACTGGAAATTGAATAACAAACAAGATGGCCGATTAGTCGGCTAACCCAAACGTCATGTAGCTGATTGTTTTTTGGTTTTAAATAAAGTTGTTATTAACGTTAATCACTGGATTAATGATCAACGGGTATTCCAATTAGCACAGTAAATTGTTTATATGGTGTAGTGAAGTGGATCTGTGTATATTGTAGTAATGGAAATACTTCGGATTTATAATTACGTTCCTGTAGTACTGCAAGCAATTCCTCGCTACCGTCTTTTGTGGTTCTGAGGTAGGATAATGCTTCCCTCGGTCAGTATTTACTTCTTTATAATGTCTGGGAGTTTTTCTTTACTTCACTGGTTTATTTTACAACACTGGCTGAGTATTACTTGATTAGTTTGGTTTTATCACAAGTGTCCGCTATAAGACTCGACTCTTCAGCGTGGCATCTAACAATACAACTATCCGTTCATCTCGTCTTTTTAACGGCTTTTTGACCAGTAGACTAGGGTTTTGATTGGTCAGTTTCCGTGAACTTGAGGTCAAGCGGCACATATTACAAAAATTATATCTTTGCCTTTACAGTCAAAAAATACTCCCTTGTTAATTTTTGTTTAAACTAGAATTGGTTTACATATTTCTGTTCCTTTTTTAAAGGTCTACATTTTGGTATATAATTTTGTATAAGTTAACTTCATATTAGGTGACCTTTCACCTTTCCAAAATCTATAAATTTGGACTATAACACTGCCCTTACATTCACTATGATACAATACTTAATTTTCATTAGATTAATTTCATTTGATACACAATTACTCTAAGACTTGTCCATTATTAAATTCTGACCCTATTTTGTTATTATTGTATTATATTGATTTGATAACTTAATCATTTCTGACATTATTTTATTTTATATTTCATGTTCGGCCTAGGCCTCAAATTTGACTTCATACTCATTGTCTAAATTACATTAATTATTAAATTGTTTTTCTGGTTTGAACCCTTTTGCCTGATTACATTTGTTTTAAAGATTACTACATTTTTCTTTAACTTATTCTAACAATGTTTATTAACTAACACAAAATTCTTTAACATACTAACTAAAATGGTTGCCTTCATGGCCAAGATTACATTCATTTTTTGACAAATGATAACATAAAATATTCAGTTTACTATAATACCCATTACATTTCCATACTATTAAGCTCTACTAATGGATCATTAATAGTGTTTATATGAGACCTCTATTTAAGTATTTTTGGGTATTATGTTGTAACATATACCTTCTATTCTGCCTATAGGCTTAATACACTCCTTATAATCCTTTACATATGATTTATTAATGATAACAAATATTGGCATTGGCCTAAATAAAAGAAAAATAAACATGGTTAAGCACTGCTAATGCCTTCTACTTTAACAACCAACAACATGGGATAAATAAATAGAAAACCTTTCAATAAATAATGCTACATTACTACAATGGTTTGTTTACACTCTAACATTTAGTATGTCTGTCACTTTACAATGTTTTTAAGAGTTGTATCTCTTGTATATGACCTATTTGGTTTTTTTACATTTAACATAATTAGAGGGATCACTGATCTTTACAGTCTTATCTGTGTGATTAATGATCACCCTTGTTTTCCACTTTTCACAGGTTTTATCTTATTATCTATAGTACATGGCTTCTTATTTATCACACTATTGTGTTGTACTTTTTATTTTAAATTGTTACATACTGGATTTTATTTATTCTGACTTTATTATTATTATTTGGGCTATTTTCGTTAATCGTTTTGGGACTCTCATTATGTCACATTACAATATGTGTAACACCCGTGCCCCCAGGGCATAGTAAAATTCAGGGGTTGGCAGAAAGCCTGATACTACTATAAAGTGCTCCCACACTGAGCACTTAGACTTGGAGGAAATATAATCATAATTCAGCCAAAATACAAGTGACCATAATAAATTAAAAAGAATTTAAGCGTGATAAATTTTTTTTGTGAAATATTAATAACAGTAATATTTTCGTGAAAGAAATTTAATAACAGTAATGTGCCATGATGCTTTATAAACCTTTTAGAATTAATTTGGCCCAAAGGCCGACATGTTCCTAGGCAAGATCGTGCCTAACTAAACCTGTCCCAGGAGCATGTTCAAGTCTGCATGAAAAATCCGCCTATACAGGATTAAGCTGTGGACCTGACTGAAACTAACAAAAGAAACTCCTATCCATTATAGGACCCAAACTGAATATAAATATGTGAAATTAATGAATCAATTGAAAACTAAATTTAATCTGTGAAATTACATGATGAATGATAGAATTACTAGCACTAAGGTAACCCTTTTACTGAAAACTAGAAAGAAATTTACATGCCTGAATGGTAATCAGCCACAGATACATGCCAACCTCTGGGCTCACACTTAATATAAATAGTATTACAAAATGTACAAAAGATTCCCCCCCCCAAGTCCGCGCACTATTCTGTCCCGTTAACCGGGGACCCAATTGAAATGTGTAAAGCGTAAAGTCATTTTAGGGTGTGTCGCTATATGCCCACGAGTTCTAGTAGGTTACATTCACTTGTGTTAAAAAGTAATATTGGGTTGGTGTCACCTGATTTATTCCCTGGTGTGGAGTTTGAAGTCCTGGTCTAAAGCATTTTTGTGTTGGTGTGGCCTGTTCCTCGCTGTTCTCCTCCGGCAGATGAAGCTGAGAGCCTTTGATGTTCGGTAGTTCAGGTCATGATTTGGAGCTGGTCCTCAACTTGAAGCGAGGGACCCGCAGATCTGTTTTAATTTAGCCTGCCATAGGTGGAAGATGGAACAATTAAAAAAAACTTCTCTGTCGGAGAGCGGCGAGGTGGTTAGTTGGAGCAGCGAAATCAGACAAGCTCGGAACCATTTATTCTACGCATTTTTCAACTCGCGCTTCGAGGCGTCCGCAAGGGAGCAGCACCAATCAAGCGCCGCTTCGTTACCTCATGTAGATTCTGCGCTAACCGTTGAACAGAGTACGGCAGAACGCCCACCGTTAAATACAGAAACCTATTTTTCTTTAGCGTATTAGCGCCGATTTTATTCAATCGGCACACCCCCACCCCAAAAGGGCAACATAGTTGCCCCACACGTAGACAGAGGAGTACCCTGCAGTGTACCCCAATGTTTTCTACTAAAACGCAGGTGTTCCTCGGTTTTCCCAGTTGCCTTTGTTCTCAGGAGAGCAGTAGCTCAGAAGGAAGTCGAAAAAACAGAAAGAAGACGTGTAGAATGAGAGTGTGTTGGCACTACACACTGACCTGATCAGGGCCAGCATGCAGCAAGAAAGACAGAAGAAGAAAAGAAAAAAGAGTGTTCGGGTGCACCCTGAGTTCTGACCTCCTGAGGCTTGACCACTTATGCGGGAACTCCGAGGCTACCTCAACAGGGAACCATGCCCTATAATTACACGGGGACTAACCCCCCAAAATCCAATAACACTTTATCCCATGAATCCCTCTTACATCCCACAGGACCAGGGAGAGAACAGGGGGGTGGTTTCCATGACACCATAATTTGTTTACCCAATGTGTATATCCCTTCCTATAACCTAATACATGTGCTCCAAGGACACGCCACCGAGGTCCCTACCTGGCCTCGTTGGAGCGGTACGACTTGCTCTACTTACTCCTCTTTTTGTTTTTTTTTCATCCTTTTCTTTTTCTAATTTTTATGTTTTCTGCTTTTCTAGTTTTTTTTTTTTTTTTTAAGGGGTAGGAAATCGGGAGGATGAAAAGGGTAAGTATCCTTAAAGGTCAAGGGTGAGGACTAAGGGTGAGGACAGGGTTCCCTCCGAAAATAAGGAGGAGTGTAGAAAACCAAGGCTCGCGTAGGCAGGGGCGCAGCCCTGAAGTAGACGTACACCACCCGGATTGTAGGGAACATCTACCCGCTACCATACCAGGTTCTTACCTTTTCCCCGGAGCACACACCACCAAAGGATCACCATGGAAACCACCAAATCTTACCCCCCACTTCTATTAGTCAGCTTACTCCCTCCGTCAGAGCTTCAATTTTGAAACATGTGTAACAATTTCTTTAGAATCGCCCCCCGGTACGCCCAGCCGGGCCGTCACCGGTGACGTGAACCCCAGGATGCGATATGGCCCCGACCAGCGGTAACATAACTTTGCGGCACGTTTGTCCGCGGCTGAGCTGAGTGGGTGGCTCTGGCAATAGACCCAGTCCCCAATCCGGAAGGGGTTAGGAATTCGCCCCTGATTATATCGTCGACGGACCCGCTCGTGCGCTCGCAGTAAATTATTCCGAGCCTCCTTCCACCTCTCTGCAGTTCTATTATCTGGCTCCGGTGGCAGAAGATCTTCGATGTTCCACAAATTGGTCAACGGGAGTGCGGGCGAGAATCCAAACAGGATTTCAAAGGGCACGGCCTGATGATTGTCATGTCGGGCCGTATTAAAAGCTAACTGTAACCACTTCAGATTCTGATCCCAGGTGGTCTGTTGCTCAGCGTGATAAGCAATCAGGGCGGACCGGAGATTCCGATTGAATCTCTCCGCATGGGACAGCTGTGGGTAATAAGGGGAAGTGGTTACGTGTTTGATCCCACTGGCGAAACACATCCGCCGGAATTCACCCGAAATGAACTGCGGGCCATTGTCCGAGACAATGATGGTCGGAAGACCGAAATGCTGAAATATATTGTTTTGGAGCGCGTTTATGGTTAAACGAGCCGTTGCCTGCCGTAAGGGCAATAGCCAGGCAAACTTTGAAAAAGCATCCACACAAACTAGCAGGTAAGCATTACCTGACTTGCTACGGGGGAATGGCCCCACGTAGTCGATGAACAACTTCTCCATCGGTCTGCTCGCCACATCAGATGACAACAACCCTAACTTGGTGTTCTGGGCAGGCTTGCTCAAGCCACATAGATGACAGCTCTTAACCCTGGTCGCGATGACCCTATCCATGCCCTTCCAGATAAAATGTCTCCTAATGCTGGAAATGGTCTTAGAAATTCCCTTGTGGCCTCCTACTGGGGAATTGTGGTAATAACTGAAGACCATGGGCACTAACTTGCTAGGCAGCATGATCTTAGGGGCACGTCCTTTTCTTTCTCTACAACATAGGACTCCCTTGGACAAGAAGTAAGGGGCCTGTACGTTACCCTCCTTTATATTTTGGATGACTGGACCCAGCTCTTCGTCATTCAACTGATGGGGTAACACATCAGTGAAGGCTAATGGAAAGTTTAGCAGAACGGAACAGGGTTACTCAGATTGGCCATCACTGGGCTGGGAAAACATGCGGGACAAGGCGTCTGCAACTACATTTTGAGATCCCCTAATGTGTTGCACTTTGAACTTAAAGGATGAGATCTTCACCACCCATCTACCAATTTTACCCAGTTGCCGGGCATGAGCCAGAAGCCAAGAGAGAGCGTGATTGTCGGTCTCGAGCAGGAACTCAGCATGTTCCAAGAAACGCCTGAACTTGTCTAGAGCGTACACAACAGCTAAACACTCTAGCTCATAGACGGATGATTTTCGTTCTTGCTGGGTCAATGTCTGGGAAATAAAAGCCACAGGCTGCCTAGCGTCATCAACAACTTGGGACAGAACTGCCCCGAGCGCAACCGAACTCGCGTCCGTCTATAGGATAAAGGGTTTCGAAAAGTCGGGCATCCGTAACACCGGTGGGGAGATGATGGCCTCCTTCAAGGTGTGGAAAGCCTTCTGTTGACTCTCACCCCATGTAAATTTAGCGCCCTTCTTCCTCAGTTCGTTCAAGGGTGCGGCAATCTCAGCGATATTAGGTATGTATCGTCGATAAAAATTGACCATACCTACGAATCTCGCTATTCCCTTCGCATCCCTAGGAGGGGGGAAGTCACGGATGCCCTGTGTCCTCTCGGGGTCGACCGTAACGCCCCGGTGTGAAACCAAATGGCCCAAGAAAGAAATATTCTCCTGGGCGAAACGAACCTTCTCAGGATTGACAGTGAGGCCAGATCTTCTCAACTGACACATCACTTCTCGGAGATGACACAGATAATCTTCGAATGTCTCACTGTACACCAACAAATCATCTAAGTAATTAAAGACGAACCTGAATTTCACGTCGTGAAAAACGGTATCGAGAAGACGAGTGAGTGTCTGGGCCCCCACAGCCAAACCCATGGGAACCCTTGTGTATTGGTACAAATTCCATGGTAACAAAAGGCCGTGTACAGTCTACTCTCTTTGGCCAAAGGAATCTGGTGATAAGCCGCATTGGGATCGATTATGGTGAAATACCTGGCCCCACTGAACCAATCAAAGGCCGAATGTAAGTCTGGGAGGGGAACAGAATCCACCTCGATATTTGCGTTCAACTTCCGATAGTCGATGACCATATGGTGTTTACCCCCAGGCTTAGGTACCAAAAACGCTGGACTGGCATAGCTAGAATGAGAAGGTTCAATCACCCCTTGTTCTAACAACTCTTGAACTCTCTCTCGCAGAATGGTCATCTTCGGAGGTGCGAATTTGTAAGGGTGCGACCTTACTATCTTTGAGTCTGTAACACGGATCTTATACTCCAGCAGGTGTGTGAGTCCCAATGTAGGAGTTAACACCTCGGGAAATTCCTCACACAACTGGTCTAAGGTCCTCTGCTGGGATGGAGTGAGATGATCTCGTGCAGAATCGGGACAAGCCACCTCTTGGATACCTGGCATAGCTCCCAGGTACCCAAGGAACGGAATAAGAGCTCCCCGATTAAACTTGAAATAGCATTGGTGCGCTTGGATGTCCAGCACGAGACCACTTTTCGCGATGAAATCGGCACCAATGATACAATGCACTCCCAGAGCAGGAGAAACCAGAAAAGGCCACACCCAAGAAAACCCATTGATTTTAAATTTAAAGGTAATCACCTGGGAGATGGGCAAGATTTCTCGAGATGCAGTCCAGCATACCACAGACGACAGGTTCGACCCCTTGATCAAGCCCTGCTTCTCAAGGTCCGCGCATACCTGAGATGAGATGATGGATCGGGCTGAACCGGAGTCAACTAATGCTCTGAGCTGACCCCCTTTTACCTCAAGCGACAGAAAGGGGCATACTGAAAGGTGTTGAGAGGTAGTGGACCGGATCTTGATGTCGAAAGAGTTGGATCCTAGCAATTGCCTGGAGGTAGTTGGAACTTGTAAAGATTTAGTGCGAGGGGAAGACATCCTCCGACATATCTTCCCCTGTCTACTTAGTTTTTTGGGATGGGTCTTGACGATGGAGGTGCTGGACGCGCGCGCCCTTGAGTGCATGACCGAGCCACGTGCCCCGGACAATTACAATTGTAACAGATGATGTCCCCCCATCGCTCGCGATTTCGAACTGACTGGGCCTGTCGGGGGGGGGAAGAGTTCCCCTCTTCTGTCTCCCCTCCCCTCGCCTCGTCGCTCATCTGAATGGCCTTGGACATCACACACAGCCGGTCCAAGTCCGAAAACCACCGCGGCCGCTCAGCAAATACGAGTCGCAATCTGTCTTCTGAGGAGACGCCGTCAAGAATATTCTGGACAACCTCTTCCTCCGACATGCCCAGTCCCAGTATGCGCGCTACCTCTCAAATACTTTGCACGAATTGGGCAAGACTCTCGCCCCTCGCCTGCACGCGATAAAAGTGTCGGTGATGTAATTGCTGCATTAGTCTCCCGGGCATGAACGCCTCCAACACCTCCTGGTGGAACTCCGCCACTCCACCTCCACGCCTCATTACATCCGCCACCCTCTCAGTCATGGGGCCGCGACAATAAGGATAAACGAGCTCGAGGACGGTACGATCTGACATACCCGGGAAATCGACCAATTGAAAAATTATTTTAAAAAATGGCAATAATTTGGCCACATCCAGCCCATCCACGACCGGTAATTGCTGGATGATTTGAAACAGTGGGTTGGGCAGCTTGTGATATGACGCCGCCACCAAACCGGAGAAAACCGGGGTACTTGCGGCAGGCTCGATTGCCCTATAAGATGACTCTACAGCCGAGACCACGGTCTCAGCAACTGGAGCCGGCGTAGGTGGTCTACCCGGTTGAGCCCCCTGCAGGGTCGAGGTGATCTGTTGGATCAGACCTTTAACATCATGGGCCGGCTCAAGATCGCCCCATTGTTGGTCAAGATTCTGCAGCCTGAGTTTTACATGCTGCAGGCGTTGCCCGATTCGCCGGACGCCGATGGAGCACCCCGGTCCCTCCTCCAAATTGTCTACACACCGAGCTAATTCCTGCAGCTCCTCCCACTTCTCGATGCGTTTTTCGAATTCACCCTCTTTGTCAGCGATGGCGACAGTCGAGAGCGCTTCGCCCACGGACAGCGCTTCTCTGAGCTGCCGTCGCAATACACTTACCGCCCCTTTCTGGTCTCTCCCCCGGGCTCGTAACTCGAACTCGATTTCGTCATGCAGAAACAACTCTGGATTTAGGACGCTCATCCTCGAGCTTCGCGGTCGGCACACGAAAACACAACACCCTACAAAAATTGACAATAAAGAACACAGGAATACTTGAGTACTGTCCTTCCTTCAAGCAGACTGCGGGTCCCCCTACCATTGCGAGGACCCAGCCCACTTACCTGAACTAGCTCTCAACAACACTACACACGAAGGAACGCAACACACACACTAATACACGACATGACAAAATTACCGACCAACGAACAACAACAAATTCTCATATAAATATTTGCAATAACTTCGGCTCCCATATCTCGGAGGAGACCGACTGCCGATCGGGCCATACCGCATAACTAAAAACGCCTTCCCTATTATTGGCAAGGTAATACACGAAAACCATTTCTCCACCTCGGCCCAGATCTGCGATATTTCGAGTTTCCAAGGAATTTCCCCCCTAAAATTTCACACCCCGTGGCGACCTCCAGTTCAACAATACCAACAGGCGGGCAATGATACACACATATAATTAACAAAACCTTAAACATAACAAGACAAGACTTATAGATATAGGGACTTCTAGTAATTATTCCAAGTCCGATTCGAACCCCAAAATGTTTCCTGAGTTTGCAAGCCCTGTCACACCCAAAGGACCCACGGGTTGACCCTAATCTCAACCATGCTCTGCTACGAAATGAGACCCCTCTTTAAGTATTTTGTTGACTTATAATTTTTTTTTTTAAGAGGGGCCACAAGATAATTAAAACTAGGCCAAAAGCCTAGAGAAGCCAAAAATGCGCTGGATCCAGTGAGACGGGACTTGCAATTAAAACTCACAAAATTAACAACGAATAAATTTTTATTACATCCTTCTCCTTTTTTTTTATAACAAAACGTTAAACATTTATCTCCCAACTAAATCAGTGCATTCTCCTTAAAATATTTTTGGTTAATTTTTTGCTTTAAAAATAATTATAAAATTTAAATGAAATTAATATAATGATTTTCTTTTACAATTGGGGTTACTTTTCCCCACTTAGCCCTATACCTAACTCCCAGAAATAACACATGAATATACAATACATATAAATGGACATATAAATATATATGTCTACAACTACAACACATTCACACGTTCCACATCACAGGACAATTACAACTTTCAACATTAATATCTTGCCACACCTCTTTCACCCCAGAAGGTACATAATTCACACTTCATAAATATCCTTGAACGCAACACCTATTGAAAGATCTTAATACATAATAATCCATATATATGTGTAACACCCGTGCCCCCAGGGCATAGTAAAATTCAGGGGTTGGCAGAAAGCCTGATACTACTATAAAGTGCTCCCACACTGAGCACTTAGACTTGGAGGAAATATAATCATAATTCAGCCAAAATACAAGTGACCATAATAAATTAAAAAGAATTTAAGCGTGATAAATTTTTTTTGTGAAATATTAATAACAGTAATATTTTCGTGAAAGAAATTTAATAACAGTAATGTGCCATGATGCTTTATAAACCTTTTAGAATTAATTTGGCCCAAAGGCCGACATGTTCCTAGGCAAGATCGTGCCTAACCAAACCTGTCCCAGGAGCATGTTCAAGTCTGCATGAAAAATCCGCCTATACAGGATTAAGCTGGGGACCCGACTGAAACTAACAAAAGAAACTCCTATCCATTATAGGACCCAAACTGAATATAAATATGTGAAATTAATGAATCAATTGAAAACTAAATTTAATCTGTGAAATTACATGATGAATGATAGAATTACTAGCACTAAGGTAACCCTTTTACTGAAAACTAGAAAGAAATTTACATGCCTGAATGGTAATCAGCCACGGATACATGCCAACCTCTGGGCTCACACTTAATATAAATAGTATTACAAAATGTACAAAAGATTCCCCCCCAAGTCCGCGCACTATTCTGTCCCGTTAACCGGGGACCCAATTGAAATGTGTAAAGCTTAAAGTCATTTTAGGGTGTGTCGCTATATGCCCACGAGTTCTAGTAGGTTACATTCACTTGTGTTAAAAAGTAATATTGGGTTGGTGTCACCTGATTTATTCCCTGGTGTGGAGTTTGAAGTCCTGGTCTAAAGCATTTTTGTGTTGGTGTGGCCTGTTCCTCGCTGTTCTCCTCCGGCAGATGAAGCTGAGAGCCTTTGATGTTCGGTAGTTCAGGTCATGATTTGGAGCTGGTCCTCGACTTGAAGCGAGGGACCCGCAGATCTGTTTTAATTTAGCCTGCCATAGGTGGAAGATGGAACAATTAAAAAAAACTTCTCTGTCGGAGAGCGGCGAGGTGGTTAGTTGGAGTAGTGAAATCAGACAAGCTCGGAACCGTTTATTCTACGCATTTTTCAACTCGCGCTTCGAGGCGTCCGCAAGGGAGCAGCACCAATCAAGCGCCGCTTCATTACCTCATGTAGATTCTGCGCTAACCGTTAAACACAGTATGGCAGAATGCCCACCGCTAAATACAGAAACCTATTTTTCTTTAGCGTATTAGCGCCGATTTTATTCAATCGGCACAGGAGAACCATACATCACTTCCATGTTCTAAGATTTATATTTAAAATCATTTACGTTCCATTCTATGTTCCATAGAAACTACTTCTTTCCACTTATTGCTTCAGACTTAACCACAGTACTGTGGTCACTAATGTATACCACCACACGTTATCGCACTCGATTTTCACTGATGATGGCAGTCGACGGCTACCGAAACGTCTGGTTTTGCAGAAAACATTGCACTACGGCTAAACAGCCCGGGAAGGAATTTTAACAATAAACTACTTCTTTGTTGCCAATAACGTAGTACACATATAAATATTATCCCCTCCCCCAAAAACATAAAACGTTGCAGGTAAACTACCCCTTTCCCTTAACCGGTCTTCAACAAAATCAACAGACCTTGAGTTCTGTATAATTCAAAACGGTATGCAGAAGAGTAGTTGATTCTGTTTTAATGTACGGCAGTTATTGTTCGTCATAAAAAAAAATTACCCTTGTTAAAACAAAAAATGTTGCTGGTAAACTACCCTATTCCCTTAACCGATCTCCAACAAAACCAACAGGTCTTGAGAACTCTACAATTCAGGGCTGTATGCAAAATATTATATGATTCTGTTTGAATTTGCGGCTGTTATCGTTTGCCATAGAAAATACCCTTGATAAAACAAAAAACGTGGAAGGTAAACTACCCCTTTCCCTTAACCGATCTTCACAAAAAACAATAGGTCTTTAGTACCCAACAAAACAGGGCTGTATGCAAAAACTTATTTGATTCTGTTTGAATTTGCGGCTCTTATCTTTTGCCATAGAAAATACCCTTTTAAAACATAAAACGTTGCAGGTAAACTACCCCTTTCCCTTCACCGATCTTCACCAACACCAATAGGTATTGAGAACTCTACGATACAGGGCTGTATGCAAAACATCATTTGATTCTGTTTGAATTTGCAGCTGTTATCGTTTACCATAGAAAAACGTAGTAAACATAAAATTTTCGCCCCTCCCTCTTCAACTATAATTTCCATTAATAGAAAATTACCCCCACCCCGTTCAACTAGCCTCTTCATTTATAGATATTTCATCTACGTTTCTGCAGTGGATTATTATGAGCTTCTTATCAGGATACTTTGTTTATCAAAATTATGTATTTTACTCTTGTTAAAACATAAAACGTTGCAGGTAAAATACCCCTTTATCTTCACCGATCGTCACCAAAATCAATAGGCCTTCAGTCCTCTACAATTCAGGGATGCATGCACAAAAATATTTGATTCTGTTTGAATGTGCGGCAGTTATCGTTCGTCATGTAAACATTTCTCTTGGTTCAACATAAAATGTTGCAGGTAAACTACCCCTTTCCCTTAACCGATCTTCACCAAAATCAACAGTCCTTGACCACTCTACAACTCAGGAAAGTGTGCAAAAAGTTATTATATTCTCTTTGAATTTCGGCAGTTATCGTTCGTCATAAAAATATCGGTATGGAGAACCATACATGACTTCCATATTCTAAGATTTATATTTAAAATCATTTTCAGCCAAACAGCCAGGGAAGGAATTTTAACAAAAAAATACTTCATTGTTGCCAATAACGTAGTACACATATAAAAAAAAATTACCCCTCCCCCTTCAACTATAATTTTGATTTATAGAAAATTACCCCCAGCCCGTTCAACTAGCCTCTTCATTTATAGATATTTCATCTACGTTTCTACAGTGGATTATTAAGATCTTATCAGTATACTTTAGCAAAATTAAGTACTTTACTCATGTTACAACAAAAAATGTTTCAGGTAAACTGCCCTTTCCCCGTAACCAATCTTCACCAAAATCAACAGACATTGAGTTCTCTATAGCTCAGGCACATATGTAAAAAATTATTTGATTCTGTTTGAATTTACGGCAGTTATGGTTCGTCATATAAAAAATTACCCATGTTAAAACATAAAACATGAGATTTATAAAACATATCTAAGATTTATATTTAAAATCATTTTTGAAATAAAATATTTTCATAGAACCTACTAACGCTGGGGAAATCTGAGGAGCCAATCAGAGTTGTGCCTACCTGTCACTCTGCTGAATTTGGTGGAAAGCCCTGTCACTGTCGTCAAAGTATCAGCCTTGACAGGGTCCTCTTTTTCTGCAAAATGGGAGAGGCTTGAGATGGAGTGAGTGACATGGTCCCCACCTCAATGAAGAACCCATTGTTTTATAAAAATATATTTAAATTTTGAAAACTGAAAATTCTTTTCTTGTTGTAAATATTTATATTTTATAATCAAAATGACTTTATTTTTGTTACCTGGCAACAAAATTATTTTATTTTCAACAATTACCATTGTTTCAAAAAGTTTAAATAAATTTTCAAGTACTTTACTCTTGTTAAAACGTAAAAGGTTGCAGGTAAACTACCCCTTCCCCTTAACCGATCTTCACCAAAATCTAAAGACCTTGAGTCCTCTACAATTCACTGACGTATGCAAAAAATTATTTCATTCTGTTTGAATTTGCGGCTGTTATCATTTGCCATAGAAAATACGCTTGATAAAAAAACGTTGCAGGTAAACTACCCCTTCCCCTTAACCGATCTTCACCAAAAACAATATGTCTTTAGTACTCTACACATCAGGGATGTATGCAAAACATTATTTGATTCTGTTTGAATTTGCGGTTGTTATCGTTTGCCATAGGAAATACCCTTGTTAAAACATAAAACGTTACAGGTAAACTACCCCTTTCCCTTAACCGATCTTCACCAAAAACAATAGGTCTTGAAAACTCTACAATTCAGGGCTGTATGCAAAACATTATTTGATTCTG
Source organism: Magicicada septendecula (assembly GCA_034769895.1). NCBI lineage: Eukaryota > Metazoa > Arthropoda > Insecta > Hemiptera > Cicadidae > Magicicada > Magicicada septendecula. Next base: position 402,497,145 of record CM068367.1, read on the forward strand.
TTTGAATTTGCGGCTGTTATCGTTTGCCAAAAAAAAAAATTTCCCTTGATAAAAAAAAACCGTTGCAGGTAAACTACCCCTTTCCCTCAACCGATCTTTACCAAAAACAATAGGTCGTGAGTACTCTACAAATCAGGGCTGTATGCAAAAAATTATTTGATTCTGTTTGAATTTGCGGCAGTTATCGTTTGCCATAGAAAAAAAATCTACAGACAGACACACAGACACTTTTCGGAAAACGACTTTTTTTCATGTTTTGAGTGTAGTAGAATCAGAATCTGCAATAATCTCGAACACGATTTTTTTTGCCATCACCATACTTCCATTCCTTAAGGAATATGGAAGTAAATAAATAAATTTTCAAGTACTTTACTCTTGTTAAAACGTAAAAGGTTGCAGGTAAACTACCCCTTCCCCTTAACCGATCTTCACCAAAATCGAAAGTCATTGAGACCTCTACAATTCAGGGACGTATGCAAAATATTATTTGATTCTGTTTGAATTTGCGGCTGTTATCGTTTGCCATAGAAAATACGCTTGATAAAAAAACGTTGCAGGTAAACTACCCCTTCCCCTTAACCGATCTTCACCAAAAACAATAGGTCTTGAGTACTCTACAAATCAGGGCTGTATGCAAAACATTATTTGATTCTGTTTGAATTTGCGGCTGTTATCGTTTGCCATAGAAAATACCCTTGTTAAAAAAACGTTGCAGGTAAACTACCCCTTTCCCTCAGCCGATCTTCACCAAAAACAATAGGTCTTGAGAACTCTACAATTTAGGGCTGTATGCAAATAATCTTTTGATTCTGTTTGAATTTGCGGCTGTTATCGTTTGCCACAGGAAATACCCTTGTTAAAACATAAAACGTTACAGGTAAACTACCCCTTTCCCTTAACCGATCTTCACCAAAACCAACAGATCTTGAGAACTCTACAATTCAGGGCTGTATGCGAAACATTATTTGATTCTGTTTGAATTTGCGGCTGTTATCGTTTGCCAAACAAACAAAATTACCCTTGCTAAAAAAAAACCGTTGCAGGTAAACTACCCCTTTCCCTCAACCGATCTTCACCAAAAACAATACGTCGCGAGTACTCTGCAAATCAGGGCTGCATGCAAAAAATTATTTGATTCTGTTTGAATTTGCGGCAGTTGTCGTTTGCCATAGAAAATACGCATGATAAAAAACGTTGCTGGTAAACTACCCCTTCCCCTCAACCGATCTTCACCAAAAACAATAGGTCTTGAGTACTCTACAAATCAGGGCTGTATGCAGAAAATTATTTGATTCTGTTTGAATTTGCGGCTGTTATCGTTTGCCATAGAAAATACCCTTGTTAAAAAAACGTTGTAGGTAAACTACCCCTTTCCCTTAACCGATCTTCACCAAAAACAAAAGGTCTTGAGAACTCTACAATTTAGGGCTGTATGCAAATAATCTTTTCATTCTGTTTGAATTTGCGGCTGTTATCGTTTGCCATAGGAAATACCCTTGTTAAAACATAAAACGTTACAGGTAAACTACCCCTTTCCCTTAACCGATCTTCACCAAAAACAATAGGTCTTGAGAACTCTACAATTCAGGGCTGTATGCGAAACATTATTTGATTCTGTTTGAATTTGCGGCTGTTATCGTTTGCCAAACAAACAAAATTACCCTTGCTAAAAAAAAACCGTTGCAGGTAAACTACCCCTTTCCCTCAACTGATCTTCACCAAAAACAATAGGTCGCGAGAACTCTGCAAAACCGGGCTGTATGCAAAAAATTATTTGATTCTGTTTGAATTTGCGGCAGTTATCGTTTGCCATAGAAAAAAAATCTACAGACAGACAGACAGACAGACAGACAGACAGACACACAGACACACAGACACTTTTCGGAAAACGACTTTTTTTCATGTTTTGAGTGTAGTAGAATCAGAATCTGCAATAATCTCGAACACGATTTTTTTTGCCATCACCATACTTCCATTCCTTAAGGAATATGGAAGTAAAATTACCTTTTTTAAAACATAAAACATTACTGATAAACTACCCCTTTCCCTTAACCGATATTCAACAAATCAACAAACCTTGAGTTCTCTTTAGTTCAAAAAGGTATGCAAAAACGTAGATGATTCTGTTTGAATTTACGGCAGTTATCGTTCATCATATAAAATATCGGTATGGAGAACCATACATGACTTCCATATTCTAAGATTTATATTTAAAATCATTTTCAGCCAAACAGCCAGGCTGTGCCTTACCTGCCTTTTTATTGCTGTATTAAATGAAAAATATTATATTACATTAAAATGAAAAAATTATAATTTTATTGCCTGGCAACAAAATTATTTTATTTTTAACAATTACCATTGTTTCAAAAAGTTTAAATAAATTTTCAAGTACTTTACTCTTGTTAAAACGTATAAGGTTGCAGGTAAACTACCCCTTCCCCTTAACCGATCTTCACCAAAATCGAAAGTCATTGAGACCTCTACAATTCAGGGACGTATGCAAAAAATTATTTGATTCTGTTTGAATTTGCGGCTGTTATCGTTTGCCATAGAAAATACGCTTGATAAAAAAACGTTGCAGGTAAACTACCTCTTCCCCTTAACCGATCTTCACCAAAAACAATAGGTCTTGAGTACTCTACAAATCAGGACTGTATGCAAAACATTATTTGATTCTGTTTGAATTTGCGGCTGTTATCGTTTGCCATAGAAAATACCCTTGTTAAAAAAACGTTGCAGGTAAACTACCCCTTTCCCTCAACCGATCTTCACCAAAAACAATAGGTCTTGAGAAATCTACAATTCAGGGCTGTATGCGAAACATTATTTGATTCTGTTTGAATTTGCGGCTGTTATCGTTTGCCAAAAAAAAAAAAATTTCCCTTGATAAAAAAAAGCGTTGCAGGTAAACTACCCCTTCCCCTCAACCGATCTTCACCAAAAACAATAGGTCGCGAGTACTCTACAAATCAGGGCTGTATGCAAAAAATTATTTGATTCTGTTTGAATTTGCGGCAGTTGTCGTTTGCCATAGAAAATACGCATGATAAAAAACGTTGCTGGTAAACTACCCCTTCCCCTCAACCGATCTTCACCAAAAACAATAGGTCTTGAGTACTCTACAAATCAGGGCTGTATGCAGAAAATTATTTGATTCTGTTTGAATTTGCGGCTGTTATCGTTTGCCATAGAAAATACCCTTGCTAAAAAAACGTTGTAGGTAAACTACCCCTTTCCCTTAACCGATCTTCACCAAAAACAAAAGGTATTGAGAACTCTACAATTTAGGGCTGTATGCAAATAATCTTTTCATTCTGTTTGAATTTGCGGCTGTTATCGTTTGCCATAGGAAATACCCTTGTTAAAACATAAAACGTTACAGGTAAACTACCCCTTTCCCTTAACCGATCTTCACCAAAAACAATAGGTCTTGAGAACTCTACAATTCAGGGCTGTATGCGAAACATTATTTGATTCTGTTTGAATTTGCGGCTGTTATCGTTTGCCAAACAAACAAAATTACCCTTGCTAAAAAAAAACCGTTGCTGGTAAACTACCCCTTTCCCTCAACCGATCTTCACCAAAAACAATAGGTCGCGAGAACTCTGCAAAACCGGGCTGTATGCAAAAAATTATTTGATTCTGTTTGAATTTGCGGCAGTTATCGTTTGCCATAGAAAAAAAATCTACAGACAGACAGACACACAGACAGACAGACACACAGACACACAGACAGACACACAGACACTTTTCGGAAAACGACTTTTTTTCATGTTTTGAGTGTAGTAGAATCAGAATCTGCAATAATCTCGAACACGATTTTTTTTGCCATCACCATACTTCCATTCCTTAAGGAATATGGAAGTAAAAATTACCCTTGTTAAAACATAAAATGTTGCAGGTAAACTACCCCTTTCCCTTAACCGATCTTTACCAACACCAATAGGTATTGAGAACTCTACAAAACAGGGCTGTATGCAAAACATCATTTGATTCTGTTTGAATTTGTGGCTGTTATCGTTTGCCATAGAAAAAAATTACACTTGATAAAAAACCGTTCCAGGTAAACTACCCCTTTCCCTTAACCAATCTTCACCAAAAACAATAGGTCTTGAGTACTCTACAAATCAGGGCTGTATACACAACATTATTTGAATCTGTTTGAATTGCGGCTGTTATCGTTTGCCATAGAAAATACCCTTGTTAACACATAAAATGTTGCAGGTAAACTACCTCTTTCCCTTAACCGATCTTTACCAAAATCAATAGGTCTTGAGAACATTACAATTCAGGGCTGTATGCAAAAATGTATTTGATTCTGTTTGAATTTGCGGCTCTTATCGTATGCCATAGAAAATACCCTTTTCAAACATAAAACGTTGCACGTAAACTACCCCTTCCCCTTAACCGATCTTCACCAAAAACAATAGGTCTTGAGAACTCTATAATTCAGGGCAGTATGCAAAAAATTATTTGATTATGTTTGAATTTGCGGCTGTTATCGTTTTCCATAGAAAATACCCTTGTTAAAACATAAAATGTTGCAGGTAAACTACCCCATTCCCTTAACCGATCTTTACCAAAATCAATAGGTTTTGAGAACTTTACAATTTAGGGCTATATGCAAAACATTATTTGATTGTGTTTGAATTTGCGGCTGTTATCGTTTGCCATATAAAATACCCTTGTTAAAACATAAAACGTTGCAGGTAAACTACTCCTTACCCTTAACCGATCTTCACCAAAAACAATAGGTCTTGAGAACTCTACAATTCAGGGCTGTATGCAAAACAGTAGTTGATTGTGTTTGAATTTGCGGCTGTTATCGTTTGCCATAGAAAAATATCGGTATGGAGAACCATACATGACTTCCATATTCTAAGACTTATAATCTGAAATATGCTTGCCTGCCAAGCACGATATATTTTCTAATATATACATAATTTACATTAAAATGAAAAAATTATAATTTTATTGCCTGGCAACAAAATTATTTTATTTTTAACAATTACCATTGTTTGAAAAAGTTTAAATGAATTTTCAAGTACTTTACTCTTGTTAAAACGTAAAATGTTGCAGGTAAACTACCCCTTCCCCTTAACCGATCTTCACCAAAATCTAATGGCCTTGAGTCCTCTACAATTCACTTACGTATGCAAAAAATTATTTGATTCTGTTTGAATTTGCGGCAGTTATCGTTTGCCATAGAAAATACGCTTTATAACAAACGTTGCAGGTAAACTACCCCTTCCCCTCAACCGATCTTCACCAAAAACAATAGGTCTTGAGTACTCTACAAACCAGGGCTGTATGCAGAAAATTATTTGATTATGTTTGAATTTGCGGCTGTTATCGTTTGCCATAGAAAATAACCTTGTTAAAAAAACGTTGTAGGTAAACTACCCCTTTCCCTTAACCGATCTTAACCAAAAACAGTACGTCTTGAGTACTCTACAAACCAGGGCTGTATGCAGAAAATTATTTGATTCTGTTTGAATTTGCGGCTGTTATCGTTTGGCAAAAAAAAAAATTTCCCTTGATAAAAAAAAACCGTTGCAGGTAAACTACCCCTTTCCCTCAACCGATCTTCACCAAAAACAATAGGTCGTGAGTACTCTACAAATCAGGGCTGTATGCAAAAAGTTATTTGATTCTGTTTGAATTTGCGGCAGTTATCGTTTGCCATAGAAAAAAAATACCCTTGTTAAAAAAAGTTGCAGGTAAACTACCCCTTTCCCTCAACCGATCTTCACCAAAAACAATAGGTCTTGAGAACTCTACAATTTAGGGCTGTATGCAAATAATCTTTTGATTCTGTTTGAATTTGCGGCTGTTATCGTTTGCCATAAGAAATACCCTTGTTAAAACATAAAACGTTACAGGTAAACTACCCCTTTCCCTTAAACGATCTTCACCAAAATCAACAGATCTTGAGAACTCTACAATTCAGGGCTGTATGCGAAACATTATTTGATTCTGTTTGAATTTGCGGCTGTTATAGTTTGCCAAACAAACAAAATTACCCTTGCTAAAAAAAAACCGTTGCAGGTAAACTACCCCTTTCCCTCAACCGATCTTCACCAAAAACAATAGGTCGCGAGTACTCTGCAAATCAGGGCTGTATGCAAAAAGTTATTTGATTCTGTTTGAATTTGCGGCAGTTATCGTTTGCCATAGAAAAAAAATACCCTTGTTAAAAAAAGTTGCAGGTAAACTACCCCTTTACCTCAACCGATCTTCACCAAAAACAATAGGTCTTGAGAACTCTACAATTTAGGGCTGTATGCAAATAATCTTTTGATTCTGTTTGAATTTGCGGCTGTTATCGTTTGCCATAAGAAATACCCTTGTTAAAACATAAAACGTTACAGGTAAACTACCCCTTTCCCTTAAACGATCTTCACCAAAATCAACAGATCTTGAGAACTCTACAATTCAGGGCTGTATGCGAAACATTATTTGATTCTGTTTGAATTTGCGGCTGTTATAGTTTGCCAAACAAACAAAATTACCCTTGCTAAAAAAAAACCGTTGCAGGTAAACTACCCCTTTCCCTCAACCGATCTTCACCAAAAACAATAGGTCGCGAGTACTCTGCAAATCAGGGCTGTATGCAAAACATTATTTGATTCTGTTTGAATTTGCGGCAGTTATCGTTTGCCATAGGAAAAAAATCTACAGACACACAGACACACAGACAGACACACAGACACTTTTCGGAAAACGACTTTTTTCATGTTTTGAGTGTAGTAGAATCAGAATCTGCAATAATCTCGAACACGATTTTTTTTGCCATCACCATACCTTCCATTCCTTAAGGAATATGGAAGTAAAAAAATCTATCGAAAAATGACTTTTTTTCATGTTTTGAGTGTAGTACAATCATAATCTATAATAATCTCGAAAACAATTTTTTTGCCATCACCATACTTCCATTTCCTTAAGGAACATGGAAGTAAAATTACCCCCGATAAAAAAACGTTGCAGGTAAACTACCCCTTCCCCTTAACCGATCTTCACCAAAACCAATAGGTCTTGAGAACTCTATAATTCAGGGCTGTGTGCAAAAGAGTAGTTGATTCTGTTTGAATTTGAGGCTATCGTTTGCCATAGAAGAAACTTACACTTGTTTAAAAAAAACCGTTGCAGGTAATCTACCCCTTTCCCTTAATATATATTCACCAAAATCAATAGGTCTTGAGCACTGTACAAATCAGGGCTACATGCAAAAAATTATTTGATTCTGTTTGAATTTGCGACTCTTATCGTTTGCCATAAAAAATAGCCTTTTAAAACATAAAATGTTGCAGGTAAACTACCCCTTACCCTTAACCGATCTTCACCTAAAACAATAGGTCTTGAGTACTCTACAGATCAGGGCTGTATGCAAAACATTATTTGATTCTGTTTGAATTTGCGGCTCTTATCGTTTGCCATAGAAAATACCCTTTCAAAACATAAAACGTAGCAGGTAAACTACCCCTTTCCCTTAACCGATCTTCACCAAAATCAATATGTCTTGAGAACTCCACAATATAGGGCTGTTTGCAAATAATCAATTGATTCTGTTTGAATTTGCGGCTGTTATCGTTTGCCATATAAAACACCCTTGTTAAAACATAAAACGTTGCAGGTAAACTACCCCTTTCCCTTAACCGATCTTCACTAAAAACAATAGGTCTTGAGAACTCTACAGTTCAGGGCTGTATGCAAAAGAGTAGTTGATTCTGTTTTAATTTGCGGCTGTTATCGTTTGCCATAGAAAACAATTACCCTTGATTAAAAAAAAAACCGTTGCTGGTAAACTACCCCTTTCTATCAACCGATCTTCACCAAAAACAATAGGTCGCGAGTACTCTACAAATCAGGGCTGTATGCAAAAAATGATCTGATTCAGTTTCAATTTGCGGCTGTTATCGTTTGCCATAGAAAAAAATCTACAGACAGACACACAGACACTTTTCGAAAAACGACTTTTTTCATGTTTTGAGTGTAGTACAATCAGAATCTGCAATAATCTCGAACACGATTTTTTTTGCCATCACCATACTTCCATTTCGTTAAGGAACATGGAAGTAAAAAACTACACACAGACACTTTTCGAAAAATGACTTTTACTTTCATGTTCCTTAAGGAAATGGAAGTATGGTGATGGCAAAAAAAATCGTGTTCGAGATTATTGCAGATTCTGATTGTACTACACTCAAAACATGAAAAAAGTCGTTTTTCGAAAAGTGTGTGTGTGTGTCTAGATTTTTTTTCTATGGCAAACGATAACCGCAAATTCAAACAGAATCAAATAATTTTTTGCATACAGACCTGATTTGTAGAGTACTCACGACCTATTTTTTTTTTTGTGAAGATCGGTTGAGGGAAAGGGGTAGTTTACCTGCAACGGTTTTTTTTTAATCAAGGGTAATTGTTTTCTATGGCAAACGATAACAGCCGCAAATTCACACAGAATCAACTACTCTTTTGCATACAGCCCTGAATTGTAGAGTTCTCAAGACCTATTGTTTTTGGTGAAGATCGGTTAAGGGAAAGGGGTAGTTTACCAGCAACGTTTTATGTTTTAAAAGGGTATTTTTTTTGAAGATCGGTTAACGGGAAGGGGTAGTTTACTGGCAACGTTTTTCTGATCAAGGGTAATTTTTTTCTATGGGAAACGATAGCCACAAATTCAAACAGAATAAAACAATTTTTTGCATACAGCATTGATTTGTAGAGTACACAAACCTATTGTTTTTGGTGAAGATCGGTTATGGGAAAGGGGTAGTTTACCGGCAACATTTGTTTTTATCAAGGGTAATTTTTTCCTATGGCAAACGATAACAGCCGCAAATTCAAACAGAATCAACTAGTCTTTTTCATACCTTTTTTAATTATATCGAACTCAAGGTGTGTTGATTTTGTTGAAGATCGGTTAAGGGAATGGGGTAGTTTACCTGCAACCTTTTATGTTTTAACAAGGGTAATGTTTTCTATGACGAACGATAACAGCCGCAAATTCAAACAGAATCAAATAATGTTTTGCATACAGCCCTGAATTGTAGAGGACTGAAGGTCTGTTGATTTTGGTGAAGATCGGTTTAGAGAAAGGGGTAGTTTACCTGCAACGTTTTATGTTTTAACAAGGGTAATTTTTTCTATGACAAACGATAACTGCCGAAAATTCAAAGAAAATCAAATATTTTTTGCATACCTTCCTAAATTGTCGAGAGCTCAAGGCCCTTTGATTTTGGTGAAGATCGGTAAATGGAAAGGGGTAGTTTACCTGAAACATGTTATGTTGTATCAAGAGAAATGTTTTCATGACGAACGATAACTGCCGCAACTTGAAACAGAATCAAATAGTTTTTTCCATGCATCCCTGCATTGTAGAGGACTGAAGGTCTATTGATTTTGGTGAAGATCGGTTTAGAGAAACGGGTAGTTTACCTGCAACGTTTTATGTTTTAACAAGAGTAAAGTACTTAATTGTGATAAATAAAGTATCTTGATAAGAACCTCATAATAATCCACTGTAGAAATGTAGATGAAATATCTATAAATGAAGAGGTAAGTGAACGGGGTGGGGGTAATTTTCTATAAATGAAAATTATAGTTGAAGGAGGAGGGGAGAATTTTGTATGTGTACTACGTTATCGGCAACAAAGAAGTAGTTCTTTGTTAAAATTCCTTCCCGGGCTGTTTAGCCGTAGTTCAATGTTTTCTGCAAAACCAGACTTTTTGGCAGTGCCATCGACTTCCATCTCAGTGAAAATTGAGTGCGAAAACGTGAGGTGGTATACGTTAGTGACCACAGTACTGTGGTTTAAGGCTGAAGCAATAAGTAGAAAGAAGTAGTTTCTATGGAAATATTTCATTTTGAATATGATTTTAAATATAGAGCTTAGAACATGGAAGTCCTGTTTGGTTCTCCATACCGATATTTTTTCATGTTTTGAAGGTAGTACAATCAGAATCTGCAATTATCTTGAACACGATTTTTTTTTGCCATCACCAAACTTCCATTTCCTTATGGAACATGGAAGTAAAATTAGCAAGTTACTATTACATTTATGCATCTATTACTATTTTTGCTATAGTCAAACAATTGTGGGTAGTAATAATAAGGGTCACAGGAATCTCTCCTCTGTTGTAAATCTTAAGCTTAAGGTGATCATTAATCAGAAATTTAAATAGGATGACCAAATAATCTTTTATTATATTTATATAATTACAAGTTAATTTTGGTGTAAAAGATATTTCTTACTTTCGATATTTCTTCTTTATCTATAAAAGAAAAATTAAAAGTAAGAAAATTAATTATTCTTTTATTTTCCAACATCTGTATAAAGTATTCAAATATAAAGGACTCTTTATTTTAGTAGTAATACAAACTTTAAAAGTAAAATTTTATACTTATTCTACTCTTCTTATAAAGTCTGTTGTTTCTAGTTTTCTTGTTATATTAAAATTTAAAATCATTTACAAAATGAAATGTTTCCATAGACACTACTTCTTTCCACTTATTGCTTCAGCCTTAACCACAGTACCGTGGTCACTAACGTTGTAGCATGACAGATAAGGCCATAAAAATGAATGGCGAAATGATCATTAAAATAATATAATAACATGTTTAAATCCGAAGAAAACATTATAATAAAGAATTAATTCAGAACAACCGTGCAGTACAATCATTGATATAAAGATATAAGTTTATATAAGATAAATGTTACAAGTGATGAATCATGAAAACCAAAAATAATAACTAAAAAGGTGAAAAAATATAACCCAGGAAGGTAAGTAATCTACAAATAGATCCCTTAATTTTAATAAGACTATATAACCATTTAGAAATACTGTAGAATCAAGGAATGTAAAGAGAACCAGTGCAAGTTTTAGTATTATAAAAAATGAACCTTATGTTTCTTTATTGGTATTCACAAACTATGTAAATAATGAAATAATACAACTTTGAAGTGACTTAATTTCTGTACAGAGGTAATATAATACATGTGTTTTAGCAAAGAACTGCCAATCTGTTTAAGTGACATTCATTAGAATGATTAATAAAACAAGGGCAGACACAGAATAAAAAAGTGAAGTGACAGGGTACAATTACCCAAAACCCAATTAAAAACAGATAAAAACTGATAATAAAACTTGATATAAGGAATAGCGTATAAGATTATAGTAAATATGGTTTTGTTTAGGTATAATAAGATATTTAAAATGCATTAGAAATAAGCAAATTCAAACAGATCAGAACCACTAACATTCTTTAATTGTAAAATATTTATTATACGTATGATTGTTAATAATTAATTAAGATGTTAGCATGGAAAAACATTCTATGTATATGATATTTGTTATGTATATATTTGAGTATAAAAAATGTCTGATTTGTTAAAGACAACTATTAATTGGAATTATTTGTTATATGTTAATAGTATGAAACATACTAATTGTTATTTTGTTTACAAGAAGAAAATGTTTAATTTATGTTACAATGTCAATGAAAGTCAGAGAGGGTATAACTCAATATGTATTATTTATAAAAATTTGTATGTAAAAACTGTTAGGAATCTAGGCCAAAAGTTAAAAACTAAACATCATCAAAACTGAGAAACTAAGTACATAAATACATTTAAACTGAAGGGATTTAGATAATGTAAATCAGAAACAAAGCCATGTAATTAGAAATATAACTAAGAAAGTTTTTGTAAAATTACAGCCAGAATTATTGGTAAAAATGGAAATGACAGAACTCAAAATTTGGAGAGGGGAGTCATATTTTCCAACATAATATTTTAAAACTTAACCAATTCATCTAATTGCAAGAAATTAAGGGAATATAAATCTTTTATTACAATATGAGATTTAATAATTATTAATATAACTTGATAATGGCAGAATTTGGAAAATAACAGGAAGCTAAACCTTAGGAATTAGAAATTACAAAATGAAGGAATAATTATCAATTTTAGATCAAAAACTTAATAAAATGGCATTATTTGTTATCAAATTACGCAGAATGAACTGAAGGATAAAATTAAGTAACAACTAGCTAATAAATTTAAAGAATAACCAAAGTATAATCAGTTATATAATGTAACTTTATTACATGCACAGGATGCAAAATAAAATTCGAACAATGGAAGGAGTAATATTGCTTTGACTAAGGTTTTAGTCGGAGATGAAGGAAGTAAGTTAGTTAATTATTGAACATTGTACGGACACTTGACACGAGCAATTTAACCGAATTAACCTAGTTACGAATACCGTAATGGCGAATAACAATCTGAGACGAAAGTGAAAATCGGGAGTTGTGGTAAAAAACAGTTTTAAAGTCATACACAGTGAAATCAACATATACAAACACTGAACTAACATTATACAGCACAGAACACCAGTGGAAAATACATTTAAACCAAATAAAACAGTAATAAAACTTAACCAAAAAAGTGCCTAACCGACAAAAGTGAACCTGACTTATAACTACACCAATTTTCCGAATACAACACCGAAACTGAACCAGAGACACTACACCAACACCAAAAGGAAGATTTGCAGACACCAGGACGTAAATTCACAAGGAAAACATCTTTATTTGAACAACAAAACTGCGAGGTGACGATTTCCAACTTCAACGGCGGCCATTGCTGATTAACCAACAACTCGAATCAACACAGCCTGCTGGACGGTTCGCAACCTATTTACTTATTTCTATACTTTAAATCGAATATATGTACTGTTATAATTAAGAATTTACCTTGTAATGTTATACTTTTCAATCTTTACCCTATTTCTCTGACTTTCCCTAACATAGCTGTTCAAAGAACCTTTATATAAAAAATTTGTAATAACAAAACGATACCCTGAGAATCGATTTACATATCGACAAGAGTCAAAATACCTAATTGTTAATAAAATTATTAATACATTTCACATTTAAACAGTTTTTCATTTCTAAATATAGCCATTTAACAAAATACCTTAATTTAAACAGAAATTACTACAAGAATTTCACCACCAGAAGGAAGATAACCTCCAAACCGAAAATAAACAAGGATTGATTGCTATTGGAGACAATCCTATAAGTGACTGGAGTTTTTAACAAATACCCAAAAGCATATAAAACATTTAAATTAAGTGATAAACGTTTTGGAACACCACGAAACTTAATTAATTAATTGTTCTTAATTAATTAATTAATAAAAGAACAAAAATTTAATTAAAAGAATTTTTTTTAATAAACAATTTTTATTACTACACCAACATATATTTATATATTTTTGTAACACACATTACACACGCGTTTAGTTACAAATTGGCTAGCCCAACAGTGGGGCTGAAGATTAATACTGAGGAAGAAAATTTTGACATAAATAAATAAATAATTTACAGAGCCGAAGATTATATATATAAATTGTAACACGTCGAACGTTTGGTTACAAATTGGCGCACAACTGAGGGGCTTTAATTAGCGATTGAAAGGCCACTACAATCTGCCCAATCACTAATTGGAGCTCGGCAGCAGCTATAAGGTCAGGAAAAGGGGACAACGATAAGCAAAATGGCAGAACTTACACAAGAAGAAATGGTGATGAAGAAGATGATGTTGGAAATGATGAGGGAATGGAATAAGGAAATGAGAGAAGACAGATTAAAAAGAGAAGAATTAAGAAAGGAGAGGACCAAAGAAATAAAAAATGAGAACAAACCAGAAACAGAAGAAATACCAAACGAAAAAACATAGCACTGTTAGCTGAAATTAAACCTAATAGGAACCAAGAGGATATTAAACATATGGAAGGGAAATCAAAGAAAATGAGAAGAATGTATCCAAGGAATTTAATCAAAACAAAGGAAGAAATGGAGATGATGAACCATGGTTTAATTGATATCAATAATACCCCAATGACCAACAAAAAAGAAAGCATGAATACCAGAGATTATGGGAGGAAATTAAACGTAATTTCAGAAATGGTTTACCACAAAACAGTAGCTTACCACTTGGAAAGGACCAGAGGTAAATGGGAAACAACAAGGGTAGCAATATATGGTAAAATATCAATGAGATCATTATTCATTGATGAACCAGTAACACCCTGTGTTAATGAACCATGTGGTACAATTATGCAAAGAAAACTTGAAATAAGCTTTGCAGCAAATGAAGAAATAACAGCAAGAAAAATTGAAACAAGCGACAGAATAACCGCAGGGAAAATGAAGTACCAGGCGGAAACCAGAGATGTCACTAGTACCGGAATAATAATGAAGACAATGGTCGTCCGGACAATAAGGGCAACCGAGATGATGGACAATGGTTAACTCAAATACCACACACCATCAAGAAAAGGGATGGATGTCATGATAACCGACTACGGCGAAAAACAACGGTGAAGGAGACGAGATATAAATACCATCGAAAAGAAATGATGTGAATAATGAACAAAGAAACAAAACTGGGTTTTATGAAGGAAGAGTATGTAAGAAACTGAACCTTACAAATGAAAATACGAGCCACTGAGCGACATGAAAATCATCCATCCTCCTGGTAATAAAAGAAAATAAAATAATAAGGAAAGAAAAAGAGAAGATTAACTTACAAAAAAGTATAAATAACATGGTCCAGTATATAGTACAATATATAACCATATGTTGTTGTAAAAAATAATCATAATAATACGTATGAACTGAGAGAAATAGTTTCCGGAAGAGTTAAAGGTGTGTACAACCAAGCATCCATAATAAAGTATTATGAAGAGTGAATTTAGAATTAAACCTCAAAATCCTAAAATAAAATAAGAACAACTTATTACCAATTTTGAAGAGAAACCATTTGGAATAATTAAAAAGAAAGAATTTAGAATAAACCACTAAATCCAAAAAATAATTGTAAGATCAACTTACTACCAAACAATTTTGAAAGAGAACTTTTGGAATAATTAAAAGATAGAATTTTGAATTAAACAAACAAACAAAAATTCTAAAATATAAGTAAAATCAACTTACTACAAACAATTTTGAAAGAAAACATTTGAGACTGAAAATAAGAAGAATAATTTGAATTTGAATAAACAAACAAATTCAAAAATAATGGTAAGACCAACTTACTACAACTAATTTTGAGAAAGAACATTTGAAGATAATTAAAAGAATTGGAATTTAGAATAAAATCATAAAAATTCTAAAAACCAAGTAAGCACAGCTTACTACCAAATATTTATGAGGGAAAAAAATTGGAAATAAAGAAGTTGAATTTTGATAAAACGTCAAAACTTAAAAACAAAATAAGATCAACTTATTACAAATGATTTATGAAAAATGTATTGGAATTAAATAAAAAGAAGAATTTGAATCTTACATAAAGCTAACAAAGTTCTAAAAATAAATATGATCCACTTATAAACAAATGTAGAAGAAAATAATATGATTAATTCAGAAAAAAGAATTAAATATAATCCAAAATAAATGTGAATATTGTAACTAGACCCTGTATGCCGGTCTTTACAAAAATAAAATAGTAGATACAAATTTTATAAAAAATAAAATTTTTCAATAAAAAAAAATAATTTTGTTTATGTTATTAAATGTGTGTAAATAAGAAATAAAGCTATTTTAAAGGTTTTGTAAAAATTTTGATAATCAGGCAGGTATTTATTAACTATCGAGCACTTCTGGAAGATTTGAACCAAGTCTGGAGTTAAATAGATTAACTCCAGTCAGCAATCGATCGGTGATTTTTCTTGCTGGTCCAATATCTCACTCAAATAAAATATTTTCTTCTTCTTGAAGTCCCTTAGCCGTAATAAATAATCTTAAATTAGCCTGTGAAATAATAACAGATAATAAACAATTTAAATATATGGATTTATTGAACAATTTAATAAATAATCGACTTTTTGTCGATTGAGAACAATTATCGACTCCGTCTCAGGGAACTATCGATTGTGCATACAGTATAAAAATTATTATAGGTATTATATAAAGGACAGGTTCTTTGAGCGATTAAATTAATAGTCAGAGAAGGATGACGAGAAAGTATAACATTAACAATTAAAATAAATTCAATAATTATTATTTAATAGTATTTAAATAATTCTGATATTTAATGTTTAATAAATTGTTTTGTCAGACCATTGGAGACTGACGTCACTGCTCGATAAGGTAGGCAGGGCTTTGTAAAATTCAAAGATGGCCGCTACAAGATCTGGTGTAGTTCTGCGAAGTCGTCATGTCAGAAAATCACAATAAAATTACCTTCATGAATGTTTGAAATGTTCCCGCACTGGTGTAATTTGTCTATTAGGTTATTTGGTGTGTTCTGAAGAAGTGTTCCGTGTATATTGGTGTTAATTAAGTTATTTGGTATGTGTTCACTTCTTATGGTTAGATGTCTGTAAAAGTGATTATGCGTTGTAGCGTGAATTGTGTCAAATATATTGTTTTACTGTTTTATATCACTCGTGTCATGAAGTTAGGTGTTATTTCTCACTATTGTCGTTAATGTTTTGATAAATTTAGCTAAGAAAGTGTTCAATTCATCTAACTCTCGATGCACTAACATGAATGGCAATTTGTCTTACCATTTTCTACTCGGTTTTTAAAGAACGTTTTGTCACACAACTATTCAGCTTGATATTCAACAAAAGACTAATTAACTTGGTCAAAATCTGGCCCAGTTAATCTTTGAAAAAGTATTGTTAACATATTTCGATTACCCATACACATGATAAAATATTACATTATATATGGAATTTATTTATTTTATTCATCACTTACATGAATTATGAATCTTATCATTGGTTTAATCATCTCATTCCCTTTAAATTGATGTAGTATAGTCCATATCTGTAGACATTTTGTGGAAATTAACAAATTTCTTTCCCTTTTGGAAATATAGGCTCCAAATTGGATTTCCGTCTTTATACAAATTTCCTCCATTTTAATTATCATTAATACTATTATAATAAATTTTAATTAGTCATATTCCTCTTCCTTTCCTTAAATACATATAAATTAAACCTTTGAACTGGTTTTTTGTGTTAATCTCTGAATTTGACATTGCTCTTTAAAATTAATTAATTTATATATTTTGAAAATTTACAATATTTTAAGGTATATTTCCTTATTATCATTTTAACTCATAGGATCATTCCCAGTAGTGGTTAACTGATTTACCTTATCTAAATCTTGCTAGTTTACAGGATTTATAAGTGAATTATACTGGTTTATATTGTTTCTGTGAATTCATCAAATGGCCTAGAGTTTAGAATTTTATATTTCTGTCTTTCTCAAATAAATTTAATCCTACTTCCTCCTCTGACTTTACATAGTTACTATTACATGAAAATAAAATGGTTTATAACTTATTGTGAGGTGTAGTAGTTAATTAACACTACTGTTATACAAAATAATTATGAACATTATTTAGCAATCTGCACAATTGAACATATTGCTGATATGGTTTGAACATATACTTTTAACTCTTTTTGAGTTAACATAGCATACCTAACTGAAACATTATTAATGGTATGTATGCTGTTATTTAGCAAACATTATTCATTTTAAACACATAATATAAATCTTATTCTCTAATAACTCTTACAAACATATTGATTTTATGGCTGTGAACAAACAGTCTATTTAAACATTTTAAACCTATGAATACTAAATTAATGCCAGTCCTTTCTGGTCTAAACCAATATTATTTATGATCCCCTTCATCAGTAAACATGACCACCCTTACTCTAGTTATTAGCATTTTTTACAAATGTCTTGTAAATAAAGAGTTACATTAAAATAATAAAATACTGGAAATCTTCCATTTTATTATTTTATTATGCTGTTTATTATTGGATATTAAAGTTGTTATATAGCATATTGATAAGTCATAGTATCACTAACTTTAAGTTTATTGCATTTCCAAAAAACACTTACACAAATTCACTTTCACTGTTGGTTCTGATATTTTGAGTCTTATTATCTCAGACCAGACCTTTAGTAATCATGGACTGTTAAGACTTGTTTATTTTCTTATCACACAATAGCTTTAGTCGGTTCACTTCTTATAATACTATACAGCACTTTAGTTTTCTAAATAATTACATTCTTATAGGATTTTGGTATGTTATACTTTCTTTTTAATCGTTTTTGTGGGTTTGGGGTTGATGGTAGTTAATAATAATAATAGGTTTTACAACGGTGTTTCTTTCATACTATTTCTTCCTCTCCTCCTTCTTCTTTCTTGTCCTTCTTCTTATCTTCTTTCTTGTCCTTCTTCTGGTCTTCATTCTTGTCCTTCTTCTAGTCTTCATTCTTGTCCTTCTTCTAGTCTTCATTCTTCTGGTCTTCTTGTCTTCCTTCTTCATTCTTGGGTAAACCAAGGTACTTTGTGTTATCTCGACTGATGTTTAGTTTGGAGCATCTAATTTATTTACTGATACGGACCTTGTTCTTCTCTTAAGGTTTCAGGGTATTGTTTTCTTCCTGATCACAAACTTTATTCTTCCTTCTTCTTGTTTTTGGAGTATTTTGGTATTCACCACTCTTAAACTGATTCTCTTTCTTCTTGATATGGTGTTATTTAATTTGTTTACTGCTCCTAGCTTCCTGGGTAGATTACTGATCTTATAATATGAGTTGCTTTCAATACTTTCTTTGATATTTAAACAGTGGTTTTTGTATAATGTAATGAGGATTTTTATTTTATCGTGGTTCATTTCTTTGATTTCATTAAATCTCATTCAATATTATTTTAACATATGTGGTGTAATTAAACTTTTATGATTTTAAATGACTTAATAAGTAGTGGATTTTCTGTCACGCTACAATATCTAGCATTTGAAGGAGTAGAGAAGAAAAACAAAAAAAAGTGTGATATACAAGAGAAGGCAATAATTTGGAAACAAAGAGAAGACTCTGTTATTATAATAAAATTATAAAGAATCTAAAAAAGAAAAACAATAATACAATGAGAACAATATATAACTAACTACTTACGAAACAATAATGGAAACAGTTAATCAAGGAAAATGATTATGATATTACTCAGTTCTGAAGAAATTTGTAATAACAAAACGATACCCTGAGAATCGATTTACATATCGACAAGAGTCAAAATACCTAATTGTTAATAAAATTATTAATACATTTCACATTTAAACAGTTTTTCATTTCTAAATATAGCCATTTAACACAATACCTTAATTTAAACAGAAATTACTACAAGAATTTCACCACCAGAAGGAAGGTAACCTCCAAACCGAAAATAAACAAGGATCGATTGCTATTGGAGACAATCCTATAAGTGGCTGGAGTTTTTAACAAATACCCAAAAGCATATAAAACATTTAAATTAAGTGATAAACGTTTCAGAACACCACGAAACTTAATTAATTAATTGTCTTAATTAATTAATTAATAAAAGGAAAAATTAATGAAACAATTTTTTTTTAATAAAATATTTTTATTACTACACCAACACATATTTATATATTTTTGTAACACACCCGTTTAGTTACAAATTGGCTAGCCCAACAGTGGGGCTGAAGATTAATACTGAGGAAGACAATTTTGACATAAATAAATAAATAATTTACAGAGCCGAAGATTATATATATAAATTGTAACACGTCGAACGTTTGGTTACAACGTATAACACCACATGTTATCGCACTCGATTTCACTGATGATGGCAGTCGACGGCACTGCAGAAATGTCTGGTTTTGCAGAAAACATTGGACTACGGCCAAACAGGCCGGGAAGGAATTTTAACAACAAACTACTACTTTGTTCCCGATAACGTAGTACACATATAAAAATTATACCCTCCCCATTCAAATATAATTTTCATTTATAGAAAATTACCCCCACCACGTTTAACTAGCCTCTTCATTTATAGATATTTCATCTACGTTTCTATAGTGGATTATTAAGATCTTCTTATCAGGATACTTTATTTATCAAAATTAAGTACTTTACTCTTGTTACAACAAAAAATGTTTCAGGTAAACTGCCCTTTCCCCGTAACCGATCTTCACCAAAATCAATAAGCCTTGAGTATTCTACAACTCAGGCACATATGTAAAAAATTATTTGATTCTGTTTGAATTTACGGCAGTTATCGTTCTCATGAAAATTTTTCTCTTGTTACAACATAAAATGTTGCAGGTAAACTACCCCTTTCCCTTAACCGATCTTTACCAAAATCAACACGCCTTGAGTTCTCTACAATTTAGGGATGTATGCAAAAACTTATTTAATTATGTTTGAATTTACGGCAGTTATCGTTCGTCATAGAGAAAAATTAACCTTGTTATCACATAAAACGTTGCAGGTAAACTACCCCTTTCTCTTAACTGAACTTCACCAAAATCAATAGGTCTTGAGTCCTCTACAATTCAGGGATGCATGCAAAACATTATTTGATTCTGTTTGAATGTGCGGCAGTTATCGTTCGTCATAGAAACAATTACTCTTGTTAAAACATTAAAGGTGGCAGGTAAACTACCCCTTTCCCTTAACCGATCTTCACCAAAATCAACAGACCTTGAGTACTTACAACTTCAGGAACGTATGCAAAAAATTATTTGATTCTCTTTGAATATGCGGCAGTTATCATTTGTCATAAAAATAAAATTACCCTTTTAAAACATAAAACGTTGCAGGTAAACTACCCTTTTCTCTTAACCAATCTTCACCAAAATCAACAGGCCTTTGTACTCTATAATTTAGGCAGGTATGCAAAAAAGTATTTGATTCTGTTTGAATTTACGGCAGTTATCATTCGTCATAGAAAAAATTACCCTTGTTAAAACACTGAAGGTAAACTACCCCTTTCCCTTAACCGATCTTCACCAAAAACAATAGGTCCTGAGAACTCTACAATTCAGGGCTATATGCGAAACATTATTTGATTCTGTTTGAAGTTGTGCCTGTTACCGTTCTTAAATCACATACATTATATGATAAGATTATAGACAACATAACCATAGAGTACACGCCCCAACACAACAATAGATAACATGATAACACAAATAAACTGTGCAGTACGTCTTCAACCGGTGTTGAGTGCGCACTCACATCCGCGTGCGTCGCTGTTTGTATAATATATACATAGATGTACTTCAGTGTCTCCTTTTAATGTTTCAAACGAAGTCATAACTGATGGATTTTTTACTCTGATGATGGATTAAGTTTAATCCGAAACGCGTAAGTAAGAAGACAGAAACCAAGTGGTCACAGTGACGGATTAAGGTAAAATAATTTAATTATAATAATTGTGACGCGGATACCAGTACAATGACTTTAAAATTGGAAGCTTATCAAGCAAAAATGGTATACAAATTCATAAACATTAAAAGTAAATTATCAAAGACCAACTTGCACATCAAGTTCAATAAAAACTGTTTGAAATTGAACGTTATACCTAGATACTGCACAGTACGCATTAATAACACAACGAAAGCTGCCACAAAAGTTAAACATATAGCAGAGATAACATGGATAAAAGAAGAGATCAAACAATTATATATTAAAAAGAATAGACTAAACTCACTATTATATAAAGCACATTTAACATTGTTACAAGAGATACACTCAATACTTTTGCCCAAAATATTACAATTCATTAATCAGCAAGTTACGAAGTCCACTTTACCGATCGTACACAAACATGATAAGAAATTAAATAAGTTAACTACAAGACAACACCACGACAAATTCACTGGATGTAAACATACATTTTATACCCGAGTCTCAAATTTAACTGATATTAAATTCGACGCACAAGAGATGAATATACTTAATAAAGGTTTCAAGTACAATTTACCAGATTTAAATAAGAACCACGTAACTAAAGAATTGATTATAACCGAAGCAGCCATAAAAAGTGTAACAGATTCACAGACACAAAACGAGTTGAGAGTTACAATCAACAGAAAAATAGACAGACATATACGAACACATGGCAACAACTTTAAACCATTATCTGACAGTTTAAAAAAGAAATACGCAAGTGAAATGAAAACCATTAAACAAATTAAACATAAACTAAACGAACATAAGGCCTTAGCCACTAAATCAGACAAGGGCAACACTATGGTTATTTTACCGATAGACATGCATCAACAAAAAGTATACGAATTTATCCATAACAATAACATAAGAGCCATAGATTCCGATCCCACAACGAAGTATGTAAAATATATCAACCAAACGATTAATAAATGCACACACCTTTTCGATGAAACCACACGCCGCCAGTTGAAACCCATAATCGCACATGCACCCATGTTCAACGGTTTACCTAAGATCCATAAACCAGGTATACCGATAAGACCTCTTGTTAATTACACAACAGCCCCGGGTTATAAATTATCCAAGAAATTGGTCCAATTGATAAAAAATAACATAACCATAGACAACAATCATTCTATAAAAAATAGCATTGAATTAACAAAACTAACTAAAGACCTTAACATTAATAGTCAGCATAAGTTAATCTCCTTTGACATAGTCAACCTCTATACAAGCATTCCAGTACAGACAACCTTGAACATTCTAAAAGATAATTTAATAAGAACAGGAAAGTTAAGTCTACAAGAAATAACAGAATTGTTACTTTTACTAGACGTAATATTGAAACAAAATTATTTCATATTCAATAACACAATTTTTATTCAAGAGGAGGGTCTTGCAATGGGTTCACCCTTATCCGGTTTGTTGGCTGACATTTTCCTGAATAACTTCGAAAATACATATTTGCTATCACCACATAATAAATGGCAACGTAACATTACATTTTATAAAAGATACGTAGATACACATTTGTTGTCTTCGACGGGACAACGAGACAGGCAAACATGCTGTTACATTACATGAATAACATCACACCAAAAACATACAGTTCACACTCGAAATAGAGTCAAATAACACAATAAATTTTTTGGATTTAACTTTTATGAAACACAATAATAAATTTCAATACAGGATATACAGAAAACCCACCACAACTGATGGGGTCATACATGCCGATTCGTTCCACCCGCACTCACAAAAAATGGCCGCGTTCAACAGTCTGATACACAGACTATACAGTGTACCTTTAGATCCAACAAACCATAAGGAAGAAATAGATATAATTAAACACATTGCAATTGCAAACGGGTACCGCAGCTCATTAGTTGAACAATTGATGCTTAGATACAAACGCAGAACTGACAACCCTCACCATATCACGATGGACGTAATATATAGGGCGGTTGATTATACTAATAACTTCTCAATGCTCATTAGAAATACATTTAAAAAACATAACATCCATATCATATTTAGAACACATAACAATATCCAAAAAATGTTAAATAATGCCACACGAACATCAATTGAAAAAAGAACGGGTGTATACAAGATGATATGTGATGACTGCGACATGCATTACATTGGTCAGACAGGCAGAGGTTTTTTCGAAAGATATAAAGAACACTTACCCACGAGCATTTCAAATATGAATAAATCAAATTACGCTAAACATCTCGCTTCATTAAATCATAATTACACAAATTTTGAGGCAAATTGCAAACCCTTACATATTTGCAAAAAGGGTAGATATATGGATGCAGTAGAAGAGTTTGAGATTTACCGGGCCTTCAAAAATAATCCTAATAATATACTAAACGAACAGTTGACATTTAAATCACATACATTATATGATAAGATTATAGACAACATAACCATAGAGTACACGCCCCAACACAACAATAGATAACATGATAACACAAATAAACTGTGCAGTACGTCTTCAACCGGTGTCGAGTGCGCACTCACATCCGCGTGCGTCGCTGTGTTTGTATAATATATACATAGATGTACTTTAGTGTCTCCTTTTAATGTTTTAACGAAGTCATAACTGACGGATTTTTTACTCTGATGATGGATTAAGTTTAATCCGAAACGCGTAAGTAAGAAGACAGAAACCAAGCGGTCACAGTGACGGATTAAGGTAAAATAATTTAATTATAATAATTGTGACGCGGATACCAGTACAATGACTTTAAAATTGGAAGCTTATCAAGCAAAAATGGTATACAAATTCATAAACATTAAAAGTAAATTATCAAAGACCAACTTGCACATCAAGTTCAATAAAAACTGTTTGAAATTGAACGTTATACCTAGATACTGCACAGTACGCATTAATAACACAACGAAAGCTGCCACAAAAGTTAAACATATAGCAGAGATAACATGGATAAAAGAAGAGATCAAACAATTATATATTAAAAAGTATAGACTAAACTCACTATTATATAAAGCACATTTAACATTGTTACAAGAGATACACTCAATACTTTTGCCCAACATATTACAATTCATTAATCAGCAAGTTACGAAGTCCACTTTACCGATCGTACACAAACATGATAAGAAATTAAATTAGTTAACTACAAGACAACACCACGACAAATTCACTGGATGTAAACATACATTTTATACCCGAGTCTCAAATTTAACTGATATTAAATTCGACGCACAAGAGATGAATATACTTAATAAAGGTTTCAAGTACAATTTACCAGATTTAAATAAGAACCACGTAACTAAAGAATTGATTATAACTGAAGCAGCCATAAAAAGTGTAACAGATTCACAGACACAAAACGAGTTGAGAGTTACAATCAACAGAAAAATAGACAGACATATACGAACACATGGCAACAACTTTAAACCATTATCTGACAGTTTAAAAAAGAAATACGCAAGTGAAATGAAAACCATTAAACAAATTAAACATAAACTAAACGAACATAAGGCCTTAGCCACTAAATCAGACAAGGGCAACACTATGGTTATTTTACCGATAGACATGCATCAACAAAAAGTATACGAATTTATCCATAACAATAACATAAGAGCCATAGATTCCGATCCCACAACGAAGTATGTAAAATATATCAACCAAACGATTAATAAATGCACACACCTTTTCGATGAAACCACACGCCGCCAGTTGAAACCCATAATCGCACATGCACCCATGTTCAACGGTTTACCTAAGATCCATAAACCAGGTATACCGATAAGACCTCTTGTTAATTACACAACAGCCCCGGGTTATAAATTATCCAAGAAATTGGTCCAATTGATAAAAAATAACATAACCATAGACAACAATCATTCTATAAAAAATAGCATTGAATTAATAAAACTAACTAAAGACCTTAACATTAATAGTCAGCATAAGTTAATCTCCTTTGACATAGTCAACCTCTATACAAGCGTTCCAGTACAGACAACCTTGAACATTCTAAAAGATAATTTAATAAGAACAGGAAAGTTAAGTCTACAAGAAATAACAGAATTGTTACTTTTACTAGACGTAATATTGAAACAAAATTATTTCATATTCAATAACACAATTTTTATTCAAGAGGAGGGTCTTGCAATGGGTTCACCCTTATCCGGTTTGTTGGCTGACATTTTCCTGAATAACTTCGAAAATACATATTTGCTATCACCACATAATAAATGGCAACGTAACATTACATTTTATAAAAGATATGTAGATGACACATTTGTTATCTTCGACGGGACAACGAGACAGGCAAACATGCTATTACATTACATGAATAACATCACCAAAAACATACAGTTCACACTCGAAATAGAGTCAAATAACACAATAAATTTTTTGGATTTAACTTTTATGAAACACAATAATAAATTTCAATACAGGATATACAGAAAACCCACCACAACTGATGGGGTCATACATGCCGATTCGTTCCACCTGCCTCACAAAAAATTGCCGCGTTCAACAGTCTGATACACAGACTATACAGTGTACCTTTAGATCCAACAAACCATAAGGAAGAAATAGATATAATTAAACACATTGCAATTGCAAACGGGTACCGCAGCTCATTAGTTGAACAACTGATGCTTAGATACAAACGCAGAACTGACAACCCTCACCGTATCACGATGGACGTAATATATAGGGCGGTTGATTATACTAATAACTTCTCAATGCTCATTAGAAATACATTTAAAAAACATAACATCCATATCATATTTAGAACAAATAACAATATCCAAAAAATGTTAAATAATGCCACACGAACATCAATTGAAAAAAGAACGGGTGTATACAAGATGATATGTGATGACTGCGACATGCATTACATTGGTCAGACAGGCAGAGGTTTTTTCGAAAGATATAAAGAACACTTACCCACGAGCATTTCAAATATGAATAAATCAAATTACGCTAAACATCTCGCTTCATTAAATCATAATTACACAAATTTTGAGGCAAATTGCAAACCCTTACATATTTGCAAAAAGGGTAGATATATGGATGCAGTAGAAGAGTTTGAGATTTACCGGGCCTTCAAAAATAATCCTAATAATATACTAAATGAACAGTTGACATTTAAATCACATACATTATATGATAAGATTATAGACAACATAACCATAGAGTACACGCCCCAACACAACAATAGATAACATGATAACACAAATAAACTGTGCAGTACGTCTTCAACCGGTGTTGAGTGCGCACTCACATCCGCGTGCGTCGCTGTTTGTATAATATATACATAGATGTACTTCAGTGTCTCCTTTTAATGTTTCAAACGAAGTCATAACTGATGGATTTTTTACTCTGATGATGGATTAAGTTTAATCCGAAACGCGTAAGTAAGAAGACAGAAACCAAGTGGTCACAGTGACGGATTAAGGTAAAATAATTTAATTATAATAATTGTGACGCGGATACCAGTACAATGACTTTAAAATTGGAAGCTTATAAAGCAAAAATGGTATACAAATTCATAAACATTAAAAGTAAATTATCAAAGACCAACTTGCACATCAAGTTCAATAAAAACTGTTTGAAATTGAACGTTATACCTAGATACTGCACAGTACGCATTAATAACACAACGAAAGCTGCCACAAAAGTTAAACATATAGCAGAGATAACATGGATAAAAGAAGAGATCAAACAATTATATATTAAAAAGAATAGACTAAACTCACTATTATATAAAGCACATTTAACATTGTTACAAGAGATACACTCAATACTTTTGCCCAACATATTACAATTCATTAATCAGCAAGTTACGAAGTCCACTTTACCGATCGTACACAAACATGATAAGAAATTAAATAAGTTAACTACAAGACAACACCACGACAAATTCACTGGATGTAAACATACATTTTATACCCGAGTCTCAAATTTAACTGATATTAAATTCGACGCACAAGAGATGAATATACTTAATAAAGGTTTCAAGTACAATTTACCAGATTTAAATAAGAACCACGTAACTAAAGAATTGATTATAACCGAAGCAGCCATAAAAAGTGTAACAGATTCACAGACACAAAACGAGTTGAGAGTTACAATCAACAGAAAAATAGACAGACATATACGAACACATGGCAACAACTTTAAACCATTATCTGACAGTTTAAAAAAGAAATACGCAAGTGAAATGAAAACCATTAAACAAATTAAACATAAACTAAACGAACATAAGGCCTTAGCCACTAAATCAGACAAGGGCAACACTATGGTTATTTTACCGATAGACATGCATCAACAAAAAGTATACGAATTTATCCATAACAATAACATAAGAGCCATAGATTCCGATCCCACAACGAAGTATGTAAAATATATCAACCAAACGATTAATAAATGCACACACCTTTTCGATGAAACCACACGCCGCCAGTTGAAACCCATAATCGCACATGCACCCATGTTCAACGGTTTACCTAAGATCCATAAACCAGGTATACCGATAAGACCTCTTGTTAATTACACAACAGCCCCGGGTTATAAATTATCCAAGAAATTGGTCCAATTGATAAAAAATAACATAACCATAGACAACAATCATTCTATAAAAAATAGCATTGAATTAACAAAACTAACTAAAGACCTTAACATTAATAGTCAGCATAAGTTAATCTCCTTTGACATAGTCAACCTCTATACAAGCATTCCAGTACAGACAACCTTGAACATTCTAAAAGATAATTTAATAAGAACAGGAAAGTTAAGTCTACAAGAAATAACAGAATTGTTACTTTTACTAGACGTAATATTGAAACAAAATTATTTCATATTCAATAACACAATTTTTATTCAAGAGGAGGGTCTTGCAATGGGTTCACCCTTATCCGGTTTGTTGGCTGACATTTTCCTGAATAACTTCGAAAATACATATTTGCTATCACCACATAATAAATGGCAACGTAACATTACATTTTATAAAAGATACGTAGATACACATTTGTTATCTTCGACGGGACAACGAGACAGGCAAACATGCTGTTACATTACATGAATAACATCACCAAAAACATACAGTTCACACTCGAAATAGAGTCAAATAACACAATAAATTTTTTGGATTTAACTTTTATGAAACACAATAATAAATTTCAATACAGGATATACAGAAAACCCACCACAACTGATGGGGTCATACATGCCGATTCGTTCCACCCGCACTCACAAAAAATGGCCGCGTTCAACAGTCTGATACACAGACTATACAGTGTACCTTTAGATCCAACAAACCATAAGGAAGAAATAGATATAATTAAACACATTGCAATTGCAAACGGGTACCGCAGCTCATTAGTTGAACAATTGATGCTTAGATACAAACGCAGAACTGACAACCCTCACCGTATCACGATGGACGTAATATATAGGGCGGTTGATTATACTAATAACTTCTCAATGCTCATTAGAAATACATTTAAAAAACATAACATCCATATCATATTTAGAACAAATAACAATATCCAAAAAATGTTAAATAATGCCACACGAACATCAATTGAAAAAAGAACGGGTGTATACAAGATGATATGTGATGACTGCGACATGCATTACATTGGTCAGACAGGCAGAGGTTTTTTCGAAAGATATAAAGAACACTTACCCACGAGCATTTCAAATATGAATAAATCAAATTACGCTAAACATCTCGCTTCATTAAATCATAATTACACAAATTTTGAGGCAAATTGCAAACCCTTACATATTTGTAAAAAGGGTAGATATATGGATGCAGTAGAAGAGTTTGAGATTTACCGGGCCTTCAAAAATAATCCTAATAATATACTAAACGAACAGTTGACATTTAAATCACATACATTATATGATAAGATTATAGACAACATAACCATAGAGTACACGCCCCAACACAACAATAGATAACATGATAACACAAATAAACTGTGCAGTACGTCTTCAACCGGTGTTGAGTGCGCACTCACATCCGCGTGCGTCGCTGTGTTTGTATAATATATACATAGATGTACTTTAGTGTCTCCTTTTAATGTTTTAACGAAGTCATAACTGACGGATTTTTTACTCTGATGATGGATTGTTTAATCCGAAACGCGTAAGTAAGAAGACAGAAACCAAGCGGTCACAGTGACGGATTAAGGTAAAATAATTTAATTATAATAATTGTGACGCGGATACCAGTACAATGACTTTAAAATTGGAAGCTTATCAAGCAAAAATGGTATACAAATTCATAAACATTAAAAGTAAATTATCAAAGACCAACTTGCACATCAAGTTCAATAAAAACTGTTTGAAATTGAAAGTTATACCTAGATACTGCACAGTACGCATTAATAACACAACGAAAGCTGCCACAAAAGTTAAACATATAGCAGAGATAACATGGATAAAAGAAGAGATCAAACAATTATATATTAAAAAGAATAGACTAAACTCACTTTTATATAAAGCACATTTAACATTGTTACAAGAGATACACTCAATACTTTTGCCCAACATATTACAATTCATTAATCAGCAAGTTACGAAGTCCACTTTACCGATCGTACACAAACATGATAAGAAATTAAATAAGTTAACTACAAGACAACACCACGACAAATTCACTGGATGTAAACATACATTTTATACCCGAGTCTCAAATTTAACTGATATTAAATTCGATGCACAAGAGATGAATATACTTAATAAAGGTTTCAAGTACAATTTACCAGATTTAAATAAGAACCACGTAACTAAAGAATTGATTATAACCGAAGCAGCCATAAAAAGTGTAACAGATTCACAGACACAAAACGAGTTGAGAGTTACAATCAACAGAAAAATAGACAGACATATACGAACACATGGCAACAACTTTAAACCATTATCTGACAGTTTAAAAAAGAAATACGCAAGTGAAATGAAAACCATTAAACAAATTAAACATAAACTAAACGAACATAAGGCCTTAGCCACTAAATCAGACAAGGGCAACACTATGGTTATTTTACCGATAGACATGAATCAACAAAAAGTATACGAATTTATCCATAACAATAACATAAGAGCCATAGATTCCGATCCCACAACGAAGTATGTAAAATATATCAACCAAACGATTAATAAATACACACACCTTTTCGATGAAACCACACGCCGCCAGTTGAAACCCATAATCGCACATGCACCCATGTTCAACGGTTTACCTAAGATCCATAAACCAGGTATACCGATAAGACCTCTTGTTAATTACATAACAGCCCCGGGTTATAAATTATCCAAGAAATTGGTCCAATTGATAAAAAATAACATAACCATAGACAACAATCATTCTATAAAAAATAGCATTGAATTAATAAAACTAACTAAAGACCTTAACATTAATAGTCAGCATAAGTTAATCTCCTTTGACATAGTCAACCTCTATACAAGCGTTCCAGTACAGACAACCTTGAACATTCTAAAAGATAATTTAATAAGAACAGGAAAGTTAAGTCTACAAGAAATAACAGAATTGTTACTTTTACTAGACGTAATATTGAAACAAAATTATTTCATATTCAATAACACAATTTTTATTCAAGAGGAGGGTCTTGCAATGGGTTCACCCTTATCCGGTTTGTTGGCTGACATTTTCCTGAATAACTTCGAAAATACATATTTGCTATCACCACATAATAAATGGCAACGTAACATTACATTTTATAAAAGATATGTAGATGACACATTTGTTATCTTCGACGGGACAACGAGACAGGCAAACATGCTGTTACATTACATGAATAACATCACCAAAAACATACAGTTCACACTCGAAATAGAGTCAAATAACACAATAAATTTTTTGGATTTAACTTTTATGAAACACAATAATAAATTTCAATACAGGATATACAGAAAACCCACCACAACTGATGGGGTCATACATGCCGATTCGTTCCACCCGCACTCACAAAAAATGGCCGCGTTCAACAGTCTGATACACAGACTATACAGTGTACCTTTAGATCCAACAAACCAGAAGGAAGAAATAGATATAATTAAACACATTGCAATTGCAAACGGGTACCGCAGCTCATTAGTTGAACAATTGATGCTTAGATACAAACGCAGAACTGACAACCCTCACCGTATCACGATGGACGTAATATATAGGGCGGTTGACTCAATGCTCATTAGAAATACATTTAAAAAACATAACATCCATATCATATTTAGAACAAATAACAATATCCAAAAAATGTTAAATAATGCCACACGAACATCAATTGAAAAAAGAACGGGTGTATACAAGATGATACGTGATGACTGCGACATGCATTACATTGGTCAGACAGGCAGAGGTTTTTTCGAAAGATATAAAGAACACTTACCCACGAGCATTTCAAATATGAATAAATCAAATTACGCTAAACATCTCGCTTCATTAAATCATAATTACACAAATTTTGAGGCAAATTGCAAACCCTTACATATTTGCAAAAAGGGTAGATATATGGATGCAGTAGAAGAGTTTGAGATTTACCGGGCCTTCAAAAATAATCCTAATAATATACTAAACGAACAGTTGACATTTAAATCACATACATTATATGATAAGATTATAGACAACATAACCATAGAGTACACGCCCCAACACAACAATAGATAACATGATAACACAAATAAACTGTGCAGTACGTCTTCAACCGGTGTTGAGTGCGCACTCACATCCGCGTGCGTCGCTGTGTTTGTATAATATATACATAGATGTACTTTAGTGTCTCCTTTTAATGTTTTAACGAAGTCATAACTGACGGATTTTTTACTCTGATGATGGATTGTT
This sequence comes from Magicicada septendecula, assembly GCA_034769895.1. NCBI lineage: Eukaryota > Metazoa > Arthropoda > Insecta > Hemiptera > Cicadidae > Magicicada > Magicicada septendecula. The sequence continues at coordinate 402,529,295 of CM068367.1, forward strand.
TAATCCGAAACGCGTAAGTAAGAAGACAGAAACCAAGCGGTCACAGTGACGGATTAAGGTAAAATAATTTAATTATAATAATTGTGACGCGGATACCAGTACAATGACTTTAAAATTGGAAGCTTATCAAGCAAAAATGGTATACAAATTCATAAACATTAAAAGTAAATTATCAAAGACCAACTTGCACATCAAGTTCAATAAAAACTGTTTGAAATTGAAAGTTATACCTAGATACTGCACAGTACGCATTAATAACACAACGAAAGCTGCCACAAAAGTTAAACATATAGCAGAGATAACATGGATAAAAGAAGAGATCAAACAATTATATATTAAAAAGAATAGACTAAACTCACTATTATATAAAGCACATTTAACATTGTTACAAGAGATACACTCAATACTTTTGCCCAACATATTACAATTCATTAATCAGCAAGTTACGAAGTCCACTTTACCGATCGTACACAAACATGATAAGAAATTAAATAAGTTAACTACAAGACAACACCACGACAAATTCACTGGATGTAAACATACATTTTATACCCGAGTCTCAAATTTAACTGATATTAAATTCGACGCACAAGAGATGAATATACTTAATAAAGGTTTCAAGTACAATTTACCAGATTTAAATAAGAACCACGTAACTAAAGAATTGATTATAACCGAAGCAGCCATAAAAAGTGTAACAGATTCACAGACACAAAACGAGTTGAGAGTTACAATCAACAGAAAAATAGACAGACATATACGAACACATGGCAACAACTTTAAACCATTATCTGACAGTTTAAAAAAGAAATACGCAAGTGAAATGAAAACCATTAAACAAATTAAACATAAACTAAACGAACATAAGGCCTTAGCCACTAAATCAGACAAGGGCAACACTATGGTTATTTTACCGATAGACATGAATCAACAAAAAGTATACGAATTTATCCATAACAATAACATAAGAGCCATAGATTCCGATCCCACAACGAAGTATGTAAAATATATCAACCAAACGATTAATAAATACACACACCTTTTCGATGAAACCACACGCCGCCAGTTGAAACCCATAATCGCACATGCACCCATGTTCAACGGTTTACCTAAGATCCATAAACCAGGTATACCGATAAGACCTCTTGTTAATTACATAACAGCCCCGGGTTATAAATTATCCAAGAAATTGGTCCAATTGATAAAAAATAACATAACCATAGACAACAATCATTCTATAAAAAATAGCATTGAATTAATAAAACTAACTAAAGACCTTAACATTAATAGTCAGCATAAGTTAATCTCCTTTGACATAGTCAACCTCTATACAAGCGTTCCAGTACAGACAACCTTGAACATTCTAAAAGATAATTTAATAAGAACAGGAAAGTTAAGTCTACAAGAAATAACAGAATTGTTACTTTTACTAGACGTAATATTGAAACAAAATTATTTCATATTCAATAACACAATTTTTATTCAAGAGGAGGGTCTTGCAATGGGTTCACCCTTATCCGGTTTGTTGGCTGACATTTTCCTGAATAACTTCGAAAATACATATTTGCTATCACCACATAATAAATGGCAACGTAACATTACATTTTATAAAAGATATGTAGATGACACATTTGTTATCTTCGACGGGACAACGAGACAGGCAAACATGCTGTTACATTACATGAATAACATCACCAAAAACATACAGTTCACACTCGAAATAGAGTCAAATAACACAATAAATTTTTTGGATTTAACTTTTATGAAACACAATAATAAATTTCAATACAGGATATACAGAAAACCCACCACAACTGATGGGGTCATACATGCCGATTCGTTCCACCCGCACTCACAAAAAATGGCCGCGTTCAACAGTCTGATACACAGACTATACAGTGTACCTTTAGATCCAACAAACCAGAAGGAAGAAATAGATATAATTAAACACATTGCAATTGCAAACGGGTACCGCAGCTCATTAGTTGAACAATTGATGCTTAGATACAAACGCAGAACTGACAACCCTCACCGTATCACGATGGACGTAATATATAGGGCGGTTGACTCAATGCTCATTAGAAATACATTTAAAAAACATAACATCCATATCATATTTAGAACAAATAACAATATCCAAAAAATGTTAAATAATGCCACACGAACATCAATTGAAAAAAGAACGGGTGTATACAAGATGATACGTGATGACTGCGACATGCATTACATTGGTCAGACAGGCAGAGGTTTTTTCGAAAGATATAAAGAACACTTACCCACGAGCATTTCAAATATGAATAAATCAAATTACGCTAAACATCTCGCTTCATTAAATCATAATTACACAAATTTTGAGGCAAATTGCAAACCCTTACATATTTGCAAAAAGGGTAGATATATGGATGCAGTAGAAGAGTTTGAGATTTACCGGGCCTTCAAAAATAATCCTAATAATATACTAAACGAACAGTTGACATTTAAATCACATACATTATATGATAAGATTATAGACAACATAACCATAGAGTACACGCCCCAACACAACAATAGATAACATGATAACACAAATAAACTGTGCAGTACGTCTTCAACCGGTGTTGAGTGCGCACTCACATCCGCGTGCGTCGCTGTGTTTGTATAATATATACATAGATGTACTTTAGTGTCTCCTTTTAATGTTTTAACGAAGTCATAACTGACGGATTTTTTACTCTGATGATGGATTAAGTTTAATCCGAAACGCGTAAGTAAGAAGACAGAAACCAAGCGGTCACAGTGACGGATTAAGGTAAAATAATTTAATTATAATAATTGTGACGCGGATACCAGTACAATGACTTTAAAATTGGAAGCTTATCAAGCAAAAATGGTATACAAATTCATAAACATTAAAAGTAAATTATCAAAGACCAACTTGCACATCAAGTTCAATAAAAACTGTTTGAAATTGAAAGTTATACCTAGATACTGCACAGTACGCATTAATAACACAACGAAAGCTGCCACAAAAGTTAAACATATAGCAGAGATAACATGGATAAAAGAAGAGATCAAACAATTATATATTAAAAAGAATAGACTAAACTCACTATTATATAAAGCACATTTAACATTGTTACAAGAGATACACTCAATACTTTTGCCCAACATATTACAATTCATTAATCAGCAAGTTACGAAGTCCACTTTACCGATCGTACACAAACATGATAAGAAATTAAATAAGTTAACTACAAGACAACACCACGACAAATTCACTGGATGTAAACATACATTTTATACCCGAGTCTCAAATTTAACTGATATTAAATTCGACGCACAAGAGATGAATATACTTAATAAAGGTTTCAAGTACAATTTACCAGATTTAAATAAGAACCACGTAACTAAAGAATTGATTATAACCGAAGCAGCCATAAAAAGTGTAACAGATTCACAGACACAAAACGATTTGAGAGTTACAATCAACAGAAAAATAGACAGACATATACGAACACATGGCAACAACTTTAAACCATTATCTGACAGTTTAAAAAAGAAATACGCAAGTGAAATGAAAACCATTAAACAAATTAAACATAAACTAAACGAACATAAGGCCTTAGCCACTAAATCAGACAAGGGCAACACTATGGTTATTTTACCGATAGACATGCATCAACAAAAAGTATACGAATTTATCCATAACAATAACATAAGAGCCATAGATTCCGATCCCACAACGAAGTATGTAAAATATATCAACCAAACGATTAATAAATGCACACACCTTTTCGATGAAACCACACGCCGCCAGTTGAAACCCATAATCGCACATGCACCCATGTTCAACGGTTTACCTAAGATCCATAAACCAGGTATACCGATAAGACCTCTTGTTAATTACACAACAGCCCCGGGTTATAAATTATCCAAGAAATTGGTCCAATTGATAAAAAATAACATAACCATAGACAACAATCATTCTATAAAAAATAGCATTGAATTAATAAAACTAACTAAAGACCTTAACATTAATAGTCAGCATAAGTTAATCTCCTTTGACATAGTCAACCTCTATACAAGCGTTCCAGTACAGACAACCTTGAACATTCTAAAAGATAATTTAATAAGAACAGGAAAGTTAAGTCTACAAGAAATAACAGAATTGTTACTTTTACTAGACGTAATATTGAAACAAAATTATTTCATATTCAATAACACAATTTTTATTCAAGAGGAGGGTCTTGCAATGGGTTCACCCTTATCCGGTTTGTTGGCTGACATTTTCCTGAATAACTTCGAAAATACATATGTGCTATCACCACATAATAAATGGCAACGTAACATTACATTTTATAAAAGATATGTAGATGACACATTTGTTATCTTCGACGGGACAACGAGACAGGCAAACATGCTGTTACATTACATGAATAACATCACCAAAAACATACAGTTCACACTCGAAATAGAGTCAAATAACACAATAAATTTTTTGGATTTAACTTTTATGAAACACAATAATAAATTTCAATACAGGATATACAGAAAACCCACCACAACTGATGGGGTCATACATGCCGATTCGTTCCACCCGCACTCACAAAAAATGGCCGCGTTCAACAGTCTGATACACAGACTATACAGTGTACCTTTAGATCCAACAAACCAGAAGGAAGAAATAGATATAATTAAACACATTGCAATTGCAAACGGGTACCGCAGCTCATTAGTTGAACAATTGATGCTTAGATACAAACGCAGAACTGACAACCCTCACCGTATCACGATGGACGTAATATATAGGGCGGTTGACTCAATGCTCATTAGAAATACATTTAAAAAACATAATATCCATATCATATTTAGAACAAATAACAATATCCAAAAAATGTTAAATAATGCCACACGAACATCAATTGAAAAAAGAACGGGTGTATACAAGATGATATGTGATGACTGCGACATGCATTACATTGGTCAGACAGGCAGAGGTTTTTTCGAAAGATATAAAGAACACTTACCCATGAGCATTTCAAATATGAATAAATCAAATTACGCTAAACATCTCGCTTCATTAAATCATAATTACACAAATTTTGAGGCAAATTGCAAACCCTTACATATTTGTAAAAAGGGTAGATATATGGATGCAGTAGAAGAGTTTGAGATTTACCGGGCCTTCAAAAATAATCCTAATAATATACTAAACGAACAGTTGACATTTAAATCACATACATTATATGATAAGATTATAGACAACATAACCATAGAGTACACGCCCCAACACAACAATAGATAACATGATAACACAAATAAACTGTGCAGTACGTCTTCAACCAGTGTCGAGTGCGCACTCACATCCGCGTGCGTCGCTGTGTTTGTATAATATATACATAGATGTACTTTAGTGTCTCCTTTTATGTTTTAACGAAGTCATAACTGACGGATTTTTTTACTCTGATGATGGATTAAGTTTAATCCGAAACGCGTAAGTAAGAAGACAGAAACCAAGCGGTCACAGTGACGGATTAAGGTAAAATAATTTAACACATTATTTGATTCTGTTTGAATTTGCGGCTGTTATCGTTTGCCATAGAAAAAAAATCTATAGACACAGACAGACACTTTTCGAAAAATGATTTTTTTTCATGTTTTGAGGGTAGTACAATCAGAATCTGCAATAATCTCGACCACGATTTTTTTTGCCATCACCATACTTCCATTTCCTTATGGAACATGGAAGTAAAAGAAACGTGGAAAAGTAATTTGTAGGAAACAATGCATTTTTTGTCTATCGACTTAAGACTACATTATCACTTACGTATAATATAGCCTGTAATGAAACTAATATAATGAAAGGTATAAAGGGTATACCAAAGAGCACATACAAAAAATTTAGTTCAGAAAAACGAAATAGAATTAGGAATTATGATAAATTTTATTTAATATATTAATTTTTTTAATTTTAATAATTTCAACATACTACAATATTTAAAGCAGTTTACTTTTAAATTACACTCTAGTTTAAAAGTGATTTCTACATTTTTGTACATACTCTGTATACTTTCCATATTAAATATTTAATCATTTAAGCATTGTTTAATAAATTCAACAATCGTTTACGTTTTCTACAGAATAGACATATTAGAAATGTTTTATTAAATTGTCTTTTATATAGAGACAACATTAAATAATAATGCAAACACTGTAAATTAGCCTGACAGAATTATATTTACCTTTTTTTTCACTAACAAGAATATACAGTTGCATAACAATACATAACAATACGAGCAAACAACAAGGTATATTACGCACTGTGACCTTGTGTGGACATGTAAACTGTCTGCATTCAAACAATATTTTAGCATACACTATACAAATTTATATATTAAAAGGTTTTACTGTGAATAATTAAATGCCTTTTTATGCTGATCTCAACTTTACAAAATTGTTATATAAGAAAGAATACAAAATATTTTACGTTCCGTTATGCAGTCAGGTTCAGAAAATTATGGGAATTGCCAAATTATACTTCAATCATTTACCAATATTTACAACACATGAAGTTTAAACTTTTTCTTTCTGTTAATATAATGTAGCAGTGGCAAATCCAGAACTTAATTATGATATTAACTTTATATATTGGTTACTGTTTAGTTTCTTTAGCACCACATATCTGAGACATTAAATATATTTAACATTTTTACATTTTCAGAGCATTATATAGAATTCTGTAGGCATTTTTGTCACCTTTTCCCCAATATCTAGTACTGCAATCAGAATTATATTCTAAAAACCCATTTTTTATATCAAACTTCATTTTCAAAGAAGAACTAACCATACTAATTCTGTAGCTCTGACTGTACGAAACATTCGATAAATTTTGCTATCTGCTGAATTCTATATCTTTCAACATAACTGTCTTTTCTAGATATTACAATGTATTTTTTTTCAAATATATGCATTACTAAAGTCATATTTTCACACTGTATGAAATACAGTGACATTGTTTACACACTCACCGTATTGCCATTAAACATTTTTTTTAATAGACAAAACTGATTTATGTACTCATATGTAATATAAGATAACCAACACACATTCTGCTTGTGATTTGAATCACTCAAGATTTAATGTGTCTGCATATGTATACGTATATAATGTTTACACAGCTTCAGTTTTATTAAATATTTTATTCTGTAAGAATTTATACGAAGTAAGTAAAATAAATATTCTAGATTTTAAAAATGTATGTGTTTTTGCTCAAGAGACCACAGATACTGACCATGTACACATGCACGCACACTCATACAGGAGGATAATTAACTCGTTTTGTGTGTATTATCGAAAAACCTGAGTTTTTAAAACTAAAACCTGTTTGTTTTAGTACCAGTACATTTTGAATAAAAATACCTTATAACTAAACTATACTTTAACCCATCTTTTACATACAGTTTACAAATATATTTGTAAACTATATAAATAGGCCTACATTTATAGTTTACAAATGTCAAAATCTAATTTACAAAGTCTAAAGCAAAATAACAAAGTTCTGTAGTTTTTTTGGTGATACTGTTTGTGAGACCAAGTTTATAAACACTGACAATGGGTACAGTGAAGCTGGTTACTGGTTGGGATTAACATTGTACTGTTCATTAAAAACAACACGGCAGGAAATGAACAATACTTTATCATATTAAATTAGCATGCTTACTTAATATATTCAAAGCAATTTATTTTAATCCGGACCCTAATACTATCAGTTCAAAATTCAAAACCTATATTCTTCTTTAGAACAATCTGTTTGAAAAATACATGGCAATCTTCTTACAGAAAACTGTGTATTAACTTATTTTATAATAATTTAGGTTTAACTTATAACACCCAAACAGTTTAAACAAAAATTATTTATAACCTTACCTTTTCCAAACATTCTTGCCCTTTCGCTTTGGGGTCTACTTCAACTTCAATAATAACAGCATTTGGTTGGCTTACTAGACACCACATTTTGAAAAACTATATAGAACACTTTTAAGGATAGACTGTGTTTATCATGTCTTTACACAAATCAAATTATCAAAAACAACAACAGACAACACGGTAAGTAGAAACTCTTTTGACATTTTACAAACGCCTTCTGTATACTTGCATTGTGTTATGTTGATACAGTAAATTAACGATTGTAGCGCCAGTGTATAGTCAGACTATTATTTTGATAAACAGTATTTAGCGCTCTTCTAGTACGTTAATAGCAGTTGCGTCTAACCTTATTCATTTGTAAATAATATAATTCACATTGCCTTCTATACACTTGTTAATTTGTGTTTTATACGACTACAGCTCGTTTAATAACTTATTACTAAACAATATTAAACTGAAATTTTGTGCATTCCACCTTTTATCATTTTTTAGAACATCAGATGAAAATTAAGATAACAAGGTAACATTATGAATTCTCAATCAGATTTCTTTCTCAGAGATCATAATACACAATCTGTCATGCCGACACGACCTACGAAATATATTTTTCTACAAAAATTGTGGACGATCTTGTGAATTGCATTTTGAAAGGAATTATGGCTTTCATGAAGACAAAAAATTCAGAGCCTTTTAAAAATTATAAACAATTCTTTTCATCAAAGTTTTTCATTAAATTCACTTCTTTTAATGGAACGCTTACGGACAAATTAAAAGATTAGAGGAATGAGCTGTGTGACAATGTCATTAATAAGGCAGAGCAGGTAACGACTGGGGTGTCAGTATCACAGAAAGGATAAGAAGGAATCGCACGATGGTAGGGGAGTATGCAGACGATTCTGCATTAACCGTTCGGCAAGAAATGCAACTTTCTCTAATAGAAATTTTGGACAAACTGTCAGTTGAAATTTCAAGCCGTTTCTCTAACATACAAAGAGTTAGAAAAACGGTTTGGGTTCCTCTATAAATTTGAGAAGTACGTAAATGATGGGGATATACATTTTAAGTAACAGGTTTCCTAAATCAATATTAACTGCACAGTGCTTGCAAAACTGTATTCACATGATCTAAACAGTGAAGAATTGTTCAGTGACTTGAAAGACATCATACTTTTATTCAAATGGGCAAAAGTTAACGGAGAACAAATGGAATTTACACCTCAGGGACTGCTACAACACATTTCTTCAGTGGGATTAGAAGCCTACAAAACACTAGTAGGCTAACAGCTTTAAATATGTTTCCTACTTTACCAGTGTCTGTGTCTTCTTTGGAAGATCGTTTAGTAAACTTAAATTGATGAAATCGTACCTACGACCAACGAATCTAGCGATACTTTCAATTAAAAACGACATTTCTTCGTCTTTAGATTATAGTGATTTCATAACCGACTTTGCAGCAATTAAGACCAGGAAAGTTACATTTTAAAATGTCTCGTTTAAAATTTTTTTAAAATATTAAGTGTTTATTAATAGAAGACGGAACCATTAACCTGTAATGGTAAGTGACTTATTTTATTACTTATAATATAGTTCTAGTTCAACTTTATGGTGCTTTAGGATATTGTTTTGACAGTGCGCTTTAGACCTACAAGGAATCTGCATGTCAATTAGAACATTTTTATGTTATACATTTTTTATATTGCTACATTTTTTATAGTCTACGTTTGTTACTAATAAATGTATACAAACTGAATACCGGTAATATTATAATATATAATTTCTTAATTTTGACTTAACAAATATTCTTATGACGTTTGCTGGACGCGCTTTCATACAAAAATCTACAAATTTGCATTTATTAAGTACTTTGTTCACTGGATGGGCCTTCAATTTTTGCTTTTTTGTCCCCATTTAATTGAGAAGGCCGACGATCTCCTTGCCCCGGGCGCCAAAAAGCCTAGCTACGCCACTGTTGGTTTTTAAACATTTTTCCGCACATAACGGAGAAGCTAATAATACGTGCACTCTTCCCTCGTCTTGTCTTCTCAAGTGTAATAAATAATATGAATACTCAGAAATGCGTAGCATATACTTATAGGAGTCAGGATCCATAAACGATCATCGCGATCTTGATTTTAGGTAAGTCCTCCTCTCCTTTTGCATGATTGATTTCGAAATTCTAATTGAACTCTTTCTTCTCAGTTAGCCTTTATTATATTACAGGCGGTCAGAGCTAACGATACAGCCCCTCCCCAATTATTGTGAACTGAAATGAATTTTTTCTAAGTAAACTGAAACTTTACCTTCACCAAAATTAATTTTTAAAATTTGATTTTAACCAATTGACTATGTCACGGTTTGCACTACTTTGCGGGAATAATTGAAATTTTGGTAAGAATTGATGATTGCAATCATTCTTTACTATAATTTTTGCGGTACTCCTGTTCTTCAGTCAGGGGCGGATCCGGCAAGCAATTGGGGGGGGGGGTATGAAAAATTGGTACAGTTTTTAATTGTCTAAAGTATAAACGATAGGAATGAGTGTAGTTAAAAATATAGTATGTTATTCTCAACACAGTACGTTTATTAACGTACAATTATAAAACCATATCTGTGTTTGTTAGTTCATTATACTTTTAATAATATTCACTTACAGTTTAAAGGACACACTAATCATTTAAGTTATATATAAAACAAAAATTAACATGGTAGTAAGGTACAGTTACAATTTAAAGTAGGCCTAATTTTATAGTGAAACCAGTGAACCTATACAATGTGAAATGAAATTTGTGAATGTAGGCTATCACATTCACAATCACAAGACGACGAAAAAATGTCGTCTGAAGTGACTATTTGGGAGAGAAATTTCCCCCTCTCCCGTGTTTCCACGCCTGTCATCAGTAGCCTGTAATACTTTATTAAACACTCTCAGCCGATGGTCCCAATCTCTCGGTCTTTTTACGCTTTTACATCATCTTGAAAAATAAGTGTCATCTCCTACATACACGTAAAGAAAATTATATAGACTATGTTACCGGCAAAGTATGTAATCCAGGCATTTTATAGAATACCTAGGCATTTCATACAATGCCTGGAGTTTTTGGCAAAGTATAGAATAGAATACTTTTCAAATGTTTTTGTATACTTTTCCCAGGTATTCTGTACGTTGCCTAGGCATTCTATATAATGTCAGTGATTCTTTAGGCAAAGTGTAAAATAAGCTTACTACGTTCAAAATGAAAACATTTTATTAGAAAATCACACACAATTGTTTGATTTTACACAGAAGAGGACTTTGTATGACATTTTGAGATTATCTGTTCTCTACTTAATTATGTTCAGATACTATTTTATTAACATTATACTGTACAGTATAAGAACTTTTTAACCAATCTGGTTAAAAAACACATTAGATATTATTGGTGTTTATTAATTCTAAATATATGGAATATACTCTACTTATTACAAGGCAGAGAGCTGTGACATTTTGAAGTACACTTTCTTTTTTTACACAATTACATTTTTTTGACATACGTATAGTCTTGCAGATACATTTTACGAACCCTTGTCCGGATCCTGATGATTGGGCAGTAGCACCAGAACGAAGTGTGGTTTCTTGTTCAGGAACATTTTCAACCCCCATTAGTCGTTTTGGGCATACAGTGAACTGCGATCTTGTGTACAGCTGCTTTAATAATCCGTTAGTGGTTCCCAGTTTGTAAACTTGTCTTCTGTCACACTCACGACGATTGCTAGGATGTTTCGAAGATCTAACCGCCCCTTGTCTACTTCAGGAATTTGAACACGAACAACGCGCCCACAGGAGCTGGAGGAAATTTTTTGTCAGAATCAGATTTCGTCTTCTTTGCCTAGAGTTCTAGACATGATTTTGACCTTTTTCTTTCTTCAGTTGCATTTTTTGCTTTGAAGCAGAGAGTACAACATAGCTTCCTGCCATCGTCACACTTATCTTCTCTATTGCCACTGGTGTTCAAAAATTGTCCACACGTACTATGCATATCTCTGCAGCACTCTACACACTTTTCAGAACCAAAAGTTTCGTTTGAACAAACACAGCATGCCGTTGTCGGATTTGGGCGGAATTCTTGGGTGATTTGGGTCGGTGGTTTTGGCTGCCCTAGAATGCTCTACAGGATCAATGCTTACAGTTGAAGTACTTGCATGTTCTGTTGCCTGAATTAGGTTAGGTATGGTAGGGTCAATACATTTCACACATTGTCTTCTATACATTACCTAGAATACGTTAGGCATTCTATACAATGCCTAGGCAATGTATGAAATGTGTTTTATTTCATACTTTGCCTGCTGGATTCAGGCATTATATAAAATTCCTGATTTTGTACTTTGCCGGTAACATATATATATATATATATATATAGAGGAAAGTACCCAAACCCGGGCCCGGTTCCTAAAGCGAGCCCCCTGGCTTACAGCTCTGTATGGTGCTGCTGCCAATCGCAAATATAATAAAGTAGTAGTTCCTTACATGACCAAAGCCTAGTCGATCGCTAGTGTCACCGTCTTCACTTGTTGCTGTTCAGTCGCCCATTAGTCAAACAGTGAATAGCAAAGTTTTTTCAAGTGCTCATTTTCAGTTGCCTGACTTCGCTACTTCATCGGTAAGTCTTTTAACCATTATATTATTTTGAAGGGGACATTACAAGCTATCGATTTAGGGTTATATAATTTATTTTACTTGACTTGTTAAAATGTTGTCGGCATTTGAAATATAAGCACGCCGGTGCCTAACCCGAGCCCCCCAAAGGTTCCTAATCCGGGCCCCCTATTTTTCGTCTTGTAAAACTAAAACGGGTTTGATTTTGATAAAAAACTTACGTATTGGACACTCTGTTGCAGAGTCCATGGCGAAAACCAAACCGTTAAGATCGTGGTCCTCTGCAGACATGGCAAGAGCGATTGATGCTCTCCGTAAAAAGAAGATGGGTTTGAAAAAAGCCAGTTAAGCCTACAACGTGCCTAGGGCAACACTGCAAAGGCTAGCTAAAGAAAAATATGGGAACCCCTTAGAGGCATCTCAAACAAAAGTTGGTAGGCCACCAGTTTTTTGCAAACAACTTGAGGAGGAACTAGTGAATTATTTTTTAGCCATGGAAGCATCATTTTTTGGGCTCACTCGTGTAGACCTGCGAAGGATGGCTGTACAATTAGCTGAAAGAAACAACATAGAACACCCCTTCAAAAACGAGATGGCTGGAAAAAAATCGGCGAGGCTTTTCCTGAAACGCCACAAAAATAAATTATCTGAACGAAAGCCTACCGGGACGTCCTATGCAAGAGCATTAGGATTCAACAAAGAAAACACCGATAAATTTTTCAACCTTCTTGAAGAGGTTTATGACAAAGAGAAATACACTGCAGACCGAATTTCCAACGTAGATGAAAGCGGAATTTCTATTGTCCAGTCAAAAGTATCTAAAGTGATTGGTTTTCGTGGGAAAAGACAGGTCGCTGCACTGACATCTGCTGAACGTGGAGCACTCATTACAATTGTTGTGTGCATGAATGCGGCTGGCACTTTTGTTCCCCATTTAGTAATTTTTCCGAGGAAAAATATGAGCGATCAACTGAAAAAGGGGGCTCCACCGAGAACCATATTTGCAGTTCATCCCTCAGGATGGATACAGGCCAATCTTTTTACAATGTGGTTCCAACACTTCGTAGCTTTTGTGAAGCCTACTAAAGTCAAGCCTGTTCTTCTCATCTTAGATGGACACTTCAGCCACACTCAGAACATAGATTTGATCGACTTGGCCAGACAAAACTATGTTGCAATTGTGTCCCTCCCTCCCCACTCGTCTCACAAAATGCAGCAGCTTGACAGGACTTTCATGGGCCTTCTAAAAGCCATGTACAGTGAGGAAATCAGTCAGTGGTTACGGCATAGTGACCGGCCTGTTGGTGCGTATGAAGTGATGGAGCTTTTTAGAAAAGCCTACATTAAATGCCAGAAGGCTGAGATTGCAATCAATGACTTCCGAGTTACAGGGATCTACCCTATTGACAGCAACAGATTTACAGATTCTGAATACATCGAGGAGGCTAATAAAAAAGCAAGAGCCTGCTCTGAAGCCTAACAGTTCGAGAGGGCAGGAAGTAGAAGAAGAGATAGATCCAGAGACAATTGCAGAATATAATACCAGTGAACAAGTCAATGTTGAAATAGACCTGAATAAACCATCAACATCCAGAGCGTCTCAGAATGCTATTCCGTCAACGTCATCTGGAACCTTTCAAGTCAGCTTGACACCCTTGCAGAAAAAACCCTCCAAGCCTAGCTCATCCGAGAAAGAAGAAACATCACAGGGAAAGGCTTTTCAGACAAGTCCGTTTCAAATCAACCCCATACCAAAAATTAAGAAGAAGGCTTCTACCAGAGAGCGTACAGCGTGTAGTTCTGCAATCATAACTTCTTCCCCTTACAAATCCGAATTGGAGCAGGCTAAAGAACGTAGGCAGGCTAAAGAAGCTAAGGCCAGTAAACAACCTGCAGACTTAAAACCAGCACGCGGTCGAGGTCGTGGATCAAAGTCTCTCCCAAGGCCTTTACCGAAAAAGGAGGGATTTAAGAAACGTCTAGAGTTCAACAAAAAACAAAAGGAAGAATCCAGCTCCGGTGAAGACTCGATCGAGAACATGTCCTCAGGCTCTTCCGAATTGGAAGTTTTACCAGGGGTATCTTCCCTCACAGGTGAAGAAGATGCAGAGTGCATGTTTTGCAGTGTAAAATTTTCAGACGACTCTAAAGGAGAACTTTGGGTGATGTGGCTAATGTGTTCACTCTGGGCTCATGTAGAATGTGCGGGGGCGGAAAAAGACGCTTACATATGTGACTTTTGTCGCACTTGAATTCATAATAAATATGTGTTTTTCTCATGTATAAGCTGTTAAACTTGCTATCGTTGTAAAATTACACTTAAGTTCCACCAATTTGCCATTTTTTTTTCATTTATTTGTACCCATTTCTAAATAATTTTGCGGGGGCCCACATTAGGAACCTGTTTTTAAAAATCAACAAAATGATTTGTTTACAAAAAATTTTTTTACTCTTAAGAAAGTTGACCAATAATTTTAAGTAAAAAATATATACACTTGTAGAACTAAATAAGGTATGTATTGCAAATATTTTGATTTAATTAAGCACAAAATTAGATTTAAAAAAATTCTAAAACAAAATGGGGGCCCGGGTTTGGGTACTTTCCTCTATATATATATACTGATTCAAGAGAGATGTTTAACGCATGTGTAAGAGAATGATGATAGTCGGGTGTAGGTATAAAATGCCGTGTCAAAAGTAATTATAGTTTAACACCATTATTTTATAATATACCTAAATAAAAAAAAGTAATAATAAAGGTTTTATTTGTCATTAAAAAATTATCGTATTTAGTTGTTGTAATCTGCAAATAATACTGATTACTTGTTTTTTAATCACTATAAGCGTTAATTATGAATCTCTTCAGTTTTTAACGACTTTTTTGTCAGGACTTACCTTTGGTCCATCTCTGTCACTGTTACATTCTTGCAGATTAAAGACAATGGCGTTTTGTATTATCCTTCCGGTGAACACTTCCAGTTTCGGTGTGGTAGCGTTTGGTCGGCTTGTTACAAGGTCCTTAAGATAAGTGCATGTACAGAAAACTATTTTTTTATTTGACTTCTAATATCCGGGCTAGTAATTTTCAACAGTTTTAAACCATTAACAATTAAAAAGCACTAAAGTAAAAAAATTTTAATGGAACACAAAACTATACTTTCCGAAGTACAGTATCTATATTAGTTGACTAAAACGGCCACGGTTCAACGTATGAGGAGATAGACCGCCTCGTAAAGAGGAGATTGACAGTAAGGCCAGTAAGGCCAGGGGGCTGCGACATAACAAGATGGGAAACTAAGAGTCCTTTTAGATCATCGATTTCGTAGCTTAGATGGCGGTCAAATGAACGCTTAAATACTTACCGATTTAGAAACTAAGTAGGGTATGATAAACGTGAGGTAAGGGAATAAGTAAAGTTAGGAGAGAGAGATAAAATGTTATCAGAATGGTTAGGTCGAGACAATAACCATCGTAAAATTTATCACACAATGGTTCAACCAGTAAACAATCTGTGGTCGTCTTCAGTGTAACTAAAACTAATACATTAAGTAGCCTATAAACTTAATCCTACCCGAGATTCATTCACTAACAAACGTGATAAAAAAATTAATAATAAACCACCACACCTACAAAGTTAAACACAGCTAAAGGAAAACAATATAAAAAGAAACGCTACTTACCCTCTAAGTCCGCTGGACAGAATAGGGTAGATTGAAGTACCAGAAAGAAGATACATGTTCTGTACTTCAAACAAAATAAGAAAAATGTTTACGAGAAATTTAAGGTTGATTGTCGTGAAATTCTGTACATCGTTTCCGGAAACTGAAATTGATGTCAAGATGTAATGAAATTATATTTATTTCACTTGAAGACAGCACAACGTTCGAAAAAGTTTCCTACAGGTGCCCTTGGAAGTATAAAACTAACCTGTTCTAATTCAGTTATGTTTGACTTTCACAGATTAAAAATTAACTTGAATTCTTTTGTTCCGGGGATGATTAACAATATATACACTGAAAGTATCATCCACAACTAACAGATATACATTTATGCTTTCATGTTTCATCTGAAGCATATTCAGACCTAAAAGACGTTTGTCAAATGTGAAATTGTCAAATGTCAAATTAAATTAAAAGGACAGATGTGTGAAACCATTGCAACAAGGAGTTGACTGAAGCAGAAGACTGCTGTAAACTTCCCTTTTCGTGCAAGTAGTTTTCCAGGATACAAAAAATTGTTAAGAAGCCAAAATCTGAAGATAAATATAAGGTAACCAGAAATAGAAACCAATAGTACACCAAGCCATTCAAAACTTTTTAAAACTAATGATGTAATGAGCTTCGATTGTAACAAATCATATTATTGTACATTTGTACCTCGCTTGTTCATATGCTGTATAAAATAATTTACTTGTAATTCTAGTTTTTTAAATAAAATATTCCGTTAAATTTTCTGATATCTGTGACATTCTTCCCTTTTTTCCTCAAGAAAAAACCCTGGTAACCCTGTCCCTTACTGTAACCGAGATAAGGAAATACGGTAATCACCGAACTTCCTCTGGTTTTCTGACATGTACAAATTGCATGTTATCTAGGGGAATGCATATCAACACGTGTCTCACTGTACTGGCTATTGTCACGTGCTTGTAATATCTGTCGTACCTACGGTCTCTTTCCAAATGACAAACTTTATAATACTTTGTTTTCAGTTATAATCACCGCGACCATTTATTTATTCTTTATTCCTATACTTTCATTGAACATAGTTTATATAGTAAAGTGTTACAGATTCAGCTAAATAATAACTTACCGTCATCTAACAAAGCAGATCTTCAAATATCTCTGGGGGAAGAAGTCAACATCAAGTTGGATTAAAGAAGTCCAAAAGGGATTTAGAAAAAATAATATACACGCAGAAGAAGCAATTGAAAGTGAAGTTTTTCAGGCAAAAGTGTTAAAAATGGAAGGAGTCCAGAGTAGGAGAGAGAAAAACGCAGGTTCAAAGTGAACTGAAGACAAGAAGAAGAGACACAGTGAAAAGATGAAAGAATATTGGAGAAAAAAAGAACAAAGAATAAAGAATTGAAATTGGCATGTGGTCCTTAGATGGCCGATACAAAAAAACAAAACTTACCATCATCAAACTGGAATGTGAGAACAAGACCATCTCAAACATTCTAGTCCAGTTCTTAACGTTTTCCGTTTTCCACTGTCCCTAAAATAACTTATCTCTAACCGTGTTATCTCTCCTTACACAATTTATCCATCTATTCATTGGCTGTAACTCCAAACGGCGTTAGAAGTCCTGGCGATTCAGAAATGCTACTGCAATCAACCCGTGAGTATTGGTATCAAACTCTTACAGGCTTTTGTCTGAAATGTTAGTGTAACGAGCAAAAATTTAAAAATTTTAAATTTTCTCCTCGACGGAGTGCGTTCACACGAAGCGGTGTCAACGACTTATAGTTGACGCAATAAATAAAGCGTAATGAGAAGATGTCAGAGCAGCGTCGCTAACTAGACAATAGAAAGACGTTAAGTTCGACTCGGCTATAGAAATTGGTTGTACAAGATGACAGGGAAAGTTTAGTTCAGAATTATTACTCAGCAACAGCCGAAACAATGTAGGCGAGGACATTCACACTTGTACTGAGAAAGGTGGCAGATGTTCAACCAAGTTACGTCAATATACGATGGACTACAAAAAGGGGGAAACTATATGTTACAAAGGAACGGACGTAATGCACTTTAAGAAACAATACTTAAAGCAGAGATCAGACAAAAACTCAAGTCATGTTACGCAGCTGGAGATATCGTCTAAGTGTCAGACGGAATTTACGAGTGGAAAGTTGGGGTGACTTCACCAGCCAGCAGATGTCCAAAATTATTAATAGCTACAAAAAAGGGGTATAAGACAGAACAATACTTCGGAAGAACCTAAAGTACAGATGAAAGGCAACCCAGAAAAACACTGCGTTTACTTCAGACAATGGATTGATAGACAGGCATATAATAGCTAGAGATTCTACTGTTAGGAGAGATAACTCAAGTTCGGGAGTTAGTACATCAATCGTAATTTAACAGACTTAGTGAAACCTTCATGTCACGATAGTCAGACTTAGAAAATTTTAATAGTGAATTTCGAAGTGCGATGTAACGGACTTAGGTAATAATTATTCAAAGCGAACAATCAGATCGTAATACGAACAAATATCACCACATATGTACTATACAAAACAGTTGAACTTAAATTTATTCAGTGTTACTACATCTCATTAAAACCTTAAAGAACATGAAACATTGAACTAACTAATCAATCACACGTATATTTGATAAAACAGTGATATAAGTGGAAAATAGACATGAACAGTAACGTCAAAACGAACACACAACACACATCGTAAGATGAAGTATTCAAATGAACACTAAACATTACTTATTCACATAAATCTACTTCGACGCGAGTGATCGGAAGTGTGTAAGTGTTTGTGATATCAGCGGCATTCAACGGGATGTGTCTTCATGTCATCCTTATCACCGAGACTGGACATCACCGAATACTAATGGATATTTCATAAATCAAGTAACCATTATTTTAATTATTACTATTAAGCTACTTCTACTGACCTGATTCTTTCAAAGAATTCATCCCTGGGAAATTATTAGTAAACGTAATCAGTATAAATCAGAATTAAAAACGTAATTAACGAATATGTTAACAAAAACTATCTGGGATTAATGAACGCATCAATAATTAGAATATGAATTGTTATCTCATTTGATTTATATATGTATGTATGTCTTCTTTGTTTCAGCAGATATTTAAATTTGCATTTGTTCTTATAAAATATGTATGTATTTACAGGTACATCGACGTTTTATATGTATGATTACAATTTATTATGAATGATAAATAAATTAGTTATCTAAGTTGATCCTATATATGCGTTTATTATTACCACAGATAACCCAGATGTTAACTTAAACTTTGAATAAAATACAAAGTAGAATTTTAAGAGTTTCTTTTGCTCAGTAATACAAATGAATTGACAATATTAATTATTAGATGATATCAAGAGTTGTGTCAGAATCAGAATAGTTATGCATTGTATTAATCACGCATCCAATGTGTGACACGAGAAATAAGTATGACTAGATAATCATAATTGAAAGAATTTTATTTAATTAAAATATAAATAATTTATGCCAGCAATTTTACTAATTAATTCAACTGATATTATATAATATTCATTATATTAAATGGCGCTTCCAACCTGGAGCATAGATAACTAAAGTAATAGAGAAAATTTAATTATGCATATTTATTGTAAACAATAAAGGATTACCCTTTATTAACATTATATTAGCGCATGGTTGCATCGCTCGTCACTCGATAAGATTGTCTCCGCACTGTACTTCTGTAACTTGAAATACTTACTAATAATGTGACGATTTAATTGATAATAAAATATTTAATAAATAAAAAATTAATTTACTAGCAATTAAGTATCTTTTAAATCGCACTATTAAACCTAAAGCCCCTGTACTAACTCAGAATAAGTATGAGATGTAAATGGAAAATCTAACTAAACAAAAAAAAAATCGAATTGTAAAAAGCTATTAATATCACAGTTAACCCTTTTGCAAGTCATCATGAGTTGGCCTGTTTAATTCCGGACTCAACGTGTTTAGCGAGCCGTCTGTAACTTAGGAAAGTATAAAAATCATAATGTTTGTAATTAGTAATATGAAGGCACGAGTAGTAGTTAAAATAATTCACGTAAATTATATATGTATAATTAATGTATTGTTTCTTGTAATAATAATGTCAATTTAAATAAAAATAGGGACTATATTATCGCGGAGTACTCGCTCCGCTTCGTTGTAATGTGCCAGTCGAATCGAGAAAAGAGTGACAATGCAGCCGTCAGACAGTGCACACCTACGAGCGAGAGCTCTTCAAAAATGCATTGATTAGTCTTAAGCTTAACTGTTAGCTACCACTACTAAACGTGGGGAGCATGTTTTAATATATAAAATGTAGAAACTTTTGTTAAGAAATGTAATAAGTTAAACAAGAAAAATACTAATTAACAACACGTAAGCAAGATGACGTCTCCCCTCAAGAGGTAAATTCCAGTACAACTTTACATATGAAGATGTGACCTGCATAAACTTCACATGTGGACGTATACGAGCCATACGACGCTGACTAGGACCTACGTGGATCTACCCCAACTTTAACCAGAATAACTTCAATCTCCTCAGTGAACCAGCTATCAAGTACTCGCCGAAGACACGACCCAGATGAAGACGCCGACTTCCAGAATTCCCAAGAGTGACACCCCAGGACGAGGACAGCACGACTTATTGTAAAGGTGACTCGATAGCTTGCCTATCGAGAGTTAATTATATTTGAGACATAACTTACAGATGAAAGAGACTTTTCAAAGACAATAATTTTCTTTAAACTATAAATGAGACCAACTAAAAGTATACTGTAATATTGAATACCATACGTTGTAACGTTAATATGTAAATGTAAACTATAATCTCTTTAGTAAACAATACCATTCTTCAAATAGTAAAAGAAGTCTTGCAAGCACCTAGATGAACATAGTAATACTCAGACGTCTTTGCAATATTTAAAGTAAACTCGGATCCGAGGTAAAAAGTACATGATCATTATGATCCCTAGTTTTTCAGAAAACCCTTTGAATATTTTAATGTAATTAATTATGTTATGGGATCTTTTCTTATCATTTGTTAATAAAGAGAAGTCATCTTATTACACATTGAAGTGAGTGCATAAATCAGTGAAATACCTTCCCTTGTTTCCTAATAATTAGCTTAATTAATTTTGTTAATTGTGTTGAGTTTAATTTCAGTTCGTTACAACGTAGGCAGCCCATATAATTGGCTGGTGTCAATTAGGATGGGTTCCCTGGATTTGTAACGTGGCAACGACGTTACAATAATTCGCCATAGATGTTATGAATGTCGTATGATAGTTTCTGTAACGTGTCTGCAACGGCTTCCTTAAGAGTGAAAACGAGTTAAAGGTATTTCTCCGTTGACGTAAACGTTGAGCAGCTTCAAATAATGTAACTCGTCGCGATATGTTACCCAGCGAGTAACTTCCGTTAGAGAATACTTCCGTTGGCGTTAGGTCCAAGGCAGTACGGCTCTTTCATCTTCATTTCATTTCTAAATCTCTTTAAGAATTTGTGGTTCACTTTTCACAAGTGGCTCTACTTGTAGACAGGCTAATTACTTTACGTAAGTAGAGTATTTTGTAAAAATCTGGATGGATGATCACATGGCGGTGGCTCGATGGCGGGGGATTTTTCATTGAAAGTTTGGTGACCTACATTCCAGCAAACAGCTGATCGGTGATTTAACATTGAAATATGTGTGTGTGGAATTTCTGTCTCTCCCTTAGAAGAGAAATTATTCTCTTCTGAATTATGCAAATGATTTACCCAAGAATGCAACTTGTCTATGTAGTAAGTGTATAGTGTTGTAAAATCAATTTTAAGTACGTTTTAATGTGTTAGAAATAAGATAAAAAATGGCACAATTTAATCCGGATTTACTATTAAAGGACGAGCTGTCTTATGAAGCTCTTTTACGTGGACTACCCCATGCGAATGTAACAGTCGCGGAATTGCGTAAGTCAATACGCGAAAGTGGATTTGATGCACCCGCGCAATTAAGCAACCTAAGCGGACTCGATTATGAAAGCGAGAGAGAAATTTGTAATGCCAAGTATAGTGAGCTAACCTTATTGTCTCAAACCCTCCAAGACGAGAAATCTCCGGCGATAATTTTGCGGACTACTCAGAGAATAGAGCATTTAACCCGGCGAATGAAAAATTTGTTGATCTGGCCTAATCTTACGGAAATACCTCCTGAAGTCCAAAACTTTGCTGACGAAGCTTTACGTCGATTACCCACTATTATCAATGAGTTAAGAAGAAAATCCGACTCGTTCCGAATGGATGAAATTGAGAAGTCCTTGAAGAAACTACACATCTCCCCAGTTCAATCCCCTACTACAGATCTACCTCCACCTAACACTGATCGCGACTCACCCGCCGTATCGCAAATACAAGCTACTCACGAGCAATATCCTGATAGAGATTTAAATGCCCCGACTATATTTGAAGCCCCTCCTCCCAATCGTTTCCAGATTCGCCCCGAAACGCACGAATTGACCACCCCGAATGCATCATATCGTCCTCCTAAAGGGATGCCAACCTTGAACTATAACGCAGACCTATATGGAAAGATCACTCATCCTGTGGAAAAACTTTTAACTGAAATCCCTTACACTGATGGATTAAATGTCTCCAAACTACTAAATTTCATCAAATATCTCCTGCAGATAAAAGATCTACAGCAGCTGAATGATTGGCAAATTTTGCAAGTTCTGCTACCGAAATGTAAACCCCCGTTAAAGAATCGTGTGATAGAAGCATTAAGCTCTACACTTCCAGTAGAAGACCTGCATACCTCAATAATAAAGTACTTTATTCCCACCGGAATTTATGAAGAACTTAAAAGAAAGACCGTACTACGAGTACAAGGAAATCACGAGAGATTAGCTCATTACATCTCAGATATCAGGGAGTCATCTCGACTACTACTTGTAGATTGGAATGAGACACAGATGGTCGACACCATTTTAGTAGGATTGCCACCAGAGGAAAGATCTCGTTTAGCTTTGATAAATCGACCTAACACCTTTGCGGATCTAGAACAATGCAGTATCCATTCTTCGAATGTATGGTACTCCGATCAGAATAGACATACAATGAAATCAGCAGAAGCAAATAGAAATGGATTGCGAGCCCTAGAGCCCGGTGTAACAACCCTGCATGAAAGGCAAGTATTCAGTAGACCTCACAATGTGCGCAGCCCTGGTAAGTTAAATGTAACACCATCTAAAACGGAAACAAGGTACCCTCCTCGCAATAAGCACATCTGTTATAATTGCGGCAAATATGGACACATGAGAAAAAACTGTAACAGCAAGCAATTGGAACGTAAACACCCTGATCCAAAAAACATGTAAGGCAGGGAGACCCTAAATCTGGTGAACCTAAAGAAACGTATAAAAAAAAAAATTATAACAAAAAAGGAAGGAAAAGAAGCTCTAAAGAAATAGATCCCTACGTAAGAAAGTTTCTTGAAAAATGTAACGCGATAAATAAATGTAACTGGACTAAAAGTATATTACCCTTAATACAAGTTGACCTAGGTGTTACCTCCACAATCGCATTAATTGATTCGGGATCTACCAGAACCTTAATCAGTCAAGAGTTAGCAGATAAATTATCGGAACACCACCTAGTAAAACGGAGTCAAGCGGTGAATATAAAATGTGCTACCGCCAATAAACGAAATATAATAATAAAACTGAGCATTACCGTTAAAGTTAAAATCAAGAACCTAACCTGGGTTTTTACTATGTTAGTATGTAATGAATTAGGACCCGACTTAATATTGGGAGCAGACTTTATCAGTAAAACGGGAATGATTCTTGACATCTATGAGCAGAAATATTATTTTCGATTCGACCGTACACGGAAATATAGATTTGATTGTAATAATGACAAACAAGAAAAAACTAGATCATCTACTGCACACGTAATACACCAAGAGTCTGAATTATCTCATCTAGAAAGTAGAGATAGAATGAGAATACAGAAATTAATAAAAGAATTTTCCTCAGTTCTTACACCTAAGCTAGGACTTACGAAACTAATAGAATATAAAATCAATCTGAGCGATCAGAAAGTAATACGCCTACCCCCATACAAGTTGTCGCCTCCCAAGATGGAAGTGATGAGAAACCATATCAACAAGTTGTTGGAACAAGGAGTCATTGAACCCTCTACGTCCCCATATTCATCACCCTCCTTTTAAGTACCGAAAGGTCACGATAAACACAGACTAGTTGTGGACTACCGGCAATTAAACAAACGAATAGAATTTGAATCTATCTCTCTTCCAGACACCCATAGTGCTTTTCATTACTTCACGAAAGCGAAAGTCTTTACGGTAATGGATCTGAATCAAGCTTTTCACCAAATACCCCTTTCGGAAGAATCCAAACGTCTAACCGCGTTTGCCGTTCCTTTTAACTTGTACCAATTTACTAGAGTACCCTTTGGAATATCTCAAGGAAGTTCCGTATGTAGTAGGTTATTAGAAATGATATTTCACGATATTAAATTTAAATATGTGTATCACTATTTGGACGACATCGTTATCTATAGCGAATCAATGGAACAACATCTTAAACACCTACGTGAAGTGTTGTCTCGGTTACAAAAAGCAGGATTAACTGTTAATCCCAAAAAAGTAAATTTTGCCGTCCCACAATTTTCATTCTTAGGTCACATCGTGAAAGCGAATGGAAAGGTAAGCATTGTCCCCGAACGAACCCGCGCTATTAGAGAATTTTCACCCCCACGAGATGCAAAAGGTATAGCCCGATTTTTGGGAATGGTAAATTATTTCCACAAGTATATTCCCCATCTTGCCAAAATAGCAGCACCGCTAAATTCCTTAAGAAAGAAGGGAGCGAAGTTTGAATGGAGCGCACAACATCAAAATGCGTTTGAACAACTCGAAGAAAGTATCATATCTCCCCCAGTTTTGCAACTAGCCGATTTCACGAAACCTTTCGTAGTGCAGACCGACAGTTCTAGTGTAGCGTTAGGTGCAGTCATCTATCAAGAGATAGAAAACAGTAGACTACCTATTAGTTATGCATCGCGAACCTTGAGCGACCAAGAAAGAAAATATTCCGCATATGAATTGGAATGTTTAGCCATTGTTTTTGCATTTGAGAAGTTTAAACCCTTTCTAGAACATAAAGAATTCCTTTTGGAAACTGACAATCAAGCATTATCTTGGTTACTGAATCACCCTAAACAGTTAGGACGTATTGGAAGATGGGTATTGAGGTTAAACTGCTACAAACTCAAAGTGCAGCATATTAAAGGTACACAAAACGTAGTCGCTGATACCCTGTCCCGTATGTTCCAGTCGCCCACTAATACTCCCGGAAACAAGGAGAATCCGGAAACGGCACTTGCTAACGCCGTAATTACTGAATTCCCCCTTGCCTTTACAAACATTGCCCTGTATCAACAACAAGACCCTTTTCTGAAACCGATTATAGAACAACTTGCGCAAGGTATTAAATCCGAGAAATACGTATTAAGTAAAAGTGTACTATGCCACAAAATAAGAAACGGAAAGGAATTAAGAATAATCGCCCCTGATGTGATTAAGCCCATGCTGATGGAGTACTTCCATTCATCTACCATTGGAGCCCATATGGGAATCAATAAAACTATACATCGTGTTCGAAAGGAATATCATTGGAACAATATGAACAGCGAAATAGCTAGTTTCGTAAAGAAATGTAATTTATGTGCTCTCAGTAAACCGGCCAGAAATAATCAGGTAAGCCAATTAATTTCAGAAATCCCTAAGACCCCTTTCTCTAAACTTTATCTAGACTTTTCAGGTCCTTACCCACGATCGAAATCAGGTAATACTATGTTACTCATCTGTGTAGATTCGTTCACCAAATTTGTTTGGATGTATCCCATGCGACGACCATTAGCGTCGACGACTGTAAAAATATTACAGGAAAGATTATTTAAAGACTACGGTACACCTGTACGTATAGTGTCAGATAATGGACCACAGTTTAAAGCGAAAGAATTTAAGAATATGTGTTTCAAGTTAGGAATAGACCATATTACCACTACGGAGTATCGACCGCAAGGCAATATTGCTGAAAGGTATCTACGAAACCTCAAATCTGCTTTAATCGCCTACCATGCGAACGATCATACGTCTTGGGACCAAAACCTATCCTGGATACAATACGCCTTTAATTCAGCTTATCACGAAGGTCACAAGTCGACCCCGTTTGAGTTACTGTATAAATACAAACCAAACCACCCCTTGTCCACTAAATGGAAAATACACGACCTGCTACCTCCGCAAATAAAGGATAAGCAGATTAAGCAAATATGGAATAAAGCCCGCGCTAATTTAAGAGCGAACTTAGAGAAATCCAGAAAATACCACGAGAGAAATATTCATAACAATTCAGTTAGGTACCAAGTCGGTGACTTAGTAATGTACAAGACTCACCCGACTAGTAGTGCAATTGATAAGACCACCTCTAAACTATCATACCGTTGGTGTGGCCCTTACCAAATCCAGAAGTACTTAACTCCAGTTACAGTAGCCCTGTACGAACCTGCGACTCGAAAATATGTGCGGAGAACACATATTTCGCAGATAAAATTGTATAAGAAGAAAAGAGGAAATAGCATAGCTAAAAATAGAAAAGGTAATACTAGGTAGTGAAGTATATTATACCTCAGTAACCGTGCTAAGTGTTAATCGTAGAATTTGGAAATGAGGCCTGATCAACCTGAGATCCAGTTCAGCGAAAGATAAGTAAATGAGTACTCAATGACCACTAAACTGAGTTCTAAATAACAAAATATTTAGAAAATTACTCTATGAAGAGAGTAACTATAACCCAAAGAAAAAACCGGTAGTAGATTTAAGTAGTAGACATAGGAAAGAGTTTTGTGTTTTAAAATGTAGATATTAAGTGTGAATAGTATGTAATAAAAAAAAAGGTAGTTTATAAGAAAATATATATGTATATTGTATTGTAGAGAAAAAATAAATGGGTATAACGCTTGCCAATAACTATCTGAGAGAAATTCCACACATTGACACCAAGCATACTCCAAGTCCCCAATTTTGCGTTAGGCTCACTAAAATTCTTAATGTGGATTTAAGCGGCGGAGTATGTGACGATTTAATTGAAAATAAAATATTTAATAAATAAAAAATTAATTTACTAGCAATTAAGTATCTTTTAGATCGCACTATTAAACCTAAAGCCCCTGTACTAACTCAGAATAAGTATGAGATGTAAATGGAAAATCTAACTAAACAGAAAAAAAAATCGAATTGTAAAAAGTTATTAATATCACAGTTAACCCTTTTGCAAGTCATCATGAGTTGACCTGTTTAATTCCGGACTCAACGTGTTTAGCGAGCCGTCTGTAACTTAGGAAAGTGGATTTGATGCACCCGCGCAATTAAGCAACCTAAGCGGACTCGATTATGAGAGCGAGAGAGAAATTTGTAATGCCAAGTATAGTGAGCTAACCTTATTGTCTCAAACCCTCCAAGACGAGAAATCTCCGGCGATAATTTTGCGGACTACTCAGAGAATAGAGCATTTAACCCGGCGAATGAAAAATTTGTTGATCTGGCCTAATCTTACGGAAATACCTCCTGAAGTCCAAAACTTTGCTGACGAAGCTTTACGTCGATTACCCACTATTATCAATGAGTTAAGAAGAAAATCCGACTCGTTCCGAATGGATGAAATTGAGAAGTCCTTGAAGAAACTACACATCTCCCCAGTTCAATCCCCTACTACCGATCTACCTTCACCTAACACTGATCGCGACTCACCCGCCGTATCGCAAATACAAGCTACTCACGAGCAATATCCTGATAGAGATTTAAATGCCCCGACTATATTTGAAGCCCCTCCTCCCAATCGTTTCCAGATTCGCCCCGAAACGCACGAATTGACCACCCCGAATGCATCATATCGTCCTCCTAAAGGGATGCCAACCTTGAACTATAACGCAGACCTATATGGAAAGATCACTCATCCTGTGGAGAAACTTTTAACTGAAATCCCTTACACTGATGGATTAAATGTCTCCAAACTACTAAATTTCATCAAATATCTCCTGCAGATAAAAGATCTACAGCAGCTGAATGATTGGCAAATTTTGCAAGTTCTGCTACCGAAATGTAAACCCCCGTTAAAGAATCGTGTGATAGAAGCATTAAGCTCTACACTTCCAGTAGAAGACCTGCATACCTCAATAATAAAGTACTTTATTCCCACCGGAATTTATGAAGAACTTAAAAGAAAGACCGTACTACGAGTACAAGGAAATCACGAGAGATTAGCTCATTACATCTCAGATATCAGGGAGTCATCTCGACTACTACTTGTAGATTGGAATGAGACACAGATGGTCGACACCATTTTAGTAGGATTGCCACCAGAGGAAAGATCTCGTTTAGCTTTGATAAATCGACCTAACACCTTTGCGGATCTAGAACAATGCAGTATCCATTCTTCGAATGTATGGTACTCCGATCAGAATAGACATACAATGAAATCAGCAGAAGCAAATAGAAATGGATTGCGAGCCCTAGAGCCCGGTGTAACAACCCTGCATGAAAGGCAAGTATTCAGTAGACCTCACAATGTGCGCAGCCCTGGTAAGTTAAATGTAACACCATCTAAAACGGAAACAAGGTACCCTCCTCGCAATAAGCACATCTGTTATAATTGCGGCAAATATGGACACATGAGAAAAAACTGTAACAGCAAGCAATTGGAACGTAAACACCCTGATCCAAAAAACATGTAAGGCAGGGAGACCCTAAATCTGGTGAACCTAAAGAAACGTATAAAAAAAAAAATTATAACAAAAAAGGAAGGAAAAGAAGCTCTAAAGAAATAGATCCCTACGTAAGAAAGTTTCTTGAAAAATGTAACGCGATAAATAAATGTAACTGGACTAAAAGTATATTACCCTTAATACAAGTTGACCTAGGTGTTACCTCCACAATCGCATTAATTGATTCGGGATCTACCAGAACCTTAATCAGTCAAGAGTTAGCAGATAAATTATCGGAACACCACCTAGTAAAACGGAGTCAAGCGGTGAATATAAAATGTGCTACCGCCAATAAACGAAATATAATAATAAAACTGAGCATTACCGTTAAAGTTAAAATCAAGAACCTAACCTGGGTTTTTACTATGTTAGTATGTAATGAATTAGGACCCGACTTAATATTGGGAGCAGACTTTATCAGTAAAACGGGAATGATTCTTGACATCTATGAGCAGAAATATTATTTTCGATTCGACCGTACACGGAAATATAGATTTGATTGTAATAATGACAAACAAGAAAAAACTAGATCATCTACTGCACACGTAATACACCAAGAGTCTGAATTATCTCATCTAGAAAGTAGAGATAGAATGAGAATACAGAAATTAATAAAAGAATTTTCCTCAGTTCTTACACCTAAGCTAGGACTTACGAAACTAATAGAATATAAAATCAATCTGAGCGATCAGAAAGTAATACGCCTACCCCCATACAAGTTGTCGCCTCCCAAGATGGAAGTGATGAGAAACCATATCAACAAGTTGTTGGAACAAGGAGTCATTGAACCCTCTACGTCCCCATATTCATCACCCTCCTTTTAAGTACCGAAAGGTCACGATAAACACAGACTAGTTGTGGACTACCGGCAATTAAACAAACGAATAGAATTTGAATCTATCTCTCTTCCAGACACCCATAGTGCTTTTCATTACTTCACGAAAGCGAAAGTCTTTACGGTAATGGATCTGAATCAAGCTTTTCACCAAATACCCCTTTCGGAAGAATCCAAACGTCTAACCGCGTTTGCCGTTCCTTTTAACTTGTACCAATTTACTAGAGTACCCTTTGGAATATCTCAAGGAAGTTCCGTATGTAGTAGGTTATTAGAAATGATATTTCACGATATTAAATTTAAATATGTGTATCACTATTTGGACGACATCGTTATCTATAGCGAATCAATGGAACAACATCTTAAACACCTACGTGAAGTGTTGTCTCGGTTACAAAAAGCAGGATTAACTGTTAATCCCAAAAAAGTAAATTTTGCCGTCCCACAATTTTCATTCTTAGGTCACATCGTGAAAGCGAATGGAAAGGTAAGCATTGTCCCCGAACGAACCCGCGCTATTAGAGAATTTTCACCCCCACGAGATGCAAAAGGTATAGCCCGATTTTTGGGAATGGTAAATTATTTCCACAAGTATATTCCCCATCTTGCCAAAATAGCAGCACCGCTAAATTCCTTAAGAAAGAAGGGAGCGAAGTTTGAATGGAGCGCACAACATCAAAATGCGTTTGAACAACTCGAAGAAAGTATCATATCTCCCCCAGTTTTGCAACTAGCCGATTTCACGAAACCTTTCGTAGTGCAGACCGACAGTTCTAGTGTAGCGTTAGGTGCAGTCATCTATCAAGAGATAGAAAACAGTAGACTACCTATTAGTTATGCATCGCGAACCTTGAGCGACCAAGAAAGAAAATATTCCGCATATGAATTGGAATGTTTAGCCATTGTTTTTGCATTTGAGAAGTTTAAACCCTTTCTAGAACATAAAGAATTCCTTTTGGAAACTGACAATCAAGCATTATCTTGGTTACTGAATCACCCTAAACAGTTAGGACGTATTGGAAGATGGGTATTGAGGTTAAACTGCTACAAACTCAAAGTGCAGCATATTAAAGGTACACAAAACGTAGTCGCTGATACCCTGTCCCGTATGTTCCAGTCGCCCACTAATACTCCCGGAAACAAGGAGAATCCGGAAACGGCACTTGCTAACGCCGTAATTACTGAATTCCCCCTTGCCTTTACAAACATTGCCCTGTATCAACAACAAGACCCTTTTCTGAAACCGATTATAGAACAACTTGCGCAAGGTATTAAATCCGAGAAATACGTATTAAGTAAAAGTGTACTATGCCACAAAATAAGAAACGGAAAGGAATTAAGAATAATCGCCCCTGATGTGATTAAGCCCATGCTGATGGAGTACTTCCATTCATCTACCATTGGAGCCCATATGGGAATCAATAAAACTATACATCGTGTTCGAAAGGAATATCATTGGAACAATATGAACAGCGAAATAGCTAGTTTCGTAAAGAAATGTAATTTATGTGCTCTCAGTAAACCGGCCAGAAATAATCAGGTAAGCCAATTAATTTCAGAAATCCCTAAGACCCCTTTCTCTAAACTTTATCTAGACTTTTCAGGTCCTTACCCACGATCGAAATCAGGTAATACTATGTTACTCATCTGTGTAGATTCGTTCACCAAATTTGTTTGGATGTATCCCATGCGACGACCATTAGCGTCGACGACTGTAAAAATATTACAGGAAAGATTATTTAAAGACTACGGTACACCTGTACGTATAGTGTCAGATAATGGACCACAGTTTAAAGCGAAAGAATTTAAGAATATGTGTTTCAAGTTAGGAATAGACCATATTACCACTACGGAGTATCGACCGCAAGGCAATATTGCTGAAAGGTATCTACGAAACCTCAAATCTGCTTTAATCGCCTACCATGCGAACGATCATACGTCTTGGGACCAAAACCTATCCTGGATACAATACGCCTTTAATTCAGCTTATCACGAAGGTCACAAGTCGACCCCGTTTGAGTTACTGTATAAATACAAACCAAACCACCCCTTGTCCACTAAATGGAAAATACACGACCTGCTACCTCCGCAAATAAAGGATAAGCAGATTAAGCAAATATGGAATAAAGCCCGCGCTAATTTAAGAGCGAACTTAGAGAAATCCAGAAAATACCACGAGAGAAATATTCATAACAATTCAGTTAGGTACCAAGTCGGTGACTTAGTAATGTACAAGACTCACCCGACTAGTAGTGCAATTGATAAGACCACCTCTAAACTATCATACCGTTGGTGTGGCCCTTACCAAATCCAGAAGTACTTAACTCCAGTTACAGTAGCCCTGTACGAACCTGCGACTCGAAAATATGTGCGGAGAACACATATTTCGCAGATAAAATTGTATAAGAAGAAAAGAGGAAATAGCATAGCTAAAAATAGAAAAGGTAATACTAGGTAGTGAAGTATATTATACCTCAGTAACCGTGCTAAGTGTTAATCGTAGAATTTGGAAATGAGGCCTGATCAACCTGAGATCCAGTTCAGCGAAAGATAAGTAAATGAGTACTCAATGACCACTAAACTGAGTTCTAAATAACAAAATATTTAGAAAATTACTCTATGAAGAGAGTAACTATAACCCAAAGAAAAAACCGGTAGTAGATTTAAGTAGTAGACATAGGAAAGAGTTTTGTGTTTTAAAATGTAGATATTAAGTGTGAATAGTATGTAATAAAAAAAAAGGTAGTTTATAAGAAAATATATATGTATATTGTATTGTAGAGAAGAAATAAATGGGTATAACGCTTGCCAATAACTATCTGAGAGAAATTCCACACATTGACACCAAGCATACTCCAAGTCCCCAATTTTGCGTTAGGCTCACTAAAATTCTTAATGTGGATTTAAGCGGCGGAGTATGTGACGATTTAATTGAAAATAAAATATTTAATAAATAAAAAATTAATTTACTAGCAATTAAGTATCTTTTAGATCGCACTATTAAACCTAAAGCCCCTGTACTAACTCAGAATAAGTATGAGATGTAAATGGAAAATCTAACTAAACAGAAAAAAAAATCGAATTGTAAAAAGTTATTAATATCACAGTTAACCCTTTTGCAAGTCATCATGAGTTGACCTGTTTAATTCCGGACTCAACGTGTTTAGCGAGCCGTCTGTAACTTAGGAAAGTGGATTTGATGCACCCGCGCAATTAAGCAACCTAAGCGGACTCGATTATGAGAGCGAGAGAGAAATTTGTAATGCCAAGTATAGTGAGCTAACCTTATTGTCTCAAACCCTCCAAGACGAGAAATCTCCGGCGATAATTTTGCGGACTACTCAGAGAATAGAGCATTTAACCCGGCGAATGAAAAATTTGTTGATCTGGCCTAATCTTACGGAAATACCTCCTGAAATCCAAAACTTTGCTGACGAAGCTTTACGTCGATTACCCACTATTATCAATGAGTTAAGAAGAAAATCCGACTCGTTCCGAATGGATGAAATTGAGAAGTCCTTGAAGAAACTACACATCTCCCCAGTTCAATCCCCTACTACCGATCTACCTTCACCTAACACTGATCGCGACTCACCCGCCGTATCGCAAATACAAGCTACTCACGAGCAATATCCTGATAGAGATTTAAATGCCCCGACTATATTTGAAGCCCCTCCTCCCAATCGTTTCCAGATTCGCCCCGAAACGCACGAATTGACCACCCCGAATGCATCATATCGTCCTCCTAAAGGGATGCCAACCTTGAACTATAACGCAGACCTATATGGAAAGATCACTCATCCTGTGGAGAAACTTTTAACTGAAATCCCTTACACTGATGGATTAAATGTCTCCAAACTACTAAATTTCATCAAATATCTCCTGCAGATAAAAGATCTACAGCAGCTGAATGATTGGCAAATTTTGCAAGTTCTGCTACCGAAATGTAAACCCCCGTTAAAGAATCGTGTGATAGAAGCATTAAGCTCTACACTTCCAGTAGAAGACCTGCATACCTCAATAATAAAGTACTTTATTCCCACCGGAATTTATGAAGAACTTAAAAGAAAGACCGTACTACGAGTACAAGGAAATCACGAGAGATTAGCTCATTACATCTCAGATATCAGGGAGTCATCTCGACTACTACTTGTAGATTGGAATGAGACACAGATGGTCGACACCATTTTAGTAGGATTGCCACCAGAGGAAAGATCTCGTTTAGCTTTGATAAATCGACCTAACACCTTTGCGGATCTAGAACAATGCAGTATCCATTCTTCGAATGTATGGTACTCCGATCAGAATAGACATACGATGAAATCAGCAGAAGCAAATAGAAATGGATTGCGAGCCCTAGAGCCCGGTGTAACAACCCTGCATGAAAGGCAAGTATTCAGTAGACCTCACAATGTGCGCAGCCCTGGTAAGTTAAATGTAACACCATCTAAAACGGAAACAAGGTACCCTCCTCGCAATAAGCACATCTGTTATAATTGCGGCAAATATGGACACATGAGAAAAAACTGTAACAGCAAGCAATTGGAACGTAAACACCCTGATCCAAAAAACATGTAAGGCAGGGAGACCCTAAATCTGGTGAACCTAAAGAAACGTATAAAAAAAAAAATTATAACAAAAAAGGAAGGAAAAGAAGCTCTAAAGAAATAGATCCCTACGTAAGAAAGTTTCTTGAAA
Organism: Magicicada septendecula; assembly: GCA_034769895.1. NCBI lineage: Eukaryota > Metazoa > Arthropoda > Insecta > Hemiptera > Cicadidae > Magicicada > Magicicada septendecula. Next base: position 402,563,914 of record CM068367.1, read on the forward strand.
AATGTAACGCGATAAATAAATGTAACTGGACTAAAAGTATATTACCCTTAATACAAGTTGACCTAGGTGTTACCTCCACAATCGCATTAATTGATTAGGGATCTACCAGAACCTTAATCAGTCAAGAGTTAGCAGATAAATTATCGGAACACCACCTAGTAAAACGGAGTCAAGCGGTGAATATAAAATGTGCTACCGCCAATAAACGAAATATAATAATAAAACTGAGCATTACCGTTAAAGTTAAAATCAAGAACCTAACCTGGGTTTTTACTATGTTAGTATGTAATGAATTAGGACCCGACTTAATATTGGGAGCAGACTTTATCAGTAAAACGGGAATGATTCTTGACATCTATGAGCAGAAATATTATTTTCGATTCGACCGTACACGGAAATATAGATTTGATTGTAATAATGACAAACAAGAAAAAACTAGATCATCTACTGCACACGTAATACACCAAGAGTCTGAATTATCTCATCTAGAAAGTAGAGATAGAATGAGAATACAGAAATTAATAAAAGAATTTTCCTCAGTTCTTACACCTAAGCTAGGACTTACGAAACTAATAGAATATAAAATCAATCTGAGCGATCAGAAAGTAATACGTCTACCCCCATACAAGTTGTCGCCTCCCAAGATGGAAGTGATGAGAAACCATATCAACAAGTTGTTGGAACAAGGAGTCATTGAACCCTCTACGTCCCCATATTCATCACCCTCCTTTTTAGTACCGAAAGGTCACGATAAACACAGACTAGTTGTGGACTACCGGCAATTAAACAAACGAATAGAATTTGAATCTATCTCTCTTCCAGACACCCATAGTGCTTTTCATTACTTCACGAAAGCGAAAGTCTTTACGGTAATGGATCTGAATCAAGCTTTTCACCAAATACCCCTTTCGGAAGAATCCAAACGTCTAACCGCGTTTGCCGTTCCTTTTAACTTGTACCAATTTACTAGAGTACCCTTTGGAATATCTCAAGGAAGTTCCGTATGTAGTAGGTTATTAGAAATGATATTTCACGATATTAAATTTAAATATGTGTATCACTATTTGGACGACATCGTTATCTATAGCGAATCAATGGAACAACATCTTAAACACCTACGTGAAGTGTTATCTCGGTTACAAAAAGCAGGATTAACTGTTAATCCCAAAAAAGTAAATTTTGCCGTCCCACAATTTTCATTCTTAGGTCACATCGTGAAAGCGAATGGAAAGGTAAGCATTGACCCCGAACGAACCCGCGCTATTAGAGAATTTTCACCCCCACGAGATGCAAAAGGTATAGCCCGATTTTTGGGAATGGTAAATTATTTCCACAAGTATATTCCCCATCTTGCCAAAATAGCAGCACCGCTAAATTCCTTAAGAAAGAAGGGAGCGAAGTTTGAATGGAGCGCACAACATCAAAATGCGTTTGAACAACTCAAAGAAAGTATCATATCTCCCCCACTTTTGCAACTAGCCGATTTCACGAAACCTTTCGTAGTGCAGACCGACAGTTCTAGTGTAGCGTTAGGTGCAGTCATCTATCAAGAGATAGAAAACAGTAGACTACCTATTAGTTATGCACCGCGAACCTTGAGCGACCAAGAAAGAAAATATTCCGCATATGAATTGGAATGTTTAGCCATTGTTTTTGCATTTGAGAAGTTTAAACCCTTTCTAGAACATAAAGAATTCCTTTTGGAAACTGACAATCAAGCATTATCTTGGTTACTGAATCACCCTAAACAGTTAGGACGTATTGGAAGATGGGTATTGAGGTTAAACTGCTACAAATTCAAAGTGCAGCATATTAAAGGTACACATAACGTAGTCGCTGATACCCTGTCCCGTATGTTCCAGTCGCCCACTAATACTCCCGGAAACAAGGAGAATCCGGAAACGGCACTTGCTAACGCCGTAATTACTGAATTCCCCCTTGCCTTTACAAACATTGCCCTGTATCAACAACAAGACCCTTTTCTGAAACCGATTATAGAACAACTTGCGCAAGGTATTAAATCCGAGAAATACGTATTAAGTAAAAGTGTACTATGCCACAAAATAAGAAACGGAAAGGAATTAAGAATAATCGCCCCTGATGTGATTAAGCCCATGCTGATGGAGTACTTCCATTCATCTACCATTGGAGCCCATATGGGAATCAATAAAACTATACATCGTGTTCAAAAGGAATATCATTGGAACAATATGAACAGCGAAATAGCTAGTTTCGTAAAGAAATGTAATTTATGTGCTCTCAGTAAACCGGCCAGAAATAATCAGGTAAGCCAATTAATTTCAGAAATCCCTAAGACCCCTTTCTCTAAACTTTATCTAGACTTTTCAGGTCCTTACCCACGTTCGAAATCAGGTAATACTATGTTACTCATCTGTGTAGATTCGTTCACCAAATTTGTTTGGATGTATCCCATGCGACGAGCATTAGCGTCGACGACTGTAAAAATATTACAGGAAAGATTATTTAAAGACTACGGTACACCTGTACGTATAGTGTCAGATAATGGACCACAGTTTAAAGCGAAAGAATTTAAGAATATGTGTTTCAAGTTAGGAATAGACCATATTACCACTACGGAGTATCGACCGCAAGGCAATATTGCTGAAAGGTATCTACGAAACCTCAAATCTGCTTTAATCGCCTACCATGCGAACGATCATACGTCTTGGGACCAAAACCTATCCTGGATACAATACGCCTTTAATTCAGCTTATCACGAAGGTCACAAGTCGACCCCGTTTGAGTTACTGTATAAATATAAACCAAACCACCCCTTGTCCACTAAATGGAAAATACACGACCTGCTACCTCCGCAAATAAAGGATAAGCAGATTAAGCAAATATGGAATAAAGCCCGCGCTAATTTAAGAGCGAACTTAGAGAAATCCAGAAAATACCACGAGAGAAATATTCATAACAATTCAGTTAGGTACCAAGTCGGTGACTTAGTAATGTACAAGACTCACCCGACTAGTAGTGCAATTGATAAGACCACCTCTAAACTATCATACCGATGGTGTGGCCCTTACCAAATCCAGAAGTACTTAACTCCAGTTACAGTAGCCCTGTACGAACCTGCGACTCGAAAATATGTGCGGAGAACACATATTTCGCAGATAAAATTGTATAAGAAGAAAAGAGGAAATAGCATAGCTAAAAATAGAAAAGGTAATACTAGGTAGTGAAGTATATTATACCTCAGTAACCGTGCTAAGTGTTAATCGTAGAATTTGGAAATGAGGCCTGATCAACCTGAGATCCAGTTCAGCGAAAGATAAGTAAATGAGTACTCAATGACCACTAAACTGAGTTCTAAATAACAAAATATTTAGAAAATTACTCTATGAAGAGAGCAACTATAACCCAAAGAAAAAACCGGTAGTAGATTTAAGTAGTAGACATAGGAAAGAGTTTTGTGGTTTAAAATGTAGATATTAAGTGTGAATAGTATGTAATAAAAAAAAGGTAGTTTATAAGAAAATATATATGTATATTGTATTGTAGAGAAGAAATAAATGGGTATAACGCTTGCCAATAACTATGTGAGAGAAATTCCACACATTGACACCAAGCATACTCCAAGTCCCCAATTTTGCGTTAGGCTCACTAAAATTCTTAATGTGGATTTTAAGCGGCGGAGTATGTGACGATTTAATTGAAAATAAAATATTTAATAAATAAAAAATTAATTTACTAGCAATTAAGTATCTTTTAGATCGCACTATTAAACCTAAAGCCCCTGTACTAACTCAGAATAAGTATGAGATGTAAATGGAAAATCTAACTAAACAAAAAAAAAATCGAATTGTAAAAAGCTATTAATATCACAGTTAACCCTTTTGCAAGTCATCATGAGTTGACCTGTTTAATTCCGGACTCAACGTGTTTAGCGAGCCGTCTGTAACTTAGGAAAGTATAAAAATCACAATGTTTGTAATTAGTAATATGAAGGCACGAGTAGTAGTTAAAATAATTCACGTAAATTATATATGTATAATTAATTTATTGTTTCTTGTAATAATAATGTCAATTTAAGTAAAAATAGGGACTATATTATCGCGGAGTACTCGCTCCGCTTCGTTGTAATGTGCCAGTCGAATCGAGAAAAGAGTGACAATGCAGCCGTCAGACAGTGCACACCTACGAGCGAGAGCTCTTCAAAAATGCATTGTTAGTCTGAAGCTTAACTGTTAGCTACCACTACTAAACGTGGGGAGCAAGTTTTAATATATAAAATGTAGAAACTTTTGTTAAGAAATGTAATAAGTTAAACTAGAAAAATACTAATTAACAACACGTAAGCAAGATGACGTCTCCCCTCAAGAGGTAAATTCCAGTACAACTTTACATATGAAGATGTGACCTGCATAAACTTCACATGTGGACGTATACGAGCCATACGACGCTGACTAGGACCTACGTGGATCTACCCCAACTTTAACCAGAATAACTTCAATCTCCTCAGTGAACCAGCTATCAAGTACTCGCCGAAGACACGACCCAGATGAAGACGCCGACTTCCAGAATTCCCAAAAGTGACACCCCAGGACGAGGACAGCACGACTTATTGTAAAGGTGACTCGATAGCTTGCCTATCGAGAGTTAATTATATTTGAGACATAACTTACAGATGAAAGAGACTTTTCAAAGACAATAATTTTCTTTAAACTATAAATGAGACCAACTAAAAGTATACTGTAATATTGAATACCATACGTTGTAACGTTAATATGTAAATGTAAACTATAATCTCTTTAGTAAATAATATCATTCTTCAAATAGTAAAAGAAGTCTTGCAAGCACCTAGATGAACATAGTAATACTCAGACGTCTTTGCAATATTTAAAGTAAACTCGGATCCGAGGTAAAAAGTACATGATCATTATGATCCCTAGTTTTTCAGAAAACCCTTTGAATATTTTAATGTAATTAATTATGTTATGGGATCTTTTCTTATCATTTGTTAATAAAGAGAAGTCATCTTATTACACATTGAAGTGAGTGCATAAATCAGTGAAATACCTTCCCTTGTTTCCTAATAATTAGCTTAATTAATTTTGTTAATTGTGTTGAGTTTAATTTCAGTTCGTTACAACGTAGGCAGCCCATATAATTGGCTGGTGTCAATTAGGATGGGTTCCCTGGATTTGTAACGTGGCAACAACGTTACAATAATTCGCCATAGATGTTATGAATGTCGTATGATAGTTTCTGTAACGTGTCTGCAACGGCTTCCTTAAGAGTGAAAACGAGTTAAAGGTATTTCTCCGTTGACGTAAACGTTGAGCAGCTTCAAATAATGTAACTCGTCGCGATATGTTACCCAGCGAGTAACTTCCGTTAGAGAATACTTCCGCTGGCGTTAGGTCCAAGGCAGTACGGCTCTTTCATCTTCATTTCATTTCTAAATCTCTTTAAGAATTTGTGGTTCACTTTTCACAAGTGGCTCTACTTGTAGACAGGCTAATTACTTTACGTAAGTAGAGTATTTTGTAAAAATCTGGATGGATGATCACATGGAGGTGGCTCGATGGCGGGGGATTTTTCATTGAAAGTTAAAGTACAGAGAGATATAAAGGAAACCTGAAGATGACTGAGATAGTAAAGTCACAAGTATAACATTAATTAAAGAACTGTCAATAATAGTGCGTCAAAGATAGGGATTAGTCACAGACACATGAAGAACATTTCTTGTATACTCGTTTTAAGGATAGACAATGGGGAAAGCTTTGCTTACACTCTAGTTTGTAACTGGTATTATCCTCTCAACATTTAGTATACCTCATGACGTCTAATCAATTGGTCAACTTCAATTACAAGGTTCCATGTAATATTGACGTACGTTATTTTACGTTTGTCTCGTCCACTGTTGATATCGAATTCCTTCCCCTAATTTGGATATCCTCGTTGACAGTACATGTCTCTTCTTCAATTATTCTAGTCATTAGCTTATTCAGCTCACTCGCCACTTACCATTTAAGCTTTGGGGCGTGTTTCCGTAGAAACAAAAGGGTTTTACGATCCTAACTGTTGCCCGTCTGCTTCTCGTTGACATTCTTCTTTCACCCGTTTCTCTGATTCCATTGTTGGCGCACTCTATATTGTTTTGCACATTCTTGTGCCATTTCTCTCGTTTCTCTGTTCTTGTTTTTGTATCATACATCAGGAAGCTTTAACTGGAACTGGGACTGGTAACTGGAATGGAACTGGCATCAGTTTTACTAGAGCAGTTATCACTAGACAAAGTGATAAAGTCTTCGTTCTCTGAGTTTCCACCTCTAACGATCCTTGTGTGAGATACGACTATAGATATGTAGGACCTTTATAATGGCAGAAATTCCAAAACGGGTACAGTCACAAGTTTTAAGCATTACGTTTGATGTCATGTTGACGTTGATGTCGCTAATGGCCACTACGTCACTAAGTCACTAATAACGACTTAATATTATCGTCATACCGCAACAGAGCGGGGGCGCTGGCTTGCACATCAAAATAATCTGTTGTTGCTTGAGCATTCTTGGTTACTACTCTCGACAACCACAAAATTTGTCTCAAGAAGTCTGATCTTCAGACAACAGAACTTCTATTATATCTACTTCTACTATGGGATACATAATTGAAACGCAGAAAGCAGGGAGGGCAATAACATTTAAGTATTAAATTTTAATATATATCTAATTATAGGCCTACATAGGTCCTGTATAAAAATCTTCATCTTCTTCACACTACCTGTAGTTTACTAGTCATCATTATTAGAATTGCTTCGTTGTATTTTTAGGGTCATCATCTAGTAGGCGAACAAATATGCAGTTCCAAAGTCCGACTAAGTATCCATTCAGGATTCCTCTTGAAATTAGGAAATAACTGACATATCGAGTTTAATGGTCAACAGGGTTTGAGGCAGAAAATTTCTCGTCAGCGGGAAAGATTTCGTTGTTTGTACAAGAAATGGAAATGGTCCATGTTTCGAATACTTAATGACTTAAATTAGTCTCAATGTCCTTATTAATAATATAATGACTCCCATGTGTACCACCGAAGCAGCTTAGGAGTCAGGCAGGGTAGGCTTGCGAGCCGTACGGCATACAAGGAAGGCAGTGTGGCTTATTAAATATCTAAAATAATTAATTGTCCGTTAAAAATTATCAGCATTGTAAACTAAGTGTACAGCCCTGTGTAATAAACTATGAAAAGTAAAAATAAATAAAAGTGATTTACAAAAATGTTTTGTTATTTCTCATTCAAATAGATCTCACTTGAAGCTGATTCTTTCCGAAAATATAAACACGCATGAAACAAACTTACGTGATTGTTAGTTCGTTGTATACGTTTCTCAGTAAATGCAAGTTCGTGCCTTGACTACAAATAGAGCACGTTTCCAATCTGTTGACGCTATCTTCATTCACTACCGCATTCTTTCTCTTAATTGTATACAAAGCAAACAGTCTTTCTTATTTTATCCGATTGCTTTTCTCACATATGTTATTCTATATAAATTTGTTATGTAGTGTTCACCGCCTTTGTAGAAAATCGCGTATTTAATAAAAATAATAATAGCTGTGGATTTGAAACTTCTTCTTCTTCTTCTTCTTCTCTTCAAGGATTAGGTTATACAAACCTGTTCCGGCAGCCATCTCATCCTCGGACGACCCACGTCTCTTCTACCAATGCCTTTATAGTTCAGTGCCACTTTCGGCAAGCGATCCTCTGTCATCCTTTGCAGATGATCCCACCATTGTCTTCTGTAAGTTGCAATAATTTCATTTATGTCCTTAACTTCGAGTTCTGCTCTGATGTCTTCATTCCTTATTCTATCTTGCAATGTAAAGTATTTCGAAGAAACTGCATTTCAACACTCTGAATCTTGCCGCTTTCCTTTTTTGTCATGACCCACGCTTCACTTGCATAAATCAACGTGGGTATCGCAATTGTCTTATAAAATTTAATACTTGTGCTGCGTCTTGTTTTATTTCTAAGATTTCTATGAATCGTACCACAAATATTCTTAATTTATTTATTTTCTCTCTTATATCATATTCTGATTCACAGCTTACTGCACAGCCGAGATATTTGAAACGGCTCACTTGTTCTAAAGTGCTGTTGTTTATAACTATCTTAGTCCTTACTGGATATTTACTTTTAAAGGCCATGGTTTTGGTCTTTCTTACTGAAATTGTCAGTGAGTACTCTCTTGCCACTTCTTGTAATTGAAACATAGCTTTTCACAAACCATCCTCATTTTCTTCAATAAGAACTGTCATCCGCTTATAGAAGGAAACCCATAGAAATTGGTTTGTTATGCTGTTTTCCCGAAGTCACTCTGGATTTCCATGCTCTCAACATGTCGTCAGTGTATATATTAACAAGGTTTGAAACTAATTCTCATTATTGGAGTGTATATAGTAATGTATAATAACATTTGGTAAGTACTGGTAAAGGAATCAACTGTTTCTGATTGTTGTGGAACACTATAGTTGATCAAAACCAGTGGCGTATCTAGGATTTGCACCTGGAGACGGATGAAGTTAGCATAGAGCTTGAACACCCCATTTTGGCTCACAACAAATGAAAAGTCCAGGGTACTACCACTATAGTTTGAGGGAAATAATCAGTTACAGTTAATTTTTTGACACACAAACGATTATTTGCAAGTTCAGAAACCCGTTCAGATGATTATTGTCAGTTAATTAATGTCTCAAAATTTTCCATATAAACTAACACGAACTAAAATACATTGTCAATCATCTACTGTCTTTAAACTGTTTAGGACATCGAAGTTTTCTTTGCAAATGTGAACAAGGATACAATGTTCGCTACACCAATATTATTTATGCAAAATTATGACAAATATCTAACGTTAATCGCCAAACATTCAGAATTCCACTTAAGCGAAGAAAAATAACTGACTTTTACACGTAAAGTTCGTTTTAAAATGTTTAATATAATATTAACTAATAACAGTTTACTGCTCGCTTGATATTATTACATCGACTACGATTACGGTTTTAATAATTGGCAATTTACAAAAATATTTTCTCTACACGTAATGTCCAGTCTGCTGTACTGTGCTGTATTTTTGATTGCCATTGTTAAATTTTTTTAAACTAACATATGATTTCTGTGATAGTCTGTTTATGTGTGCCCATGACAAACTCGTCTTTTTCCCAGTTGGTGAATTTACTAGTGCTCCAAGATCTTGACGGTTCACCCGACCTTCTTGTTTGAAAAATAAAAAAGCAATACTCACAGAATGCTTCCTCTTCTTTTTCGGATTTGGCAAACCAAGGAAATTCACGAACCGTGAATGCTGGAATTTTAGCATTCGTTCTTTAAACTTATCTGATACAGAAAACATGTAAGTCGCTGGTAAGGTCCGTCAATGGTAATTTTTTGTGGTATCGTCTGGGTGGTTTGTTTGATAAATGTTGATCGTCATCATCATTATCTTCAACAAGGATTAAGGGGATACGCCACTATCTATCTTAATTTTTTTATTTATCATTTTTTTATGACCTAATGGATTATGTTTTAAGTATATGTGTGTAATTAAAGTATTTATGACAAAAAATATGGTTAAATTATGAAATGTGGTATTTTTTTATTGTTTTAAATGTTTTTTTAATGTTTTTGATGTATTTTTTAATTTTTGAATAACTTTTTTGTTTATGAACCATATGTCAAAAACTAGTAATTGTTTGATTCCTAACATAAAAAGGAAACTTTTTGTGTATGGAAACCATGGTATCACAAAAAATAATAATCTGAGGGATTTATTTTCAATAAAATAAAAAATACGTATTTCAAAAACTTTCAAAATATTTTTGTAAAACATAGACATTTATTGTTAAATATGCTTGAATTGTGTTACCTATACACACAAACCTTTACAATATTGTCAAGATGATCTGGTAAAAATTTTATTAGTCTAGGTGAAGTATTTACAGAGTTATTTAAACTTACGTATCATAAAAACAGTAAAAAATCAAATTTGAGAAAACTGCGATCAAAGTCTACAGAACTGTTTTTACACTTTTAAAACTCTCCTGATCCATATGAAACACCCTCTCTGTCCTTTTTCTGTTCTTCTTCTTTCAGCTGGGCAGTTTTCAACAATTTCCTATACTTCTTATATTTTTCTGTGTTTCTCTCTTTACGCAGCCTTAGACGGCGTGAGTCCTTCTTTTGGGCGAGATCTACCGTGTTATTGCCTGGCGAAATTCCAGCTTTTGTGTAGAGTTTAGTCATGGTGAGCAAATACTCTCATTGTACATAATGCAAACATTACGTAATGTACGTACATTATGTGTGTACATAATACACACCCTCTACCACTAAACCTTCAACCTTCCTTTTGGCTGTAAAAATTGTTTTGGGACATTTACTCCATATAACTCCGTGTAGGGATTCATTCGCATTGTTAGTTTGCCCCGATGAACATCTGTTCAGTAGGTCATCAGTTGATAGACGTTCATAAAGAGGCAAAACATGTTCGTAAACAATCTGATTTATTGGTGTTTTTATGCAATCTGCATGTTTTCTTGGCGTAACGTGGTTTGCAATATCTCTTTGAAAAAAACACCAACTATTCTCTCCGACAGGGCAATTTTGATGTAGAGGATTAGCATCCGTTGAGCGACAATGATCCAAAGTAGCAAAAATGGCAGTTTTCATTGCCTTAGGTTCTGCTATATTGCTGGTTACAGCATTTCTATAGTACTGTGTTAGCTTATCAATTGTTGTGCCCTTCAGACTGCCTGGGTCTTACCACCTAAAGTAATTTTTTTGCTACTACAAACTTGTATCAACTTTCGCAAACCAGTGCCCATTCGTTTTGCAATATGGTTCACACATTCTTGTTTCTCAATCTTGACACCTTTTCCATAAACTTCTAGAGAAGCCAAGTGGTCATGCGTCTTTGAGTCACCATCGGATACAAAACTGGTATAGCGGAATCCGATGTCCTGTGAGCGCTTCCAGAGGCGTTTTGCGCCTTCAGCCTCCATTGCCGGAGATGATCCATCGAAATTTGCTTGGCATGTAAGCCAGTGGTCCAATAGCCACTCTTCATATTCTTCGGAGTCTTCACCCAATTCACTTTTCTTCTTCTCGCATACTCGGCAATATTTAGAAATAACTTCAAAATCTATGACTAAGCCTGTTATTAGTTCAATAACACAGCCTATTCCATACTTTGAGTAAATCCTCTTTTCTGCCAAGACCCGTCGTAGCTCACTGTAATGTCTAAAGGCTTTTTTTATTTCTAAGGTTGGTTCTAATTCACAATATGCTTTTTGTACTTCAACTCGTGCATTTTTTAACACGCTATCCACGTGCTCTTTTGCTATGTCAACAATTATGTTCATTTGTTTATCATAAGCTGAGTGATTTATACATGGCATATTTAGGCCCATGCAAAATGTCTGTAGGCCGGTGTGTCCTTTTCCTAGAGACGAAAATGTTTTTACCATTCGTCTATTGATATCATAAGGAGGCCTTGTTTTCACTGTATCATCGTGAATTTTTCTTGATGTTTCGAAACTAGTAATTTGATCACAAGAAAGACAGTGAAAAGATATTTCTTGGGCGAAACCCTTTTGTTTGGTAGGGAGGAACTCTGAATTGATATCAAAGCAAAACTTGCATGGCAATCCTTTTACGAAGTTTGTAAGAACACCTAAATCAACCAAACAGTAAGCAGGACTATCTTCACTGCAAGCGTCAACAGTAGGGTTGTATGACGATACAAGTTCAAATCCTTTTGGCCTTTTTCTTATAGGAGTGTTTTCATCAAAATCATCTTCAGTAGGCTCTGGTGGCAATTGTACAGGCCTACTATTATCAAGAGGTATATCCTCATTACTTGGCCCTGGCCTAACATTTTCATAGTCGATTTGCCCAGGGTTACCAACAATTGATTGATTGTATGTACAATCTAGGGGTTTTCCTGTATTAAAGTTACCTAATTGATTATAACTGTCCCATCTTTTAGAAATAGATTTTCTGTTCAATTCAGATCTGTTTTTCTTACTAAATTTTACCCTTCCCATTTTTATAAACTGTACTTGCACAAAGTCACATAAAAACACAGGTTTGGAAATATATCATAAACACACTGATATAAACACACGCTAAGACAAACACAGTTGTAAATCGCTTTACTAACATATAAACATAACCTCAAAGCAACTACTAACAACATCCAGTCAGCTGACAACAAATCTATAAACACAGAGCAGGACTGTTGATGACAGCTGATTGATGAAACTACCGCAGTTAGCCAACCTTATGTAATAATCTGACATTATAATAATTACCTTGGAAAATATTTTTTTTGCCAAATAAGTACACTAATTATTACTTAGGTTGATATGTACTCATAAGTATAAATAGTTTGAGAAATAGTTGAGAAAAACTCGAGTAGTGGCGAAATTGCTCAAAATCGTAAAACGCAATGTTTTACATTTTTATGATAAAATCAATGAAAAAATCATCAGATTGGCATAAAATTTTACATACATGTTCAGAATTAAATGTACAATCATTAAATATGACTTTTGAAAAATGTAAAAAAATTTGCTGGTCAATCCAACACTTCTCCGTCCCTTTCGTTTACAATTCAGTGGTTGTTCGGGTATGCAGCGGTCATCCGTTCTGTTAAAATGCTCCAACCATTTTAGCCGATATTGGGCATTCCTGTCGAGTATAATGATATTCAGTTCCTGCCGTATATCTGTATTTCTTCTATGATCTTCGAGAACATACTTTACCAGGTGCCTGAGAAATCTCATTTCGGCCTCTTGTATAGGACTAACCTGGGATCTCATTCTCAGACCATAGTGAAGTGTGGGGAGTGTAGAACTTTAGGCGTGTTTCTTTACTCGTTGATTGTAGAGTTCTCCTGATGCTCCCACACGTATGGTTGAACTTATGTGGCTTATTCAGCACGTCGTTGTTTGTAATACAAGACACATTATAGCCCAGATATTCCTGCTCTAGAACAGTACCATCTACAAGAATTTTTGCTCGTATGAGATCAGCTCCATTAAAAGCCATTAAGAGATCTGTAATCCGAAATCCTTGCAGATTCGATGTACGTATACGCAGACTACGGTAGTTTACATACATGTAATGGACTACATGCTGTAGTGTATATACTAATTCCACCTACCCTGTACTTTTTCGATGTCTGGAATTACTTTGTTTACAGACATTTAAATAGCAGCATTTGGCACAGGAATTCATTGCCCCGTTTGTTTGACACAGCTAACTATGTAAAGCAATTTGCTTCATCTGTTTTTTTTTTTTTTAATTTAACGTGACTCATTAAATTTTAAGAAATTGTAATCATAAATACAATTATAAATTTACTTAAATTTAACAATATTAATGAGCAAACAGGCTTACATTAAGAATCTCCTTTCAATTTTTTTAATAACTCTGGGGGGGATTGATTGATCTCCCTGTCCCCCCCCCCCGAAGTTTCACTACTGTTTCATCTGTATTCTGTTTTATATCATGAAATCGCTTAACTAGATATCTCACTTCGCTTCGTTGTCTTCGGTTCTCAACTTACTGAATATTTTATGTTTTTAAAAATTTTCAAGCACTGGAATGACCTAAGACTTTAAACGCATAGGCAACGCGTAGAGTTCGAGTAAAGACATCGTGTGGTGTAGTAAAGACATTTTCCCTTGGAACTCTTCAGTACGGTACAGCTAATGGCAGCTTTTTAGTAACAAACGACAGTTGGTCTTGCAAAACGGGGATAAAGACTGAATTTTCCTTCGTATAAGTCGATTACGGCATAACGAAAACGTAAAGCTCTTTATTTACTCTCCCTAAATATAAATTTAATTCCTCCTGGTCTTGCAGAGGTGTCGTACGTAATTAGACCTTGAAAAACCACATAGCTCCAGGAACAGATGAAATAACATCTGTACTATTAAAGTATAGAGAAGGAGATCTCTGGAAAAGGATACATCATCTAATTACATTAATTTTGAATCAACTTAAAATAGTATGTGACTAGCTAATGGAAATTATACAACCTATATACAAGAAGGGAGACAAACTAGAATGCTCCAACTACAGGCCTATAACGTTACTCAACATTATTTATAAAGTTCTGTCAGTGTAATATACAATAGGTTAGTAGAATGTGCAGAAAAAATGAGAATACAACCGACCGAGCCGCTCCACAACTGATCAAATATTCACCAAGAGACAGATACAGGAAAAGGCACATGAATACAGCATTCATCTATACAACATATTGCAATGAGACATTCACACTATGTGTTAATATATGGGGACATATTTACAATAAGGCTTAGTTGGTGTCCTGTGCAAAGGGGTGCAAATGTTATAAGACAATATTTGTTATTAGAATAAGTACTGCATGTTAAGATATTTTAAGACAATAATAAACAATAAAAAAACAGCAGTGCTGTGCAGTGAGAATGTGAATAAGTGTTGTGCGCGTAACGAATTATGTGAAGACAACAGTAAGCCAATTTACAGACACACTATAAGTCATTTATATTAGTGTGCAAATTGGAATAACTATTAGTAACCGGAAGTCCGTGTCCACCAACACGTGGTCATTTTTAAGAAATAACCAATAAATGTATTCACAAACTTTGTCACTACTTATTGCCATACTGCTAAATACTTCGTTCTTGACGAGGCCTTTCGGTGTCTGCACCATCTTCAGGTCTTAAACGACAAAGTTGGTGTTAAGATGGCCGCTAATAAATCTAACAAAACTGGAAATAAATGTATTGATTCACCCAATTAAAAATTTATTTCTGCAAGTGGAGTCAGCTTCGAACCTGTTACCTTGCAATATATATATATATAGACTTCAGACACGCCTTTGACAGTATTAACAGAGGAAAGGTGTTGGAAGATCACTTAGTATTCCAAAGAAACGAATTAAACTCGTGGAAGTAACTATGGCTGGTTCCAGAGCAACGATACGAGTTGGCAGTCAGTTCACATCCACATTTCCCATTACCACAGGCGTTAGACAAGGAGATGCACTCTTTATCCTTTGACTTAGTTTTAGAAGCAGTAATTAACAAGATGGAAATTAGGGCACATATTGGAATAAAAACCACACAAATTCTTGTTTATGCTGATGATGTAGCCATTAAATAGAAACAGAAACTCTTTGAAAGAATGTGTAATTAATGTAGACAGTGAGGAAATGGAGAGAGGACTGAAAGTAAATAATAATAAAACCAAATACACGAAAATAACAGAAACAACGTCCAACAGACAACCCCTACAATGTGAAAATCATGAATTTTTTCAGCGATTTTTGTAACAATTTCAATTTTCCTACCTAGGCTTGCAAATGAACAACATTAATACCTCAAGAAATGATATTCAGGCGATAATCCTTAGTGGTAATCTATGTTTCTACGCCTACGTAAAATTAATGAAGTCGAAAGCACTGAAAAAATCATTAAAATTAAAATATACAGAAGTATAATTAGACTAGTCGTAACATATGCATGTGAAACTTGGGTATTAACAAGACGAACAGTACCTACGAATATTCGAACGAAAAATAATGAGCAAAATTTTTGGACTAGTGCAAAATAACGATGGCTTGTGGAGGAAGGAATAACGATGGCTACGAAGGAATTATGAAATAAATAATCTAATACGCGCAACTGATATAGTAAGGTTTATAAAGAGTAGAAAGATTGCCTGTCTGGGACATACAATGACGATGGAATAGAACAGAATTCCCGGAAAAATTCTAGAATGGAGACTGGTAGGTAGGAGATCAAGATGAAGGCCAAGGGAGAGATGGGTCAAGGATGTTGAGGGGGATTTTAGGAATGTGGAGATAAGAAGATGCAGAAGACTGAATGGAGAAAAATCGTTGAAGAGGCTAAAATACATATTGGGTTGTACCGCCAGTAGAAGAAATGTAAATTTATAGAACTTTCTTTAATGTAAAACTGTAAATGTAATCATTTATTATTATAGTGATTTTGTATTTACAAGAAAAAAGAATTATTTGTTTCAAACACAAACGTCTATTGGTTACAGAAATTAAATACTGTCTGCTGAGATTCAATGGCGTCAGGATTACCATAAGTACGTTTTAACTGAGCAATAACGTCTGAATCTGATTTTACTTTCAATGCCATTTACAATTACATGCTGCTATTTTTGCATGTAATTGTACAGTTACACAATTTTTGCTGCTATTTTTATTATTAAATTGCATACTGAATAGTATTTCAAATAGTGTGTTAATTTCATAAAATTGTGTGAAATTCTTTCTAGTTAGTATAGTATGTCTCTCGTGTAGACGTATTTCCCACCTCGTCAATGACTGTCTAGTGCCACAAACACACACTTAATGCCTAATGCCACGCTCTCAATATAATTTGTTGACGCTTTCTGTGCGTTATAATCACGATATTCGTATACGAAATTTTAATAGGCCTGTGTGACTTTAAATTAAACGTTGTTAGCAAATGGTTTACATTTTATAAACAAAAGGTACATCGTCGACTCGCTGTGACTCGCTATGAAAGACCGAAAGAAGTTATAATTATCGGCGTTATTAGCAGAGTATGAATCCAAACTATATACACTACATATACTACATAAGGCCGCTCGTAAGGTACAATAGTAGAGCCATTTCCTTAGACGTGATTAAGAGGAAAAAAGATGAGAATCTCGTCATTAAATGAGGACTTATGTTTTTGTTAAAGTTATTATGTTATAGAGCTACAAAATCTTATGGCTTGACCAGTGGCAATAGTGTGAACTTCGTGATTACGAAACATCAGCTTTCTGTAGTCAGCCCAATATGATAAACAGCGTTTCGTTTGAAATTAATACACTGCGTTCTGTTGGTATTCAGTTTCTCGATAATTATCCAATTATTATTATAACTAATAACGCAATGTACAGCTTACATATCTTATCTGTAGACAGAATTAACTGGTAAATGGTACAGTTATTTAGTGTAATATACTCGAGTCAACTGTCATGAATCCCATCGGTTTGATGTAAACAAGCCGGGATGCTATTCATACATTTTTTATGCAAAAGTTCCAATGTATTAGTTAGTTAAAAAAGAAGAAAGAAAACCAGGAGTCATCGAATTAAGCACACAATGCTTAGGCTCTGTCAAGTCAAAAGAACCTAAAACTTCAAATTAATATCAAAACAATAAATTGTAAGTAGGCTATAAACAATCATACTCACAACTTTTCACATAATTCCTGTTTCCCTAGTTTTCTGTAGTAATTTAATTCGCTTTCTCATTGACCGGAAATTTTTTTAAAACCATTAACAATTATTTTATCTTTTTAATCTGAAGTAGTGTAGCCTACTTAGACATTTTATCAACAGCGCTGCAAACGTATCTGGACCGACACGCATAGAATAGCCTACTATGGTTCTCTGGTGTATTACATTGGAACATTCCAAGTTTACTTACTTAATCCTCTTCGTTCCCTTCCACAACATTTATCCATCCAGCTCGATTTACAGCTTCTGCCTTGGTCTGCTGGCATTTTGCTTACTTTCTCCAAGACAATTCTGCGTCACGTCTGCTCTGGGTTTCCCCCTTTCTTTTTTCAGTCGGACAAGTCCTTGTGTAGTTACGTCTTCTTGAGATTTTTGGAATGTATAGCCAATCCACTTCCATTTTCTTCTCTTCATTATTTTACGGACTGGTTCGTGATTAGTTCTCCTCTATTATCTCATGTATCCAGTCCCACAGGGTGACTTGTGATCCCAGAAGCTCCGTCCGTATTTCCGGTGCACGTCGTAGTTGATTCTGTAGATAGTTTTTTCCACGTAAACGGGTCGCTAACACAATGACTGTACAACTTCGTCCTTTCTCATCAGGGATTAGGACCGGCAAAGGCGGTGTTAAATTTATACGTTTAAGTACGTGCGCGTCTACTTTTCAGTTTTAAAAAGCTATTATTTAATGTAGAAATACCTATTAACTTATTCAGCTCGCTTTTATATTTTATCTAATTTTAATGAGACAGAACTTAATTTTCATTATTTTTAAGTGGTTTGAATGATGGTTGTTTGTAACTAGCGAACACTTTGTTGAGAACCTGATTCCACATGTAGGCCTACACCTATACGATGACATTACTGACAGAAATATCTGTAGGCCTAGTCCTGTTTTTATTCATGATGTTAATGTTTGATGTCCTGGCTTTGTGGATGTACTTAATAAAGATTTTAGGTTATCGTTTTAAATGGTTTTATAAAAATTAGTGCTTGTCAGTTGACTTTCTTAAAGTTTTGCCTATAGTTCATTTGTCCGATACTGGCCGTACTGCAGATTAAGATTGGCATAAGTGTCAACACGTTGCTTATGTACAGGCCTATGCTGTAATGTATATTTTTAGTTCTATTCGTACGAGTGAACAAATGTGTGTGTGTGTGTGTGTGTGTGTGTGCTTCATTTAATTACACCTACGCGTCTGAGTGAGCGGTACACAGGTTACTGCGTCGTATACCGTGTATTCCAAAACTTTATCTTGTATCATATTTGTTGCCGTGAAACAATTAACACGCACACACTGTTTCACAAACATGTATTTGCGACTTGAGAATTGTTAGCTCCAATTTCCTGTCGTATTGACTGATAACGAAAACAAGACAAGTGCACTACTCGTGTGTTTCCGTGTGAACGTACGGAAGGTTAAATAATGGAACACTAATGTTGGTAAACAAGGTTTGGCCACAGTATTGTTTCGCTGTAGTAGTTAACGTCTCTGCTGATCCGGCTTATATCTTTAGGCGTTTTAACTAAAGTGAACGACGAAATACTAACAGGAAACAATTAAGAAAAATTAAACTTGTAAGCTCCCTGAGCTGCAGAACCCGTTCACTATTTTGAATGTATAGTACATTTATTATTACATAAATTTCAGTATTAAATAATTATTCAATTATGGGGAAAATTACAAAAATTCCCGATTTCTCTACTATTTCTTGCAGAGCATACAATCATACAGTAAACACTAAAAATTAGAAACATTCCTATTTGGGTTATAATTCCTTTTAGTCTAGGGTGACCAAATCATTTTCGGAGAAAACCGGGACACAACCAGCCGGGCTCCAATGGACCCCCCCCCCCAAATGTACCCAGGTTTTTAAATTTTTTTAATTTTTAATATTAATGTTTTGTTAATACATTTTGTTAACCCGATGATAGCCTTATTTACTATTAGTAAAAAGGATAAAAACAAATTTACTCTGATTTATTTCTACAATATCTGTTTAATTAATGATATTTAATATACATAATAAAAAACAAATTTATTATGATTTTTCAAAATATTATAGCCATGAAATTTTTAATAAAGTAAAATTAACATAAGCTTTAACTATTACTGAGCGCTTGTAGATGGGGTTGATTGTCCTTGGAGAAACGGGTATTTTTCACTGCTTCCAGCCTTCTTGATCATGTCTTTGTTCTTTGAGACGTAGTGGTAAAATTCTACACAGTCGATTTTGTAGTTGTACAGGATCTGTAGGATTGCTTCAAGAGAGTCCACCTCCATTCTGTTCCTTTCATCAGTCCAGTGGATATTCATGAACGAAAATATTCTTTCTACATTGGCATTATGGGCTGGTATTGAAAACAAATACCTTGCAATTATTACCATCTCAGAGTACTGCTGAAGATGGTCACAGCTTTTAAAAAAACTCACCCACTTCTCATGACACTGCAATGGTGCTTCGTTTTCATCATTTCACTTGTGAAGATTTTCTTAACGAAATTTGTCAATATCCCGAATTGATCAAAGAGAATGGAGTCATCGATTTCAATTTTTTTCCCCTTCAAATAAGAAACTGTCTCTTCAACACTTTCCCATTTTGGCACTCTCTTCAATAACATCCAATCAAACACCGACAATAATGGTGAATATGAGGTGCTCCACTTGCTCAGATATTCTATACAAGTGTCATAAAATTTGTCAACTTCTTCTTTAAAGTCCTTTTCTGCTGATTGTGTTACTTCTGCTCTTTTAAGAACAGATTTAACATTAAAAGAAATGAACTGCTGCTCTTTTCTCTTAGTAACAGTTTCAAGAGTATTTTTCAGGACATCCTTTACCTCTATTACACTTTTCGTGCTCCCCTCAATTTCCTTTATTCCATGCTGCAAAGTGCTAAGCTGGCTGTGAATGAACCATAAGTAGGCTTCACTTAAAGGATTGCTGAAAAATTGAACCAATATTTTGGGGGCTTTGTCTTCATTTAGGAAAAAATCTTTTAAGGGTTCAAACAGCCTGATGACTCGTTCAACTGCTGGAAATAGTGATAACCAGCGGGTTTTCGAGTGACACATTACATTCATATATTCAGTCCCTACATAATCGCAAAACTCCTTAAGCCTCTCTGTTCTAACTGTGTATATAGAAAAGTACGAGAATACCTTCACAATGATTGTTTCAACATCACAGCTCAAACTATCAGCAGATGTCTGCACGCAATTGTGTAAAACATGTGCAGGGCAGCCTATCCCTTCAATGTTTTCATGCAATGTTGTCTTTAATTTGGTAAATACGTTACATTTGCCTTGTCTTTTTAAACCACCAAAGTTGGTGTTCGTATTGTCTCCACAAAATGCCACACATTTATTTTTTTCGAGATCAAACATTTCAATAGTATTCATACAAAATGTTGAAATTTCGTCAGATGTTTCATTAGGTAGGGAACTCACCTTCAAAAGTTTGGACTGAATTCCTTCATTAATATCGAAAAACTGAACAACAAACGGTAATATTTTAGCAGCTTTATGATTGCTGGCATCAGTGGATATCCCGTAGAAAGAAGACTTTTTGATGTTCTCAAGGGTTTCCTTTAAACTCTGGGGAGCAATAACTCCTTTTACTAAGGCTGATACTTTAGTTCTTGCCGAACTAAATTTTTTTGCAATGGAAGAATCATCAAACATAAGCTATTAAGCTTATTAGTACAATCACTAGATCTAAAGGTTTGGTGATGTTTTACCGTGTGGTAGGCTAGTGTAAGCTCGGCTGCTCGAACTTTTGTGTCTTCACTTGATTGAGGTTTTACAAAATAATTTTGTAGAGTTTTACTACAGCTCGGTGTACTAAATCTGTTAATGTGTTTCTTTGACTTGATGTGATCAACTATGTCAGAACGCCCACCATGACTGATACTAATAAAACAGTTACATACCGAACACTCTGCTTCGTAATCAAATCGACCTTTCTTGATAAAATTCCACTCCTTACAATAACTGCCACTGAATTTGCAGGCACGTTTCGACATTGCGTTTTGCAACTCAGTGGCAACAATACGACTAATACGAGAAGCCACCGGTACAGCTTGTATGACATAACATCAACAACTACACTATTCTGACAATGACAGTGGCAAGTGGTGCGACAATCGGACAGTTTTCATAACTCTCCTCAAGTTGCAACGCCTGGAACTGTTACAACAATAGGCTACAACTACTCTTCAGCCACAGTACCGCTCAAAATAAATTATTGTTTCAGTTTATCAATATTGATACTGTGATTACTGTGGGACTATGGAGGTTAGAGAAATAAGCTAAAATGTATTAATTTATCGTGTCGTATTCCGTTTAATCGAGCGAAATCTCTAAAAACTTATGAGCGTCCCGAAACAATTTTTCGGGACACCGTATGTTATGATGAAAAACCGGGACAATCCCGGTTTTCCGGAACGTTTGGTCATAGTCTGACACCCTGCTGGTGTCACAATTTTCACAATTTTTTCTCATTTTCATCTGTTTTTTGGGCCCTGGAAACCCAAATTTTTGAAATTTAAAAAACTTAACACTAGATTCAGACTTCTGTTAAAATTTTCTTTATTTGACGCGCCATATAAATTTTTGCGTGATTATAAAATTTTCACCAGTTTTTTGAGCTTTGACGTCCAAAATTATGGAATTTTAAAAAATGAACACTATTCAGATTGTGGTTTAAATTCCCTTTAATTTGATACCTCACATGGGCTTTTGCGATTTTTTCACAATTAGACCTCCCTAAATGTTTGCCTCATTTTGAAAACGATGCCGTGGCTTAAGTTTCTTATCTAGAGAACGTAAATTAACCAACGTACAGTGTTCACAATAAAATTTACTCTAACTTGGTTTACTTTTCGTATTAGCCGTGAGCAACCGGCAATTAGCTCACATCGCCTGCAAGTAACGTTTGTCCTATTGCTACAAACGCGTTACGAAAGAATGACCTTTTGCTACCTTCGTCTTCACCTCATTAACATTCACTACGATATTCGTTATTTTCGAAAATGCTTCGAGGATCCCTAAAACTAATTTTAACGATCAGGCAACTGTCACTGCATAAAGATGTTATTGTTGTCGTAGCTGTATTACTTGCTTCACTTAAGAATTCTCTTTTCATTGTTAAAAATGTTATTGTCGTATAGCCAGCCTATGGTTATCTCGTAGGCCCATACCCATACCCATCCGACAACCTCATTAAAAAAAGAGCTCTTTCCAATATCTGTACCCATACTACATTTTCTATGTTTTGAATAAGTGATAATATCGATATACCACGATGTGATGAAGAAGAATTGTTCTAATTGTAAATTATTCTATTTCTGAATGTAAAGTGAAAATACGTCATGTTTTCATTTGTGAGGTTAGGTGATAATATTTTTTGATACAATGCTTATAACAGGGTAACATTTTAAATAAACAATATAAATTTTTTTAACAAAAAACAACAGAAAATGTGAAATGCAAAATAAAATTATTTCTGAATAATAAGATTAAAACAAAAAACACGCACTAACAAATGAAAACAAGATTCGTTGGGTGACCAATTTTATTTTATTTTATTCAGTAAAATATCGAAAACTTCACTGGATGAGAATTCTGTGCGAAACACAAAAATAAAGGGAGACATATCTAGCACCCCGCCTTACTTCCAGTTGGTTACTTTTCCAGTGGTCTGCACAAAAACGAGTAGTAGTGAAAAGCAAATATTAGTGGAAAACAAATTCTGCAACAAAAAGAGAGACATGTATAGTAATAGGCAAGTAACGCCTAACTACGAGTCGTTTTTTTTAAGTGGCTCTCACAAAAGGCGAATTAAGCGGATATTGTTTTAAAGACATGTTGGTTTCCATGTGTACTTTTAGTTTGCACGTTAACCTAACAACGTCAATTTTTGGCGTCACAGGCACACATCAGAGCTACATCATTGCTAGAAACAGTTTCCGTCAAAAATATGTCAATGAAAAACGATTGCAATCGTCAACAAGCTGCCGAAGGTTTCTACATCTGGGCCTTGCGTGAGACAGAGGCTTCCCTTAACGTTTCTAAGATAAAATCTACGTAATGCTGATTGGCTCATTCTTTATTGTCAACCTTCCTCTGATTTATATTTTTTAGTAGGGTGGAATGCTTCATTCTTTGGTATCTAGACGGAATGCTCTTATTGCATACGATAAAATACGATGCACACGATCGTAAGTTTTATCCGATTTACTCAATTTGTCCAAACCACAATAATGAGACTATTCTCTTATGAAATTATGAATACATATTTGTACTGAGAAACGAAAGTCAGGTTTGCAAGTGGAAGTCCTGAGTGGCGACATACCATAGGCCCACCACTACGAACAAAGTTGGTCTTCATTGCAATGGACGTTCAGCAAAGCGAAGAAGACCATCGTCACTCAGATACAGTAGCCTATTAATACTTATTGCAATGATTAATTGAACGAGTGAATCGAGTTCAGTTTTGGCTCGATCGTTTTGCATTTGACTGTCTGTCTATCTGTTTGGGGTATGTCTCACTTTTGAATGTATCAACCAATTTTTGTAAAATCTGGCATGCATGTCCATACCTTTACCCTACAGAACCTAATTGTTTTTTAAACTGAGCCCCCCAAAAATACGAGGGCCGGAGGCAAAAAATGTGAGGTTTAAAAATTGTTTTAAAAAATCACGTAAGCCCATGTGGGGTATCAAATCTAAGGGAATTTTAACCACAATGTGAATATAATGTTCATTTTTTAAATTTAAATTTTTTTGGACGTTAGGGTCCAAAAAGTAAGTGAACATTTTGATAAAGTCGCAAAAATTCATGTGGGGTATAAAATTAAAGACAATTTTAACTAATATATAAATGTAGTGTTAAGTTTTGGAAATTTTAAAAAGTTTTGACCCGAGGTGCAAAAAAGAGATTTAATATCAAAATTTATGTAATAATAAACGTAGTATACTTTGTTCAAACTAGTGAGCGAGTTCTGCAGCTCAGGCAACATAGGTACTACTAGTACTACTACTACTAGTAGTGTCTATTCAACTTGAACTATACACGGGCAGTGTGTAACATAGTAATAGGCCTGCAACAAGAAAATACCAAAATTAATGATTTAAGCAATAAAGTATATGATCAGCCAAATGTACAGGTGGTGTACAGGCTCTCAGACACTTGCATTTCAACCACACGATGAGTTGGTTGACGGCAGCGATTTTTTAGAGAGTTGAAAGGAATAAAAAAAGTTTTTTTTATAACAGCTTGTAAGGTATTGATATTATAACAAAACAATCTTCTTATGTAGTTTACAAAACTTATTTTATTTTTTTACTGCTTCTAATAAAAAATTTACCGAGTTAGAGTGTTTGAAAAGTTTTAAATTTTTAACCCCTCACCAAAAACTTCATTTGATATTGGTGTTTTAAGTAATTTTTAAATACCGGTAACTTAAAAAGTATCAATGTTAGCAAAAACTGTTAATTTGTTTAATTACCTACACCTATACCTAAGCTTATTTTTTGATAGGCCTTGTAATACTTTTGATACCTTCACAATTTTTACTGATATTAAAACGTGCCAAGGCTCGGCGCGCAAAATTTCGTACAAGAAATTCGAACCCCTTTTGGTTTATCACCAATAACTCAAAACCAAAGTAAATAACGGTATTTATGTTAACGAAATTTTCTTCAACGTGGTTTCTTTCTCAACTGTATAGGTTAAAATAAGCCAAATTACTACTTTCCACCCACGCTAATGCTCGTTTTTGGAAACAAATTGAAGAAAATTCGATTTTATACAAATCTACTTGTATAAATTGTTGTAGCATAGGCCTATAAAAGTATCTTTAAATTTGTATTTATGTTTATTTTTCAACTCTCAATGACCACAGTAACTTGAATGATTGAATGACTGCGCACTCATTGATCTATAGAGAATTTGGTTCGTTTAGCATTTAACACGATTCCTTCGATCCCGAAGTTTTATTAGCCAAACATTAGTATATAACACCAAAAATAGTTATATTGCTAGAGTTTAAAATTTCCGGCTATTTGCCCGTGGTCGACTGAATATAGCCCGGACATTTTAAACTCTATAAATATTGATTCCGGTCGTAATAGCTTTCGAAGTAGAGTTTATCTTGGCGTTTTACTCAACTCCGAAAGACGAAATGTAATTTAATTACAGCGTATTGAAAGTTCGATGTTTCTGTATTACTTATATATGTTTCGATTTTACGCTGAACCTGAAAATAACTAAAGTAAGCCTACAATTTTTACAAATTGCTTGAAAAAACTCGATTTTATGTAAAAATGCATTAAACGATATTTAGTTATTCAATTATTCACAGAGACACGCTCTGGCATCTATAAAATTGGGTGTGATGATTGCGACAAATTTCATATCGGCCAGACCGGCAGACGCTTTAAAGAGAGGTACAAAGAACACCTGCCCGTGAAGAATTTAGTACACAGTAAATCGACATACGCGCAACATCTGATTGATTGTAATCATAGTTACACTGACTTCGCCGTTAATTTTAAGCCCATACATTATTGTAAACAAGGCGGATATATGGATGCATTGGAAGAATACGAGATATACAAAGCGGCTAGATTACAGAAGGAGTACCTTTTGAACGATATGGTCTCGTTCAAATCTAACGCGCTCTTTGATACTATAATACACAACCTATCACAGACATGAGGAGTATTACCGGCATATCTCTATATTGGACTTTATACAGCCAGTACACTTTTAGTTTCTCGACGATGCGGATCGTGTTCTCGGGCGATATGAGTGTATAATGAATTCAGTGTTTTATGTACGTGATAATTGTTTTATACTGACGAGCTCGCCTCGAGTGGTTTTCTCCTGAAGATGGGACCGTGAGCCCGAAACCCGTCGTACCTAAAACGACTGTAGTTGCATGAAGGAAAATATAATCAGGTATCTACCTATTCTCAATTATTCAATTATCTTTAATTCAGTTGCTTGTTTAGCTCCTTTTCTTAAAAGTAGATTGAACTCTAGCGTGTTGAAGTTAAACGTTTTTTTTTACAAGATATTGCCATTTTTTTACTCTATTTTCGAAACGCTGTACCTAAGTGAACCATCTTTCATAGTCGAACAAAAAACAAAAAGATGAATTATATAAGAACAACGCCTTTTAAATGTACAGTAGATAGAATGTGGTATCGAGGGATAACAAAAACAAATTAACAAAAACCTTTTATATTTAATGCAAGGTAGAAGCAAAGGTCTCGCCACCGTGGTCTCTGCATGGCCAAGGTCTTTACTTCACTCCACTGCACTCCCAGCCCCTGCAGAGAATATTTCACACTGTCCTCCCAAGTCACTCTTCTCCGGTCCCTGGGTCTTCTCCCAGCAATTCTTGCCCCATAAAATTGTTTTGGAAGTCTATCACCTCCTCTTCTGAACGTGTCCAAACTAGCGCAACTGTGCTTTCTTAATTTGACAACAACATATACCGTCGGTGGGCACCATGAAGCGCGCGAAGTTCACAACAACATATACAGTCGGTGGGCACCATGAAGCGCGCGAAGTTCACAACAACATATACAGTCGGTGGGCACCGTGAAGCGCGCGAAGTTCACAACAACATATACCGTCGGTGGGCACCGTGAAGCGCGCGAAGTTCACAACAACATATACCGTCGGTGGGCACCGTGAACTTCGCGCGCTGTTGTTCTTTAGTTTTTTGTGTTTCAATATGTGTTGTGTCTTAATGTGTTGACGACCTCCAACGTGTGAAACGCACCTGATGATGGAACATAAGTTCTGCAACGCGTTGTTTTTACATTTTTAAATTTTATATAAGGAAGCCACAGGGCGGACTAAGAAGGTAATACTTATTAATTTAGTTTATTCTATTGTGGCTCGGATACGAATATGAAGTATTTCAAAATGATCCTTCAAAGTTACTGTCCTTAGACTCACTGTTATAGTAGTGTTTCTGAAGCGATCTCTTCTTGTCTTCCTTCAACCTTCTTGAGGTATCTCATCTCCATAGCTTGGAGAGAGTTTAGATGCTTCTAAGTTAGAGCCCAGGTTTTAGCCCCATAAGGAAGAACTAGCAAATACGTGCTTTTAAAAATGTTCATCTTAACTTTCTTCGAAATTTCTGCCGGTATTTCGAAGTATTGGCGGTATAACCATAGCTTAAAGCACGGAAAAGTACACAAAATTTAAAATCTCTGTAACTCAATTGTTATCAAAGAGAGTTATAAAATAAACACATTTTTATATACTAAAAAGAAATATGTGGCTAGGTATTCTATACAATTAACGATTTTCAGTTTATCTGCACGAAATGTGCATGATGTCAAGTTTTTAGTATGGTTCAAAGGCTTCACAAACGTAAACTACTATAACTAGGTCAATTTGTATCCTATAAAGCGAGAAAGAAGTCACACTAAAGATGATTTAATTAACATAATTACACAACACTGTTATTTTGCTTTTGGTTTTTAACCATTTGCGTTTCGGTTATTGGCAATAAATCTTCTGCTTTCTTAAACATAGGATTCTTAAATTACAAATGTCAGACAATCTCGGGACCAATTTTAGTTGATCATTAAATTTCATTGCTTTTGGACACTGTTTTTCCCCATGCTGTACGCAACGGTGGGATGGCAGAGAAGCCGTTCTGTCCCGATCATGTAGTTAGTAACATAACATAGTACTTCTGGCACTGCGATTACTTATACGAGATGTTTCACGTCAACCGCCACACTTCGGTAGTAGATCGATGAAAAAAAAGTTGCAAAGGCATTTAGCTGTCAAACTTATTATTAATACTTTTTTCTAACATCGATACGATTTTTAAGTTATTTAAAAATTACTTTAAAAACGAATGTTAAATCAAGTTTTGGTGATGGATAAAAAACGTTTCAAGCTCTATAACTCGGTCACTATTTAGCGTTTAAAAAAAGAACCTTAAAATAAAAATACACAAAGCATTATAAGCCGTACAAAACATTTGAAGAACTTTTCTCTACAGTCGATACCCTTTAATTTATAAGCTAAAACCCGTTTCATTTCACAAGTCTTCTCTAAAAATTGTCGCCCTCGATCCAACTACTGAATCACCGGACAGCCAACTACATAAAAGTGTCAGAGAACCAGTTTAGTTGATCACCTTATTTCCTGTACTATTAGACCGACGGAGCTGAGAAGACAGAAGGCTTTTGCTCTTCCTATGGCTTGTGTTTAATGTTACGTCACAACATAAATACACAACGTACTTTCTTCTACATTCCATATTCATTTATCAACACCAACCGCCAATTTTGCTCGGTTCACTGAACTGCAGTATTGTACTTGACCGTTCGTTTTACATGGACTGTCGTCGTCATAGCTTTGACACTCTTTGCGCCTCCAGTGTGTTAGTCTATCTGTCATCGCCATCGCCAGCTCCTATCGTAGTTTCTTAATTCACTAGACGATATCGTCTACTTTGGCCTGATTGCACGGTTTTATTGTTTCCTGTCTCTCGTTGATACCGCTTTTGTCATAGTCTGCAGTTTTTGTATCATTCTCGTGTAGCCCTATATGTCTGACGCGTATGACATTGTAGACAGTATGTAGGCTACATAGTTTTTCTTATTGTTCATAATATTGTTCATCTTTTCCCGAAATATTTGTCAGTCCCGAACTCATTAGACTGACATTCTGACAGAGTATACTATAATTAATTAATTTTTACTCGAACATTTCACTTCACTCACATATGTCAGATTCTAGCAATTAGTTTTCTCGTCCAGTTAGTTCAGCCTTAAGAACTTTGTCTATTTTCAGACCAATATTTAACGCTTGATTGGTTGAGATCATTAACAAATTTGCCTAAATAACTCTCTCCATCCCGATTGTTTTCACTAAGTAATAATATATCACATTCAGATTCGTAGGGTACAGAGCTGTTCGTTCCATTGTAATTTTTATGTTTCCCATTTCCCATTTACCTGAGCTGAGGATGATTATGATTCCCTTCAACAATGCTGAGGCCAACTTCCTCCGTGCGCTTTCTTTTCCTATAGGTGTTTTATCTGATAAGTGTGTACTTGAACTGTTTGGGTTTTATATATTGCGGATAGATTCTCCAAATATCATTTTACTATCCGTTGATCTTCTAGAGCTTTCATGTGGCAGGAACGAAGCCAAAATTTTGTTTGAGAAGGGGGTCCAATTGGATTGGAGGCGTGGAATCAGAGAGATTCCGGAATGTTTCCTTTCAGAAAGATGGGGGAAGAGGATCCAGATTTTCCGCCAGAGCAAGATAGAGACATGAGGAACCTAAAGTCGGGTTTTTCGACATCCTAGAACCCTGAAATTAAAGAAACAGAGAAAACAGAATCACGTTCAAAAAAAACTTAGTCGTTTTCTATTTTTTCAGATTTGTGAATAATGCGAGTACCGTATTAAAATTTGAATATATCTTACTCAGTCTCTGTAATCTACAACATAATTCCTAGTATAAAAGTCTTATAAGCATGTTACAGTGTTAAATCATAATTTTTTGTCATTTGAAATACAAAAGTTCAACCGACCTCATGCTTATAAATTTTACTTCTTGAGAACAAAATTTGGCTAGTGGCACCCTGTAGGTTTATCGTGAAATATCATTAAAATAATGTAGCGTATATAGTATAAGTATGATTATCCTGAGTTCCATCTTTTTATGAACGATACTGACTGTATATTATAAGACTAGGTGTTATAATAACTTTCGGCTTTTCTATTTTTTCAGGGGGAGGAGTATGTACCAATTGGACCTCCCCCTGGCTACGTCCCTGCATTATGGGTTTTGGGAAGACTAAACCAAAAGGTTTCCTTCAATAAATTCCATGCAACGCTGTTTTCCATGTCCACTAAACTTTGTTGTAATAAATTTAATTGTGCTGTATATGCGCTTGATAAAACATTTACTGAGTGTAAATTATCTGTTATGTTGCTCAGTGAGAGTCTTACTACTTGGTTCAAGGATATGGGTAATGAATTAGATGTTTAGTTTAAAAGACCATTAACAGGGGCGTATTACGGGGGGGACCCCCGAAGGGTTAAAATCGTTGATAGGGAATTTTGTTAATCTCTTAATTTTTAGGTTATTTTTTAATTATTTTTCCTCCTACGTACCTAATATAGTAGTAAATCTTTATTAAGTGTACAAAGAGACTTACAGTACAGCATTTGCATATACGTTTGAAATATGAAATACAGGAAAATTAATTCTGTGACCCCGGAAGAAGTTGTCAATGAAGTGGCAAAAAAATTAAGGCGAATTGAACTTTAAAACGTGTATAAGCAGTGTATATTTTTGTGTGTATAAAATTTTCTTGGTTTACTTTTATTTTTATGAAAACTGTAGTTATCATTTTTACTTCCATATTCCTTAAGGAATGGAAGTATGGTGATGGCAAAAAAAATCGTGTTCGAGATTATTGCAGATTCTGATTGTACTACACTCAAAACATGAAAAAAAGTCGTTTTCCGAAAAGTGTCTGTGTGTGTGTCTGTCTGTCTGTCTGTCTGTATATTTTTTTTCTATGGCAAACGATAACTGCCGCAAATTCAAACAGAATCAAATAATTTTTTGCATACAGCCCTGATTTGTAGAGTACTCACGACCTATTGTTTTTGGTGAAGATCGGTTGAGGGAAAGGGGTAGTTTACCTGCAACGGTTTTTTTTTTATCAAGGGAAATTTTTTTTTTTGGCAAACGATAACAGCCGCAAATTCAAACAGAATTGAATAATGTTTCGTATACAGCCCTGAATTGTAGAGTTCTCAAGACCTATTGTTTTTGGTGAAGATCGGTTAAGGGAAAGGTGTAGTTTACCTGTAACGTTTTATGTTTTAACAAGGGTATTTCCTATGGCAAACGATAACAGCCGCAAATTCAAATAGAATCAAAAGATTATTGCATACAGCCCTAAGTTGCAGAGTTCTCAAGACCTATTGTTTTTGGTGAAGATCGGTTGAGGGAAAGGGGTAGTTTACCTGCAACGTTTTTTTAACAAGGGTATTTTCTATGGCAAACGATAACAGCCGCAAATTCAAACAGAATCAAATAATGTTTTGCATACAGCCCTAATTTGTAGAGTACTCAAGTCCTATTGTTTTTGGTGAAGATCGGTTAACGGGAAAGGGTAGTTTACCTGCAACGTTTTTTTGTCAAGCGTATTTTCTATGGCAAACGATAACAGCCGCAAATTCAAACAGAATCAAATAATTTTTTGCATACGTCCCTGAATTGTAGAGGTCTCAAGGACTTTCGATTTTAGTGAAGATCGGTTAAGGGGAAGGGGTAGTTTACCAGCAACCTTTTACGTTTTAACAAGAGTAAAGGACTTGAAAATTTATTTACAATGGTAATTGTTAAAAATAAAATAATTTTGTTGCCAGGCAATAAAATTATAATTTTTTCATTTTAATGTAATATAATATTTTTCATTTAATACAGCAATAAAAAGGCAGGTAAGACACACACACACACAATTCACGTTATTTCTGGCCTCACTCATGTTTATTTTCTTACATTTGCACGCTTTTTAAATGGAAAGTGCCGAAACCCACACCAACATAACGCGTGCAAGCCGAAAAAATGGACATCAATTTGCTTACTGGCGAAGCTAGTAGTTAATGAATGGGTAGGCAAAAATCTTATCTTAAATTTTTTTTAAGGAATCACTAAAAGGACGGTGGTTCAAATCGGACGCTGAGGTAGAGTTTGCTGTAACCGAATGGTTTCACAAACAGCCGTAAGAATTTTACTAGCAGGGAATCTACAGGTTAGCGCAACAGTAGAACTCATGTCTTAATGTTATTGGAGACTTCTTTTAAAATCGTTGAATAAAAAATGCTTTACAGCTCTATACGTGTTTCTATTGAACAATCCTTGTATTAGTCATACACAATAACACAACTGATTGAACTTCAAATTTTTAAACTTGATTAGTTTCTATATATATGTTTAATGTTACAAATAATTCAAATAACAATCTTGATCATCTGTTAGTTCAGCGGAATAACAGTGACACTTTTAATAACCGCATAAAATAAACACTTAGAAACAACACAGGCGCTTTAACTTAACTGTTTGGACCACAGAAGTGAGGCATGCCTCAACGCTCTATGTGTACAGCGCGGGACAATCCCCCCTCCCTACACTTCCCTATCACACCACTACATTGCTTACATACGATGTATACAAAAAACGCTGAGGCAGTTCAGGTTGCCTCATTCGCTTTAAACGAACTATGCCGAATCTCACCTGTCACCATCTAGCGGTCGCTCAATAAAGCACGTTTCGGTTTAATAAATTTGACAGTCGCAGTAACAATGTATAATCTTTACGTTATGTAGTTCATACGTATTTATAATTTTTATTCTACAGAATTTTTTAGGGTAGGCATTGCCTCAATTGCCTCCATGTAACTTCGCCACTGATATATATGTGTACAACGTTATCGGCAACAAAGAAGTAGTTTTTGTTAAAATTCCTTCCCGGGATATTTGGCCGTAGTCCAATGTTTTCTACAAAACCAGACATTTCGGCAATGCCATCGACTTCCATCATCAGTGAAAATCGAGTGCGATAACGTGAGGTGGTATACGTTAGTGACCGCAGTACTGTTGTTAAGGCTGAAGCAGTAAGTAGAAAGAAGGTGTTTCTATGGTAATATTTCATTTCGAAAATGATTTTAAATGTAAATCTTAGAATATGGAAGTCATGTATGGTTCTCCATACCGATATTTAAAAGTAAACTGTCAATAAGTATCTTGTAAACAATGTTTCAACGGCACGTATTTTTATTGTGTTTTTACCATTTACTTTAATGGAGTTAATTTCAGGATGTTATCACACGTTTTTCATTCACTTTGAAGATCATAATATTTATTATTCTTAATATGTTTTTCCTTTTATATAAAACCTACACGACCGGACCCCACTCCCCTCAAGGCCAAATTCTAGATACGCCACTGACCAATAATGGTCTTTTTTTTACTACAGATCGAAAATAACCTATTGCTTCTAAAAGAATATTCCAAATATGTTGTATTTCTAGGTCATAATATTGTACCTCTAAAGTAAGAAGAAAATATGAATATGTTTATGCTGAAACCTATATTAAATTAAAAACTTATTTGACTTTTTCTAATTGTCTTTAAAATGTATAGTGAATCGGTCGGCGTATAGGCCTACACGTAAACACGTGCTATAACCTAAACCCTACTTTACATTACGTTACAAGTAACGGTGAGGCGTTCCTACACAACACCAAACGTCGTTATTGTCTCCGTATAACGCACAAATGAATTACTTTGTGTAGCATAAACTGAACATTTACATAGTAAAGTGGTTAATTTTAGCATAACTTGAGTATATACCCGTGCGGGTGTGTGTGTGTGTGTGTGGCGTCAGCTACGCAAGCAGTACCTAACGCACACTACTCATCTCACGTCATTAAAAACACTACTAACAGCTGTTTAAGCGGGAGATCTGAGCCAGTACGTCTACTGTCACCGTACAGAACTAGTGTGTGTGCGCGTCTGTGCGTTTTGTTTAACAAATATGATATACTTCACTGTCCGCTGTGATGCTACCGTAATAATTGTTTTACATTTTACATGATACGTAAAGTTGGAGCTCGCATTACTTGCTTAACGCTTAGTTTTTACTAATTGAAAATTTTGTTTTTCTGTGCGATTTAGTCAAGTGTAAGTGTCTAGAGAAACGCGCACACTTCAGATTAGTATTAGCAGTATGAATATTATTACATATTATTACAATATTATTATTATTATCATCATCATCATCATAACAATATCATTACAACAGGTACGACCATGTCTATAATGTAATTTGTCAATAAGCGGATCGAACATGTGGTCAGTTTACTTCGCACTTAACAGAGTACACTTAATAGGATATTGTCAAGTTTCAATAATTAGAGATACGTATTTATTAATGCGTAATACATTCACGAACATATTGATTAACGAAATTATCTCGGTTCGTTATTGTTACAAAAAAATTATCTCCTTTACGTCGCACAACCATTCTACTGTACGAAATTATTATTATTAGTTTTTTAATTATAATCAAATGAATATATTCTAAGGTTACATTTAGGCCTACTATATTCTGAAATATTAAAATCGGTTACGTTAACGTTAGCGCTGTTTGACTGTTCAATTGAAAATTCAGTCGAAATTTCGGTCGTCAATTAGGAGTTAATCAACAGATCTAATTATGCCAACGGACAAGGCGACACGTGGTACTTTAATTTGTATGGTTTTATATAAATATTTGTTTAAGAACACATAAAGCACTCAAACATACAATGTAACTGACAGCACCATATTGCCTTAAACAATAGAACACATGTCGCCGCGCGCTAACATTTCATGTAAATACTATTACATTAATACTTAAGGTTAATTAACAAGTTACAATAGGCTTAATACTGTTACGGTTATTGTTACGTGGGGCCGATCTCATACTCACAGGTTACATACATTTAATTTTATAAATCGATTTATAAAGGCGTAACCGACCATACAGTCTATATCACGATACTGTGGTTTGTGGTTAAATGTTGACATAACGTTGCCACTTCTGCAGAGTCCATCTCCAAGCGGTTCACTGATTTTCCTTTCCAATTTTCTGTACATTACCTACCATCTTGTCTTATTTCCGAATCTCTTAACAAGTAACAGTAAAGTTTCTCAATGTTAAAGTTGTTGGTCATGCTGCGTTATTACGGTGTAACGGTGTAAGTCGACGCTGAAATCTTCAGCGTTTAATTTTTTTGTACAGAGCTTTCGTTTAACGTCTTTGGTCATGGTATGACTCCTGATGCTTTCTCTTTGTTACTTATCCAGTAACGTTTAAAGTTTGGCTTTGTTTTGTTGTTACCTTTTTATCATCCTCTGAATATTTTGGATACAAAGAAGCAATAAAGAGACCTAACTGAAAACGATTTCCAAGACGCACGACTCACTGTGTGAACAGTCGAAACTAAAATCTCAAAAAAAATGCATCGTAGTAACAAAATCTAAGTTACGTACTCACAATTGCCTGTAGTCGGAATTTCTTGTTTACGTTTTCTAATTAAGGCGTAGGCAGTGCAAAACATTCTGCGTGAACAGAAAGCAGTGGTGCGCGTGGGCTGACACACGAGGAGGCCTTCACACGTGCCGCCGGCTAACGTACTCGTATAATATTTTGGAAACGTCTGCTACTGTATTGCGCGTATTTGTATACAGCTAGTAAGTTATGTCTTTACTTGTGAAAAGCGCTTCTTATACTGTACTGTTGGCGTTCTGAAGAAGAGCTGAAAGTTATATAGTGTACACACACACACACATACATATTAATATATAGTTTATATACATACTAACTTTAATTAATCGTTGGAAAAACACAAACACCCAACAAGTTTTTGGTTAATAACCAAATGAGTTTGCGGAAAGTGTAATGTCTCCTAAGTGAATGTGACATTTTACTGCTGTTCACTAAAGGTTATATTGAACTATAGCCTTTGCTATAAAAAAGATTAGAACCTAAACATCATTATTTACTAATATCGACTTTTTCTTTACATTATACTAATGATACTAACAAATTCTCAAAACACGTATAGACACAGTTCTATAAGTACGCTACATTTTTAATTTAAGTGTATACGGTATATAGGCTACACCACTATTGGTTCTTTCGGTAGTCAAGAATATCAAAGTTCAGAAAAATATTTTGAAATCATTGCCGTAAATGACTCCAAACATTATATGAGTTAACAAAATAAATGACTTTTTATTTTAATTTCTTCTAGAAACTGGTACATCGTTTAACAAAACCAATGGATGTCGAATCATACAAACAGTTTTTGTTAATAATTTTATTAATTTTTCATAATCATTATAATTTTGACTACGTATGTCGTGTAGATTGCTGTACCGTATGTAATCAATTTTGATTTTCACCGCTTTATGTTTATATATATCTACATAAATTGTCACTCGATACCGAACTGTAACAGTGGAATTAATAATTATTATTAAACCCTGCTATTACTGAACGAGAAGTGTGATTTATCAAAAATCACACTTGTACAAATACTTATTACGCACTTTTATTCCTAGGAAGGGGGGGGGGGAATGCCTACCCACCATCATGAGTGTGTGGAGCTTCCATACACTAAAACCCGACCTTCTTTGTCCTTGCAAGAATCACTAAGTTCCCACAGTGCTGCATGGTGTTCTACTTCCTTCCCCATTTATACGCTGTCCAGGCAGTGAAGGCGGCTGGAGGGTTAGGAGACCCTTGGCTCACGCACGCACACTGGCAGGCCGCCTAACAATAGACGGGGGACGGCACTTGACCTGTGCTTCTGTCTTTTTAAATACAGTTTACTATAATAAATTAAATTTTGTTATTCTGCTTAATCTTATAGTTTTGGTCGTTCCATTTAATTCAGACTGTGATTTCATTTAAAATAAGTCCAAATACGAAGTTTGTACGACGATTTTCAAATGTTTTACTCTTATTTGTTTATTTTGAAATATTGTGATTGCTAAACTTCTGAGAATTATTTACGCGACTGTTATTAAAAAAATGTTATTATTAAAAACTAAGATTCTGATCATTTAATTTACTTTTCAACTATTTTTCTGATACACTCCCTTTGGATGCCAGAAGCCGGTTAAATGGCCCTATGGTTCATTGTTGGAACTGCTAGCGGCCGATTAAATCGGCCCGTCAAATGACACTGAGAACTGCCAGCGGCCGATCTCGCTGGCTTTTTGTATATTCATCGTAGCGGATGCATTACTTTTAGTATATTTTTATACTACACGTCAAATTAATTCTAAATAGTTAGGCTACTTTACTATTTTTATACAAGGCTTTAAACTCGAGCTCAAAATTCAACTAAGTATATACTCGGAATTTTAAAATTAACTTTCTCTCTGCGTTCAAAACTCTGATGCTTATTTTGCAGGCTTGAGACTGCCGATGGCCGTATTAAAAG
Source organism: Magicicada septendecula (assembly GCA_034769895.1). Taxonomy (NCBI): domain Eukaryota; kingdom Metazoa; phylum Arthropoda; class Insecta; order Hemiptera; family Cicadidae; genus Magicicada; species Magicicada septendecula. The sequence goes on from CM068367.1 coordinate 402,601,289, forward strand.
TTATATACAAGTTTATCAATATTTACAAATTTACAACAATTAAAAATCAAAATTCTAATAAAATATTTACAAAATGTAGCAATTTTGTTGTTTTGCTAAATGTAGCTTGGGTTGAGTGCAACTTTATACTATAGGTGCACAACCAAAATCGTCTTCATCAGTGGTGTCGTCATATTCATCCTCATCGGAGTCATCAGGTGCTAAGTTTACAATCAGTTCCTGAACACTTGCTTCATTTAACCCCTCGTTCCTCCAGTCTTCATCAATCAACTTCTGTACATGGTCGACGTATTTAGTCCACATGTCGGAAGTAAAGTTGACAACAGATTCTCTAAATAGGTTTTCAATATCTGCCAGTTTAAAGGTTGTATTCCTTTCAAAAACAGTCGCATTCATGTCTTCATGGTAATCTCCTGTCTTCTTAGATTGGAACACAAAAGGGGGAGCGCTAATAATTAAGAGTAAATTTTTAATATATTTACATAGATACATATCACATTTCATTTTGTGTGTCTGTAAAACAATAATATATAATATTTTTATAATAAATAACATTTTTAAAAGTTCGTGCTAGTAAAAAGACAAACAATTATTTCGATAACGTATAACAACTATTATTTCATATATTGTTTATTTGAAATAAAAATATGAGGTTTGAAAATAATCTTTATATCTATATATTAAAATCTGTTACATATGTTGATTAATTTTTTCAGTATTATAACAATAAAGAGGTGGGTCGTCAATCTGCTCTTTATCGAGTATCACAATTGGTGAATCGGAAAAAAAAAATTAAAGGGAGTGTCACAGAAAAATAGTTGAAAAATAAATAAGATGATCAGTAACTTAGTTTTTAATAATCATCATTTTTAATAATAGTCGCTTAGATGGTGTTCTAAAGTTTAACAATAATTAACAATAGTTTAAAATAAACAAATAAATGTAAAACATTTGAATATCGCCATAAAAACTTCGTGTTTGGACTTATTTTAAATGAAATTACAGTCTGAATTCAATGGAACAATCAAAATTAAAAGTTTAAGCACGACAATAAAATTTAATTTATTGTAGTGGACTGTAACTAAAAAGACAGCAGCGCAGGTCAAAGGCCTGTCCCTGTCTATTGTTAGGCGGCCTGTCAGTGTGTGTGTGTGTGTGTGTGTGTGTGTGTGTGTGTGAGGGTCTCCTAACCCTCCAGCCGCCTTCACTGCTTGGACAGCGTATAAGCTTGACTTTCTCAACGTAAAGTGTCACTTCAGTCTAGTTTTCCTGTTTACTTAGCATCTTTTGAACGATGTTGTCTGGGGTAATGGGTCCCACTATGCCTTCTAGGTGATTATCTCATCTGTCCATTTGTTGAATATAAGAAAGTGTATGGTATGCGTGTCCTTTATTTCCTACACAGAGGGTACAATTTGGTGTAGCAGCCCCACCCACGTTGTGAAGATACGACTGAAAGGAAGAATAAAATTGTCTGTGTTCTCTTAGGAACTGTGTTGGATAATGTTCAATCTTTCCATATTTTCTAATTATCCTGGCGTTCAGATTCATGATGGTTTTTATTGTCCGTCCTCCTTTGGTTCCCTCTGACTAAGGGTCTTGTCATTTCTGCATTGCTAACATTCTTGATGTTCTTTATATGCTGGCCTTGTCTATGCTATTCATTCTGTCTCCTATATATTGCCTTTCTTCTGGCAGTAGGTCAATGGGGATCGTGCCTGAAATTGAAAATATCGCACCGTGTGAAACAAACAATGCTGTTCTTCTATACACTGAAATCATGAGGTTCTTATATTTCTTGTTTATCAATGAATCCGCCCAGATTTCTATTCCATTCAGTATGATTTATTGTGTGACAGCCATCACCACACGACTTTGGTCCTACAATGTTGGCCATCAATCTGCTTAATATGGTGGTAACATTCGCTGCTTTGTCTGTCTGGTGTCTTTTTGATGTTCCCAGTATGAGATTTTCTTAAGAACGGTAATTTAACAAATACAATTACTGACTCCAGTTATAAACAAATAAAATGTTAAATACTTTTAACTATCCATAACTAACACTGCTCTGATTACTTGTAAAATAACCCACGATTCGCCAACTAACTCACTGCAGTCGACTACGATATGTAAGGCTAGCGAAGGTCACTTGTAACGCAGTGAAGGCTAGAAAGTTACAAACACTTCTCCGTATGACTATACCCTGATTAACGAAAGAAAGTGACTGGCGGAGCGGCCGCGCGGCGACCGAGTTTGTAGTAAAAACATTCCACTTTATAACCTCGTGGAAACGTAAAATACAGGGCGAGAAATGTCTAATGAACTGTATTTTAATCATCAATTAAAGACGTTTTTAACAAACTTTTCTAATTTTTAAAATCTCTTTTCAATAAATTTACATTGTGAGTTAAAGAAAAAAATACACGAATTTGAATTAAAAAATTAGGGTTTATCGTTTTTATTACGTAAGAACTCAGAGGTTAAGCATCGGAAAAAAATTTCTTGTAGACAAATGGTAGTCCACCTTCTTTAGTACAATATATCAAAAATTGAGATTCCTACGATTAATATTAACGACGTTATTAATTTTTTCCGAATGTACTGTTAACTCCGTTATTAATAATTTTTTTCATTGTGTTTTTTCACAATAAACATAACAAAATTGTATTCATCAATACAAAGTGGTATGTAACCTTCAAATATTACGAAATATAACCGCAATCAGTTAATATAGGAAAATTAGAACTAACATCGATCAACGGCGCGCGATCGAGTCAAGGTACAGTAACAGCCCAAAGAAAGTGGTGCATACGCTCACGGCTCACACATTGACACATAGCCAACTTACTACGAGTCACCAATCTCTCATAAGTATATACTTAGTTATCTGTCTACTTATTTAATCTAATCTTCTACCTGGAGATCTGTCAAAAACGTACATCTGACCAGACTTTTGTGGTTTAGTTGAACTACATGCTTTTTATAACAGTCTTGAATGATTGTTTATTACTCTTTTGCGGTACGGTATTTATTGTTTTCTTGTTAATAAACTGTTTTTGTTTTGTGATCAGCTTTAATACTACTAATTGAAGTGCAATGTAATTACTGGGAAATTGTTAATGCCATTCAAATTTCTCAATAACTAATTATTTAACTATGAAATATAGTTTACAGTTTAAAACTACCGAGCAAAGCTCGGTCTACCAGATATTGCATAATTATAACAGTATTTTACTGTTATAATGTAATTGAAATGTAAAAACAATTAGTAAATTACTTGTTATTAGCATTGACAAATAAATAATAAATACAGTACGGTACTTACAAGTATTGTAGTGTTCTTCAGCTTTTATGGAATCCGCTCATAAAATATGTGTATAAATCATAAAAATACACTATTAAAACACTCTATAAAAAACACTTATAGCTGTGAGTTAGTAGTCTTCAAACGAAAGTTCTCTGATACCCTCCATTGGATCGTCATCACTATTATCATCTTCTGAACAATTATCATCCTCGGAGCTACTGCTGTCTTCCACGGATATAATCATTTCCTCCACAGCTTCTTCCATTAGTCCTTCGTTATTCCATGCATCGATAATAACTTTTTTGGTGTGGTCCACTACTTGCTCCCACCTCTCAGCAGTAATTCGATTAAATCCGTCTTTAGTCAGTCGTTCAACTTCTTTTAAAGTAAACATTTTGTTGTTTTCGGCAACATACCCCTTAACCTGAGCCCATATAAGCTCAATGGTGTTAAGATGGCAATGGTAAGGTGGTAGCCTTATCACTTTGTGACCTCTGCTCTCTATCAATTCATCAACAAAATACCTTTTGTTCTGGGGCTTGTGCCATTTCACTAATTCCAAAAGTTCTGATTTTTTCAAGTCGGTTGTAGATTGAATATTTTTCCTATCCAGCCATGCAAGTATGTCAGCTTTTTTATCTTTGCTTGTGGGAGCTTTATCAATTTGCTTAGAATGGTAGGGAGCATTGTCCATGACTATTACTGCAGGCTCTTCTAGGTTATTTAGCAAAGTTTCAGAACACCAACCGAAGAATTTGTCGTGATCCATATCTTCATGGTAGTCACCGGTTTTTTTCGATTTAAATAGTAGAAGGGAATTTGGAACAAACCCTTTTGAAGAACCTGCATGACATATTATTAATCGTTCACCTTTCCCTATAGGTGTTAACATTGTCCCCTGAAGTGACTCATCAGTCCATCCTTGTTTCAAACAATGCCCAGCATTGACCCAGGTCTCATCGAGCCAAATTATATTATCGAAATTCTCGTCTTTGATTTGGCGAAGAAAACGACACCTCCAGGCAGCGACATCGCTTCTCTCCATAATCACTTTTCTGCCCGAAAATTTTCTCCACGTAAATCCTAAACCTTTTAGCACGTTTCTAAGCGAAGACAGACTGCCATTAAACAGCTCTTCATTTTCCAACGATGATAAAAGTTTTTTCAAAGTGGGATATTCTTTTCTTATGTAATATTGATATACATGTCTTCGTATAGCGTCTTCCTGAAAAGTGTCAAGTTTTGTCACAGTTTTCTCCCGTTTCCTCTGTTTGCCCGGAGTTGAAAGTTGGCTATTACTGTCATCTTGTATTTATTTCAATTCTTTTTCCTTGCAAACTCGCAGAACTGTATTTTTATGTATTTTCAGAGCATCTGCAGTTCGCTGTATTGCATTATTAACCGGAATCAAAGGACCTTTGTTCGCCTTTTCTCTATCAAAATATTCCCGCACTTTGCACACAATTTCTCTTGACTGTCCTTTCATAGGTACGCCTCGGCCCGAAGTTTGTCTTTTCTTTGGAGTTCGAGTCCTAGGTCTTCCCCTATGTTTCCTTGGTTCAGCCTCGTTACGTTGCTCCATGCTCAGCCACCGAATTATATTCACACAAAATAACTTTAAAACACGTCAATTTATAATGAAAGCACAAGAAACTAACACTTAAAATCAAGATAACCAACAACCGGACATCACTCAACCACCACATCAACTAAACTGAAAGCTGGAAATTTCCCTTACCCTTAGTGTGCATATAACGGTTCAGTTTTCCTGGAAGCGTGTGCTATTTGTAGACATAAAGGAGAGGCCGAGACGCTGTACGGGAATGACGGTAGCGCGCGAATAAAATGGGTCCAATAGGTTCTGACTGTACTTCCGCCGCAGAGCGCCACGCATTGCTCTCTGTGAAATTCACTTTATATATTAATCCATTGTAGTATTCCTATCACGTACAAGGTGTAAGTTGTATATGTCTTCTACATTTAGTTATCTAAAGAGAGCGTCACGCAAATCTCATTCGTGTACAACTTTTAACAACTGAGTTAACAGTACATTCGGAAAAAATTAATAACGTCGTTAATATTAATCGTAGGAATCTCAATTTTTGATATATTGTACTAAAGAAGATGGACTACCATTTGTCTACAAGAAATTTTTTTCCGATGCTTAACCTCTGAGTTCTTACGTAATAAAAACGATAAACCCTAATTTTTTAATTCAAATTCGTGTATTTTTTTCTTTAACTCACAATGTAAATTTATTGAAAAGAGATTTTAAAAATTAGAAAAGTTTGTTAAAAACGTCTTTAATTGATGATTAAAATACAGTTCATTAGACATTTCTCGCCCTGTATTTTACGTTTCCACGAGGTTATAAAGTGGAATGTTTTTACTACAAACTCGGTCGCCGCGCGGCCGCTCCGCCAGTCACTTTCTTTCGTTAATCAGGGTATAGACTGTTGGTCAATCTGTTTTCAAACTGATATTGTTGAACGCATTCACATATAAGTAACTATGCCGGTCGGATTTTCATTAAGTAATACTACAGCATCTGCAAACACTATACATTCGTACACGTAATGCGTTTTATTTGCTGGTTAATTTTTACATTCTTAATGGCTAGCTGGTCATGCTTGACCACAGGCTTCATAAAATAGTGATTGTTTCATATTCATAGTTGTTTACACTCACCATTACTGATGCAACCAACAACACGCTCGGTACAACGAGTTGTCCTGCTGTGACACTCTCCTCTCCTTAAGTGTGTTCATTCCGAAATGGTGAATCGTCTGTCAGACCTTGAGTTTCTGTTCTGATCATCTTGTTGCATCCTATAAACTACACAATTAACCTTCTTCCTGACAGCATAAGAGCCCTTCCAGCTTGTCTGGACCAACCCGGACGATGTTTTGAGTTATACCTGCTTTACTTTTTCTACAGTATTACTGAATCCATGCTGTCTTTTATTCTGTCATTGGTTGTCCGTGTTTTATAAGGAACTGTGTTAGATAATATTGAATCTTCTCATACTTTCTATTTATCCTGGCGTCCAAATTCTTCATGATATTCATCGTTGTAATCATCGTTCTCGCCATTTCTCCATTGTTATCATCCTTGATGTTCTTTGTATCCTGGCCTTATCTGTGGTATTCACTCTGTCTCCTATTTATTTCCTTTCTTCTACATTAATCTTTATCAGTCCTCGTTTCAGCCGATTCATTTCTCTCATTTGATTCTCTAATTCTGATAAATAATTATACGGTTCTCCGACCTGACTCTCAGATGAGCCGAACGTTAAGTTCCCAGGGAGATTAATCTCTTGTCTAAACATTTTTTTGCAGGAGCCATAACAGTCCTTTCGTATGCTACTTAGCCTACCTGTAAGTAATTAAGTATAATGGTATTCGCTGATTGAAGTCTGATTATTAACAGATGTTGCACCAGCGTCCAGTTGAATCTCTCCACCAAACTGTTACGTGAATAGCAGAGTGGAATTATTATACAGTTGGGCATCACAAGTACAAATGAATGGTGAAGGTTTTGTACCGATCCTAAGAACAAAGGAGAACGTCTACGTCCTGAATGGGGGCCCTGCTGTAGTTCTTAAGAGTTACTGGGCACAATGAGAGTCGCTGAATTTATAAAACTGATTACTGAGAAAGACGACATGCAGATGATAATACCGGAACATGTCCTATTTTTTGGAGGAATTTATAATGGACATATGGAGGCCATCGGAGCGTCAATATAATATTGACAAAATTAACTCTATCTTCACCCCTATATGGAGAAAAGATGTCGGATCTGTGAAGTGTATGGTGAAAGTAAGAAGTCACAAACTAGAAACGAGACAGTATAACGTTGGACTTCCGTTTGAAGGAACTGTATAGACACTGCTAGGCGCTTTCCAGTAGCGGATGACGGAAACCGGTACACTATAGTCGTCGGTGGAAGCTTATGCCATAAGAAATTAGTAAATCATTAGTGTGATTAAAATATTAGCAAACAACTTAGCTCCCGTTATGGAATTTTACTAAAAGCCATAGGCACGAAGGGCAGAATTTAGAATCGTTAGTGCTTCAAGAGTTACGTCACCTAGTGCATATTCAGACAACGCATATCCATCGCCACGTTGACAGAACGACAGGGAGATTCAACAGTGTCACTAACCGAAAGTTGTCGACGAAGATAGTGAACCGACGCGAATACTGTTTTTCTTAATGGCTTACAGTCAACAGTATACGGTACGTACACGGTACTCGCCCATGCTTGTGCATTCCACAATGTATAATGTAACTGTTTGCTCTCACATCGTGAGGTGATGAGTTAACATAACGTTCAGTATCACGTTACCCATTATCAAGCGTCGCCGAAACCAGATGTAAATCTGTTGATTTTGTTTGAAATTTTTGGTAGATCACCAAAACAAGTGGTTAGGAGTATTCAGTTTATACATTACATTTTGTTGGTTAGTAAAAATTAGAAGTCATTAATTTCATCTCCACATTTCATTTAGAGTTAAATACAAAAGAACTCTTTGATGTCGTTTCTTCTCATTTACTTCTTCGTACATCGCTCTGATATTATCATAAAAAGGAGTATTCCATTTTCTGTTTTTTCAAATATAATTTCTAATGAAAAATCATATTTCTGTCATTTTTAGTTTAATTTATATTAGTTAACAAATTTTATTTAATGTGCAACATTTTATTATCTGTATACAATAAGTTGGCGTCTGGGCCGGCGACTAAGTGTATACACTTAGCCCCAGGTAGTCGCCGGCCCAGACGCCAGCTTAGTGTATAGAGATAATAAGTTTCTAAAATTTATTCCCGTTCGAGTCAGAGCATTGATTCGCGAACTAATTCCACTAACCATTCGAAAGAGAGAGAGAGAGAGAGAGAGAGAGAGAGAGAGAGAGAGAGAGATTACGCTGCATCCCAAGGTTCAGGTGGACTCCCGCCGCAGGGACAAGGATAAAATTGAATTTTTAGTTTGGCCTGCTACCGGCCGAGTCATTCGGGAGAGCCTTAAGTGGTTTTTAACTTAGAACTAAATTTCCAGTGTTATTTAGTAAATTAATACTTAACTAATTAAGGTGATAATAAACTTTGTAGCACATTTTTTTTTTTTTTTTTTTTTTAGTTCAATGCATTGATTAACAGAGCTTGAAACGTCGAAGGTTGGGCTAGGTGCCGGTGGCTGAGCTATAATCTGAAATCATTACTTTCTTCACGGGGAGTGGATGGTCAGTCACTACCACGTAAAAGCTTCTCATAGGTAGGGTAGAGGTAGACGCCCATCTCCCGTACTGACTTGCAATTGTGAATTATCTTTCACTGCTGTGATAAAACTCACGAAGATTGAATTACCATTGTGATAGCAAAGTATAAGAGACAGCTGTTTGTCGGGTAGTGACTGAGAGAAGAGTGAACTGCCGCGTAATGGGATGGTGGTCAACCTGTGTAGAAAGTAATACCTCTCAAAGTATAGGTTACTGCAATACGCCATTTACACTTCACTTCTGTTTACATATGTTTTTGATCATAAAGTAATTATGAGGAAACTAAATGAATAAGTATTTCCTTCTTAGTCCGTTCTGTGGCTTCCTTATATAAAATTTAAAGATGTAAAAACAACACGTATCAGAATAGCTAATTAAACAACTAATTAACAATAGCGTGCGAAGTTCTTAAACACAAAAAACTAATTAACAATAGCGCGCGAAGTTCTTAAACACAAAAAACTAATTAACAGCAGCGGGCGAAGTTCTATTTTTGTGTGTTTAAATATGTGTTGTGTCTTAATGTGGTGACGACCTCCAACGAGTGAAACGCACCTGATGATGGAACTTAAGTTCTGAAACGCGTTGTTTTTACATCTTTAAATTTTATATAAGAAAGCCACAGGACGGTCTAAGAAGGTAATACTTTTCATTTAGTTTAGGCCTATTCTATTGTGGCTCGGATACGAATATGAAGTATTTCTAACTATGAGGATATGTAATTTACTTTCCAGAAGCACTACTGAAAATTGTTTGGAGATATTTACAAATCCTAATAGCATAAATGGGGCATGATAATCCAGTTGGTATGCTATAAACTAGAGTTCTCCAAGTGTTCCGGGTGCATTTATTAGCCCTAGGGCATCTCGCCTGAGATATAGCAGTCTCATTCTGAAGATAACCGCGGCACTCAAAGGAAGTTTTTCAGTCACACGTAGTGCCATGTAGCTGCGTTATTGGCACGTGTTTCTGTCTCACTAGAAAATATAGAAGGAGTAAACACACAAAAGTTTAACAGTTTATTGTCACATTCTTTCTAATATTGTTTGTTACACTCCTTCTTGCATAGTTATTAAGAAAAGTATTTATTGCTTTGTTCTTTCCCACACATGAGAATTTCCACGCTAAATTATAAATAACAAACAAAAGGCAAGCATAATCTATTTCGAACTTAAATAAATTTAATACAGAAAAAGTGTCCATCTTCCCACAACGCTTTTTATTTTACTAATGTGAATGCTTTTGAAGGACACATTTCTGAGTTTCATCACAACTGGTTTCTTCCTCGCTGCCACCGCTTTCCAGATTTAAAACGAATGGTATATTACCGTTCTCCACATCCCGTTGCAAATACTCCCTGTCTATTAAAGTGGTGTCTCATACATGACATATGTCATATTGAAGAGTGACATTCCGTTTTCTCATATCATTCCTTTTAAGCGCGCCTCTATAGGATTTCAGTTGCAATGGTAGGGAGACAATCTTAACATTTCGTGGCGTGCTGTTGTACAATTTCGTTAATAATGAACTCTATGTTAATATTTGAATAATTTACAACAAAACCGATTTAATGGGAAGCGGGTCACCGATCTTTAAATTGGTCTTTATATGTTACAATCTTGTGTTTTGCAATCGATAGAACGGTAACTAGCATTATCCACAACGATTTTTCTTGTTTGGCAAGAGATTCTTTAACAACGTACTTTAAACCACTTCTCAAAAACGTCGTAGTTTATTTCACCATGGGAATCGGTTTACAGTCACTAATGTTTTTGGAAGAGAGGTACAGACAATTAGGAACTCTGTCCTCACGACTTCCTGCGTGCAAAACCATAATTCCTTGACCGCGGTGGAACTTGGGTGCTCTTAAAAAACGAGAACAACTTCCATCATACCAGCACTTCTTAAGAACGTCATGCGTGTCGTACCAGGTCTCGTATTATCTCATATCCCGCAGCCTTCCGGCAATGGCCACTATTCAGTTTTTGTAAAAACTTGTACAACTCTCGACGAATTACTAGTATTACTACTAATTCCTGTCGCTCTTTGCAGAGCACAGAGCCTCGACGAAGCTACGCCAAAGGACTCTATTTTGGGCAAGGACTCTGAGCTCTCCAAAGAACTTCCCGCCTTTTCTGCTTCCATCTCGACAGTTCTCTTTCACGAGATTCTTGGTCTTGCTCGTCTTCTTCTTCCCTGAAGGTTCCAAAAGAAGGCTTGTCATTCAAATGTATTTTGGTTCTTCCGCAAGGTATGCCCAATCCACCTCCATTTTCTCCTCTTGAGCTGGGTGACAATGGATTCCTCGTTTGTCCTCCTCTAGAGATCTTCATTTGAAACAATATTTGGCTAGAAAATTTGAAGTATTTTCCTGAGACACCTATTGATGAAGACCTGCAGACACTTGGTAATTTCCATTGTGACTTTCCAAGTCTCGCTCCTATCCAACAAAACAGCTTTGACATTGGTCTTGAAGATGCATAGCTTTGTTTGCAGTTGATATTTCTCTCGATTTCCAAACTGGGTAGAGTTGTATAAAAACCGCATTTGCTTCGACAAATTACACCACACGTAAATATATCAGTTTACCAAACTTAAGTCATTTGTTTCTAAATTTCTGTGGTGTTTTGGGTCCTTTATTTAAAATTTTACTTATTACTTGCCTACATACTCCTACTGCCTTTTCAGTCTGCCCAATTGCCCCTTTATCATGTTTATCTTTAATATATTTGTAAACATTACAGATAATCTTCTGTGACTGATTAGATAAAGGTCCGAGTGATGATAATTCCCTCCGAGCACTACTAGTGCTACAGCTGTTTTTATTATTACCGTCAACATCACCATTATTATTACTATTATTAATATATCTGTTTACCACATTAACACTTTCTCAAGGTCTCCCCATCACGTAAAAATATTAACTTGCTAATACTAAATATTAAACAATATGTCACATGTAAACCCGAAATATCAAATAACTGCAAACAAAATCACTAAAATAGCAACGTCTGTCGTGCTTCCCAATCGGTGACAGGCAGCGTTGAGTCCACGTGGAGCTGTCAACTGTACAATCTGATTGGCGTGCACAGAAAGTAGAACACATTACGCGTGCCTCATGTATGATAATGGCGGCGACTGAAGCATAACCGTGTAGACCACATGCTTGTCTCTTGTCTCTCCTAAAGCTACTTCAGCGGTATTACACCAAGTGTTATTCTTATAACATATTTTAAGATTTATCGATTATACCTTAATGTGTTAAAGACAAAGTAAAGTTACTCGATTACAAAATATAAGTAAAGTTTGTAAGTAATAAACAAGTGTAACTGTACAGTACAACGCGCTGGTCTTGTTATCGCGTGTAAAATTATTTTATTAACCTTGTTGCTAATAATAATTAGACAGTGTTTACACAGAGCTGACAACACCTGCGACACGCTGTGCGCGCGCGGATTGTACCGACACTTTACTTTTTTCTCTAAGTATTTTAGTTATTGAGATTAATTACCTACTTATTTTCAGTGCAATACCTAACGCAATAATAAAAATAATCCTTTCAACAACCAATTCCGTCATTGCTTGTCAGTGTTTAAGAAAAAAAAAGACTAAAGTGCGTTTGCGTTAATGAAATGTATGGCCAGTGGTTACATACGTTAATAATAGTAATTACAATTTTAACACAACATTACATGTGCGAACGCCTCACAGGCCTCTTTGTTTATATATGACGTAGCAAGTTTTTGGGTACATGTGTGTATATGTGTGTTTCGATTACGGAACGAAACGAAACGTCGGCACTATGAAACTTTCATACACGGATGAACCCAAAAACCTGTTACGACAGTTACTTATTCACAACCCTTCGCACGATATATGTGTGTGTGTGTGTGTGTTTTGGTATGTTTTGTGTGCAGATACGTATAAATAATCAGATTTAATAATACTAAAATTCAGTTTATTGCCAAACTGGATATGGGAGGAGGGAGTGTGCGACTGCCAGTTTTCCTGCCTGCATAACGATTCAGTCTACACAAGTACAGTATTACAAACTATATACAGTGGAACTTGCTTATAACGAGATTCAAGGGACCGGGCAAAACCGGGTCTCTTGTTAAAACCGGGTGCATTGTTAAAACCGGGTGCTCGCTACATCCGAGTTGTCGACTCGCAAGCCTAAATTTTTAAATATCACTATAATATTGACGACTCGGAACACTAAGTTTTTTATAAGTAAAAACGTAAAGTTTTACCTTACAGCCTAAACCGGCTTTCACCTATAGAAGGCTTCATCAGAGGCTCATTTGAGCCTCTTCTTCAGCCTCTGATGAAGCCTTCTATAGGTGAAAGCCGGTTTAGGCTGTAAGGTAAAACTTTACGTTTTTACTTATAAAAAACTTAGTGTTCCGAGTCGTCAATATTATAGTGATATTTAGTTAAGTAACGGACACGTCATGGACAACGAAATCCAAGAACCTAAATTTTTATACCGTGATTATCGAACACACAACAAAAAAAGTCTACTATAGACGAGGCTTACCACAATAACATTTTTACTTGTTTTACATTCTACGCTTATAAGTGAAATTTATACTTTAAACATTTTTTTGACGCTGCTGAATATTGGCGTATAGTGCATTCGCGAAATATAGTAAAAGTAACTGTATGGTAAAAACTTACCAAAATCAACCGGCTATATGGCAAAAAACGCAAAATTTTCCATGCCACATGTACAATATTTATTACAAATTACAAGAAAATTCACTCTAATTTATTTGTCTTTTTGTCCTTCGTTCTAAATGGAATCGTCAAAATTATATTTCGCACACAGAACTTAATTAACCTTAAAAAAGTCATCTATTTTTGTTTGTTTAGTAATTTTTTATCTGTAGATATCAAAATAGTTTAGTAATGTATTTAAATATTCCACGAATTCATCACTTACATTATTAGTGTCACTAAATTGAGTTAATGATTTTTAAACGACTGTTTAAAATGCTGTAGGCCTACTGTAACGAACTTTTTTTAGGCCTTAACCCATGAACAAGCTGCGATAAAATGCTCGTTATAACCAAGTCTCTAATGCGTTCCTACTCGTTAAAAGCGAGTTTACTTATCATTACTAATTTACGAAACCAAACAAATCTCGTACTTTTGCTCGTTACATCCGAGTTCTCGTTATAAGCGAGCTCATTATTCGCCAATCCCACTGTATTTTCAACACACTAACAAATTCTAAACTAAGTCTTAGAAAATAATACACACATACACACACAAGCCAATTAAAGCTAATATTCAAAACATCGGAATATGTACAACTATAATGTTTCTTTATAATTGACCACGAGTTTAGACTAAGCCATACTATACATCGAGCTATCATGTACGCGTGTACTGTTAGGTATTGTAAAAGAAAGGAATGTAGACAACTTTTACTAATGACTAAATCAATTTCACATTTATATTTTATCGTATCATTTGTAATAATTTAGATATTCGTGATTAATAAGACAAAATATAATGTGGTCTAGATAAGTAGTTGTCCTTATATATTTTACAGCTGTTGTTAACATTACAATAATTTGTTTCAATAAACAAACAGAAGTGTGGTAATACAGTAAAGCTGGTTCAGCACATATAATAGAGTGTTCCAAATAGGACTACGTCTATTCGCAGTTCAAGTTCAAAGAAAACGTAACAAGTTAATGTTTTAAGAATATCCATAAGTGTATACTAATGTAATCGGAATGAAGTTAAGAAAAATTTGCGACAATAAATGACCAATGAAGCAAAGTTATTAGTGAAAAATGAGGTGATAAACAGTGCTACTTATTGATAATGTCAACGATTGATTTCGATGATGTACTGTCGCACATTGGCGAGAGAGGCAGGTACCAGCATGTTATGTACTACCTGTTGTGTATACCGGCCACGATACCTGCCGCGTTTCTGGCATTTAGTCAGGTGTTTGTGTCTGCCGCCCCCGAACACTGGTGCAAGGTGCCCGCCCTAGAAAACAAACAGTTTGGTAAGTACCGCCATTTATACTTAACGTATAAAATTAGTTCTTAATACTTGAAAATTAGTTTAAAATAAAATAAATAGTTTCTAGGACTCATTTGTTAACTCACCCACAACTGAGACCGTTATCCACTGTGGCACGATTTTGTCAAATCCTAAAAGCAAACAATGAAGTGTCGACTGACCGCTAAGTCGACCCCAATCTCTTTTCTTATTTTGTAGATAAAAATCTTCATTGTATTCGATGTGTGGCCAGTCACATTAGCTTCATACTTGCTGGGGACAACATATTCCTCTTGTGAATGAAAACTGTGAATTACTCTTGTGATATCGTCCGGGATCTAACAGTATGGTGATCTATTAATTATTTTGTTTTTCTTCCAATGCTCAGCAATCCAACAAAGGCCATAAATTCGACCTTGTGGTTTGAAAACATTATTGCCACACTTTTTTTTATAAATTTTATTTTAAAATCATGATTTTTTACACAGATGTTCCCAATCTGTATTTGGAAATCCACGTCCTATCGCCAGATCATATGAGTTAGAAAGCAATAGGTATCATTTTTGTCCTGCTGGAGAATCCTCGTGAGACAGCTTAATGGGAACGATATTCCAACTTAGGCCAACCACAATTTGTTTCTCGTACTGTCCCTGCCGTTGCTCCTGGACTCCCACTGCGTCCAGGTTTCAACATTCGAACTACTCGTTTTCCCCATACACTCAACCAACTATCGACGACTTTCAGCAGTAGAATATTTTTACTTATTAAACACCGTCCTGTTTATAGCCTACTTGATTCAATCACTATCAACCAGTTAGCCATATCAACTAAGAGTAAACTTTAATATGAAAAGAAGGTTAATTCAGGTTTACTTAATTAATATTTAAAAATTTTTTTTAATATATTCGCTTACAACCTGCTTACAGTATTTCGTGTTATACTTATTGAATTACTACTTTGATCAAACAGGAAGAACTGTCGATTAAGTGTTATTGGATTAGAAATAACAATCCAACAACATACAATAATAATCCAATTGTTTATACAATGCTGAAGTAAAATAGACATGAAGAGACATTGTGTCACAAAATAACAAATAGGCTAACAAGGTCAAGAAGTGCTTTACAATAATAAAGTCATAACAGATTAAAATGGTGTTTATCAGGCGACTTCAGTCTAAGTGTAGAAGAACAGAGAAGTATAGCGATTCCGTTCACAGTACTGCCGGATGGTAGACGGGAGTACGACAAGTGTTCCATGTACGATGTCAACCTAACGTCATGGCTAGGCTCGCAGAACATATCGAGAAACGGTAAACTGCCGTCTCCTGATCCAAAGTGGCCGCGCATTAAATGCATTCATGGCTGGAACTATGACAAGAAGGATTACGATAACACCTTGGTCACTGAGGTAAGCCAGCCTACACATATAAGTTGAAATAATTTAATTTCTGACAAGAATTATAATTTAGTGTGTGACAATAAATAATTAAACAAATTTCATGAGATTACGGCATTACCTGTTTTGTTATAAAGTATGAGATTTGAGTATTTACGAAAAGGAGAATCCAAGAATTACAGAAATCAAGTTCCTTTTTTATCACCACACTAGTGGAATAAAAATTCAAACTTGTTTAGTAAGAACCTGTTTAAATACAGTTTTTAACTATAATATTTAATACACAATGAAACAACAACAACAACAATAATAATAATAATAATAAGAAGAAGAAGAAGAAGAAGAATATTAAAACATCTACTAAATTATTATGTCAGACAATAACTTCAGTAATATTTAGTTTTTCATTCAAAATCGAGATAGCGTGGAACAAATTGAAGCGGTCATTGTGTTTGACATATTAATTGGTACACAGTTTGTTTGTAATAAATTGTAGCAAATAACTGTAAACAATAATATTATACCGGAGATTTCATTGATAAAAAAATTGAGCGTATGAAAAACTTATCATAAAGTGGTTCGGATGTAGTGTTCTAAATAACTGTTAATAAGTGTTATGAAATTAGAAAATTATCACCATATAAACCGTACTCATTCACCTGTTCAGTTCACCGAGGTGACATAACCATTTTGTAGTGGTAAAAAAGACACATAAAAAGTATTTTCACTATGTGCTTTTAGAAAAAAAGGAGTGGCAAAACTGTCACGACAAATAGGAGAATTTTGTTTCTTGTAAAATACCAAAGCATTAAAAAGCACTCGATTGTCAGCGCAAAATCATGTAAACACCGTATGTGCCTGTAATGGTATGAATAAAATATTCATAAACGCGCCCCTGTGTGTGTGTGTGTGTGTGTGTGTGTGTGTGTGTGTGTGTGTGTGTGTGTGTGTGAGAGAGAGAGAGAGAGAGAGAGAGAGAGAGAGAGAGAGAGAGAGAGAGAGAGAGCTCACGATAATAACCCTGTACTTAAAATAAATATAAATTTAACTTCTTAAATTATGAGATCCTTGTCTCATATTTGTAGTTGTACTGACTTGTCTCATTCATACTTGTGATTTTACTTTTTGTGCGAAGGTTAAAATAAGTTTAGTTTTTTCTGAATTATAATCTTTCCAACTTTAATATCTACTGTCTGATGTGGGTGCTGCAGAGCGTACTCTGAAAAACAAATTGCGTAGGTGTATTTCTGATGTAAGAGGACACTTTGTGATCAATACATATACATGTTTCACAGCAAAACCGGTTTTATCACAGCGTATTGATTTCATTTTGAGTCATATGCAAAGGACACGTTTAGCGCTTATTCACTGTTAACAAAATATTGTGGTGAAAAGTTTGACTGTCGTGCTGTGTGAAATTATGTAGAGTACAGTGGTCGCACACAATTAATGCAGATGTAGGAATTGATTCTGTAATTGTCAACAGTCGGCATAATTACTAGCCCATTATTCACAGCACATACTATATTCTAAGGTTATTTAAATATGGCGCTGGTCACGTGACCGGAGGTGAGTCAATTGAGTGGTTGGGGAGATTTAAAACTGTAGTACACCAATAAATATTTCGTACCCTACTGAAACTATGAAAGCGTACCGCATTTCCTAATTCCCGGAAAACTGTTGTTTCGTTTCATCACGCTTCACCTTTACGACGTTCGTGTTTTATTAAATTATTTGTGTAATAAGATTTATTTTCTTACTACCTGTTACCCGCGGCTTCGCACGCGAATATTTGACTTTTAATAAGTATTTTAATATAATTTTTATTGTCTATGTCTATATGGCGTTCTGTCAGCTCGTACAACAATTTTGTTCTCATTAGTCAAATTCTCTCCAAAGCTGTTTTCAGCACTTGTACTATTTTAACGTGTACTAATTATGTTGGTGCAACAGCCTTTGCAGATTTAAAGGTACCCGTTTATAAAGCCTTTGGAGATATTTATTAAGTACCTGTTAAATCAAAAACGCTAAATTCTTTATTTTAAGTGTTACTGTGTTAGAAGCATTGTATAACACATTAAACGTTATGTTTTCCTCAACCATGGCTTTTATTTTTTTCAGCAGTAAACTAAAAACCAAAAACCGTTGTCACCTAACCTCACAAATGAAAACAACACGTATTTTCGCTTTGCATTAAGTAATAGGACTATATTTACAATTAGTAGACTTCTTCTTTTCCACATCGTAATATATCGATACAATCACATGATAAAACATCGAAAATATACTACAGGAATGGATAAATGTACAGTTCCGATGCCGCTAAATAGCTTTTGTTTATTTACTTGTTACTATGGTTGGAGATTGTTACTTGTTATTAATTCTGGTCTCCATGGTGTTTTTGACATCTTTAGTAGTAGTATTTAATATAAATATATTTCATTATTTATTCATTGCATAATCAGAAATACGTATAAACATAAATTTTATAATCGTTTAAGACAATTACAAAACATATAGACGTTCTGTATACAAAATTTCAAAATATATCGATACAATCGCATATTAAAAACATTAAAAACTGCAGGAACTGATAAAGGTACAGTTCCGATGCCGCTAAATACCATTTGTTTATTTACTTGTTACTATGATAATTAATTCTGGTCTCCATGGTGATGCTGACATCTTTATACGTGTCAACGAAAAGGCATAATTAAAAGGGCCTAAATCGTGCGAACGGGGTAAAGTATCAAATTCCATGTTAGTGTTTTTCGCCTTGTGTCAAAGGTTATCTGTGCAAAATTTGGTGCCAATCAGTGTAACGGTGTGGATTTGTATTCAGTACCCATAAATCCTCAGACTTTGAGTTTTATGTATATAGATTGTACAAAATCGTACAATTGTCCGTGTCAGAGTATGAGATAAAACCACAGGTAGGCATATGCGTAAACAAATATTGCTGGGCTAGTAAGGTGTTGCGGTTATGGATAGATTAGTCAACTGACAACACTAAGTAGGCCTATTGTTTTAGTATACGCGTTGAATCGTCCACACTATTTCTCATTGTGTACGAACTAATGGGGCGTGTTTGACACATAAGTACAAAAGCAGCAATGACGCGATACGGTGACGGTGGACACAATATTGTTGACAGCGACAGGAAACAAACTGTCGCGACACTTAACTCTACAGTTTAAATGACACTGTTAATTATATAAATTAAAAGTTTGCAAACAAACCCACGATCTGCGAATATACGACGTTACGCGTTTAGCACAAAAGAGCGAGATAAAGTCGGTAACTTCAGAGTGTAAGTAGAAAGTAAAGTACGTAACTACTAATTTGATTACGTAACTCAGTTAACAACCGTTAACAGATGAATTTCTGAAGCACTTGGAATTAAATGATAGCTTTGTGAATGGCCATCAGTTATTGTTCTCCAAACATTTTAATTTTAATCGAGAATCTTAGGTTCATTTCTTGATCTCATCATATTTCTCTACGATTATGAACATTACAAAACAACAACAACAACAAAAGAACAGTTATAAACAGTGACCGTTCTGTAACATTTTAACATTCAAAATTAATAAATCAGTAATTACAAGATGAGATCGTTAGCGAAACTGGTCGCGCTTTCGATCCTTCAGACAGCAGGAAAGCAGTTAAAACTGTGGCTGCTTTCGGAAACAACGTTAGAAAGGATATTGAATTAAGATTTTAAAAATTATACTTTTGTAACTAGAAACTACAATCCTAGGTAGATATAATGTACTTACTTAGAGAACATCATCTGAATAAGATAATGTAGTTCATGTCGTCATGTAGGCCTAAGACTGCAAAAGTCATAACGTATACACTGAACTAATAACATGCGAAATCCGTTTGAGGATGGAATTTGCATTGCACGAATAGACTGGCAGCTGTAACAGATATAATAGGTAAACAAGATTCGAAAATACGGCTTCAGAACAGGCTAATGTAATAGAGTAAGTGAAACGGTCAGGTCAAACCAATTGTCAAACAACAAGACTTCGAATTATAATGTAATTCGATATCTGCAAAGTACAAATACAATGAAACAAGAATACGAGAGGTAACGCGTGGAAAGGCTTTTAAACGAATCAAGTGTGCAAGAAACGTGAAAATGAAGAATGAAAAACTTAAGAAGTATGAAAAACGCAAACCAAACCGTTTCACAAAGCAGATGAAGTTAAAGACTGCCTGAACACATGGCAGAATATTTTTGTTTGTTGTCAATAATTATTAATTTTACAATTTAGTTTGGCTAATTTAGAAAATGAACTATAACATTGTTTCGTAATAGGTTTAGATAATCTAAATCTGATCCTCAGTAGGCCGGATACCTGACAAACAGCACATCTGACCAAACGAAGCTAATATTTAAAGCATTTCTGAAGAAACGTTTAACATAAATAACTTCAGCATAACATTATAACAAAATAATATGCGGCAACAATATAAAAAATGTATTATCATATTTGTATTTCCATTGAGATTTAGAGCTACTTTACATTTAATCATCTTAATCTTACTCTACGCAGTTTCAGTATTTCATAATTTACACGCAAAGGAGTTTATTATCGTATTTGTAGCACCTCTTTTCCAGTTGCGAGCAGTTATCCGATTGCGTGGAGCAGCCAGTTATAGATTGAAGGAAAGGTCAAATGTCCTTATTGCTGCGATTACAGTTTAATTACCCAACATAAATTCCAAAGGAGAAACAAATTTGGGAAAGCTTACATTTTTTTAGAAAAAAATAATTTATAAAGAAGCAAACTAACACAAATTAATGCGAAATATGGTTCTTTCTTTATTGTTTTAAACCGAATAGGCAAAAACTCTCATTAAGTATTTAATATAAAACAATGAATATAATAAACGTGGCATTATAATTTGGCATTAGGCCTACATGTCTAAATATGGTCAAACTTAACATAAGAACGAATAAATAAACAATTTTCAGTATAAATAAAACTTTTACATTTCTCTGATGATGTTGAATAACAAAGGAGAACGAAATATACGAGTAGTTAGATGAATAAAGGAAAATAAATACTGCATAGGATCAAAGTTGTAATAAAATAAAATGTTTCGGCCGCTTGACTGGCCTGGGACTTCGTCAAATATTCGTTAAACATCCATTCGGTCGTCGTATTCAAGCGGCCGACATGAGATTTCTCAGGCACATGGCAAAAAGATAACTCTTCACGATCGCAAAAGGAATGTCGATGTACGGCAGGAGCTGAATATTATGAGTATACTTGTTAGAACTGCCCAATATCGGGTCCGGAACAAACCATTTTTGGTTCAATCCTGGTTGACGATCATGATGAATAAAGTATTTCTATGTTTACGAAGACGACAGACATAACTGAACTAAAAACAATAATTAATATATCGGTTTTTAAAAATTTTACATTATTTGGATCACAAATCAAGTTCTTTTTTAACTGAACGGTGCGTAAAAGAATTTCAAAAATTAAAACACAAGATGACTTTCTACTAACAGCAGCACAAATGAGATTGGCTCTTGCGACAATGCTGATCTCATGATAAACCACACACATTCTTCAGAGGTTTATCCTTCTTTTAAACTCACCGATAAAACTAAACAAAATTCTGGATTCCAACTGTTAATTATTTCATGTTTGACGATGTCTCTACCATTATAAAATTTTAAACAACGACAACGAAATGCTTCGATTCATCACGTACATATCCTAAACGCCGGCGAATCGTGAATATTCGTGCATTAGTCTACCTATCAAATCCGTGCAGCCTGTCCTACAGTGGTTTTCTTATTCGTTCAGCTTCAGTTGGCTACGCGCCCCTTACAGACTTTTTCACGTTATTTTAAATTTTCAATACTTGAATATTTTCAAAAGGGTTTAGAAATTATGTCCAGTTTGTATGAAATGTGTAACATACAAAGAGGTAATGTTCCTATTGCATTCCCCTTTCGCGTGTTCTCTCAACCTAATTTCAAACCTACGTTCTGATTCACCGACATATCTCGTATCATAACTCGTACAATTTATACGCTGTCCAGGCAGTGAAGGCGGCTGGAG
The DNA here is from genome assembly GCA_034769895.1 of Magicicada septendecula. Taxonomy (NCBI): domain Eukaryota; kingdom Metazoa; phylum Arthropoda; class Insecta; order Hemiptera; family Cicadidae; genus Magicicada; species Magicicada septendecula. The sequence continues at coordinate 402,623,391 of CM068367.1, forward strand.
GGTTAGGAGACCCTTGGCTCACGCACGCACACTGGCAGGCCGCCTAACAATAGACGGGGGACGGCACTTGACCTGTGCTTCTGTCTTTTTAAATACAGTTTACTATAATAAATTAAATTTTGTTATTCTGCTTAATCTTATAGTTTTGGTCGTTCCATTTAATTCAGACTGTGATTTCATTTAAAATAAGTCCAAATACGAAGTTTGTACGACGATTTTCAAATGTTTTACTCTTATTTGTTTATTTTGAAATATTGTGATTGCTAAACTTCTGAGAATTATTTACGCGACTGTTATTAAAAAAATGTTATTATTAAAAACTAAGATTCTGATCATTTAATTTACTTTTCAACTATTTTTCTGATACACCCCTTTGGATGCCAGAAGCCGGTTAAATGGCCCTATGGTTCATTGTTGGAACTGCTAGCGGCCGATTAAATCGGCCCGTCAAATGACACTGAGAACTGCCAGCGGCCGATCTCGCTGGCTTTTTGTATATTCATCGTAGCGGATGCATTACTTTTAGTATATTTTCATACTACACGTCAAATTAATTCTAAATAGTTAGGGTACTTTACTTTTTTTATACAAGGCTTTAAACTTGAGCTCAAAATTCAACTAAGTATATACTCGGAATTTTAAAATTAACTTTCTCTCTGCGTTCAAAGCTCTGATGCTTATTTTGCAGGCTTGAGACTGCCGATGGCCGCATTAAAAGTTATATACAAATTTATCAATATTTACAAATTTACAACAATTAAAAATCAAAATTCTAATAAAATATTTACAAAATGTAGCAATTTTGTTGTTTTGCTAAATGTAGCTTGGGTTGAGTGCAACTTTATACTATAGGTGCACAACCAAAATCGTCTTCATCAGTGGTGTCGTCATATTCATCCTCATCGGAGTCATCAGGTGCTAAGTTTACAATCAGTTCCTGAACACTTGCTTCATTTAACCCCTCGTTCCTCCAGTCTTCATCAATCAACTTCTGTACATGGTCGACGTATTTAGTCCACATGTCGGAAGTAAAGTTGACAACAGATTATCTAAATAGGTTTTCAATATCTGCCAGTTTAAAGGTTGTATTCCTAACCTTTACGTAATTTTTTAGATTCGCCCAAACCATTTCAATAGGGTTGTAATGACAGTGATAGGGCGGTAGACGAATTACTTTGAAACCCAACTCAGATGCTTTTTTATCGATCACATAGGTAGGCGTTGGTGGCTTATGTAATCGAACTAACGCATATAGTTCCACCTTAAGAAGGTTATCTGTGAAAGGGACACCTCGAGCTTTCAACCAGCTGATCATTTCCGCTTTTGTTGATGACGATGTCGGTGGTTTGTTTAGAATCCTGGAATGATACGGAGCATTGTCCATAACAATAGTTGCTCCTTGAGGAATGGATGGCAGTAATGTATCGAAGAACCATGATTCAAAAACAGTCGCATTCATGTCTTCATGGTAATCTCCTGTCTTCTTAGATTGGAACACAAAAGGGGGAGCGCTAATCCATCCGTTGGAGCCACCAGCATGACAGATGATCAATCGTTTGCCTTTACCCAAAGGGCCGCCGAGAGTTCCTTGGATAGTGCCATCAGTCCAACCAGTGTCCTTTCTCGTGTTTTCATTGATCCAGGTCTCGTCCAAAAATATAGTGTTTTTAATATTTACTTCAAGCATTTTTCTTAAGAAACGACACCTTAACAGGGCCACTGACGGCTTTTCCATGAGGATTTTTCTGCTGTTAAATTTCTTGTACTGAAATCCCATGTCTGATAATAGCGAGCTCAGTGAAGATTTTCCTCCCATATACAGTCCAGCTTCTTGAAGTGACACACAAAGTTGTCTGAGGGTAGGCGCTTCTTTTCGAGCATAGTAGCTCAATATGTGACGTCGAATAGCTCCTTTGTCGAAGTCATCCATGTCTGTTACTGGCCGCTTTCTCTTCAAACTTTTCTTCCGAGGAGTATGAATAATAATATTTTCCCTTTTGGTGCTGTTTAAGGTGTTATCTTGTTGATCGTCCTCAGCTGTGATTAAATCAATATCTTCAACTACACAGGGATCTTCTTGATTTTCCAAACTTTTTTTAATCTCTGCGTTGATACGTTGTATTGTTCTCAACGAAATGCCACAAGCATCTGCTGTTCTCTGCATTACTTTATTAGTATAAAAATATGAGGTTTGAAAATAATCTTTATATCTATATATTAAAATCTGTTACATATGTTGATTAATTTTTTCAGTATTATAACAATAAAGAGGTGGGTCGTCAATCTGCTCTTTATCGAGTATCACAATTGGTGAATCGGAAAAAAAAATTAAAGGGAGTGTCACAGAAAAATAGTTGAAAAATAAATAAGATGATCAGTAACTTAGTTTTTAATAATCATCATTTTTAATAATAGTCGCTTAGATGGTGTTCTAAAGTTTAACAATAATTAACAATAGTTTAAAATAAACAAATAAATGTAAAACATTTGAATATCGCCATAAAAACTTCGTGTTTGGACTTATTTTAAATGAAATTACAGTCTGAATTCAATGGAACAATCAAAATTAAAAGTTTAAGCACGACAATAAAATTTAATTTATTGTAGTGGACTGTAACTAAAAAGACAGCAGCGCAGGTCAAAGGCCTGTCCCTGTCTATTGTTAGGCGGCCTGTCAGTGTGTGTGTGTGTGTGTGTGTGTGAGGGTCTCCTAACCCTCCAGCCGCCTTCACTGCCTGGACAGCGTATAATTTACAGCTTAATTCATACACATCATTGCTATGTAATTTTGGTATTTCTTCTGTATTATTATTCTTAATATGGTCTAAAAATTGTTTTTGTCTTTTCTGTGCCATCAATTCGAAGCATTTTACTATTTTGTTACCGTGATACACTATGTATATACATGCCCAATACGTGTACGTGCCCCATGATTCTACGTACTTTTTTCTTGTCTTTCCTCTAACTTATGATCCCTTTCAATTTGTCCTACTGCTTTATCTATTATTCTCAGTTTATACTTATTAACTAAATTTTCTCTGTTCTTTTTAATTCTACGTTCTTACTTGTGTCATATAAACATTTAACTGCCCTATTACAAAAACTGTAATTGACGCTGCTATTTTAAAACCTACAAGATGATATGATTCCTCGAGTATAATTAAATCTGTATAGGCTAAGTTTTCTTCCGAAAGTCTATAGGTCTATATCAAATCTAAAACATTTAAACGATTTCCACATTAAAATCTAAATAATGTAATCCTGTTCCATTTATTTCTTGTTGGAATTTAATTTTCAGATTATCTTCCATTAATTTCGTATTTGTTACGTGGTTTGTTCAGTAGAAACACGTTTAGAGGCTGTAAAGCATTTTTTATTCAACCAGTTTAAAAGAAGTCTCCATTAACATTAAGGCATGAGTCCCACAATTGCACTGATCTGTAGATTCCCTGCTGGTAAAATTCTTGCGGCTGTTTGCGGAACCATTCGCTAACAGCAAACTCTACCTCAGCTTCCGATTTGAACCGCCGTCTTTTAGTGATTTCTTTAATGGGCCAAAAACATGATAATCGCACGGGGACTAGTCGGGACTGTAAGGTGGATGTTGTAAGACAGTCGACTAAGGAGATTTCCACCTTCATACGACCAAGGAGATCTTGAATCGTATGGGGTCGAGCATTATCATGCAGAAAAATTACATCATTTGTGAGCTTCCCGGGACGTTTATTCTTGTTGTTTTGATTGTTCATCTTCTTTTTTCACAGTATAACTTAATACAGAATATTGAAACTTTCACTTGTGAAACTTACTTGTTTTTTCTTCCCGTACGCGTTTCGGCGTGATGTGCGCCTTCGTCAGCAGTTTGAGACAGACTGCCAGAAACTCGTAACGGTTTTTATTTGGAAGGTTTAGTGGGGGTGGTGTGTGGTGGAAGGGGATTGGCGCGGGGATCTAAATTATTGTTAGTTTTATGTATAATTGTGTCAAAAAGTGTGTATGATTTATAGTGTAATTGGTCGTTAAGTATGCTGTTTGGTTGTGTTGTGTAGTGTTTGTATATTTCATATTGTTCTGCTGTGTTAAGTTTTCGACTTTTGGGTAAGTAGTGTAATATCTCAAGATTAGTATCTATGTTGGTGTAGCTGTGGTTTTTGTGTGTATGTGTGATGTGTGTGGCAAACGCGGAGTGTATATTGTTGTTGGATAAAGCTTTTAGATGTTCAGAGTAACGAGATGAAAAAGATCTTCCCGTCTGGCCTATATAGAAACTATTGCAATCATTACAATTTAATTTGTAAACACCTATTTTGTTGTATTTGTCTATGTCTGTGTTTGTATCATTGATGTGTTTTTTGATGGTATTGTTTGTTCTGTATGCTATTTTGTACTTGTGTTTCCTGAATGTGTTGGCGATTTTGTGTGTGTGGTTGAAGGCCGCATGTTTATGTTGTGTTGGATGGTTTGATGTGTTGTGTATAACCATGTCAGTTGTGATTGGTTTTCTGTATATTTTATACGTGTGTGTATTGTTAGTTTTGTTAATTGTTAGGTCCAGAAAATTTATACTATTGTTTTGTTCTATTTTCAGTGTAAATTTTAGTTTGTGGTGTATTGTGTTTATGTATTTGTGGAAGTTTTCGACCTGCCTTGTATTGCCATTGAATAAGAGTAATATATCATCCACATACCTGTGCCAATAAATGATTTTGTTGGTGTATTTGTTGTTGTTTATTATGTTTATTGACTAGTTCTATGTTGTTTTTGACAGAAGTATTGTTACTGAGATTAATGTTTTTTCTGATTATTTTGTCTAGGTGTTTTGCGATTTTGTGGGAGGGTGCTTGTGTGTTGTTTATTAAAGGTCTGATGGGAATGTTAGGTTTGTGTATTTTCGGTAAAGCATTTAGTTTTGGGGGGTTAGGTTTGATTTGTTTATAGTTCAATATTTGATTTAACAATACTTCTGTCAAAAACAACATAGAACTAGTCAAGAAAACCGAACACATCCACATCCCACACAATTCAACATTAGCATCTTTTGACATAATCAATTTATACACCAATGTACCCATTAAAGAAACCATACAAACACTAGAACATTTACTCAGACAAAACAACACGCCCGAAACACAAATACATGTGATCATCACACTTACCAAAATAATAACTGAACAAAGTACTTCACATACAACAACAATATATATACACAAACAGACGGTCTCCCGATGGGATCCCTCATATCTGGAATACTGGCTGAAATATTCATACACAACATAGAACAGAACCACATAATAAACAACAACAAATACACCAACAAAATCATTTATTGGCACAGGTATGTGGATGATATATTACTTTTATTCAATGGCAATATAAGGCAGGTCGAAAACTTCCACAAATACATAAACACAATACACCACAAACTAAAATTTACACTGGAAATAGAACAAAACAATAGTATAAATTTTCTGGACCTAACAATTAACAAAACTAACAATACACACACATATAAAATATACAGAAAACCAATCACAACTGACATGGTTATACACAACACATCAAACCATCCAACACAACATAAACATGCGGCCTTCAACCACACACACAAAATCGCCAACACATTCAGGAAACACAAGTACAAAATAGCATACAGAACAAACAATACCATCAAAAAACACATCAATGATACAAACACAGACATAGACAAATACAACAAAATAGGTGTTTACAAATTAAATTGTAATGATTGCAATAGTTTCTATATAGGCCAGACGGGAAGATCTTTTTCATCTCGTTACTCTGAACACCTAAAAGCTTTATCCAACAACAATATACACTCCGCGTTTGCCACACACATACACACAAAAACCACAGCTACACCAACATAGATACTAATCTTGAGATATTACACTACTTACCCAAAAGTCGAAAACTTAACACAGCAGAACAATATGAAATATACAAACACTACACAACACAACCAAACAGCATACTTAACGACCAATTACACTATAAATCATACACACTTTTTGACACAATTATACATAAAACTAACAATAATTTAGATCCCCGCGCCAATCCCCTTCCTCCACACACCACCCCCACTAAACCTTCCAAATAAAAACCGTTACGAGTTTCTGGCAGTCTGTCTCAAACTGCTGACGAAGGCGCACATCACGCCGAAACGCGTACGGGAAGAAAAAACAAGTAAGTTTCACAAGTGAAAGTTTCAATATTCTACATTAAGTTTATTCTTGATGTTGACCCGTAAGCGTTTTAAGCTGTCTGCATATCGGTAAGCGTTGATCTTGACATCAGGTTCTTTAAACTCTAAGAGCAGCACACCCTGATAATAAAAAAATACGGTCACCATTACTTTTCTTGCCGAAGGTTGGGACCGACATTTTTTCGTCTTCAGAGATTGTACATGCTTCCACTGCATACTCTGACGTTTGGATTCTGGTTCGTAGTGATAACACCAAGGCTCATCACCGGCAACAATTTGGTGAAGAAAGGCATTACCTTGTTGTTGATAGCGCTTGTTGTTGATCAAATGATAAGGCCTAACGCAAATATTTCTGCTCATCAGTAAGCAGTCGTGGAATCCACTGACCAGAAACTTTGTGATAGCCAAGACTATGAATGATGGAATGAACTGTTCCCACGCTGATGCTCAACACTTGAGAAAGTTCTCTAACTTTGATGAGCCTACTTGCGCGTAAAGCAGTTTCCAGCTGTCTCACATTTTCATCCGATGCTGCAACACGTGCAGGTCCGGGACGGTTCAAATCTTTAGTGGATTCTCTTCCTTGTTGAAATTTGTTGCACCATTCAACCACTGCCGTATGAGAATAACTATAGGCACCATATACAGCTTTCATTCTCGTATAAATTTCCATTGGCTGACGCCCCTCAGCGGCCAAAGCTGAATAACGGCACGCAGATTATCTTTGGACGGATTTTCTATCATAGATGCTATTTTTCAACCCAGTCACAAAGCTTAAAATATCGGTATGGAGAACCATACATGACTTCCATGTTCTAAGATTAATATTTAAAATCATATTCGAAATGAAATATTTCCATAGAAACTACGTCTTTCTACTTATTGCTTAAGCATTAACCACAGTACTGTGGTCACTAACGTATACCAGCTCACGTTTTCGCACTCGATTTTCACTGATGATGGCAGTCGATGCCACTGCCGAAAAGTCTGGTTTTGCAGAAAACATTGGACTACGGCTAAACAGCCCGGGAAGCAGTGTTAACAAAAAACTACTTCTTTGTTGCCGATAACGTAGTACACATATAAAAAATTCTCACCTCCATTTTCAACTATAATTTTTAATAATAGAAAATTACCCCCACCCCGTTCATTTATGAGAACTAACTTCTTCATTTATAGAGATTTCATCTGCGTTTCTACAGTGGATTACTTAGATGAGATGAGCTTCTTATCAGGATACTTTAATTTTAAAAATTAAGTACTTTACTCTTGTTAAATCATAAAATGTTCCTGGTAAACTACCCCTTTCTCTTAACCGATCTTCTCCAAAATCAACAGACCTTCCGTCCTCTACAATTCAGGGAAGCATGCAAAAAAATATTTGATTCTGTTTGAATGTGCGACAGTTATAGTTCGCCATGGAAACATTTCTCTTGTTACAACATAAAATGTTGCAGGTAAACTACCCCTTTCCCTTAACCGATCTTCACCAAAATCAATAGACCTTGAGCTCTCTGCAACTCAGGAAAGGGTGCAAAAACTTATTTGATTCTCATTGAATTTTCGGCAGTTGTCGTTCGTCATAAAAAAATTACCCTTTTTAAAACATAAAAAGTTGCTGATAAACTACCCCTTCCCTTAACCGATCTTCAACAAAATCAACAGACCTTGAGTTCTCTTTAGTTCAAAAAGGTATGCAAAAACCAAGTCGATTCTGTTTGAATTTACGGCAGTTATCGTTCGTCATATAAAAAATTACCCTTGTTATAACATAAAATGTTGCTGGTAAACTACCCCTTTCCCTTAACCGATCTTCACCAACACCAATAGGTATTGAGAACTCTACAATACAGGGCTGTATGCAAAACATCATTTGATTCTGTTTGAATTTGCGGCTGTTACCGTTTACTATAGAAAAAAATTACCCTTGATAAAAAACCGTTACAGGTAAACTACCCCTTTCCCTTAACCGATCTTCACCAAAAGCGACAGATCTTGGGTACTCTACAATTCATGCCTGTATGCAAACAATTATTTAATTCTGTTTGAATTTGCGGCTGTTATCGTTTGCCATATAAAACACCCTTGATAAAACATAAAACGTTGCTGGTAGACTACCCTATTCCATTAACCGATCTTCACCAAAAACAATAGGTCTTGAGAACTCTACAATTCAGGACTGTATGCAAAACATTAGTTGATTCTCTTTGAATTTACGGCAGTTATCGTTCGTCATAGAAAAAATACCCTTGTTAAAACACAAAACGTTGCAGGTAAACTACCCCTTCCCCTTAACCGATCTTCAACAAAATCAACAGACCTTGATTTCTGTATAATTCAAAAAGGTATGCAGGAGAGTAGTTGATTCTGTTTTAATGTACGGCAGTTATCGTTCGTCATAAAAAAAAATTACCCTTGATAAAACATAAAATGTTGCTGGTAAACAACCCTATTCCCTTAACCGATCTTCACCAAAACCAACAGGTCTTGAGAACTCTACATTTCAGGGCTGTATGCAAAATATTATATGATTCTGTTTGAATTTGCGGCTGTTATCGTTTGCCATATAAAATACCCTTGATAAAACAAAAAACGTGTCTGGTAAACTACCCCTTTTCCTTAACCGATCTTCACCAAAAACAATAGGTCTTTAGTACTCAACAAAACAGGGCTGTATGCAAAAACGTATTTGATTCTGTTTGAATTTGCGGCTCTTATCGTTTGCCATAGGTAATACCCTTTTAAAACATAAAACGTTGCAGGTAAACTACCCCTTTCCCTTAACCGATCTTCACCAACACCAATAGGTATTGAGACCTCTACAATACAGGGCTGTATGCAAAACATTATTTGATTATGTTTGAATTTGCGGCTGTTATCGTTTGCCATAGAAAATACCCTTGTTAAAACATAAAACGTTGCCGGTAAACTACCCCTTCCCCTTAACCGATCTTTACCAAAATCAATAGATCTTGAGAGCTCTACAATTCAGGGCTGTATGCGAAATATTATTTGATTCTGTTTGAATTTGCGGCTGTTATCGTTTGCCAAACAAAAAAAATTACCCTTGATAAAAAAAACCGTTGCAGGTAAACTACCCCTTTCCTTCAACCGATCTTCACCAAAAACAATAGGTCGCGAGTACTCTACAGATCAGGACTGTATGCAAAAAATTATTTGATTCAGTTTGAATTTGCGGCTGTTATCGTTTGCCATAGAAAAAAATCTATAGACACATAGACACACAGATAGACACACAGACACACACACAGACACTTTTCGAAAAACGACTTTTTTTCATGTTTTGAGTGTAGTACAATCAGAATCTGCAATAATCTCGAACACGATTTTTTTTGCCATCACCATACTTCCATTTCCTTAAGGAACATGGAAGTAAATATCGGTATGGAGAACCATACATGACTTCCATATTCTAAGATTTATATTTAAAATCATTTTCAGCCAAACAGCCAGGCTGTGTCTTACCTGCCTTTTTATTGCTGTATTAAATGAAAAATATTATATTACATTAATATGAAAAAATTATAATTTTATTGCCTGGCAACAAAATTATTTTATTTTTAACAATTACCATTGTTTCAAAAAGTTTAAATAAATTTTCAAGTACTTTACTCTTGTTAAAACGTAAAAGGTTGCTGGTAAACTACCCCTTCCCCTTAACCGATCTTCACCAAAATCGAAAGTCATTGAGACCTCTACAATTCAGGGACGCATGAAAAAAATTATTTGATTCTGTTTGAATTTGCGGCTGTTATCGTTTGCCATAGAAAATACGCTTGATAAAAAAACGTTGCTGGTAAACTACCCCTTCCCCTTAACCGATCTTCACCAAAAACAGTAGGTCTTGAGTACTCTACAAATCAGGGCTGTATGCAAAACATTATTTGATTCTGTTTGAATTTGCGGCTGTTATCGTTTGCCATAGAAAATACCCTTGTTAAAAAAACGTTGCTGGTAAACTACCCCTTTCCCTCAACCGATCTTCACCAAAAACAAAAGGTCTTGAGAACTCTACAATTTAGGGCGGCATGCAAATAATCTTTTGATTCTGTTTGAATTTGCGGCTGTTATCGTTTGCCATAGGAAATACCCTTGTTAAAACATAAAATGTTACAGGTAAACTACCCCTTTCCCTTAACCGATCTTCACAAAAATCAACAGATCTTGATAACTCTACAATTCAGGGCTGTATGCGAAACATTATTTGATTCTGTTTGAATTTGCGGCTGTTATCGTTTGCCAAACAAACAAAATTACCCTTGCTAAAAAAAAACCGTTGCAGGTAAACTACCCCTTTCCCTCAACCGATCTTCACCAAAAACAATAGGTCGCGAGTACTCTGTAAATCAGGGCTGTATGCAAAAAATTATTTGATTCTGTTTGAATTTGCGGCAGTTATCGTTTGCCATAGAAAAAAAATATACAGACAGACAGACAGACAGATAGACACACAGACACTTTTCGGAAAACGACTTTTTTCATGTTTTGAGTGTAGTAGAATCAGAATCTGCAATAATCTCGAACACGATTTTTTTTGCCATCACCATACTTCCATTCCTTAAGGAATATGGAAGTAAAAGAGCAAACTGCAAATATTTTTGACAGACGCGTCACTAGTGCTTAAACAGACAATATAAACAAATGAATTCCGTTGCCATGGCGACGAAGTCACGGCTGCGCACATCAAACATGTTTCTATTGAAAAATTCTGGTATTAATTTTTTTAATCGTATTCTTCAAATTGTTATTTGGTTTCGTTTAAAATAACCAGAATGTCGACCACATTATGTTATTCACATCTATCTTTATTTTACCTTTATATTATTATTACATTAGAAATATTTTTATGAATTATTCATGCATATTGTTACGAGGTCGTCGTATGGTACAGTGGAAAACTAAATACAAGACACCAATTAAGTCCCTAATCACCAGTTTTAATTATCACAGTTAAACAGTTCGTAATTAACAAGACAGTCTCTTACAACAAATGAAATAAAAATTATTCACACGCAATAAAATGCCAACTAATATAAAACACAATTGTCCCGCCCGATTATAAAACACAACACTTCACTAATAACCACTTGAACGCACACAGCATCGCCCGACAAATAACTGAACTGAGCGTCCTTGCGTACTTGTATTTATATCTCGCTGAGGTTCCAGAATATTCGCTAATAAGCGTCTAGTATAAAACACTAGAACTTAATTCATTGCGGAATTGACACAGTCTAGCAAATGCGCTGAGAATCACATACGCCACAACATTCAGCCTCTGAAACATTCGATAAACACGTAGATTGTTCTGTAATGGCGTAACATTTTCCCCTCCTTAAGCCTGTTCGTCCCGAACTGGCAAACCGTCTCTGAAGTAATACAATAAAACTTCTTTTATACGTTTCTCACTTATACGTTTTTCACACTTACTCGTTTTTTCTCTTAGGTCCCGGCAAAATTCCTATACTTTCCGTGTTATTTTATTTCAGTAATACGTTTTTGGTTTATTCGTTTTTTACACTTACACGATCAAATTTTTAAAAGTCCCTGGAGATACGAAACTTCATTTATACGTTTAAATATTTTTTCTTATTTACGTCGCATATATCACAAAATGCATATCATGTGAATGTTCGAATGCAAATATTTTGAACAGACTGTACATTTCTAAGGAATCGTCAATTAGTGCCGGTCGGCTGAGTTTGCAGTTGACGAGTACTCTTTGAGTAAGCTTTGATTCCTAGAAACGTACTGTATTTGTTCAATGCTCGTAAATCTCCATCGCTTCGTCGACATCAGTTTGTTATTGTTTCTATTATAGGTAACATCGTAAGTGGAAAATGAGTGGAAGGAAGAGGAAGTGCGTTATGGTCGCTGAGAAATTAAACATTTTGAAAGTAGTGAAGGAAAGCGGGAATAAGAAGCGAGTAGACATCGCCAAGGAGTTAGGGATTGCTCCGACGTTAAACTCAATCGTGGCTAAAGCAACCGAAATTGAAGAAAATGCTCGTGTGTTTGGTGTTTCTAGTAGTAAGCAAGCGAACATGTATTCAAGGCAGAAAATACGAACTCTTGGAAGACTGTCTGTTACAGTGGTTCCAGCAGCACACGGGCGGAAGGAATTCCTATCAGCGGGCCAGTCCTTTGCGAAAAAGGAAATGAATTGGCAGTCAGGTTCGGTGTTGAAGATTTTCATGCATCGACCGGGTGGCTACATACATTTAAGGTAAGGCATGGCATCGGCAGCAAAAGCGTGTGCGGTGAGAGTAAGAGTGTAGACGTTAATACAGTGCGTGAGTGGAAAGAAACCCGTTTGACGGAACTAACGTCTCAGTTTGATCCCAAAGACCTATTCAATGCCGATGAAACAGGCATTTTTTTTAATTTACTTACTGACCGCACAATGGCATTCAAAGGCGACAGCTGTCATGGTGGTAAGCGGAGTAAACAACGTGTAACAGTGTTGTGCGCAAACAGTGACGGAAATGAAAAACTGGTTCCCTTAACTGTCGGGAAATTTGCGAGGCCGCGGTGTTTTAAAAATGTTGCAACGCTTCCTATGAAATATGCTAACAACAATAAGTCGTGGATCACTACAAAAGTGTTTGAAGACTGGCTGCGAGGCGTCGATGCAAAAATGAGCGCAAAAGGTCGAAAAATTCTTCTGATTTCTTCATACCCTCCTGATACATCGTACCTAAAGAACGTAAGAGTTGAATTTTTCCCCGCAAATTGCACAACCGAACTGCAACCGCTGGACCTGGGGATAATCCGCAATTTTAAACTGTATTATAGCAAGATGCTGGTACAGCATGCCATCCTCTGTGTAGACGCTGGAAAGAAGGATGAAAAAAAAATTAACATTTTGCAGGTATAATTTCTTCGTGATTTTTATAACGTGTAACTAGTGGAAGCAATGCTGTACCATACGATTCTACGCGATGTTTTGCAGGTATTTCAAAAACGTATTGTTTCATAAATAAATAATAGATTGAAATGAAAAAAGTATCAGTTTGTTCAGAAAGATTAGAAGTTTTTACACTAGAGGAGGCGTATAGGATTCTTTTTCATTCCGCCATTATTTTCTACCGTGATTTTATGGGATTACTCTCAATCTTACAATTAATTTCTTGTGTACCAGGTATAGCCAATGCGATAAACCTCATGTAAATTACTTATAGGCGTAGGCCTATCTAAAGAAATTACAGTATAGGTCTATTAAAATTCTATTTTTGCTCAAATTTGTAACGGTTTGCTCTCTTCTAACAGGCAATGCATTACATCGCAACTGCATGGCACAGAGTATCGCAACTCACTGTCCGCAACTGCTTTCACAAAGCCGGATTCGGGAATAGTGAAACCTGTAGTAATGAAGATAGCTGTGATGTTCCCGTTGATGATGTGGAATGGGGCAAACTGGAAGGTCATGCGTCGTTTGACGACTATGTAAACATTAACGAAAATGTTGTTACCGCGGAAGCCATGACCATATCGGAGATTGCTGATGGCATCTCAGCAGGAAATGGACGAAGAAGAATATGATGATGATGAAGAAGCAACGCAGACCCCCTTGTGTTTTAGTGAAGTACTTAATGCCCTGGAGACAATTAAACGCTTTGTAACCCGCCGTAATGTATCCGACGAAATTATGTCAAGATTTGAGGGCACAGATTATTCTATACCCGCTGAAAATAAAAAACAAGGGAAGTTAACGGACATTTCTGGGAAATGATTGATTTTATATCTGTGTTTTTCTCTATATATACGTTAAGTTGTATAAATACCGATTGTATTATTCCAAATTGTAAATTATAGCCTACGTTATTTCTATTTAGTACTATATCATTTAATTATACTATTTGTGTTCTATTTCACTTATACGTTTTTCACACTTATACGTTTTTTCTTCGAAGTCCCCTGAAAAACGTACAAATGAAGCTTCAATGTACTTAGCCAAGCGATCTAGGTGGACGACCTTGAACGTTCGCTGTCCTTCCTGTTGAATCCGATAAACAACATCATTGATTCTTTTTTTCACAGTATAGGGTCCTTCCCAGTTAGTTTGCAACTTAGGTGAGCGACATTAGATTGTTCTGTAATTTCATAACAATATATTGGCCATTGCCACATTCACCGTCGGTGTTCTTGCACAAAGTACGTATTATTAAATCTGACTAAAATTAACTTAACTAGAAAATTTTAATATACCAGTTAGTTTATATTTTGTAGATGCTTGGATTATTCAAGATTCAAGCACAGAATTTTGACACCAATCTGGCATTGGAAATGTCCAGATGGCTGAGGGATATGGGAAGGGTGTGGTACCGCAGTCTAGAGTTGCCACGAGAGTCGGAAGGCATGCACGATGATGCTCTGTCCACTCCAGTGTTATGGAGTGTATAAAATTATTTCTAGTGTATCCAACTATTCCATTCTTTATATCAAAACTTGGAAGTGGACAAGGTCGCAAAATTATAAAAAATAAGTACACATTTTTAAAGAAAGAGAGTGAGAAAGAGAAGAAGTCGGCGGAAAAACAGATCAGATACTGTAGGCTATTAAACATAGTGAAAAGAGGGTACTAAGTGACTGGTGTCAGTTCGAGTACAGTCACAGACGTCTAATTGGAAAAGAAAATGCAGGCAGAAGTGTTAACGTCGTTTTCCTACCTATAAGTCCCGTAGCTAGGAGGGGGGTGGGACGGGCGCGACCCCCCTTGAATAAAGTTTTTATTTTTCTAAAATCTTCAACAAGTTTTGATTCACATTAAAAATATCGTTTAATTCAAAAATTTAAAAAAGTCACAAAAACTATTAAAAATCTTGTTGATTTAGTAGTGAAATAAATCGAAGTTTCCGCTACGTTTGTGGTCTTTCAGTTTCATTATAGAATTACCAAGCATTGTTGTATTAGTGTATCTGACGTCATTTTGAGTTAGTGGAGACATACAACGGCCGCGCCTATCGTCCAAGCCAGTGGCGACTCATGCGGGCAATCCTTAAGCCCGCACCACCCCAGGCGTGAAACGAGGAGTTGAAATCCTTACTCGTGGTTGTCGCCACATCGTGCAAGGGAGACCCGCATCTTAACTCCTTGTACTGCGAACAAATGACCTGGCCTTCATCGCGCTGTGGTCCGGCCAACTCTCGCGCGCGTGCGCGCGGCCACACACAACACACTTACCATGGCGTCGTGACCCCCTGCGCAACTTCTGTCTGTCTATCGTTGATTTTCTGTCTATCATAAGTTATTTGAAGAACAAAGAATAGGAATAGGAGTAGTGTTAATTTTGTTGAGAGATGTGTAGTTCTTGTGACTAGTGAAATGATGAATGTGAAGTGAATAATCCTGAATCTTCTTGGCCTAAAGAGTAAATAACTAACATGGAGACGCAACACTAACTTCATATGTGGCTACTACAAGCAGAAACAGCAAAGATTTTTATTTGCCTACAAAAAGTGACCCAATAAGCAACGCCAACAGAAACAAAACAACAGTCGTTGTTATCGAGCTGCTTAGTTGTTTAAATGGCTTGAATACTCTGTGACAAAAGATATGGCATTTTCCTACCGTATGTGGATATTAACGGCAACCTTTTTGTTTCAGGAATTCTATCAAATGATGAATTTGCGGTTGTTAATCTCTTCTTGATAGCCTTAGGGATAAGGAAGAAGCAAAGATATTCTCTGATCTATACGAGGCTGAGATAAAATTAAATTGTAGAATAAGAGCGACATTGAATTATCGTATTTGTATTGCAAAATTATAGCTCTTCGAAGTTTCTTGCACATTATCACAATTAATTATACCAGAAATATAATTGACTTCGTCTATATGTTAGATTAATTATTTGTATCACATCAGCAAAACTGCATCATCAGAGTGAATGGCAAATTAATCTGTATAGGCTTACATAATAGGCTCTACACACTACACTATTTCTGACAACGGACCACTAATTTCTCGATAATATTTTTAACAAAGTTTATGTTCGCCTCCGAAAGGTTTTATAAAAAATGCTTATCTAAGAATTAGTGTTCCTTTGTCAGAAATAGTGCGATAGGTATTGCGTAGTACTCGAGCACATCAACAATGTGGGCAGCACAACTACAAGAATTTAATGTGTGTGAGCGCGCGCGCGTGCGTAGGTGTAAAATGGAAAGTATATAAATGTTAGCTCCCTCTGAAAAATGTTTTGTCCCTCCTGGAAAATTGTCAACTACCACTGATACAGGACTGCTCTCCAAACAAAAAAACCTGAAGAAATCTACGAAGTATAGGCTTACATTGGATGATTTTGATTTGTGCTTGATAACAAAGATGATACACAACCATCGAAAATCAGACGGTGAAACGCCAACAGTTGTATCTCTGAAGGAATAAGTTACATAAGATGAAAGTATGTATAAGTAACAGACTCTTGAATGTCAAGAAAAAGTGAATTTCAAATCGATGAAATCAACAGATATTTGTAAAGCGAGGAGAAGCAAATATATGCACGAAAAGAGTGGATTTTACTAATAAATTACGTCGTTTTCGTTGTAAAGGAAGACCTATCGTGTAAAAATACGAGACCTACATCGGATCGGATAGTTCCAATCGTATACTTAAACTACTTGTAATGGACACAGACTAATTAGCTTTCGGCAAATAAAAATATAACAGATAAAGATACAGTTTGTTTTGTCTAAAGATTAGACACTCAAAGCGAATGTAAGTGTAATTAATGTATTAATTAATATTAATTTTTGTGACAATACCAAAGTATGAAACACCCCTATTTCAGAATGGGAACGGAAACACTAGATGAACAATAGGTTCCAGTTCTGTATAATTTCAAATTAAAAGGCAACTACCCTCCACACCGGCCAACCTAGGTAACGATATATTAATAACCATTCTTAACCCTTACGTCTTAAGCTATTCCAGTGGATTTATTCGCCTGCAGCGCAGAGATAGAAACAATGGTACTTAGGAAGGGTTGAGAGTTTTTACCCAATGTCTTACTAGTTTAAAAATCCAGTACTATTTCCGGAGATTACTACAGTGATATGAACCATCTACGACCGATGGTTTCGAGAAACACAAGTACCCAGTCTTCCATCACACACTGTGGTAGTGTTGGACAATGCGACAACGTCGTTAGTGATCTTGGTGCCGGAAACAGGTGACAAGCACTGATTTGACTGATTTGACAAGCACTATATTGCATGATTTCGGAATATGTTGAAATCTCAGCTACACGAGCTCGTCAAGCAGTATAACAGCGAATTTTAGGGACACATGAAATTGAAAATTTTCTTGCCAGTCTCCGCCTCCCACCTTGTCCCCCAGACTTCAGTCCAATCGAGAAGATCTGGGCTCTGATGAAGGAATATAAGTCAGAAAATAATGTAGAATTCCATTTTGAAAGTGCAAACACTCTTACGATTCAAACTCTGTTAGTGGTCAAAGAGTAGTAGTGAGCGAACGCAGGTAGTATCTGATGGACGAGATATCTGAACGGCTCATCATCAAGCTGGCAGATATAGGAAGCTTAAGTGACGAGTAGCGAGCGAAGATGAAAGTGACAGTGAAATTTCCAGCAGCGAAAGTGAGATGGGCGCAGATATCGCAGGAATTGAGCTTCTTTGACAGTGAAAAACATGGTTAACTATAGTTTTCTGAGTATTCGTTTTAAATAATAATTTCTTGTGTTTATTTTTTTCGTGATGTTGAAACAGGAAACAATTTGTGAAACATGATAAGGAAGGTGTAATGATCAAAAATTTTAATTTTTTAAATTTCGATCAAGAAGTACGTTACACCAGCCAAGTCACCCCAACCCGGGCCAGAAGCAATAAATAAAGAAGCAACTTAACGTCAACTGGACGCTTGCCAAGAACAATGAGAGTATGCCTGACACAACACTACAATAGGAAGTAAGGTTCGCCTGTGACAGACTCGACTCAACTGAGATTTACAGCCCACAACAAACTGGACAAAAAGATGCAGTACGGTGGCCCAGATACGGAGAAATTGTAGCGAACACACGCTGTAAGGTTAATTTGGAGCGTGCCAGCAATAAGAAAGGAGTACTCACACAAAGGGGCTCACCCCATATGAGAACAAAACAGCGTATATGTAGTGAATAGGACTAGAATGTGCGCACAGCGGGAAGACATCTTACTGGTGACAACTAGTATTTATGACGAGGGACAGGAGTGGCATCTTGGAAATGACGACACGCAGTGTGCTGCTAATTGACGGAAAAGGGTCATGGGAAGTCAAACTAACGAAATGCGACGTATTGTTCGCGTGAGAACAGCAGCAGACCTCCAGAGTATACTTAGACAAAAGCTTGATAGACAGGCGCGGAATTGCTCTACATTCTAGGAAATGGTACGGAGCCCTTTCGTCGTGTACTTGAGGGGATGCCCGATAACCAATCAGAGTCCGGCATCTTTCCAGGACGCAGGTGGAGAGGACTGTCGTCATGATAGAACGCGAACAACGAATCAGAGGTCGAGAACCATAGTTCTACATAAGGGTAGGAGTTCATCTGACCTATCATGTTTGACCAAAGGCGTGTTTGCCAGGACATTGCATTGTGGTAAATGAAGCTTAATAAAAACTGTTTACAGGGCACGCGGAGAAGGCAGTCTTCATAAAATTTTCAATCTTATTCTATTTCTCAGTCTCAGTATAAATTCTCAGTCTTAATACACTTTCAGTTAATATACGTATCTCAGTTTTACTCTGAAACTCAGTTACGCAGTGCTTTAATCAGTTAACACAGCATTAGTCAGTTATCGACAAGTTATTCAGTCATAGTGTATCCGCAGTGACTCAATCATGCAGTATACGCCAGTGGTTAAAAACTTTCAGTTACTCAGTTTTACTCAGCTACCGCTTGTTGAAAACTAAGTTAATTATTCGCAGTTTTCATTTAATAACAGACTCGCAGAACTTTCGTCAATGCTTTACCGAGTTACGTAATGTATCGTTGCACAGTGCGAAGTGTTACAATACCGAATGGAACACGTAATCACGTAATCTAAAACACAATACATTAACGTATATAGATACAAGAAGAAGTTTGACGATAGACAGTCATATATACACGATTATTAACAATAAACGCACTCATGCAACACATAACGTTATAGACTCTCATATTAACGACCGACATCAACGGAACACACGCACCGCGAGTGAATCTTATCCGCGAGTGTTAAGTGATGATAACATCGAAGCTACGCAACCTTACGCATTTGGATCATCAGTGGAAAGGAGTCTCGCCGATGGAAATTTTGGATAATCCATTTCACAAGTAAATCTTTATGTTATTACTGTTATAATAACTCTACTGTTCTGACTCTTTTCAAAGAAATCACCCTTTGAGAATTAGATTGATTATCATGGTAATTTTGAATAAAGCTATTCATCTGAGGCAAATGAACGCATTAGTGTAAGATTAATATGTTGATTATTTATGTTTATGTATGTTCATTGTGTTATATATATATGTATGTGTATGTTTTCAGCGAACGACGTAATGAATTCATATTGTAATTTGATTCATATATATGTGTTTTCTTTTATGAATGTATTTACAGGGCATAGTTTATATCCATATAATGGAAGTTTCTTTGTTTGAATAGTATTAAATAAATAAGTGTTTATTTACTAAGTATTTATGCGTTCATTATTGTCAATCTTACCTTGTAACAGACATTAACGTCAATTGAATGAATTGTAGTAAATTTTTATATAATTTTTTATACAACTATCAGAGTCTCATTGCAGTAATTATGCTAATCATTAATGAACATAGTCACTAGCACCAAAGTAACTAATATATCACTTAAATTCAATTAATTTGGTATAAATTAACCTAATTGGATAATTACATGATTAGATTCCATAAATTAGCATAATTGCATAATATATAAGTGGGGCACAACAAATATCAATTACATCCCCATTATTATAAAGGATGATATAATCCTCCCATATATGAGATACCCACTGTATGTGTGTGTGCGTGTGTGTGTGTGCGTGTGTGTAAATATATAGTAAATAAATTATTACTAATAAATAAGTGTAAATAATAAATGGCTTGTAATGATTAATATGCATTTTAAGAATAATTTATTTCATTGTTAATTTTCATTTATACGATTAAATTATCCACGTTAAATTGTAATTTGAATAAATTACTAAACTGACAATTTTTTAATCTAAAATAATATGATAATAATAACAACAATAATAACGAAATATTTATTTATAGTTCTACTTGAAATTACCCGAATACGCCTGAGTTTTTGCGGGACTAAGAACTGCTAGCTTTTATGTCGGTTCCTCATACACAAGATGTTTAAACAAGTTTAATGTATATACAGTATTTGTCTCAAAATAGCCTTACATACGTTTATGTATACAAGCTAGTCACAATGTCATCAGACCACACGTCAGTATATTACGAAACTGACGACTACTATTGCAACACCCGTTTTTGGTCTTCTTTCAGTTCGTTTAAATAATTTTGTCGTTCCGAAGCATTGCCTGTAATCATGATTACCACTAAACAGCGAATTAAAACAATTCATTAAGAATATCGTCAAATGTTTACCACAGTTTTCCATCATGAAACTCATCTTTATGTGTTATTCGTTATTTGACGTTTCGGCCCGACTTGCTTGACGCATTGCATTTCATGACCGGCAATTAAAATGCTTCCTTCAAATTTCTATGACTCATTCTAGGTTTTTCTCAATAATGTCAGTTTCATTCCAATAAGCTTCTTTTAAACGTATCTTGTTTGCGCTTTCAATGGCGGTTGGTGACGTTTTGACTCGGGAGGTGGGGTGCAATTTTTTTGGACCCATACTTAACAAAAGTCATCAGTCACCAGCAGAAACCAAATTATTAGTTATCATTACGGTGACCATAGGTCCTGTTTTTTCTGGACCAGTCCCGGATTTCGGACCTAGGTCCTGGTGTCTCGAAAAATCGTTAAAAAGTCCAGGATTTAGACTTCAAAATATTTTATCGTTTTCAAGCAAAAATAATTTAAGTTAATAATTTATGGCTCACAGAGAAAGCATAGATGACCACCGAATGTGTTAAATCTCTTTGGATCAGTCAAATGAACTACTCAAAGACATGCTTTGAAATGTACGGAAAAATGAAGAAGAACAAAAAAATTGACAAACAAGTTATCTTCAACGGAGAAATACGATTGTAGCGTAAACCGTCAACAAACTTCATGAACTAATAAAACTAATTACAAATCCGGAACAGACGTGTTTACGCTGCATTGGCACGGACTTTAATTAATAACTATCTTGTTTTATTATATTTGAGAGTCTTTAGCTAGTTTTATTATTAATATTATTCAATATTCAATGTACTTAACGTGAAAAATAGTAAGTTTTTATTAAATGTGTGTAATTTTTTTGAAATTTTTTATTGGCCTACTTTTGTTTTTACTAATTTTTTTTTTCGTTTAATTTGAAAACTGATGATTATATGATGTATGATAAGTTTTTTGTAAGTTAATAATTTGGAAGCAAATTATACCTCCTTCGGGAACTGTTTGAAGCGGGTTTCATCTTTTGACCATTTGTTCAGGACATGAAAGTATCCTTAAGTTTTAGAATACCAAATCGCTCGGCAACATATTTTTATTAACAATTTTAGTGGAAAAATTGTGTTTTTTCTGGTGTTCTCAAAATATCTTCGCTGCTAACAATCTGATCAAAAAACGTTTTAATTAAAAACTGTTCAGGATAAAATTTTAAATGATACTGAACTTATAAAATTTATATGCGATAAATAGTTTTCATGCAAATCTTTCGTAAAGTTAGCAGCAGGCGAGTTTAAACAAATGAATGTTATTTTGAAAATAATGGATATAAATGAATGAAATTTTATACGTTTATAGCACTAATGTACTTGCTATTTTCAAATTTCAAATCGCTTTCTTAATAATTAACGGCAAATATAACATCCACTAAAAGAATATATATTTTCAACATTATTTCGAGAAAAAAAAACCTAACCTAGCCTACCTTCCCCTCTCTAAACCTTAACTGGTGTCGTATGTGCTGGATTGTAACTGAGAAAATATGGTCACTGTAGTTATCATAAAATAATAGTAAAATTGTAACTTTTGCTTTTATTAAAAATAAAATTTGATTTCCATAATTTACAAGAACCTGGGTAGAAATACTTGGGTATACTAAAAGTACTGTTGCTATCAAAAACCTACCTTGTAAACTACCTATAT
Organism: Magicicada septendecula; assembly: GCA_034769895.1. NCBI lineage: Eukaryota > Metazoa > Arthropoda > Insecta > Hemiptera > Cicadidae > Magicicada > Magicicada septendecula. The sequence goes on from CM068367.1 coordinate 402,645,914, forward strand.
TTAAATAGTGTTTGAAATTTAAATTATTTATAAAACCCTAACATCACTGCAGCTCACGTTCCTAAACTTTAACGCTAAATCAATTGTATTATATGCTAAATAAATATATATTTGTTCCCTACCTCAGGTTAGTTTATTTCCTTGAACATGAAATCCAGTCTCCTTTCCTTTTGCTTCGCAAAATGGTCACTAACTAATCGTCGAAGACGGGAGTGGTTTCTATTGAACACATTCCCACAGCACTTAGTCTATCCTCCTTCATTGCATTAGGCCTACGTGTAAACGTTTAATACGTTTGAGTGTTGAGAAACATCGTTCACTTTCTGCTGTACTTATAGGAATTATAGAAATAAGTTTTAATAGTTTTACCAGTTTGGGGAAAACAGTAACTAGATTATTTTCGTACGAAAAATTCTACTGGCTTAGAAGCAATGCGTCAGTTGCCTTTGCGAAGTCAGATCTTTTGTATAAAACTACCAGTTCATGTCTTAATGCAGTTTCATTTAAATTAAAGTGCTTAGCAATAATTTGTAACTGTGTTTCTGGGAAGACAAACTGATGTTTAGAAAACAGGGTTTCAAAATTGCCATTGATAAATGGTCTGAAAATGAAAATCTGTCGTCTATGCTGGTCGTATTATTTCACAACTTATTTAGCTGCAGTCTTCTTACTTTCATCAAAATCCTTTTTCGATTTTGGGATGATTTTCCAAGATTATCTGATGTAGACAGACTGGCATCAAAGTCAATATAATCTCTGACATTTTGGATGTATGACTTGAATGAGGCAACATACTGGTGTGTTTTAATACTGTCAATTTCCATTTCCTGTAACTGATTAAATAAAATATCACAGACTGGTATGTTGTTGAAAAATGTTAACCAAAAATTAAAATCCCATTATTTAATATGTTTTTCAATCGTAATGCTTTCTGGACAGTTGACTTGTCACTCTCATCATCTTCTATGTTTTTTTCAAGAGCAATGAAAATATCATATGAAGACATACTGATATCGCACAACGGATACTAAAATTCCACCTGGTACTAGAACATTTTGAGAGATATTTCTTTACTACTTCATAAAGTATGGCAGTTCGTTTACAAGACCTTTGAAAAAATGTAAAACCATCTAAATTACAGAAAAATATTTTTACTTGTTTGCTCTGTGATGCAGCGTGCTCAGTAATTTAGATGATGGGCATAACAATGTATGAACTGTGCGTTCTTGTACACGACTTTAAGTTTTGCTTTTTCACCGTTATGTTTTTCACTCATTACTGGTGCCCCATCGTAACTTTACGCAAAACTTTACATCTTATTAGGTTTCAATTTTGTAAATTCTTAAAAAAAATAATGTTACCTTAAATTGTGATGATCTTAAATCACCTTCAGCAGAGTGATCTTGTGGACTGACGAAACTGATAAACCTCTCATGTAATTTCCGTTCAATTCGTACCTCATAATTAACACCATTTGTGACAGAGTGGCACACTCCGTGGTTTCATCAGCAACAATTGCAATGCAGTCATTAAATTAACATTTATATAGCTTCTGTGAGATGTCGCATTCCCAGTTCCTGTATAGAAACGGAGTCAGCTGGTAAAATTGAGTGTGTTTTAAGCTTTTCATGTTTATCTTACAACCGCGACCTCTCCCCACGTATCTAAGATACTATACAGTTCCTTCTAGTATGTTTTATTGGGCGCATGAAAGCATCTACAATGTTTTCTGTTCTTCTTAAGGTTTTATTAATTTCAGCGAGTTCTTTTTTATTCACATTCTACTGAAATGTGATTGTTACGAAAAAACAAGCAATAAACCAATCATGGCTAAAAAAGCAGTTAGAGGAAGATTAACAACAACACCTATAGACAATACAAATGAAGAAAAGCATCTGAGGTGGTTCGATATCGAAAGCTGAGTGATGAAACGATAAATTGAAGAGTGTACGAGGCAAGACCGTTAAAGAAGGGAAGCAGAGGCTGCTCTGGAAAACAGAACGCAGGATGAAATAAGAAAAGCACTTGAAAAAAGAGGAGGAAGACTAGTAGATCAGCATAGGACGGGAAGAAATGAAGAAAAATATTAAAAAGAAAGGCTACAAACTACTCGATTATACCCATGAATGTAGACAAGGGAAAGGAACAGGGCATAAGGATGCTCCCCACCATTCATATCTGTTATCTCTTAACTTTATTAGACACCTCTCGCTTTGTTGAACTTGCAGATTCCATCAATAAGGAACTGTTTTGTTAGTTCTCGTACTGCGTCTACTACAGTCCTTATGTGTGACTTCTCATTGTGTGATCCGTTGCTACGTAATCTCAAATCCGCGGATGCCCTAACTATCTATCAGTCTGTCATAAACCTCTGTTTTGTACCTTGTGTCCTTCGTCACTTGAAAATCTCTTCCATAATAAAAGCCTATGTGAATTTATGTCTCGTATAACTATCGGTCTTCAGCTTCTCCCATCAGGGAGAATGTAACTGTAATAAATCACTTACAGTTATTTCTCAGCGATTTTCCTAGCTTGCTAGAGCCTTTAACAAATACAGGTGTTAGTCCACCATTAAGACGAAAATGGAACATCCAGGATTCTTCGTAAACGGCAGAAAATGATGTCTCCCTCTCCGTAGTATTAGTATATTAGACTTAGTATTAACATTATCATCATCATTATTATCATATCCAATTTCGACTTAGACAATTGGTGTGTTCCAATTTCAGACAGACTAAAACTGATCTATCCATCTCTTCCTACGGCGGGCAACACTTCTTCGTCTTTATGGCTTATACGTATGTAATAGTTAAGGAACTCGATTTTCCGACATTCTTAAAATATGTTCATGTCACTCCGTCCAGTTTTGTATTCCTCTAGTTTCTCTGTGATAGTCCTCCGTGTTGAAGATATACATCCTTGTCTGACCCCTTTGTTGTAGAAATGGCATAATACATAATTTCCCATACACAATTTACCTTTCCATTAACACATAATCGGAGTTTTGTTCTCTGTAAAACTGAGTACTGCTCGAATCAGGTGCAATGGATAACATAATCACTCCAATACACTCCACAGTTTTGATCTACTAACATAATCAAAATGCTTTAACAAAATCAATGAAAGCTCTTTGTCTTTGTATGTTAAAATACCGATGCTTCTCCGTGATTTGGCGTAATACAAGTACTGCATCAGATGTTGATCTTCCTTTCCAGAAACCCATTTGCTCTTCCACCACCAAATTATCTGCTATCACCTTTAACCCAGAATTCAAAATTCTTCAATACAGTTTATATGCTGCAACTAATAATGTAATATCCCTATCATTTTTACATTTGTATCTTCCTCCCGTATTATATAATGATATGACAATTTGCTTCTTCCCATTTTGGGGGGACTTTCCCAGCTTTCCAACCCATGTTGTACAAGCGCAACAGCCTGAAGTGTATTCTCCATACAGTACTTCAACAATTCCATATTTATGTCGTCATGACCTGCAGCCTTTACTGCATCTGTTAATTCTTCTAGAGTTAAATCATCCAAATCTCCTACGTCTATTCCCATTATTGGATCGGATCGTTATCACAGTCTCCATCATTCCATAATATTCTGTAATATTCATTATTCTTCGTAACGTAAGGCGTGGAATTTTGTAATTTATACGCTATTATCTGAAAGATGAGTTTACATAAGGCAGCTTTCACCCCCCCCCCTCGGTAGACTGTAACTGCACATCAAGACTACAGTACGTTACTTTAATTTTACCTATATTTAGGAACTAGGTTGCATTTCAAAAATTTAGAATATAAATCTGTTTTTTAGGAGCTTAGTTGTCTATAAACGATTTTAATTATTTACTTATGAATTATATATATTTTTAATTTAAAATTCTCGAGTGAAACACATACACACGTGTAAAGACATCATTTTCCTGGAATCGGGCCCCTTTCAATGAAAATTATTAATGTTCGTATTACATTATTTATAATTACTTAGTAATGCGAATCGAGTTCTCAGTTTTAACTAGATCATTTGGCATTTGTTTTTTCTACCTACCTATCTCCCTGTCTGTCTGTGTATCCGCTGTCTGTCTCACGATAACGTTTGAACGCATCAATCGCTTTTCGTAAAATTTCGTACTCGTGTCCATACGTTTGCCCTATTGTTTTTGAGATTGACCCCTCAAAACTAAGGGGACGGGAGGCAAAAATGTGAGGGGTCAAATGTATGAAAGCCCTTATGGGAATAAAATAAAGGGAATTTTAACCACATTATCAATATTGTGTTCTATTTTGAAAATTTCAAAATTTTTAGAAGCCTGGGCGCCGAAAATGCGTGAAAATTTTAATAAAATCGCAAAATCAAATCGGGTATCGAATTAAAGAGACTTTTTAACTAACATCTGCGTACAGAGTTAAGTTTTGAAGATTTCAACATTTTTTGGACCCCGGGCCGTAAAAAAGAGATCCAAAATTTAAAACAAAATTGTGAAAATTCCGCATGGCTTCAGACTGAAAGGAATTGTAAACCAAATCCAAATGTTTACAATTTTTAATGTTTGTTGTAGCTTGTGTGCTCTATAATTGTTATATTACTAAAGAAATAGAGTAATAGGAATTTTTGTAATTTTTCCCACAATTGGAAAATTATCTAATATCGAAATTTGTATATTAAAAAATGTACATCGTTCAAAATAATAAGCGACTTCAGCAGCTCAGGGAGCATACTAGTAAATAGGCCTATATGACTAAAAAAATATTCGCACGCAATTATTTTGTGTAATTTATTATATATTACAAATAAAGAGAAGTAAATTTAAAAAACGTAGACACTATGGATATGCCTACCATAACTAAAGTTAGCAATAAGGGTGACCGAATATCATCAGTTCACACTTACCTCAACTTAATGTATTTTATGTCGGGATTCCGGTATCTGTTTGCAACACACACACACACACACACACACACACACACACACACACACACACACACACACACACACACACACACACACACACACACACACACACACACACACACACTGTATTTTAAGATTAACGTTTGTCTACTCCAGTAAACAAATGTAGGCGTTTATAATGCGTAAATGAGTACATTTACTACATATACGTAAGTAGTCAGTGTTTCACTAATAACCAAGACACCAGCGACCATTTTACTTGCGAATTTAATTGAACATGTCTGTATGTTTTCAATAAACATGGTAACATATGTGTTTCTGAGATTAGACCTTGAATATCATTCGAGCGCCTTTGACGATCATTCAATCGTAAATTTTTCTTTAAAATAAAAACTTAATGTGTTAAGTGATGAGAAACTGTTCTACTTATACAAAACGAAGAAACCCATAAAGTTAATGAAAGAAGTTGAAGTTGTGACTTCACGTTATAATTATATAATTATAATTATAATTATAATTATAACTAATTAGTGAAAAGTTAGTAAATTCAGAATATTTACTGTGCGGCACTGTTTTTGTACACTCTCCTCGTCACTTTCTCTTATCAACGGTGACAAACTACAGGTTTATTGAAAGCAGTTACCATGATAAGTACAAATAATATTTAACATGATGTTACACGAACTGCTGAAAGTCATGTTGGCATACACGTTGTCGAACTCACGAGTATTTCGTAAATCTGGACACAAGCACGTTTGTAACGGAGAAAACGTTTGGAATAATTGCTCAAAGGAAGATCCAGGTTTATGATGCCGAATGAGGTACAATGAATACGACCGTTACATTATTGAGCCTACTGAGAACAGAACATTATGGTGCCGAAAATAAACGGTTTTCGTTATAGGCCTAAGCAATGCGAGTTGAAAGTTTTATAGGACATCGTACGGCCTACCACATGGCGGTAGTAAATTATTAATTTGCACAACAAAATCATTCTAGAAACGTGGGGCTGAGGCTGGAACGCCCTTGACCCTGTTTGCAATGTGTGTGTTGGCGTTCACGATCGTGGTGCCAGTTTTGTTTTCATTAAATTGTTCGGTTTGCAAATAATCAGAATGCTTGAGCGGATGTACGAGTCTGGCAGTGAGGTAGTGAGGTCTAGAGAGTTAATTTTTAATTTACTGTATAAAGTATGGGAGACGGGACTGAGAGCATGATGCATACAATCGAGTGCTAACAAGTTCTGCAAATTGTGAGCTCAACAGACGGTTACTCCCCTCCTCCCTTCCATGTCAAGTAATTAACTCAACTACTAATAATTAACACCACAAATTTAGCTGGTTGTCATTCCTTCTACATATGTGCGGGATGTATGGCGATTTCGTTTCCATATAACGTTGACGACATTAAATAACTGTGTTTTTTAAATGAAGACAATTATTTTGAATTTTATATTTCAAAAATCTTATTTAAGACTTTCATTCTAATAATACAACGAGTAACTTGCTCGCATACGGAAGACTGTTGACTGTCTCGGACACTCGTACGTCTGCTCACATTCACACCTTACTTATTACATTAACGCTTTCTTACGGTTATAACTATCTAGAAATCTATCCCGATGTTAGACAGACATTAGAATTTGGCTGATCTACTGGTAGTCTTACCTCGTAGCTGCTATAACCGTGGCACATTACACACCTAACCGGGTTATGTTACAATTGCTCATAAAGCTATTATTTCCATTCTGTACATTTTGCTCATGGTTAGATTATTTTCGTTTTATGGTAAAAAATGAGCTATGACTTTGAAGGACTAACCTTGATCACGTGTAGCACAGAAGGACTGCTCAGAATGCAATTAAATGATTTGTCCGATGGACAGTTCACACTTCCTTCTCGTCAAGTATGTGATAAGCTCTTTTAACGTCTAACGTCATTCTACAGTTTTCAACAGTACTTCTTTACTTTGCAAAAAGTATGTCTTGTATTTTTGAGGTTCTTAAAATTCAACACTTTTATTATTAATAATAAGTTGGGTATTAAATAAAATATTGATTTCTGCTTCAGAAGATATTGTTAATTATCCTCACTACTGACATCAAATGAATCGGTGAGTTGGAAAAGGGGTCATGTCCACTTTTTTTTCAAAATACGTTTACCGGAGATACCTGATCTTTATATCTGTACGCATCGTTTGGTATGACAAGGGGTCATGTCCCATCAACAGAAGTGCTCGTTAGATGGGTATTGAGTTAGAGAAGGGGCCATGTCCGGAGATGACCCGTTTCGAAGTAATTCGCCGGTAAGATGCTAGGCAGCGCACGTGTTGCCGTTGTAGCTTTCTGTGTCGCGGGGTCGTGTGTATTCGGAACGTCTATTTTGTTATACACTGTTTCGGCGTCCAGTGCGTTAAGTTCAGAGAGTGCAGCTTGTCTGATGCAGAGTTTATCAGTCGATAAAAATGAGTAGTGACAGTGATACATCCTGCAGTAGTGAAAATATATTACTGGGAAAACGTCGACGTCGCGATGTGACAAACTATTCACCGTACAAGAAGAAAATTGCCCAAGTTAAAGGACGACCATTCACAACATCTACGGGGAAACAGATCCCAGCTCGCAAGACTGGGCCTGCTTGTTCGTAAGTACTTGTTTATGCTATTGCTATAATCGCGTATCACTAGCGGCTTGTTTGCTTTATTAGTTATCACTTATACACTAGTGGTTATGTTTGTTTACGTGTCGTGTTTTACTTGCAGGTGTCGAATGGGATGCTTTGATGCATTTTCCAATGTACAGAAACTGCAGATAATTGCCAGAATCAATGACTGTGACAACAAAAATGATCAAGACTCGTATTTACAGTCCCTCATTCAGTATCATGGTGTTGCAAGACACAGAAGCCGGAATGAAACAACAGAATCTACTCCAAAACCCAAGACTTATTCGTATGAATATTATGTGAAGGTGAATGGTGAAACAACGAAAGTATGTAAAACAGCGTTTGTAAACTTACACGGTGTTTCAAAGAAACGAGTAGAGCGTTTGCAAAAGCTGCTGCTTCAAGATAAAGCACCGAAAGATCAACGAGGTAGAAGTGCCGGTTCCCGACATAATGTAATACCAGGAGACATTTGCTTCATGATCCACAACTTCATAATGTCGATTCCTGTGCATGAAGTGCATTACAGTGACACAAAAAGCGCTATTTTGCAAGCAATTCGAACATGAAAATTCTGCACAACATGTATAACACGAAATATCCCCGGAGTGCGGTGAAATATGATTTCTTTGTGAAGTACATGCATGACAATTTCAACTTCGGGTTTGGCCAACCACAAGTTGATGTTTGTGGTTACTGTGAGGAAAGGAACACAAAATTGCGGAATCCTGCATTATGTGATTCGGTGAAAAGGGTTGCTGCTGGTGAACTGAGTATTCATAATCGTAGAGCAAAGAAGTTCTACCTCAAAATTCGGGAAGTTGAGCAATTATGCAAAGAAAGAGATGATGTGGCAGGGTTTGTCTTTGATTACATGCAAAATCTCCCACTTCCACACATTCTTGTCCAAGAGATTTTCTACTATAGGCAGCTATGGGTGTACGAATTTTGTATTCATAATTTGAAATCGCGCGAAGCATACTTTTATTCCTATCATGAGGGTATTGCTAAGAAAGGGCCAAATGTAGTATGTACTTGTTTGTTGCACTGCATCATGGAAAACCTACCAGCAAACGTGAAGCAGTTGTATCTGTTTGCCGATAACTGCCCTGGGCAAAACAAGAATCATACCGTTCTTAGATTCTTGCTAACAATGACGCACCTTATTCCAGAAATACATTATTGTCTTCCCGTGCGTGGTCATTCATTCAACGCATGTGATCGCGACTTTGGTGTTGCAAAGAGGAAAATAAAACGAGAGGACAGAATATATACTCCAGAGGAGTATGAAACTTTGATACGTTCGTCGTCTCAGAAGCAGAACTTTAGCGTCTAAACGTGGAAACAGAAGATATTCTGGACTTCAAGACCTGGTGGCCTAACCACTACAAAAGGGATGCTACCTCAGTGTGCTCTTATGGTAGCAAAACAATAATGAAGTTTCAGATATCTACGTACAGCCACTTCATTTTCCTTGGCGATTCTCCTGGAATTATTGAAGACAGGCCATTCATTGATGGACTCACTGCTTTCCAGTTTCCACTGCTCAAAGGAGGATGTAAGGCAGATCTTCCAGACAAACAAGCATATAGTGGACCTGTTCCAATAAACAAGAAGAAACTAGACGATGTAAAGAAAATTCTACAATACATACCTGACGAGCAGAAACCATTTTATAACAGTATCTGCCAGTGGCCAGCAAAGGATGGACAAGATACAGATGATTGAAGCATACCCACCATTGTCTGCTTTGCTGTATTTTGATTGTGGTTGTATTTTGGATACATTATGAATAAACCTGTATGCTCATAACACACTCTTTTATTGCTATAATAAATATGAATAATATAAACTTGCATAACACAATCCTTCCGCTGCAAACAGAACGCTAGTTGCCTCATCAACATCATCAGGTTCGAAAAAGGGTCATCTCCAGTACATTCAAACTGGATTACTGACCACACTCGATGGCTAAAGTATGTTGTAATGGTGTATATTGTTTCACCCTGGGGCCAATTGCTACATAGCAACTCCACGACACCATGCTTAAACCCGTTGTGTAGTAAAACAGTTTTTTGGGTCTCCTGAAAAATTTACTTTCTGGGACATGACCCCTTTTTCAACTCACCGATTCCCAATAGAATCAATGATCAATAAAATTTATCAAACTGTCTCTGAGAGTCAGTGGAAATCTCAAATTTAAAAATTACATATTACAGAAGCCCAAACGTCACTCATAAATTTTTGTATAATAACAGCCCGTATTACCTACATATCTTAAAAAAAAAAAAAAAAAAAACTACAATGAAATGTGAACAAGACTATAATGAAATAATGAACAAGACTATAACGAAATGAACAAAACTATAATGAAATGAATGAAACGTTTCAAATACTACGTTATTTGTTTGAAGTATCTGTTATTGCATTGCACTGTGGGTGCGGGGTGGCTTTGTTGCATTGCAGCATCTGGAGCGTGTCCAATGGCTGCCAGTAGTTAAACGTAGTACTGGTACAATTCGACAGGTAGCCTAATACTGGAAAAGGAAACAGCCAACCAGTTAACTGAGAAGGCGGGGGAGCAAAAACTTTTTGATTTTAAAGTACTGCCGCTGGTACCGATTCGAGCAACAGATGTTGCCCGTCTCAAGTCCAGGCAGCAGACGCCCTGAGGCGTCGGTCGCTCCCCGCGAGGCGGAGAGCCTCCGTGCCGATGATCGATGACAGCGACAAGCAGCCGACTCAGCGTGCTAGGAGGTGGTCAGGAAGGAGAGAAGGACAGTTTCGTTGATAAACTCTGGTCTAGGACTGATGCTTTTAGTTTTATTTTAATTTAAAGAGGATGGCGTTATGGTGGGTCATCAAGAAGCGCCCGAAGGCGATTGACCCGAATGGGCGGTGGTGGTTCTGATGCACTGATGGTTCGTAGGTATGGGAAGGTGGAGGTCGAGGCTTTAGCAAAGAGAGTTAGAGCCAGCGACCGGACAAAGGGAGTCAAGGTAGGAACACGGAGACCCCTTCGAATCACGTCGTTCCTTACAAACCAAGGGGACCACGTCAGGATCAGAGGGTTCGGGACTGGAAAGCTTCCAGCCTACACCTGTTGGTGTGGACAAAAGAGACCACCAAGCGGGAGCCGCATAGGTCAGTACAGACCTGAGAAAAAGTAGATAAATGGTCAATTTCGTGCGCATGGCCAGGCGGCTGCGACACGAGAGGAACGGAGATAATTTGGCTCGGACGCCGCGAGCCTTGGCAAGGGTTTCCGTCACGTGGGCGTTGAAGCAAAGGCGCCGATCTAGCCGAATGTCTAAATACTTCACCGACTCTTTGTAGGCGATGGGCCTCCCTTCCAGGGAGAGGGGCTGGCATCGGGAGATGGACTTACGAGTGAAGCAGATCGCCTCGGATTTCTCCGTGTTGATCGTCACCCGTCATTTCCGTAGCCAGTCCGGAAGCGGGTTCAACTGACGCTGCAGCTTTGTACTCGCAAATAGCGGGGACAGGGAACTGCAGTGATACATAGCGTCGTCAGCGAACAAAGACAACGTGACTCCGGGCAATACAGGCAGGTCGTTCGTGTACACAAGGTACAGAACGGGGCCGAGGACAGATCCCTGTGGTACGGCGGCGGCGACGGGTCTAACTGTAGAACAGGACCCGTCGACGCTCACCCTGAAGGTTCGGTCACTGAGATACGACCGGAGGAAAAACACTACGGACGATGGTATAGGGGAACTGGCAAGTTTGAAGAGAAGACCTTCGTGCGAGACTTTATCGAAGGCCTTGCTCACATCCAACAGTACGGCGGCCGTAGCCGCTCGCCTGTTGGTGGCGTCTGACAAGTGCGTAATAACGCGGACCAATTGAAGCGTGGTCGAGTGCTCTCTGCAAAACCCGAACTGTTCGCTGCGGATGAAACCATCTAGAAGCGGCGAGATGCGAGCCAGCAGGAGACGCTCGAACACCTTCGAGATGACTGGCAAGAGAGAGATTGGACGATAGCTTTCAGGAAGCATTCGCGGCTTGCGAGGCTTCGGAATCATAACGATGTTGGCTGTTGTCCACAGGCGGGGAAAGTACTGTAGCCGGAGACAGGAGTTAAACAGCTCAAGAACGAGGTCAACGCCTGAGGCCGGTAGATTTTGTAGAGCAGCGGCCCCGATCCGGTCAGGACCGGGGGCGCGTCGGCGATTTAGTCGACAGATAGATGAAACGAGTTCATCCCTGTCGAATGGGAGGGCTGGGACATCGGGAGGGCAAGAAAAATGTCCAGATAGGAAGTCTCGGACTTCTGCCGAGTGGGCAGGGTCCGAGACGCCTTGGTGAACAGTAAATTGCGCCTCCAGGCAGTCAGCGAAGACCTCAGCCTTGCCTTCTGCCGAAGACACAACCCCGTTCGGAGTTTCAAGCGGGTTGCGAGTTCTCTTCTCGCGGGTCAGTCTACTCGCCGCTCTCCAGACGGAGGCGTGGTCGTCTTCAAGAGACTCAAGATACGAGTCCCATCGATCAGAGTTTACGTCCCGCAGTAGCTGCTGGACGTAAAGAGACTGGGACTGAAAGCGCCTTTTTACGCCGGGGTCACGGGTTCTTTGCCATCTGCGGCGGAGCTTGCGCCGTAGCCAGATGGCGTGGAGAGTTTCCGGAGGAAGGGCCGAGCGTGGATGGTTCACCTCGAGAGCATAGGTACGTCGATCCATGACACCTTGGACCAATTCTTGAAGATGAGTGGCTCGGAGATCCAAATCGTCACGAGTGACGATCGGGTCCGCGGGGAGCGATGGAAACCGCCGTGAGAGCTCGTCATGGTAGGAGCGCGTATCTGTTATCAACATGTCGCCCATCCAACTGTCTTATGAATTTTTCGCACTTTCTTTTTGCACTGTTCTTTTTTGTCTATACCTCTTTTTTATACTTTATCACTGGGCTTTCAATTTAACTATAATTCGAGAACCTGTAGTTCTAATTCTCACACTCAGTTTAGTCTACACTTTCAGAAAATTTAGTTCTCTAACAGTATCTATTTGACGTTTATCGAATAATATTTCAGTCTTCTACCATTTTGTTACTTCAATGAAAACAATTTTTCTAATTTTTTCTTCTTACCATGTAGCTAAAGAATTCGCACTTATTTTTGTGTTTCTACGTAGAAAGTTTCTACATACATTTGGGTAAAGTTATGCAGACTGTAGAGGCAAATTTATTTTAGCTTTAATGAAACCAGTGATATGTCATTTGGAGTTTAGAGTTTAGTGTTTTTGACATCTACATGTCAAATGGTGGTTAATGCCAGAATATAGAGTTTGTGAAGGCGAAGCTATAACTTGTTCGTGTTTACATTAAATAGTAGCCCTACGTTTATGTTATTCAGTCGGATAAAATTTAGTATGTATTGTATACTGATACAGTTCGCCAAAACCTTAACACTTAGCTATTTCACTTTCTACTTTAGTTTGGCACATTTTGTTTGTGAACCTATGTAATCAGAAATGCTTCACAAATATTTCCGTTCTGGGTTGTGTGTGTGTGTGTGTGTGTGTGTGTGTGTCAGAGAGAGAGAGAGAGAGAGAGAGAGAGAGAGAGAGAGAGAGAGAGAGAGAGAGAGAGAGAGAGAGAGAGAGAGCGTGTGTATTTACTCTATGATATGCGCCTCTAAACAGTGGAAAAAGACAATATTTCTGTCGCAGAAACACATTCCAACGCTAAGCAATTATAAAGTTTATTGTCCGTTAGGGATTGAAAGAACCTAATAAAAATCTATCAATAACTCATGAATCTTGTTATTAATTCTTTTTTTGTTTACTAACGTAGTAAAATGTATTAATAAATATTTTCTGTCCAGCTAGATTTAGTCTGCGAGAACAGCTGGTGGCCTTCGACGTCTACCACATTCTTCTACGTCGGTTCTCTGTTTGGAAATGTTATGTTTGGTTGGATCGCCGACAGGTAGGTACCTTGAGGTGTGGCTCCCACACCTAAATTTCGGTATTTCCGTAAAATATTACGACCTTCATTTCAAAATCAAATTATATGACACCTACACACAAAATGAACTTAAGGTTTGTCCAACGTAATTATAGTGTTTGTTTTGAAACCGTGCTCAATTTCCCACACTGACTTTATCATAAAATTGAACGCGCAGATACTGTAAGTTACTAAGTACAATTCTTTCAGTGGATGCCTCTAAATTACATACCATTTTATATGATCCAGGTATTTTAATGATTTTAAAAAGTGAATACATAAAAATGAAATCATAAAATACCCTCTACTAGGTGTAAAAATAGTTGCTGTAACCACTGGGTTTGGTACTTTAAGCAAACTTACTACGACCGACCGTTAAATGATCGAACGAAATTTATCACCTTCACGTAACCTTACAATACAATAATTATTTCAGAAAAACAGCAATTCTTATGTACAAATGATATATAATATTTTTAATATAATATTTATTTACATAATATATACATATATACGGTACCTAAACCAGTGTCATGTCTGCCCTTCATGTTATTAATAACGCCCTTTTGTATTGACTGCAAATAAAACCTTAATGCTTAAATCCAAGTTACTTTATTTCTACAAAACTGGGTTCACTGTAAACTGCCAAAGTGGTCGCTACCTTTCAGCTTATAGATCTGTCCATGATTCCAGGGTTGCCGATCCCCCCTCCCCAACCCCTATGACGCTTTCCCCAATTTTATAAAAAAATCCCCCCTTTTTCTGACAAGACCTTTTCTCTCTTTTACAGTAAAATTTCTTACCTAATCGAGCAAAGGCCGGGGCTTTCTAACTCAAAACATTACAAAATATTACCTTTTACCGAAACGATGCATTGATTGTAGGTAGTTATAAACTAAAAAAATAAGAATTTCTAATAATAAATCACAAATTAATATTATCAGTAAAACGTGATTTGTTTTACAATGACTTTATTGAAAAGATACTTAGTTTTGCAACTTAAACGTCTCACTTAAATCTGTTTTTATCGAAAAATGCTATACAAATTTCAGTCTTTTTTTGGACTTTTCGTAGTGTACTAAAATGTAGCAGAAAGCAAGATAAATAAAAAATATAAACACAAAGTTCTATTGCACACTGTACTTTATTAATACAGTAAATAAAAAATAAAATGTATTTCAAAATTACATTATCATAATATGAACAATGTAATATTTTAAGCTTATAATCACAATATTTGTGGTATATGAAGTTGAAACATAATTAGGCCTATAAGTAAGCAAAAAAAATAAATAAATAAAATAATAATAATAATAATAAAAAGTAAGTGTTTTTTAGCTGTTCAATAATAATTTTTGTCTTTGTTTGGTGGAAAAGGCAAACTTGTCAATGCGGAATCTTGATTAAAACTTCAGACTCACTGCACAAAATTAACAAACTTTTTAACCAAGTATCACTCATGCTCGTAGGAAGATTTTTCATGCAATAGTAAAAAAAGAATCCCCCCAAAAATTTTCTAGATGTCGCCAATGGCGACACGATCCCCCCACCCCCACCCTGTAGGCACCCCTGCATGATTCCAATCCCTTACAAGGGAAAGGTTACAATATAAATTGGCTGGTAAGTCCGTCTCTTACTTTACTTCCCACATATTATAAACAGGTCCAAGTCCAAAACTTTAGAATATAAAGAGACGAGCCCTATTTATTATCCAATTTTAGTTAATTTAAAAACAAATATAAAATGCACAAAATCAAGGTTAATAGTGACGCTCTTCCCATGCGTGCATTTACTGCCGATCGTATTTATCCCTCTTCAAGTACTGTACTTCTGTTAAATTGTAAATATAACCTACGGTATATTTCTCACTACCTGCATTTTCGATGTTTCACTAAGCGGTAGTATCGATACGTAACGCTTTGAAGAAGAATAAGAAGAAGGGGAAGAAGAAAAAGAATGAGAAAAAGACGAAGAGTAGCAATTGTAAAAGATTGTATTGCTTAGTTTCGTTCAAAATACTCGTACGTAGTTTTCGTACGTGAGTTAGGAAAGGCTGTTTTGGTTTTTAATTTATTGTGATAATAATAAAAAAATACTCATGTTATAACAAAGTAATGTGTTTAACAATTCAATAAAAATGTTATAACATTTAAAAATACAGACAAGAATGGTTTCAACAAATTAAAAACAGAACGTTTCAACAATGAAATGTACGTATTTTTTACGTGAGCGTACGCCTGAGAAAACTATACATATCTTTACGTATTGTATTAAAAACATATACTAAAGACGGTGTAAAAAAGATACCGATAATGTCGCAAATGTTGTCGGGATACAGGAACAAGCCACACCCAGCAAATTGGGTACAGCGAAAAAGTCGAGTAAAATTTAATTTGTAAAGCAAAAAATGAGTTTGTACAAAACGGGAGTCGTGTGTAGTAACCCGCTTTATTTCCAGTTTTTTGGTGAATTGCAAAATAAAAAATGAGTATTATTTTCAAGTGTATTGGTTTTCTGTGTTCCTTCAGTCTGCGTGTAAATAATAACACCATGTTTTGCAGACAGTAACGCAGGTTTACTTATAATAGTGTTAGAAACGCTTTGCGTAGTAATTACATACAATAAAAAGTGATACGATGAAAAAACAAACTATTTAATTGGATAAAACTGTCCACTAACACAACACGTTTTCTTTTATTTTATTAAACGTACAAGCAGTATTCGCTACCTGTCGACACCGAATATCGCATAATCGAAAAATCGAAAATTAGTGCAGGACTGGAAGGTACTATAAATGTCAATTTATGCAAATAAATGTAAATGAAGAATTACATTTGTGATAATTAATTATGTAATTGTGTTTGCTATTAAATATATAAATTTATCGATCTCTCACATGTATCTAGCCCCGAAGTTGGACGCCATTTATAAATGTATAAATACTGATATCTTTCACATGTATGTGTGTAATTGAATTTTATTTATTACTCTAATTATCTATACCAACGTGTTGGAACACAGTTTATATAGTGAATTCTATATAATTCAGGTGCAATAGATAATATGTATTTACTTGCTTTAATTGATTACATTCATGCCGTGTGTGAAACAGCCATTTAACATTACGTATAACTATTCTGATTCTCATCAACACATACGTGATATCATTTACAAGATTAACGTTATCAATTCATTTACTTTATTTACACATATGAGACTCTTAAAATATATTTGTATTCCTTCAAATTTCAGGTTGACATTTGGGTTGTATTTGGTAATAATGAACGCATATTTATGATCAACTTAAAGTACTAGTTTAATTATCATTCACAATACATTATAATAGTACATATGATACGTCGCTGTACCTGAAATACATACATATTTTATAATAACAAATACATGTTTCAATATATGCTGGAAACAAAGAAAACATACATACATATATAAATCAAACAATATAACAATTCCATATTCTATTTATTTAATGCGTTCATTAAATCCCAAATAAGCTTTTGTTAGTACATTCATTAATTACTTTATTCAGATTTATTCATTACTTTTCTTAATAATTTTCTCAGGTGTGAATTCTTTGAAAGAAACCAGGTCAGTAGAAGTTACTAATTAGAAATGATTATAATAATGGTTACTTGGTTATTGAATATCCATTAGTTGTTGTTGAAGTTGAGTTCCAGAGATGAAGTTGGCTCGTAGACCCATTCCGTCGGATGCTGCTTTCTCACAATCACTTAACACTTACTCTTCCGATCACTCGTGTAGGCGTTTGTATATGTGAATAATTGAAGTTCAGTGTTCAACCAAATGTTTCATCTTACTGTGTGTGCTGTGAGTTCGTTTTAATGTTAATATACATGTCTAGTTCCACTTGTCGCTGCTTCATTAAACATTCGTATTATTCATTAATTTGTTTAATATTTCGTGTTCATTATGTTGTTAATAATGTGTAGTACACTATATTAAGTTCAA
Organism: Magicicada septendecula; assembly: GCA_034769895.1. Lineage (NCBI taxonomy): Eukaryota > Metazoa > Arthropoda > Insecta > Hemiptera > Cicadidae > Magicicada > Magicicada septendecula. The sequence continues at coordinate 402,663,448 of CM068367.1, forward strand.
CTGTTTTGTATATCGTTAAGTGATGATGTCTGTTGGTGTAACGGTCTGATTGTTCACTTTGTATAATTTTAACTAAGTCCGTTACCTCGCACTTCGGTTAAATCTCACTACCGTGACATGAATGTATTACTAAGTCTTTTAAGTTACTGGTTAACGTTCTAACTTCCGGACTCGAGTTAATATTCCGCACGATTAATGTACTCTTCTGAAATTTAAATAATACTAACTCCGAATGATTAGAATAAACTGTTGAAAGTTTATGATATACCGTCTCTCGCACTTGAAGTTAAACTATTTGGAAATTTGAGTGTAAAAACTGTCTGAAAACTTTAGTAAAAACTGTCGAAAATTTAGTATTACTTGTTTCAAAAATTGAGTGTAGACTGTCACAAAATTGAGTATCACTGGCTGTCCTCTGTCTTGGGCAGATAGTTTTATTAATTCGTCCCTACTCAAAATTTTGTCTCTGGCGCGCTTCACGCCTATTTCATTTCGAGATTGGTCAGTTTTTAGTTTTCTTGGAAAATACTGTCCCACCATGTCAAGATTCTACGTCATAGTTCTCCCGATAGGCCCTTCGTTTCTGTTACTATGGAAACACTCCTCACCACCAAATTTCTCGTTGGCTGAAGGCATCTGATAGGTTTTTTGGTCTCCCCGATTTTTGCTCTGACGAACGTTGACCCGTTTCGACGAAACTATGGCTATTAGACACTTGTCGATCAGCCTATTGTCTGAGTAAACTCTGTGTTTCTATAGATTCCCATTATCTGTACTTTCAGTCTTCCTGGCGCATTGTTCCAAGTTCTAACCCCTTTTTTCTAGCTATTAACAATTTTGAACATCTGCTGGCTGGTGAAGTCACCACAACTTTCCCTTCGTAAATTCTTGTCTGTCAATTAGACGATAACTCCAGCTGCGTAACATGACTTTAGTCTTTGTCAGGCCTATCTTACTGTATTGTTTCTTAAGGTGCAGTGTATCCGTTCCATTGTAATGGTGTAGTTTCACTCGTTTTTGTCGTTTATCGTCTACTGACGTAACATGGTCAACATCTGTTACAATTCTCGGTACGGGTGTGAATGTCCTGGCTTACTTTGTTACAGCTGCGGAGAGCAATAATTCTGGACGAAACTTTCCCTGTCATCTAACGCCACCAATTTCTATAGTTGGATCGAACTTAATGTGTTTCTATTGTCAAGTCAGCGACGCCTCACTGACATCTTCTCATTACTCCTTATTTATTGCGCCAACTATAAGTCGTTGACACTGCCTCGTGTGAACGTACTCTGCCGAGGTGAAAATTTAAAATTTTTAAAATTTTCTGCTCGTTACAGTGTCCTCAATTTCGATTTGACGATGTGACCTCAGGGAACAACTCAAATCTAAATTCTGCGCCCTGTACGTCGCCTCGCCGTGTTCATCTTCTTCAAAAGGGAAAGCAATACATGATAACCTATTCTTAAGGGCTTACATTACAAGTGGTACACCCCCTTTTGGTTTTAATCGGTTTTCTGAATTTATTGCTAGCTATTTGGGATAGCTGAACGCATTTCACATTTTCGTATTTACATATAAATACCTTATCCTTATAATTATAAGACAAATCATAAATTTAATGAGAAATTAAATAATTTAATCAATTGAATAAAATTTTACTTTCTAAAATATCATATTCACAAGATATTATCAAATAATCAATTGGTTCAGTGTAACACTTTACATGACATCAAAAAAAAATCTCCTATACATATACATTTTTGTGCATTACTAATGATCTTACCAATAAAATCTTTTAAAAGGTTATTTAAAATTAGATTGTTAATTAACATATTCGCTACGTTATTCGTAATTATTTGGATAATTTACATACACGTAATACATTTTGTTTTAATGATTTACCTACTTCATGCTAACATCATTTACAATCTTACCCTACTAATTATATACACTCACATTAATAAAGTTCATTCACGATCGAGTTCTTTAAATAATATCACTTATTTGATTTTAAGTGTCCCTTTTTTCACTTTGTCCTAGTAACTTATTACTATGTGATTCAAGTGATGGCAATTAAATGTCCTTTGCATTCACTGCAATATTTTACAAATGTCACAAAATGTTAATTTATCTTATTATCTAACATTTAATTAGTGCTTAATTAACTAAATACACTTTATGTTATGTTTGACAATTAAAATACATAATTTTCTTGGTTAAGCCAGCTTGAATGATATCAGCGCGTCATTTACCCTAACGCAGATGATTCATCAGCATCAGCTAGCTTATCATGATATTTTCTTTAATTTCTTCCTCTTCCTTCATCTTCAATTTTCTGGTTCATGGTATTTTTTCAATTGTCTGGCATTGAATTTTCCGCGGATTAATTTATTACTATATCATTGCAATCAACGAGTACACATGTAGCTTCGTTTTATTTTATTCATTAATCTCCTACTCTTCATTCATCAACATTCATCTTTAATTATCCTCTTTGGTTTATGCATTTTCATATAACCAATGTATTTAATGTATCTTATTCAACATTATCTAATTTTATAATTACATTTTCAAATATTCTGAAGTTCGCCTTCTTAATACGTTTTCATTTATTTATTCTTAAATTATATTTGTGATGACATATTTGTATGTCCTGTCAACATAGAGCTGTCACTAACGCACGTGTTTTTGTTTGTAAACAGTAAGGTATTTGACCTAGGGGTTTGCGTCACATATTTTCCTAATAGCCTGTCGGCCGTTCCCGTTACTCTGGTACGATGCGCCGCACTAGTGTTCTTAAGATTTACGACTATTCTCCGTCTCTTTCCATTTGAGTGAGTGAGAAATGTGTCGCACCTTTCCTTATGTCGATCCCTCTTGGGTATATACACGTTAAACAGCTTGCCTTGCCTCAGGCAACCCCTCGTAGCAGTCTCGCTATTGTTTAGGTACACGTTGGGTAGTTTTTGCCGTTTTCTCCAATAACTTTCTCTAAGTAAACACGCGCCGGTCTGCTTTTGCCGTCGTTTCCAGGCCTGCGTACAACACTGTTGTTCGACAATCGGCTCACCCCTCATGTACTTACATAACAAAGTTTTATTTCTTAAGTTCCGAAGAAATCTCACCTCGAGTGCTCGGACTCTCCTTTCAGTACCTTCACGATTCTTTACAACATTTTTAAGTCGACTAGCAGAGTTCTTTCCTCTCCTTTTTCTCATAACGTTTCTTGCCCATGATGAATATGCATACGGATCTTGTATGTTCTTCCTTTTCACGTCATCCATGGCTTGCGTAAACTTGTTTACAGCTTTATAACATGCGGTATTTGTTTCAACTTTAAACTTTCCCTTCATGCTTCTTATTGATGCAGCTCGACTCCTTCGCCGATCCATGCTGATTTTACAGGCTGGATACTTCATCCTAGGATTCATCGATGTAGTACCTCTTCCCGTGTTGATTAAATTGTGCCTTTTATGCATTCTACTTGGTAGTAGTAAAATTTTATAATCTCTATCCATGTCTGGATCATCCTCCGATATCGCCAGATACCGAGAAACAAAGTCATTTCTCTTCTTAATCCACTTCTTCCTTGGTTTGCTAATGACATTCGCATTAGATCCCACAGTTGATAATTTCTTAGTATCTGATACATCTGTAAGATCGACAGTGTTATCAGTATATCGTACCCTCTTCATATCTTCGTAATTCTCATTCACCTCTTCTTCCTGCTTCTTCTGGACTTCGCTTTTATCCGCTTTCAAGGCATTCGTGTATCCACGTATCTCGGACCTTATTTGTGTAATCTCTTCCTTCTGCTGGTCGAGTTTTTCATTAATTAATTTGTTAATCTTCTCTTCTTGTTTCTCTAGTCTTTCACTAAGTAATTTTTTAATATTCTCTTCCTGTTTCTTATATCGTTCTTCTTGTTTCTCGTCTTGTTTTTTGCTTCGTTCTTCTTGTTTCTCTTCTTGTTTTTTTGCTTCGTTCTTCTTGTTTCTCTTCTTGTTTTTCGTTCTGTTGACGAATGAACTCCATCAACATTTGTAGAGTTCCATCTTCTAGTTTCGATGTCTGTCCTCGCGCCCTATCTTCTGGACTCTCTACAACGCTACTTGGTTCGCTAGGTGTAGTATTCTCTTCTGTATTTACGGTACCTAATTGGTTATTAATGTCGAATTCTACGCTGTCGGAATTGCTCGCCATTTTTGCCCTCCTACGCGTAATCATTCAAACTGACTTACACTAATAACACTTATCTTACTTCTATTTCTATGACACTACTTTATCTACTACTTCTACTGCCTGTTCTTTACCAAAGCTGTACGTATTAACAATCTTTGTTAATACGTATCATGCCCCACGTTGGGCGCCATTTATAAATGTCAATTTATGCAAATAAATGTAAATGAAGAATTACATTTGTGATAATTAATTATGTAATTGTGTTTGCTATTAAATATATAAATTTATCGATCTCTCACATGTATCTAGCCCCGAAGTTGGACGCCATTTATAAATGTATAAATACTGATATCTTTCACATGTATGTGTGTAATTGAATTTTATTTATTACTCTAATTATCTATACCAACGTGTTGGAACACAGTTTATATAGTGAATTCTATATAATTCAGGTGCAATAGATAATATGTATTTACTTGCTTTAATTGATTACATTCATGCCGTGTGTGAAACAGCCATTTAACATTACGTATAACTATTCTGATTCTCATCAACACATACGTGATATCATTTACAAGATTAACGTTATCAATTCATTTACTTTATTTACACATATGAGACTCTTAAAATATATTTGTATTCCTTCAAATTTCAGGTTGACATTTGGGTTGTATTTGGTAATAATGAACGCATATTTATGATCAACTTAAAGTACTAGTTTAATTATCATTCACAATACATTATAATAGTACATATGATACGTCGCTGTACCTGAAATACATACATATTTTATAATAACAAATACATGTTTCAATATATGCTGGAAACAAAGAAAACATACATACATATATAAATCAAACAATATAACAATTCCATATTCTATTTATTTAATGCGTTCATTAAATCCCAAATAAGCTTTTGTTAGTACATTCATTAATTACTTTATTCAGATTTATTCATTACTTTTCTTAATAATTTTCTCAGGTGTGAATTCTTTGAAAGAAACCAGGTCAGTAGAAGTTACTAATTAGAAATGATTATAATAATGGTTACTTGGTTATTGAATATCCATTAGTTGTTGAAGTTAAGTTCCAGAGATGAAGTTGGCTCGTAGACCCATTCCGTCGGATGCTGCTTTCTCACAATCACTTAACACTTACTCTTCCGATCACTCGCGTAGGCGTTTGTATATGTGAATAATTGAAGTTCAGTGTTCAACCAAATGTTTCATCTTACTGTGTGTGCTGTGAGTTCGTTTTAATGTTAATATACATGTCTAGTTCCACTTGTCGCTGCTTCATTAAACATTCGTATTATTCATTAATTTGTTTAATATTTCGTGTTCATTATGTTGTTAATAATGTGTAGTACACTATATTAAGTTCAACTGTTTTGTATATCGTTAAGTGATGATGTCTGTTGGTGTAACGGTCTGATTGTTCACTTTGTATAATTTTAACTAAGTCCGTTACCTCGCACTTCGGTTAAATCTCACTACCGTGACATGAATGTATTACTAAGTCTTTTAAGTTACTGGTTAACGTTCTAACTTCCGGACTCGAGTTAATATTCCGCACGATTAATGTACTCTTCTGAAATTTAAATAATACTAACTCCGAATGATTAGAATAAACTGTTGAAAGTTTATGATATACCGTCTCTCGCACTTGAAGTTAAACTATTTGGAAATTTGAGTGTAAAAACTGTCTGAAAACTTTAGTAAAAACTGTCGAAAATTTAGTATTACTTGTTTCAAAAATTGAGTGTAGACTGTCACAAAATTGAGTATCACTGGCTGTCCTCTGTCTTGGGCAGATAGTTTTATTAATTCGTCCCTACTCAAAATTTTGTCTCTGGCGCGCTTCACGCCTATTTCATTTCGAGATTGGTCAGTTTTTAGTTTTCTTGGAAAATACTGTCCCACCATGTCAAGATTCTACGTCATAGTTCTCCCGATAGGCCCTTCGTTTCTGTTACTATGGAAACACTCCTCACCACCAAATTTCTCGTTGGCTGAAGCATCTGATAGGTTCTTTGGTCTCCCCGATTTTTGCTCTGACGAACGTTGACCCGTTTCGACGAAACTATGGCTATTAGACACTTGTCGATCAGCCTATTGTCTGAGTAAACTCTGTGTTTCTATAGATTCCCATTATCTGTACTTTCAGTCTTCCTGGCGCATTGTTCCAAGTTCTAACCCCTTTTTTCTAGCTATTAACAATTTTGAACATCTGCTGGCTGGTGAAGTCACCACAACTTTCCCTTCGTAAATTCTTGTCTGTCAATTAGACGATAACTCCAGCTGCGTAACATGACTTTAGTCTTTGTCAGGCCTATCTTACTGTATTGTTTCTTAAGGTGCAGTGTATCCGTTCCATTGTAATGGTGTAGTTTCACTCGTTTTTGTCGTTTATCGTCTACTGACGTAACATGGTCAACATCTGTTACAATTCTCGGTACGGGTGTGAATGTCCTGGCTTACTTTGTTACAGCTGCGGAGAGCAATAATTCTGGACGAAACTTTCCCTGTCATCTAACGCCACCAATTTCTATAGTTGGATCGAACTTAATGTGTTTCTATTGTCAAGTCAGCGACGCCTCACTGACATCTTCTCATTACTCCTTATTTATTGCGCCAACTATAAGTCGTTGACACTGCCTCGTGTGAACGTACTCTGCCGAGGTGAAAATTTAAAATTTTTTAAATTTTCTGCTCGTTACAGTACCCAAGTTTGTATACAAGTACACTTTCCTTTTAATTGCAGTTCTTAGGAAAATTTACATAATTACTTTGAAGGAAATAAAGTTATCAAAAATATTATACTATGAATTCTAAAAACTATATGTACAGCAGTTTTTGTTTTAAATATATGGTATGTGGGTGGTGTGAATCCAGAACGTATTTCTGTTTTGCAAAATACGTTTTTAATTCTGAATGTAAGAAAGATGATTGCAATAAGCAGTCGCACACTAAAAAATATCATGTTAAAGGATAACGTAGAAATTAAAATTAAACTAATTAAACTAATTATAAAAGTTAAAATAGAAAGTTGTTTGTATATGCTGTGTGCTACACGCGAGCGCCTGTTAGCAGATACAAGTTAATAGCATAAACGACAAAGAATTAGCACCAATTAGGAGAGAAACGTGCTGCGTTAAGAAAACATTTTGTCATATGGTCTGAGTGTATCATTAGGGTATTGTGAAAATTATGATATTACTTATGTGCCAACACATAATACGCTGCCCATTGCCCACACTTGATATTAGGGTATACTGTCTTCATCCTCTACTTGTGGCAGGACTGTTGAATTCGATCGGAATGCAGCCTGTATTATCCGTGAATAGTTTTGCTTGACGCTTAATTTTTTTTGTCGAATCATGACACGATTATTGCGTATATATCATATGCTGTGTATGCTATTTAGCTCAGTTTCAGAAACTCTTAATATCCGGAGGGATGCCTTCGAGGGGGGGGGCGACGTATCGCCATTGGCGTCATTGAACTTGGGGGGGGGTTGCTAATTTAATGTAGTGAACCTGACATATTGAATAAGACTCCCCATGATGCCTTTACCATCAGAGACAAAAAGTGTTACTGAAAACTAAAATAAACTTTTAAGTAATTTTCATGTATTATTTGCTTGCCAGGTTCAATTGTTCAGCATATATTTTCATATCTCTAAAACCATATCATTCCCTTTTTATATAGTCAAGAAAATACAGAATATACTACAATTTTTTGTTTAAAACTTTTCCCTCGCATTCTGTATCTATCTCAATCAGGGGGGAAAGGGGGAAATCCCCCCCAAACGGTCACTTCAGAAGACATTTTTTTCTTCGTCGTGTGATTGCGAATGTGATACAAAATTCATATCACGTTATGTAGGTTCATGGTTTTACTCTAAAATTAGGCCTACTTTAAATTGTAACTGTACCCTACTACCATGTTAATTTTTGTTTGATACATAACTTAAATGAGTAGTGCGTACTTTAAACAGTAAGTGAATATTATTAAAAGAACAGTGAAGTGGCAAACACAGATTTGATTTTATAATTGTATGTTAATAAACGTATTGTGTTGATAATAACACCCAGTTTATATATTCACTCATTACCATTATTTATACTTTAGATCACCAAAGAATGGGTCCACTTTTCATATCCCCCAAAAATCCACACGCTTTCTGGTTTAGCCCATGATCTCAGTACTCAAAAGAAATTGAACATTTAAGCACTTAATTATTCACTTTTCTAGTTAATTAATTATTAAAGTCGAGTATCGACAAATATGTGCTTCAGTAAGAAACAGCTGTAAGAAAGGAGAGATGTTTATTGGTAAAAATAAAGAAAAGAGAATTTCACCTCTTTTTGAGATTTATTTATATTTGATTTGTTTAGAATCAATTTTAAATTTTAACCCACTAATGTAGTAAATTTTTCACATACCGTATTCTCTGAATGTGAGCCCGTTAATATATTTTCTGTATTATTAAGTATACCTATACTTGTAAGGTGGGGAGGAGACCCAACGCCTAAGAGGAGGTTAACACCGAAGATTTCAATTCTTAAAATTGGGGGGATAGCGTCATAAGGCATGGGGGGGTATTAGGGGTATTAGCATCCCTAAATGTCCGGATGAAGTCGGAACTGAATGCGATATGCGTTGAACTTTTTGTGCTCGGTGGTGAAGATCTGCTCTGAAAACGTTTAGTTTTGTCAGGCATGTTCACATCTTTCATTGTCTATAAATGGGTTCTATAAGTGGGTACTTTGTGGTTCAAATTTGATTTAGTTTCGCATTCCTATCGTTGTATGTGTGGTTTTCTTAGACGGTCATGTGTAATTTGTGGTCCTTGGGTGAAATATATAACATTCTCATTACTGATTACAACCATCGTCATTCCTGTAACCTCGCAGAGTAAATTTCGTCAGGACAGCAAATGTCGGATTCGTGTAATAATATCAGGATAATGAATATGTTTCCTCAAAGCCTTTTTGATCTATTTAAAGGTACAAAACTAGGGGGGGGGATCATGTGGGACAGCTATCCCAGGCACCGGTATGATGAGATACTGAATTGGCTTAGTTGAGACCGAGATTATGATGCAAGGAGTTGTGTAAATAAAATTAGTTTCTTATCGTCTATCGAAAGGTACTTCTGAAAATGCGTAGAGAAAAAATAACTCTAAAACAAAGTCGTATTCCTAAGCCATGCTAGGAACGACGTGTTAATAAGCCATATTATTTCTTATTGGAGACAGGATATGAGTGTAACTCACAAAGTCTATGTATAAAATATTATTCAAAGTACACAGTGTATTATGAAATTTATTAAGAAATATTAAGAAAGTTACCATTTTCTTAGGAAATTATTTAAAATTAATTTGAAATGCAAACGTTTAGTTGAAGTTGTGACACTTGCACGGAGGGACATTTGCCCAGAGCCCTAAGCATTCCAGGAAATGACTAATCATGGGTATTTTTGTCAGTAACGGAGTCCGGTAGGGGGTGAATCGGACTGGTTATAGGAATGCAGTAGCAAGGGAGGGGGAGGGATTCACCCCTAAATAGTTCATTGCCTTAGTTCACATCTGTGAGACAACTAGTATTCTGTGCAAGTGATAAGTGTTGTAGTGAAGATGGTGATCACCAAGGGGAAGCCTTTGTTGATCTACAATGGACATCAGTATATTGCTGACTATACCAACAAAGAAGATGTCAAATATATTGCAACTTACCGTCTGCGGCTTCCAGAAACAATGTCTTCACAAAGTTGACATGTTTCGGGACACTTGTCCCATCATCAGAACTTAAAATAATCGTGTATCATTTAAGTTGATACATTTGTCAATTAATTAAAATATTAAAATTCAACATGAAATAAATAATTTAAAACAATATAAATACGCAAATGTCTAAAAGCGAGCGCGAACGTTTAACGATGTACATCGTACGGAGATTGACCGCGCACTGAATTACGTTTTGCTCCCACCACGACAATATCGCAAAGCAGTGTCGTACAATACATTTGATTTGAAAAGCAGTGTATCATTTAAAACACGCGGCTTGGTATCAGTATTGTTATACAAGAGCGTATGAAATTTATAAAGCATATAACAATACTGATACCAAGCCGCGTGTTTTAAATGATAAACTGCTTTTCAAATCAAATGTATTGTACGACACTGCTTTGCGATATTGTCGTGGTGGGAGCAAAACGTAATTCAGTGCGCGGTCAATCTCCGTACGATGTACATCGTTAAACGTTCGCGCTCGCTTTTAGTCATTTGCGTATTTATATTGTTTTAAATTATTTATTTCATGTTGAATTTTAATATTTTAATTAATTGACAAATGTATCAACTTAAATGATACACGATTATTTTAAGTTCTGATGATGGGACAAGTGTCCCGAAACATGTCAACTTTGTGAAGACGTTGTTTCTGGAAGCCGCAGACGGTAAGTTGCAATATATTTGATTGAACAACACGTGGCTTGGTACTAAATATTTGGAATTATTCCTTTTAAACATAAAGAAGATGTGACTTATTGGCGAAGTGTTGATTATAAGAAAAGTAAATGTAAAGGCAGAATATCAACGAAAAATAATACTGTCGTAGGCGAAGCAACTCATGTTTGTATTCCGGACGAAGCGGCAACTGAAGGGAGAAAAAGTGTTGTTAATGCAAGGGAAACAGATAATACGATTTCAAAAATGTACGCCGAATAAGTAGGCCCGCTCTTTAATCGAGGATATGACTTTGTCACTTCACTACCATCACATAGAAGTGCCAAACAATCATTACATTGCATTCGAAGAAAAAGTGTGGGGCCTACAAAGGACCCAGTCGACTCTGAAGGAATACGATTAGAGGAAAATGATCTACTTATGAATGACGGTAAAAATTTTCTACTTGAAGACGACAACAGAGGGCCTAAAGACAGAATATTGGTCTTTGCCAGCGAAAAGGGAAATCTGCATTGACAAGTTGTTCTTCATTCTTCGTCGACGGAACCTTCAAGAGTTCAAGCAAACAGTTTGGGCAGTTATTTATCATTCACGCCGATCTGGGAAGTTCTTGGAAAGAAACCAACACTATTCCATCAGTCTACACGTTGTTGCCAAATAAGAAACGAGAAACATATGATCGTTTTTTCCAAACAGTGAAAAACAACGTACCTGGATGGAATCCTGTGACACTTACAATGGACTTTGAAATGGCAATCATCCAATCAGCTAAAACTCTTTTTCCTGAAGCTGAAATTTTTGGTTGTAACTACCATTTTAACCAATGTTTATGAAGGAGAGTACAAGATTGTGGCCTTGCTCCTGCGTAAAAAGAAAATGAAGAGATTCGACTTCATATTCGAATGTGTTCTGCCCTCGCGCACGTTCCGCTAGAACTGATTGATGATGCTTGGCTAAGTATCCAGGAAAGCACACCTGAAGACGAGAAACTGCGGGTGTTCTATGACTACGTCGTAGACCAGTGTCTTGAGAATGAGCATATCCAAAGGAAAGTGTGGAACTGTTGCAGAAGACGGCACCGGACCAACAATATTTCTGAAGGGTGGAACCAAAGAATTAATAGTTTCATTTTGAGGTCTCATCCAAATGTCTATTCACTGTTCAAGAATATACGAGAGGACGCAGAGTATTACGGCCACTTTTTTGATAGAATAGCCCTGAATATTGACGGGAAGAAGAGGAAAAAAGCAGCAGTGAAGAGTGATGAAACCATTTCAAAGGCCTTGAAAAAACTGGAACTAGATGGCAAACTAAGGTCTTTCCTTCTTTGTGTTGGTTACGTCCAGACGTTAAAGTAAAGGCAATGCCTATAGGTTAGAGAAGTAGACTCTCACCTGGAAAGATTTGTAAATATTGTAAATATGTAAATATTCTAATTCAGCATTAAAAAAAAAATTTGACGAACTCACATAAAGTGAAAAAAATATATGGGGAACGATAAGAGACTACCTCCCCGTGGTGTTCCCTGGAAACGACGCAAAGTCGTCTAAAAGTCTCTTAAAATTCATAAAATAAAAGTAATATTGCACTATAACACTGAATTCAACCCTTCCAAAATTAAAAGAGAATACGTTTTGAACAGTTTTAAGATACTAATGTTAGTTCCGGGCAAGTGTCTCAGTCTTACTTCTGACTCACCAAATACCATTATGTGGAGGGAAGGGCTCCGGGCAAATGTCACTCCGTGCAAGTGTTCCAACCCCCCGTTTAGTTGTTTACGTTGAAATTCTAAACCTAAATTTCTATTGGGACAATTTCTATTGGTCCGGTGTGGGAGTAAGGTGTTAAGTATAGTTGGAGGGGACGCCAGGGTGATCCTTAACCAGGCGAAATGTGACCTTGTTTCGTACCTGGCAATATGCGCTGGTATAAATGCCATCGGCTCCAAGACGGTTCTCTGTAGCGTCCTATAGCCTAATTCTGCAGCCAGATACCAAATTTTCTTCATCGTCTATCTAGGACTGGGAAGTATTTTCTCTGGACACTTTTCATTTCCTGCCTGAAAAAAAGGGCTTTGATACGGAACGGGGCAAAAATATTTATAGTTGTGATCATCTTCCCGAGTGTCCATACGTTCTTATGAAAGGAGTCGATTCGTTTGTAAACTGGTGTTATTTTGGCACTTCTAGTACTTTTCTAAATCTGTTTTTTCTTATGGGTAATGGGATATCAAGCTACACCATAAACTAGTACTGTATGTTAGAAAATTTCAATTTATATTAAGATACCGAATATATAACATTCTATTGCGATGTTGTTAAATTTGATAAGTGATAGACCTACTTGGTAACAAGAACACAAAAAAGTATTTACACAATCACAGACACAATTAGACAACTACTGAATTGTCAAATTAACTTAGGAATCAATAGTATCATAAGTTTCCTGAAGATTACATGAAAGAGAACGGACCAGATACCAGCGAAGGTAGAAGAGAAGATTATGTATGAAATTATTTAGGCGGTAATTTTTATACTAAACCTCTCTGTCTTGAACTTAATCTGTGAATATCCCTCTGTCTACGTCTCAGACTACGGAAGCAAACGTTGTGTGCGTAATAGAGATACAGGTAAACCAAAAATAGCTTTATGGCATTTAAAATTGATAATTCATGAAAAACATAATAATGGAGTAAATTAGCAATGGATTCTAAAGAATTTGAGCAGCATGAGCAAAGACAAAAACACGTAGACTATTAATTGTAACACATCGTGCACTTTAGTGTAATTCTGTTTGAATAAGATATGCACAGTCATGTCTGAGAATTCATTGCAACCAACAGACAGAGTGAAGCGAATGTTCGTTTAGGTTGTGTAGTGACGGTATCCCGTTCGTGCAAATAAAGCAGAATTCAAAACCCATAACGCTTCCCATACGTAGGTAAACGCATACACACTCGTGAATATCAGTTTCATGGTCCTGTATGATTATATAACGCTGGTCCAGTGATCATCTATCGTTTGGAAGCGTCTGAATGAGTTGACTGCGAAAATCTCGGAGGTACAACCGAGTGCACTCCACAGGTCAAATTTGATTTCGATAGTGAGGTAATTTCTCATTTTTCCGGAGACTTGCACCATGCCGGATAAATTTCACTTTCTTCGAATTCTACACTAGTCTACATGTAAGAGATAAGGAATAGCTCTGATTAGAAGCAAGTGCAGTGGTTGGCCAGAATTGATCCTCCAGAAATGGTATTTATTCGTTAGGCAGAAAGTTTACAGAAACGCCAATTATCCCGCTGTTTTCCTATCTTCACTTCATGTGATACTTTTATATGACGATATACACCGTGAATTCTCCGAGTCCACGGTATGATAGTCTTCCTTTGTGATACTGCGGACACGTAGGTACTGTTTTACTGCAGGAACGATTCCTGTTCACTGTTAACACAGTAACGTAACTATCATCTTAGCACTTGTAAACCTACTTAGGTAAGGTAAGCAAGTGTCCAGTTACGGGAGGTGTAAGTCTAGACCGCGGAGCAATAAACGCAAATCCTTAATTGTATGCCATTTCGCACCCTAACTCCTTGTGCTTCGAACCGGAATAAACTGACCTCACACACACATCGTCCCACGCAAATCCTTAATTGTATGCCATTTCGCACCCTAACTCCTTGTGCTTCGAACCGGAATAAACTGACCTCACGCACACATCGTCCCACGCAAATTCTGTCTGTTTCTCTCTCTAGGCTGGTTGTTTCTTTTCACCGTAAAGGTATCATATATTTTACTTTGACCACTAGTCTTTTCATATTTCAGCAGAAAGGTTATAGCATGAAATTATAGCAATAGTTGCATGTTTTCTGCAAAATAATACTGAGTTCCTCTTTCTATTTAGCAATAACGATAAGAATATCTATATAGAGACTGCATTGAAACACTGGCTACAAAAATGAGACGCTATCTGCTTTGCGTCCTTCTGTCTAAAATAGTAAGAAGTAGTAATTCACTCTGCTTTCTACAAATCAATATACTTGTAAAGAATACTTTTTTCAATACCTTAAATGATTAACTTTGGTGATTCGTTTCCCGTGAGTGCTGCTTCATCTCTTCTATTTAGACACATAAATAGATAAGATCTTATCAGAACCACAGACGTACCGGGAAAACCAATAAGGAAAGACAGAGTTAAGAGTTTTTTTACCACAGGAAATATGAGTCTATATTAAGACGTATTACACAATCATGAAGATTGCGTTAGGAGAATAACGATAACTTGGTAAGTTTTCTTTACCAAAACGATGGCTATGTTCGAGAATCAAGTCGTCTAGATAATAGCCAACAAGATGAGGTATTGTAGGCCTACTGGGGGAAGCAATCATCTACTGGCGGAGTTAAGTCTGCCCCGGTTAGTAGTCTGCCCGACAGCACGTAAACAACTGGACACCTCGATATCTGTACAGGCCTACGTGCCTCTTGCGCTTGTTAATGGCCTACTAACTATACGCAGTTACAGCTGTGTGCGTGCACTATGTGACCAATCGGCGGCTCCCAGAGCTGTAGGGATGCGCGTCAGAGACGTACCTATAGTTCCGAGCTTCCGTAAACTACATGATCAAGTTTTTAAATCTTGATTAAATTCGTAGATGACAGCGGTATGGTAGGAAATAAAACTGTCTCACTGGGCAAAGCCTACTGACGACGACAAGAGTTTTTGATAGGTGTGTTAAATTTTACAGAGTTCAATAACAAGCAATTACTTCGCAGCATATCAGTGTTACAATACCATAACTACATATACGTAGAGTAATACAACCAAATGTCTTTCAATATTACTAGCTGCGCTTAAGGAACTAGTAAATGTTAGGAACTAAAACAAATACCACCATTTCTTCAAAAACCGTGTGTATACATCAATACATGTCTTATTTCTACTAGTAAAAGAAGAATTATTGTTCGATGTCAGCATAATGAATGTAAACATTACTATGAAAAAAGGTAACGTAGAAAGGTAATTACTGGTGAGAAACAGTCAGATTTACGAAAAAAAGAAATGTACGAGGAACTTTTTGAACAAGCGAAACAAGTTCTCAGTTTTTACTTGACCGTTTGGCGTTTGTCTGCTACAGAACCCTATTGGTTTTTTTTGTTTTTTAGATTTGTCCCCCAAGAATAGGACGAGTGGGAATCAAAATGTGTGGGGGTCATATTTTGAAAAAATTGCTCAAGTCCACGTGGGGTATCAAATTAAAGTGACTGTTAACTAAAATATGAATTTAGCTTCATTTTTTTTGAAGTAAATTATAAAAATTCGTATGGCATATCAGATTAAAGGGAATTTTTAATTAAGTAGTGTTAAGTTTGGAAATTTCAAAATTTTAGGACGCCAGGGCCAAAAAGTAGGGTTAAAGTTTAATCAAATCGCAAACTTGATGAGGGATATCAAATGGAAACGAATTCCAATCAAAACCTAAATGTAGTATACAGTTTTGAAATTTCAGAATTTTTTACCACATGGCGCAAAAATGGAATAAAAAATTTGGAAATTTGTAAAAATCCAGCTGGGTGTCGGAATAAATGATATTTTAAGACAAATGTGCGCTTTTGGAAATGTTAGCGTTTATTGTATGATTACTCAACAACTGTTATTGGAAATGTTAGCGTTTATTGTATGATTACTCAACAACTGTTATTTTAGTAAACGAAAAAGTAGTAGAATAATCGGGATTTTCGTAATTTTTCTGATGATTGGAAAATTATGTAATATTAAAATTTGTCCAATAATAAATGTACCTCATTCAAAATAGTGAATGAGTTCTGCAGCCCAGGGAGTATACTATAGGCCCTAATAGTTATTTTACAAGAAAGGTTAAAGGTTATAGTTATTTGAAAAACAGAAAGGTTACATCCAAAGTACACACTCCGTTCACTGATTATGAAAGGAGCTTTTCCTTGTTAACAGAAGTCATTCTGTCATTAAATCCTTTCCTCTGTTAATAAGTCATTATTGTTATCATTAATGACATGACAAAGAACACCCTGAATATAAATATAGTTTACATACCGTAATTGGGTTTCCTTCAGCTACATACTAAACCACGTGCGCGCGCGCGCACACACACAACAGTGTAGGTAGACGGGACTATTCTGCGTTGCCATCAGTACTTATTCTTTCCCCAAACGACAGGAATGCATCCCACTCAGATCGTTTAAAATATTTATAGACGTTCTATTGTACTGGCTTACAACTATGTAGGCCTATGTGCCAGCACAACACGATGTGGCCACTATCTATTGTTAAGCGAATCGTATGAACAACGCGTATTAAATGTTTATTAGAACAATCCACAATATTTCTGAAAACTTACTATTTTTCTATTCTGCAGAGGCAGTTTATCGTAATGACGATATTTTCTTACAAATAAAATTGTGAACACATTGTGAATCACAATTATAGGTAGACATATAAATAAAGTAGACAATTGGTACTAATTTGATAAATTATTGGTTTTTGTTTAAAAATCTAAATTCATTATTCAAAATATCTGTTAAACAAATTATAAAATGAGTATGTATATAGTTACTAATCATTAAGCAACTATTTATGAAACGCTTGTGTTGCAGATGGGGACGAAGGACAGCGTTTTTATCAACTCTCTTTCTCATGGTGTGGGTGTCCATTCTCACTGCGTTTTCACCAAATTATTTTGTCTACACAATCTTCAGAACCATCAACGGTCTCTTCTTTCCAGCTATCTACCAAATACCGTTCATTCTTAGTAAGTTTCAGATGTTACTAAATGTTATACACCATACTCTTTAATGTGGTTTTAAATTTTTTATACTTTCGCAACCTGCCCCTCTCAGCTGTAGGTCTACGAAGGTTTCTCCTCCCCTCCTTTGCTTTGAAATAATTCTTTTTTTTATATAGTAACAACTCTAAAGTGAGGTATGTTATTAGCACATTTGTGTTGTATCCACTCAAAAAATAACAACAAAAATCAGAACAACTTTATTATTACAAATTCAATATTATGTTACAAAACTGTGTAAAAATTTATAAATATATGAATGTTTATAAATTACAATGTATATTTATAATCAAAAAAAGTATAGATTCTGATAAAATAATTTCTAATTGCAACAAATATTCACACAATTAAAACATCTAATACTGATAATTTGAATAAAAGAAAGTTCTTTACATAGATAAATATTTACTTAGCAAAAGCCAAATGCTCTGCTTCCACTATGAGATATTCTCGTATCCCATAGTTTGAGAATCACTGAAGTATAATAAATCATTCACTGTATGCACACATTTAACACTTTATACGTTATAATTCAGCATTATTAAGGCCTCACTTGGTATGTGGTAAAATATCATGCAATGGTTATTCAAAGTTAACATACTTGGTAGTTTCACAAATTATTTATTTAAGTTATGTATTTATAGTACGAGTAAAACAGATCTGCCAAGCCTACCAAGTATGTTGCTTTTGAGTAATGTGTGTCAAAATTATTATGAAAGTGAATTGACCTTAATCTGTTTTCATTTTGTAATTTTTATCAAATAAATGTTGAGAAGTTAAAAAATTACATGTGTGTAAATACTTAAAAATTAATTATTAAAATGTTATTAAAGAATTTTATCAATCTGTTACCCAGTTTATTCTGTCTTTGTTCTTGCTCCCTGAGATAACATAGATGTGAGAGAGTTTGTTTTTATATGCAATGACAATTTACAAACAAATTTGAATACCTGTTGGAAGGTTTGCTGAAAACTGATTACAGAAACAACATCAGATTCCAGAACTCCACTGGTGGTTCTGTATTACAAACAAAATTTCTGAGATGCTAAAAATTCATAAATCTCCAACAAGTTTAGGGATTAAATTAAAAGATAGCTATAATAGAATCAGTTTTCCCTATTAATTGACTTGTGGAGAGAATAATATTAAACTGTGTAAAGTGAATTTACATTCTTAAACTCTGTCTTTTTAATGATACATCATATGTTTTAAATGTTGTCTCATAAAACACACTCTCATTGTTCAAGAGCAGTGTCTGTTTTGTTTATATTGTTTTAATGTTAGATTTTGTTGGTTTATAGAAACACGTTTTTCACAATGTTTGTTTTCAAAAAAACTTAAACATTTAATTTAAATTTAATGGACAATAAATATTTATTTAAAAAATTTCAGATAAGTTTATAATAAGCTTTAAAGAAACATTACATTCTCAATTTACTCCTACTTGCAAATTTCAATTGTGTACAGTTTTTTTTTCATTAAAATTGGAACTAATATTCTAATAAGAACTAACCCACATCATAAGCAATATAAGCAAGGGATTTATTGCTTAGAATTAAATTCTTATTCATTTAATAAGTACTGTATGTATTCTTGGTAGATTTTAAAACCAAAAATTTTTGTGGACTGGTAAAATAAAATGTTATTGCTTATCCTTATTAACTTACCAGTTATATGTAAAGACCAAGTGTACCTATTTTACTTTATTACCGGTATTACTAACACAAAAAATAATAGCCAGGTTGTTTTCCAGTACCTTAACATAAAGAATCAAGATTAACCATCAGGGTTGTGCAAGGAGCAGATGGCAATTCAAAGTACAAACCATTTTAGTCATTATGTCATTATCTATTTTGTTAGACAACTGACTGGAAAAACAAAACCAGTGTGAGTGTGTACGTGTGTGCGCATGTGCGTGTGTGGGATAAGTACTTCAACAAATTGATCTGCAGAAGTACTGCAAGTTCTTTAAAATTGTTTATTAATAGTTAACATGATTAATTAGTAATTATTAATACAATTAGTTGATAATTATTGACATAATACTTACATCAGAACAGTTAAAAATGTAGTGAAAATATGTGTATCTGTATGTGCATGTTATATGTATAAATTGTATATATGTAATTCAATTTTTTTAAATATATATTTATTTTAACATTTATTTTTATATGTATTTTATTTATTTAAATATATTCAGTCAAGGTACTGGATAGCCTTGCTACTGGTAGTATAAAATAGATTATCAAACTTGTTATTTGCTTCTTTTACATAAACATCTAATATTGATACATACAATATTTTATTCATGAGGAAGGTCACTTTCAGTTTTTTTCTTTCTTTCTGATATTTAATTACCTTCCTGCCACTATACTTGGCACATTCATTCAAACCTTCCAAATTATGTCTCTTATTTTCTTTACTTTTAAAATGCTTTTTATGGTAGTTTCATCTTACATTTTAAGAATGTTTTCTATGTACGAGTATTCACGTTTGTCCTGTATAATATTTACATTTTTCACCTAAAATTTAAAAACGAAACTTGCTACTTCTTGGTTGAATCATATGTATTTTATTTTTGTTGTTATTTTACTTTATGTTATTATACTTTATTCCTATTGTATTTTTATTAAGTATTTCTATCTAATGTAATGACAAATTGTTGTTTGTCACAATGACATTTTTTATTTGTCTCTGATGTATACACATTATTAATGATTCACTTTTATTGACTCATATACTTTAAATGTTTAATAACCATATGCTTTCTTTTTTCTTTAATCATAACCAGTTTTCTTTTTGTTATATTAATTACCAGATATGTTTCAGTATATATCTTTCATGTAATGCTATTCCAGAATTTGATCTCCTACTCTTAATGCTATTTTGGATGTAAAGAGAATATATTTTTTGAGGCTTCTTTTATTTTAGTAAGATTGGCATGCCTTTCTAATTGAATCTTATTTTCTTTTTATACACATTTTGGCTAAAATTATCCTTAAGTGAAAACTAACCCTATTAATGACAATGTACAATGTGCTGATATGATTATGTTTAGATGTTTAGATAATATTGTTATTTGATAAGTGTCTTGTTACGTAAAAGATCTGGTTACATGAAAAGAAGCCGTGAATGAATTTACATGAAAAATAAATAAGCCATGATCATTAAATAGTATTTTGTTTTTTATTAACTTTTCTTGTTTGTGAATTTGTGCCCCAACACAAATATTTTACTCCGGACTATATTTTTTACAATGGGCATTAAACAAGCTTCAGCTGTAGTTGCTTTCACTGATTGTGAAATCAGACTGATGTATGGATGGATGATGAACGGGCGTCTTGCGCCCTAATTTGTTTGCGTTGTCCAGGCCTAGGCCTGATGAACGCCAGGTGCCAACAGGTCAGCGCGGTCGTTTGCTCTGCACAAGGGAGTTATGGTGCAGTCCGCGGGTCCACGATAAATTACATGGCCACCACGGAGGCAAGCTTGAGCTTTTGCTTCAGCCAATTGTCCCGCCGAGGCGCGACACCATGGTCCCCTCGGGCATAGCCTTTGGGAACGTAGTGACGCACTGGCGAGGACAAGAGGCTCGAGCGCCCTAGGGCATCGGCTGAAACGGTAAGGAATGACTCCGAGACAGCCAGCATCCGCAAGGAAGCACAACCTCGCGGGAGCCCGTGTCTCAGGTCATTACCCTGCCGAATCAGCAAAGCAGGTGCTGACGGGGATCTCAGTTGTCATGGCTTCAGCCAATTGCCACACCTGGGCGCAGCTCCGTGGTCCCCGAGGGCATAGCCCACGGAAACTTAGAGGCGCGCTGGCGAGGACAAGAGGCTCGACCGCCCGAAGGCGGCGGCCGAGTCGAAGGGACTCGTCACTGGGGCAGTCGGCTCTCGCAAGGAAGACATTTGCACAACCTCGCGGGATCCCGTGTCGCGGATCACAGCCCTGCCGAGTCGGCAAAGCCGATGCTAGCAATAAATCTATCCAATCCAATCTGCCGCAGCATGATTGACTACAGTTTCGGCAGGCGCAGGTAGTGAATGATGGTGATCATTTCAGTCTCCAGAAGGTTGGAGGGTTCGTTTCTGGGGGGTTCATGTGATGAACTTGGGGGGGGTCGTCTAACAGCGCCCTAGGGCGCCTGACGCGGCGAGGGGTCGGTGTATTCTCCATGCTATTCAGCCTTTGGAGGTGCGGATAAGGGGACTCGCCGGCCTTGGCGAACAAATTCGTTGCCAAGGACCAGACGAAGGCCTCTAAGGTAGGAACACGGAGACCCCGGTGAATGGCGGAATTTCGCACAAACCACGGGGACCCCGTGAGGGAGCGGATGGTCCAGTTCTGGAATGTCGTCAGCCTATGCCTGTTGGTGACCGACAGGAGAGGCCACCAAGCGGGCGCCGCATAAGTGAGTACTGTTCGGAGGAACAGTAGATATAATGTAAGTTTTGTACGGACAGCCAGGCGGCTGTTCCGCGAAAGCATTGGTGATAGTTTGGCTCTGACGCCACGAGCCTTGTTGAGGGTTGCGGTCACGTGGGCGTTGAAGTTTAGGCGCCGATCAAGCCGAACGCCTAGGTACTTCACCGTCGCGGTCCAGTTGATGGGTCTTCCCTCTAAGGAGAGGATCGGCATCGGGAAATGGACTTATGAGTAAAGCAGATCCCCTCGGATTTCTCCGTATTGATCGCTACCCGCCATTTCCTTAGCCAGTCCGTAAGCATAGCCAACTGGTGTTGTAACATTACGCTCGTCCGCCAAGGCGAAAGCGAGCTAAAATGAAACATCGCGTCGTCGGCAAATAGAGATAACGTGACCCCGGGATAAACAGGCAGATCGTTCGTGTACAGGACGTACAGAACGGGGCCGAGGACAGATCCTTGTGGGACGCCGCCGGCGACAGGGCGAACCCGAGAGAACGCCTTATCTACGCTGATCCTGAAGGTGCGATCCGTCAGATAGGATCGGAGCAAGTGGACGATAGATGCCCGGAGTGGCGAATGCGCCAGTTTGTAGAGCAGGCCTTCGTGCCAGACTTTATCGAAGGCTTTGCTCACATCCAACAGGACGCCGCCTGTTGCCTGATGATTGTTGGCGGCGTCGGCTAGACAGGTGACAATCCGTACTAGCTGAAGAGTAGTCGAGTGCCTCGGCCTAAACCCAAACTGCTCCTCGCGGATGAAACCATCCACCAGGGGCAGAATACGGGCCAGGAGAAGACGCTCGAATACCTTCGAGATTACTGGCAATAGTGATATCGGGCGGTAGCTTCCAGGTAGCGTGGGCGGCTTTTTGGATTTCTGGATCATGATGACGTTAGCGGTTTTACACAGGCGTGGGAAGTACCTCAGCTCAAGAAGAACGTCAACTGCCGAAGGCGGGAGGTTCTGCAACGCAGTGGCGCCGATGCGATCGGGGCCAGGGGCCTTTCTCCTCTTCAGTCGGCTAAGGACAGACGCAAGGTCTTCCTCGTCGACCGAATTAGGAGGGTCATTGGGGGGAACAGAAAAGTATCCAGAAAGGAAATCCCTGACGACGGCCGTATGAGCCTGGTCAGAGATGCCTCTATGGACGGTGAACTGTTCCTCAATACAGTCGGCGAAGACTTCCGCCTTGCCTTCTGCAGAATATACAGCGCCGTCCGGGGTATTCAAGGGATGGCGAGTCCTCTTTTCGCCTTTCAGTCTACCAGCGGCTCTCCATACGGAGGCGTGGTCGACTTCCAAGGACTCCAAATAGGAGTCCCATCGATCCGCGTTTACGTCAAGCAGAAGCTGCGAGACGTGTTCCGACTGGGCTCGAAAACGCCGACTAGCGGCAGGGTCACGGGTATGCTGCCATCTGCGGCGGAGCTGGCGCCGTAATCGGATGGCCTGGAGAACTTCCGCAGGAAGGTCGGAGCGTTTATTACTCACCGGAACTGTATAGGTGTGCTTGTCCATTGCGGACTGGACTAGATCCTGGAGCTGATTTACCCGGAGATCCACGTCGTCACAAGAGATGAGCGGGTCCGGAGGGACAGATGGCAACTGCCTAGCCAGATCATCATGATAGGATCGCCAATTGACTCTCCTAACAGGACGATCGGGAAGTTGGGGTGAGACCGACGGCAGCAAGACAGTTACAAGCAAGGGGTCGTGATCGGACGAGAGGTCCGACACCGCGCTGACTTGTAGATGAAAGGGGACGGCCTTGACAATTACAATATCAAGGACATCCGGCGGATGACCCGCACGGGAAAAGTATGTCGGTTCGGACGGGCCGATGATGAGGACACTGGGATCATCTTCGACAGCCCTACGGAGAGAATTGCCGTAGGGGTTTGACGTCCTGCTGTTCCACGAGGGATGCTTGGCATTAAGGTCTCCGGCAACGATGGTTGGGAGATCGCTGTCTATGAGGGCGTCCCACTCCTCGTGCGGCGGAGCTCGATGGCCGGGCGGTTGGTACGCAGAAACAAAGCGCACCTCCAGGCCGGCTACATCCAGCGCCACAGCACATGCTTCGATGAGGGTCGTTGCAGGGGCAGGGAGTTCTCGATGAGAGTTTCGCCTGTGGACTAAGATCGCCACTCCGCCAGATGCTTGGCGGCGATCGGGACCATTCCTGTCTTTCCTGTAGCAAGCATAGGCTGGCAGGGAGAATCGACGATTAGGGGCAATATGTGTTTCAGAGAGGAGTACGACATCTGCATCGTACTCCACAAGGAAAGCTGCCAGTTCGGCCCGACGCGCCGGAACACCATCGGCATTCCACGCGACGAACCGAAACTGTCTAGCCATGGTTAGATGTAGGGACAATCAGGGCGATCAGAGATGTTAGGATCACCATGAGTATAGACGGGACATCCCGAGCAGCAAGAATTTGCGGGACAATGCCGCTGACCCAGGCCATCAGCTGAGCCTCAGTGACCAGTGGTGAACCACTGGCCGCAGGGGCCTGACTAGCCGGCGCTGGGGCCGCGGAAGGTGCAGATGCCGCCTCCAGGGGAGGATGGGCAGTTGGAGCTGGCTGCTCGGGGGCTGGCGAGACTTCCGAGGAAGTCGCAGGGGACTGGGCAACAGAAGCAGGCTCCTGGCCGGGTAAATGCTAGGCAGCCAGAGGCGCGTTGTTAGCCTCCGGGTATAGTTGTTTAGCCACTAGTGGCTGTCTAGCCTTATGCTTAGAGCGCCGTTTCTTAGGCGGCTGGGTCTGTGAGGGAGGTACTGCGGGCGTTGCCGCTTGAGGAGATGGCACTCCGGCAGGTGCTAATGTTAAATCAGACTTCAGATCTTTGTAAGATTTCTAGCCTTTGCCTTAGTTCTTTAGTTACCTTAAACTAACATTCCTCCTGAAGAGTTGGAATAAAGGAATATTTTTAATTCTCTGAAAAAATTAACTTTTTCTTAAGCATATTTACTCAAATTTTGCAGGTAACAAGATGTGGGTATGATTACTGTCAGGTCTTGCGAAGAGAGATAAAGTTTAATGTACATTTCTGAGCTGATGTTAACTGCAGGTACCTCCTGAAACAGGAACAAATATCAGTTTAAATTGAATATGAATCAAATAATGAATGATAAATATGATGAGGAACATGACTCAGTATCTACTTTAAAAAGCTATTTATTGTCAACAAGGGTGGCTCAATATAAAATTTTCATCTGAGCAAGGTGGTTTTTGAAAATAAAGGTGATAATTTTCTTAATTGTATTTGAAAAGAATGTGTTTTTTCGTACACATCCTTCTATTTTTGTATTTGGTGTGTTGGCAGGAAACTGTGAAAAAATTATTGCTGTTATTATTTTTATTTATTAATCTGCACTGTTTACCAGATAAACTATAATGTACCATTTATCTAAATGAAAACTTAAAATTTTTAATAC
Organism: Magicicada septendecula; assembly: GCA_034769895.1. Lineage (NCBI taxonomy): Eukaryota > Metazoa > Arthropoda > Insecta > Hemiptera > Cicadidae > Magicicada > Magicicada septendecula. The sequence goes on from CM068367.1 coordinate 402,688,791, forward strand.
TTGAACCATACTAATAAATAATACTGATAAATAAGTTGTACTAGACTGTAAGACAGAAAATAAACTATCCATTTAGAAATACAATCCTTTTACTCAATGCTCTTATGACAATAATTATGCTTTGATATTTTACCACTGATTTCTAAATGTTTTAACCTGATTGTAATAAATCACATTTTTCTACTAACCACTAAAAATTATTGAATAAGTCTAAACTGTATGCTAATGAAAATTTCATGATCAATATTTTCTTATGAAAACATGACTTACAGAACTTACCAACTTACAAAAACATGACTGTTATTAGTGATTTATAAAACATCAATAATATTAAAAAACATGAGTAATGTCTGTGACACAAACCTTTGTGGGCAGTTTTCTGCAAATGTTATATGATTATTTTATGATTATAATATGAGTTATATGATTTTTTTCTATGTCGATTTCTTGATAAATGTCATATTACATAGACATCACTCCTATATGTTCTCGGACACTTGCTCTCAAATATTTTTGATCAATTTTATCTCTGGATAAAAATACAAAAATGGAATTTGTTCATTTTAATAGACTTGAGTTTGGTACTCCACCAAGAGTGGCACTCCAGGCAGCTTGGCAATCACCCAGGTCTTGAGCCAACTCTGGATGTTAACTTTTTCTTTCTTTCTTTACAAAAAGGTGGCCTTCCTAACTAATGTATGTACAATGTTGAATGAGTTTAATACAGAGTCTGACAGAATGATCGGATGGTTTTGGAATGCAAGAGAAAAAAAAATACAAGTCATTATAACCAAAATTTTATTGTGTTAAATTGAAGAGTAATTTTAACAGTTTTATTTATAATTAATTTCTTTGTCTTCAAAATTATACCCTCCAAATATTTTCACTCTTTCTTCATGCACTTGCTTAACCTCACTCTGAAATTCCTCATTGTTCGTTGGACTATCTGATGTGGTAGTGGTGAATTTTCACTGTGGATGGTGTCCTTAAGTTTAGCAATTGAATTTGGTTAAAAATAAAAACTATTTTTGAGACAGAACAAAAAAAAATACAAATGGTAAGGTTGGATGTCTGTGCAAGTCATTGAATATTACCATGTCATGACACCCAGAAAATAATTCTTGCAGAATACCCATAGTAGCTCTTGCCATGTGGGCAGTGATGCCATCTTGCTGAAACCAAATTTTCTGATCTCCAAGCTTGTTGAGTTTTTATTGAAAGAAATTATGCATCATCATCATCGTCATCATTATCATATCCCAATTTGACCTTATTGTTAATGCACAATTGTCCTCTTCAAAAAAATATAGGCATACAATTCCTAAGTTTGATGCACACCAGCAATAACATGCAACTGTGAAGTTCTCATGGGTTCTCATGGTACACCCAGTAATTAAAATTTTGTTTGTTTATGTAACCTGAGACGTGAAAATGTTCTTCATGACTCAAAAGAAAGTTGGTGTCCTGTTCAGTATTTTCAAGAATGGTCTCACATGATGTTTCAGAAGCTGCCCAATCGTTCACACTTAACTCCTGCACTACCGTTATTTTATACAGGTAGAATTTAAGATCTACATGTAGAATTTTTCTTACACTCTGGTCTGGAATTATTTGCTTAGGATCATGTTTTGCTGCAGAACAATGTGGAGATTGCGTTACTCCACATTGTTTCTGGCATCTACGTCCACAACTGCTTTCGACCATCTACACTGCATTTTTCCATTTAATTTAATTTTTTAAAGCAGAACCAGTGTTTTTTTAAATTATTAATCCACAGCAATATTATATGCCTACTAGGTACAGCTGTCTTTCAATTTAAATTAAAATATCTACAAAATAAATGATGGGTAGCTAAAAGAAAATCATTACATCTGAAGTATGCTTCAATTGCAAAAGCACAATGTTCACCTGGCCATGCAAAGTTGGCAACTAAAATGGTATGAGTAGTGGGAGTACAACAAAACTTATACATATATATGGAATGCAAATATGTAGAAAGGGTGACATAGGGCACTCCACACTGTGTAACCAGTTATTAGGGATTTCAAATACATAGCTTTTCATCACTTTCATTACAAATTATAATATGTGTGCATGTTGTGTGTGTGTGTGTGTGTGTGTGTGTGCGTGCGTGCGCGCATGTGTGTGTGTGTGTGTGTGTGTGTGTGTGTGTGTGTGTGTGTGTGTGTGTGTGTGTGTGTGTGTGTGTGTGTGTGTGTGTGTGTGTGTGTGTGTGTGTGTGTGTGTGTGTGTGATCAAAGTGTTAAGCCACCATTTGCTTCTCTGTGTGTTTACATCACAAGTTATAGAAAAACACCCATGGAGTCCACTCAGTGAAGATCTTAGGGACTTATTTCAAAAGGAAAGAATAATAAACCATGAATAATGTAGCTGCAGGTGTAATTTGTATGTACTGGATTAGTTATAATATGGGCAGTTAATTTAGCAGAATCTTATTGAAAGTGATACGTTATCAGACATTCAGGTATGATGTGTCAGTCCTTGGAATAAGACGACTAATCATTAAGACAACTTAGATTTTTCTTGGGATTAATGAAACTGCGTATAGAGATTTACTAATATATATACTTTATCATAACTTATTTCCATTGTTTGTCATGTTCAGTAATGTACATTTCATAATATTTAAAAGTTCTTCACTGACTTGTTCATTTTATTGACTCATTCTAAAGTAATGTTTATAGGACTCCAGTAAATCTATAATTGGCTTGTAATATGGTTCCCTGGAGCTGGAGCAAAGCTTTGAGAGAACATGGATAAGCATCCAGCAGTCATGGGTGAAATAATGAAAACCAAGAATTAAAATGGTGAACCATAAAAATATAACATAGTAGAACCATAAAAAGTAGACAACAAAAGGATACCCGGCACAGATCGTGTTTAAAGGCCCATGTTGAAAAATCATAAAATTGTTTTGAAGAATGACATTAGGAAATAGACAAATAAAGATGTTGAAAATAGAAGATTGGCCTTATGTTATATGTGTGAAAAATTAAGAACATACTTATAGGGTAATTAAAGGCCTAAACAAAAATTAAGTAACAGATTGAACTTCTATTCTATGCTTAGAAAAATATAGTTTCTTCATATAAGCATAATTGGAACAATAAATGTCAAAACTTTGCATATGTAGATAAGGTTGAAACAATGGCTTAATTTTAGTGGATGAGTGACAAACAGATATGAAGCAGAAAGAAAGTCTTCAGATTATGACAATTTAAACAGTGAGATCCACATACATCTAAAATAATTTTAATGTTATATTTTAATAACTTAATTAGTTGTTACTAGAAGTATGGCTAATTTACTGACAAATGATGTTAAGTAATGGCTGTTTCTGAACAGCCTCTCTACTGCTAAAACAAGATTTAAAGCTTTCAAGGCTCAAGTACCTGTATATAGACGTGATAAGAAGAGGCCTAGGACACTGGAAATGATGCGTTTCTTGGAAAAATGAAGTCACTGCTCTTATGTTGAACGTTCTCTTCTTCAGAAAACTACCAATTAGACGAATGTACCAGTTTGGAATGTAGTTAGTATTAGAGCCCATCATGATAGACACTGTCAAAGAAGCTATTTTCCACATCTAGGAGAACGTGTATTTTACACTACGACGAGACGTGTACCGATAGCCTTTGCAGTCGGGGTCGCTAAGCCAACCAATCTAATCAGCTGGTAGAACAGCCGGGGTGAAAGCCGACCTCTTCAGGGACCAAAGTTTCGAAGATAATCTCGTACACTCGCTGAACGAACACCAGAGTAACTTTTATGTAGCATCATCATTTTTTTGGAATCACTGTGACGGTAGGTTTTTACCTATTTTTAGTTAAAAAAATACTTTGTTGATAAGGGCGTTGGAGGATGGATTCTCTGCCAGCGCTTCCTGAAATAATTATTCTGGCGTAAGACCCGACAGCGTGCTGGATGGCGATATGGACCAAGAAAGGGTTGTGATTCAAGAACAGCTCCATGACCAACAAAACTTCCATCCGACATGCGTGGGTCACCCAAAACGTCTATTGGGTCATCACTATATCCAGAATATCAGCATCTGGTAGTGTCCGGTAGAACGTTGGTTGGCCTGGTTCGATGGTCGTTGCCCGCAGAGAATCGGTATACTTGCGCAAGCGCTTCCCCTTCGGAGTAATCAAGCGACTCTTCTAGTGGTATTGTGTGCACTTCATATCATCGGCCATTATAACCCTATGGTGACCGTTGAAGACAACATAAAGGTCAACGACATTGAGTTCTGACAAATAGGAAGTATTGTGAGCTGCCACCTCGAGGACGTCGCCAAGATTTAGTGGCGGTACCTCGAGGTGAAAACGCTGCACAAAACACGGCGATGGTCTGTGAGCCCCAATGTCGACCGATTCTGTCGTCCCGATAACATACGTAGTTATCAGGTTTTCGCTGGTCTCAGGTTTGTTTCTCAGAAGAGAAGCACGTTGTTTTTGAGACGGGCTACAAGCTCTGATACATCGAAATGAGGGATTCTGACATTTCGGACGGTTAACATTCGGTTATCATTCTGAGGTGAAGAGCGGAAGCATATATGTATTATATATACGAAACATTGGGCTTTAAAGCAGAGCTGGTTGCAGGCGACTTTGTTAGGATGGTAGAAGCTCATGAGCAAGCGTCCGATGTAGGCTTGCCCTTACCGTTAATCTTTATTCCGGGATTTCACGTAGGCCCAATGTGGCGGCGTGGCCTGACCTGGGAGGTTGTGGAAGCTAGTAGGCCTCTGACTAGCCAGCCAGAGGCGCCAGGGCTGCCTATTGCTCAGGACACGCGATTACGGACAATGATAGAAAGGACTAGTCAGCTTAGGTTAGAAGTTGGGACAGCTGGTCTAACCGCCGGTTTCACTGATATCTCTTCTTGTGTAGGGAAGTGTCCAAACGGCTCCTTCACATACCATTGATCTCCTGTATCGAGGCACAATTACCGTATCTTGTGTGTTCGTCCGTATGGACCTTTAAAATCAAAATACTAATGTGCATATACCTACTACGCAGAGATGTGAAGGGCTCTATCTAGTCTTTGTGACAGTCTCTACAAACTTTGCCAAAACGAACAATCGATTTCTTCAAATGGGTAGTACACCAGAGACATCTGTTTCCGAGATCAGAAATACCGTATCAAAAAGACGCGCCTTAACAAACGGTTTATTGTGTGTTTACGTATAAGGCCTCCGTTATGTCTATCTAGACCGCTGAAGTTTCCTAACTTCTGGACTGTAGGCAAGAACGAATTTGGATTTCTTCACTGTACAAAAGTTGGTCTCTTCGATTGCTTTTATATGTTGCTTCATGTAAAAGAATTTAAGATGCAACGTTAGCAAAGAGTACAATATATATTTTATAAGGAAGAAACTATAATATTTCTGAAAAATAAAATATTTGTACACGCACAGGCGTAACTTGGGAGTGCCAAGGGGGGCACTCCCCCCCCCCCCAATGTTCCGAGCATTATAACATTTTGTTTCCAGTTGTTATAGGCCTAAATAAAAACTAGTCAAACAGGAGACAATTTCTACGCTTGCGAGCACAGTAAGCACTATTTATCAACATCTATACTTACTGTTATCAGACGACAGTAGTTGCCATAAATTTATTATTCTTATTTCTTTCGAAGAAACTTGTAAGGGGAATGTTTGACAAATTTGAATGATATACATCAAAATAATATTTCTAAATATCACTATGTAATAACGACTCGGAACACTAAGTTTTTTATAAGTAAAATCGTAAAGATTTACCTTACAGCCTAAACCGGCTTTCACCTTTAAAAGGCTTCTTCAGAGGCTGCCGTAGGTTGCGCTGTCTGTCTTGTTGTTGGCGACGGGATATATTTTCGAAAGATCGATGTTGTGTGTGTGTGGTGAGATGTGTTCGAATAATGCGTGCGATTTGAATTCTGTCTGTTCGTTTAGGATGTCGTTTTTATTTGTTTTTGTGTATTTGTATATTTCTAATTGTTCTAGAGTGTCTAGTTTTCGGCCTTTTGTGTGTACGTGTAGAATGTTCATGTTATTGTCGATGTTTTTATATGTGTGGTTTGCTTCAATGAGGTGGTTTGCAAAGGTGGATTCTGTAGTGGTGTGGAGTGCCTTTGTGTGTTCAATGTATCTCTGTTTGAAGCTACGTCCTGTCTGGCCTATGTCGAATTTATTGCAATTTGAGCAATTTAGCTTGTAAACACCGGGTAGATCGAATTTGTTTTGTGCTTTGTGTGTGTGTTTTGATAGTGTGTGTTCTGTTTTGCTAGTAGTTTTGTAAGCGATTCTGTATCCTGCTTTTTTGAATTTGTGGGCAATTTTTTCAGTTTGTTTGTTGATGTATGTTAGTGTTGTGAATTTGTTGTTTTCTGTCTTTGTCTGTTGTTTGTTTTGTGTTTTGTGTAGGAGTTTACTGACTATTGTTCTGTCATATCCGTTAGATTCTGCTAGTCAGTAAACTCCTACACAAAACACAAAACAAACAACAGACAAAGACAGAAAACAACAAATTCACAACACTAACATACATCAACAAACAAACTGAAAAAATTACCCACAATTCAAAAAAGCAGGATACAGAATCGCTTACAAAACTACTAACAAAACAGAACACAAACTATCAAAACGCACGCACAAAGCACAAAACAAATTCGATCTACCCGGTGTATACAAGCTAAATTGCTCAAATTGCAATAAATTCTACATAGGCCAGACAGGACGTAGCTTCAAACAGAGATACATTGAACACACAAAGGCACTCCACACCACTACAGAATCCACCTTTGCAAACCACCTCATTGAAGCAAACCACACATATAAAAACATCGACAATAACATGAACATTCTACACGTACACACAAAAGGCCGAAAACTAGACATTTTAGAACAATTAGAAATATACAAACACACAAAAACAAATAAAAACGACATCCTAAACGAACAGACACAATTCAAATCGCACGCATTATTCGAACACATCTCACCACACACACACAGCATCGATCTTTCGAAAATCTATCCCGTCGCCAACAACAAGACGGACAGCGCTACCTACGACAGCCTCTGAAGAAGCCTTTTAAAGGTGAAAGCCGGTGTAGGCTGTAAGGTAAATCTTTACGATTTTACTTATAAAAAACTTAGTGTTCCGAGTCGTTATTACATAGTGATATTTAGTTAAGTAACGGACACGTCATGGACAACGAAATCCAATAATATTTCTATTCGAAAAAAAACAAACGCTAGAGACCTAATTAACTGGAATACAATGCGTGCCTTTTACAAAAAGACTTGTTTTGGAACACCGTAATGAAATAATAAGCGCAGCTAGGATGAGTTTACGAAAACTGGGTATAAGAATTGGAAGAACTGAAATTGTTTATGTTTATAGGCCTACAGTATATTTGTTCTAGGTAAACATAACTGGAAGTACAACTTATGAAGAAAGGTTTGTTGATCATTAAAAAATGAAATTGTCTCTCGTTTATTAACTAAGAATTATTACTAAACTTTCTAATTTTGTATATAACATATTTTATTAATTTTATTATATAGATGGTCTCACTACACACTTGAATTTATGAAGCTTTACCCCCCCCCCCAAAGTTAGGCCCCGAGTTACGCCCATGTGTACGCCCTTGATAAACTTAGTTTCTGCTACATAATTAAGACGATGAGAGCTTTCTCTAAGTCGTAGTTAATAACTTCCAAGAAGATTGTCAAAATTTAATTTTTCAGTAGCGAAAAGTAAAGTCTCTCTGTTCATATATTATGTAACTACGTATAAACACGCCACCTCAGTTGACGATATTCGTAACTGTAGTAGTGTGCATGTGCATGTAGCCTACTGTTTCGAATTGTAGTGTGTGTGCATGTGCTTGTTACTTCTGGTTATGTGGGTATGTATAGCATTTATTTATGCAAAATCACTGTTTAACTGTTAATTTTTATATTATCTATAACCAGTGATAGGCTGTGTTATCTAAGTAGTGACGAAAATATTTGTTATAAAACTATAATTTTACTACGCAGGGAAAGCAGAAGTGAAACCAGCTCACAGCAAGGCCTGGCAGACATCATAAATTATTAAAGCCACCTCGTGGTTAAAACTGGAAAAATATTTAACTGAACCAGCGAAAAGAGTTCTCAGTTTTGATTGGACCGTTTGGCATTTGTCTCTTTTTCTACTTGCGGTAGGCCTATGTCTCACGATAACTTTTGAACGCATCAATCGATTTTCGTAAAACTTGACATGCGTGTCCATACTTCTATCTACAAAGCCCTATTGGTTCTTAGATCGATTCCTCCTAAAGTGGGGTGGTGGGAAGTAAAAATGTGGGGTGCACAATTTTAAAAAAAATGACAAAAGCCCATGCCATTTTTACGAGCCCAAAAAAGACCATGCTACTTTAATCAAATTCAAGTGAATTAAAAACACAATCTGAATATAATGTTCATTTTTGGAAATTTGAAAATTTTTGGTTGCTAAGACCCGAAAAGTGGGCGAAAACTTTGATTAAATCGCAAAATTTATTTAGGGTATGAAATTAAAGAGAATTTTAACGAACATCTGAATGTAGTGTTAAGATATGGAAATTTCAAAATTTTGGGAATATTGGGTTTAAAAAAGAGATCAAATTGTTTGGAATAAAAAAAATGTTTCGAATTTTTATTGTTTATTGTATGATTATGTGATCTACTAGGCCTATTTGTTATATTACTAAAGAAATAATAGATTTTTGTAATTTTTCCCATAATTGAAAAATGATCTAATATCAAAATTAATGTAATAAATGTACTTCTTTCAAAATAGTGAGCGAGTTCTGCAGCTCAGGGAGCATACAAGTACAAAGTTATGGCGTAACCTTCTGAACAATTAAACCAAATTTTTAACCGGGCTAATTCACTTATTCCCAAGCGTGTAAATAAAAAGAATGTAAGCAGACGTAAACGTGGAGCATTGGCTACAGCCAACAATATAATTTTATTTTAATAATGTTGTGTGTGTGTGTGTGTGTGTGTGTGTGTGTGTGTGTGTGTGTAATGTAGCCGTAAATAACAACGGGGTGCTAGCTATCCCTTCGATCTCATCTCTCCTCACAGACAAGCAGTCGTCTATCCAGACCTGTTCATCGAAACCGTAGTTTTCTAAGGCTGGGGAATAAAAAAACATTAATTTCCTCTGCAACGAGACATTATATTAAGATTGCACTAGACAACACAAACAACACAATTATTGATTATTGATTGGTGTGTTACAGCATTGGAGATGATGGGACCAAGGTACCGTACGTTCGCTGGTATGGTTATCTGCATGTTCTTCGCAATGGCCATGTCGCTGTTGGCTCTGCTGGGATATCTGTTACGCGACTGGTTTGCCTTGTCTCTCGCCACTTCCGTTCCTCTCATCTTGTTGTTCAGGTATTTGTCAATGAACAATGTAAATATGTAGCCTAAACGTGTTGCCCGACCCCCGACTGCTCCGACGCGACGTGTCGAGTAAACAATTAATTCATTACGCATATTCTTCACATCAATAGCCAACATACTGGAATTTGTTTTAACCGGTTTATTTACTTTGTATCCTGATCAAGAAGATAATCACCACAGAAACAATTAATCCTGGCTTATACACTTTGGCTGTCATTTAATTAAATGTAACGTTTCCATTGTTATTTCTTACATAAAAAATTAACTGTCATGTTATTAACAAATGTACACAGAATGTGCTGACCAACCGTAAAGGTGTAAACGTTTAGCATAATAACATTTCATAAATACATCAAAACGCCTCAACTTGCTGTTTCATTAGTTTACCGGTGGCAATTTACGGTAATCTTTTGCTTTGTAATTGAATGATTATTTATAAAATGCAGTATATTGTTAACTATGTTTAATGTGTAGATGAGTCGCCGACCGTGTTTTGGCGACGAGGTCAAACGTAACCTTGCTCTACTTAGTACGCGTACGTGCTCCCCAACACGTTTCTGGAGAAAGTAACGTCTTTGTACATTTCCCAAGTGGCAAATTCTACACATGTAACACGTAACGATTACACGATAAACACACATATTAAGGTGTACCTTAATACGTGTTACACTATGTGCTACATTTTGTATTTTTACATTATGTAGCAAAATGTGCTTTTTGCACTGTTGCAGAGAATAGTGAAAGAAAAATGTTATTAGCAAGGAATGTTACTAGCAATTAGCAGATTTGTGCTAGCCAATGTTGTCGGTAAAGATCAAACGATGTTACAAACATTTGCTAATAGCAATGTTAGAGCGCCTTCTAGCTGCTAATAACGTCCCCACATTTCTCATGCGGGCCGTGACAGTCTTTCATTGTCTTCCTTTGCTATCGGTATTTCGTGTGTTCTGATTCATTTTAATTTTTATTATTTAGTATTTATTTGAGTTTTTGAGTTGTTTGATATCTTTTTGTGGTATATTTATATCATGGAAAGTAACTTAAGCAAAATGGAATGGAACAGAGATCAGATTATAAAGTTACTGTAATTGAATTATTTCGTGAAAACCCGGCTCTCTGGGATCAAACTTGTGATTTTCAAGACAGAAACAAAAAGAATTATGCATGGATGTATGTTCTGCTTAATCATTTTAGGTTCAACCATTATTATTGAATATTCAGAATAGCAGATTCCGATTCTTAAAAAGTTTTTAAACTGCCATCACAACGAATTTCCCCCGTTAACGGATTACTGTCATTTCTATTCAGATCAGTCATTAGATCACTTCCACTGTAACCTAGCTTAGTTTGCAGTGACTGCCGCACCTTGGTTCCACAGTCGGATGAGACAATGGGCGAGATAGGGAAATACATAGGGAATTACAACTAGTGTATTTCTAACGATTCTGTAACAGTACAATGCGTTAATTGAAACACGTCATGATTAACACAATTTGAGAATCACGGAAAACTGGGTGCGGCAGTACGCAGCGCGACCGCTAAAGTACATTTGCACGATTCGCTCAATAATTTGGAAACCAAAAAAGATAGCACATTCGGAGTTAGATCAAAATTAAATCTGAACCTTTCTGTACATTCACTCGCTTAATGTATTACTCTGTCTTAAGTAGGAAAAAAGTTTCTCGCTGGCTACTTTTTATGCCTCACGGTTGAAGAAATTGTAAATTTAATACGAAATTTTATTTACTTTTTGTTATTACAAGGATATTGTTGAATTTTAATAGCATGTACATCATGTGAATTTTAATAGCATGTACATCATGTACGTTATCTGGACTACATGTACAAAAAAAAAAATCAATGTTAAGAAACAAAAACATTTTGCGTAAGGACAGTTTATATTTTAATATGTACTAAATCGTTTGTGTGATGGTTTTATTAAGTTTTTTATTTTTACAGGCTCAGTTTTTGGGCTAAATTTATTTAAAATATACCAAAATATGAAGAAATAAAATACTGTTACTACTGTGTACATTTTGTAGACTTATCTAGTACTCTGTTTTTATCGGTCGAGGTTTTCAAGTCGCATAATAGTAGCGAACGTAAAACCCATAAGCGCAATGTATTTCCCTATCTCACCCATTGCCTCATCCGACTGTGGAACTAAGAATAGTAGGCCTATCTTCTCTTTTTTCTTTGTTCCGACAAAAGTAACACAGGCTGCTGGATCGAGTACAACGTCCACTACACTCGACATGTTGCAAACCAACGTAAAATGAAGGGGCGGACTGGCATCCCCAGGGGGCCCTCGGCTAGAAGTAGTCATGGTACAGCGGTGAAGTCACCTTGAGCTCGGCGCCCAGTCTATTGTCACTCCGTCCCACCAATCCCCAGTAGCGTAACCTGGCCCTCCTGCAAGTTTATGCAACGGGCCCCCTTTTGAATCTTGACATAAGGCCCTGAGGCCCTCCCAGGCCTTCGGGCCCCCCATCCTTGAATGCTACAATGACATTCAAACAAAAATGACATTAGCCTACTACTCGTCGCGTCTGTCAGTTGCCGCGCGGTGCGCCTCTACAGTAACCTCCTTCGCTTTCCTCCATTAGTAAATACTAAATAGGCTGTACAAGGGTGAGAAGTGATCACTTTCAATCTGACTAAAATAAATTCTGAAGATTTATTTCCAACAATATTTGGACGAGAAAAGGTTTTTAATACCGGTAAAAATATATCCTATATTTCACGTTTTTTCTCGAAATAAAATTTATGGCTTGGAGGCCCCCTGAGCCTCTTCGGGGACCGGGGTCCTCGGCGATCGCCGACCAGCCGACATGGCCAGTCCGCCCCTGGTAAAATATGAGGGCCTAATATCATATTTGGGACACGATTATTGAAAGTGTTATTAGTACATGCTTCTAACATTCATTATTATCACTTTAACATGTTTGTTATCAGAGGCGTAGCTAGGGGGGCAAGGGGGCAGCCGCCCCGGGCGGCATAGCCAGGAGGGCGGCAAAGTGAGCATAGACTTGAAAAAATTGTTCTCCCGTTTGTCTTCTTCACTAATCCGTCAGTTCTTGCTCTGAGAGATTCCGTACTCTGGAGACGTCTTCCTTCTTCGCACGTCTATTTGTTTCAGCAAGTATTCTTTCCGTTAATGATCTCCTAGATTTTCAGAATATAGTTTAAAGTACATTAAATGCTATAGTCCGCGAGTTTATGTTTAATGACTTCACAAAAATATCCACTGTCCGACGTACAATCTGTTGATATGAAAATCATCTAAACCGTATGTGCTTCTAAAAATATAGACGGTTGAGCTGCTGTTGCTCAACCCGAAACGTGGAATGCTATGATGAGGTTATCACGTAGTCATATACAATTCCTGCTGGCTGGATATCTCTTCTTTCTTTATAGTAAATTCACGCATCACGATTAACTAAACTTGTTTTATATATTTTTAATGAATAGATCTTCTAAAGTGCCAAGTATTTCTTTAATTATTTTATCCAAAGCACGTTGTTTGCATGTACACTTTTATTATATGACAACTTTCTCTTTTATTCCAAGTTAAATCTTCATTACTTCAAAAATCTTCATAAAATTGGATATTTCAATGGCTACTATAGTGTCACCATTTCGGTCAGCTTTGTCTGCTTTTGAAATTGAACAGAGTTATTTAAATATTCTGAGGCGTCCGTTATCCATTATGTCTTTACTTTGTCTTCTATTATGTGCAGTATTCCGGTTTCCATAATTCCGTCTACCTATTCTGCACAAGTTTGATACTTTATTGTTGCTATTCAGGCTTTAGCTAATATTATTTTAATTACACAGCGCAAATTCGGTTGTAAGACATTAGTGAATGCAAATATATAAATCTGTTTACATCTTCACGTATCCTGTCTTGACTGATATTGCCTGAACCTGATTTCTAGTCTGAATTATAACTGAGATGATCAGTCTAACTGAGTCACAGTTGTCTGAGCTTAACATTATTTCTACTCTTTTTTTTAAATTTAGAGCTGCCAGACCTCAGATTACACCCTACATTGTTAATTATCCTCTCTCCAACTTAAATCCACGCTCGCAATCATTAATAACATTTTTCGTTACATACTCCCTATCTGGTGGATGGATTTTTGGGTTCCTAAAAAATATAAATAAATTAACAAAAGTACTGTGAATTTTGTTTATTTTTTGTTGTTGAACTTCTAATTAAGACAACAAATAAATAAAAATAATGGTGTTGTTTTATTGGTTCTTCCACAGATAGTTGATAGTTTCGTCAAAGTCTGATAGCGCCAGTATTCTCACAGCCTGAAACACAATAAAACGACATTTAATGAAATAATATTTAGGAGACATATTCAAAGGAAAATTCAGAGCTATTCCACGAGTAAAATACTCGTGGACTACAAAGAATTAATATTTTGATAACATACCATTCAGTTTATTCAGATAGTTTATTGTTTGATAGTATAGTGTTATTGTACTGTTTAAAGTATTGAACTTACTATTGATAGGTGAAGTACAAGTCCGGTGCTGTTATTTTTCGTTACAGCCGGAAACTGAAGTGGTGGAGTGTCATATAACGATAAAATGTCTAAATAAAATTTTTTTTGTAAGTGAACGTTGTAACTAGGGTTGCTGACAGCTATACAAAGATATACGATGGCTCGATAACATGTGTTGTCCAAGACAAAGGAAGACAGGGTGTAGGAGAACAATGCCTCTGTCGCAGCAGCTGTACGGTTAAGCAAATTGCGGGTGACGCGCAATGACCCAAGAGAGACAAAGGCGAAGTGTATCGCTAAGAAGAGACAAAAGATCGCTGACAAGGCGACATAGCGACGCTATCCAAAAGACAATTAGCCACATGCGTTGAGCTGCACACAAACGCAGTGTTACATTGCTACAATAGACAGGAAAAGCCCGGCTTGAGTAGACAATACATTTGCACAATGAACGAACGGCGGGACGTCCAGCTTTACCAGAAGGGTACGCGGCAAAGGAAGGCTTGGAAAGCATCTGTAGCAGCTGTCTGGAATACTCGGAATTGACCACACTCGTCGTGGGAACGACTAGGAGAAACTAGTAGACAATACGAGCATTGGTCACGGGTAAGAAGCAGTACACGTGTTGAACAAAAGGGCAGATGAGAGGGCCGCACAGCAATTAAAAGCACTTTGTCTAAAAAGAGCAAGACGCCAAGATACAAGGGTGATAGATAGCCGTGAAATTGGTCATCCGACTCAAACGATGGGTGGAGCCAACCAGGAACTTGTAAAGGTAGGGAATAAGGAAGCCTATCAGAGTCGAGTATTGAGGAGAACGTCCCTACAAGAAGTGGTTACCAAGGAAACGAACTGGAGGAACGAATAAGAAACGAAGGGAGAAGAAGATCTAGAGTGTTAAGGCGGAGTTTCCACCAGAAAACAAACGAAAACCAATAGAAGCGCAGAGGTTGAGAAGTTAAGTGGGAATTAGAGAAAATAGTGGGATTTTTGGGGTATAAACTAGAGTGTTTACCGCGAGGGGGGTCTTAAGTTTTATTCTTATACCGGAGATTGTGTTCTCTTAGAGTCGTAAGTCTTGTTTCATAGATCAGAGAGTATGATCGCTGGAGTTGTATATCGGGAGTCTTGTATCGGAAATTTTATATCTTATATCTAATAGCCGAAGTCGAGAGTCAGATATCAAGAGTCGTATAATTTATATCGGAACTGACGGGAGTGCGGATGCCGTAACGGAGAAAAGTCGTATCGGTTGAAGAATCGGTGTGAGTACGAACAGTCGAGAATCGGAAGCCGGTAATGGAACTTAGTGTTTTTTAAAAAGACACGACGAAGTATAACTAAAATCGACTAAGTTGCTCGCCTTGAGTTAATATTATTATCAAAGACGTTAATCGGAGCAGAAGTGCGGTAAATGTGTAAGAGATGGACAAAATGCCAAAACAGTGATAGCAAAAGAGAACCGGTAGAGAACTAATTACGGTCATGAAATTAGAGACAATAATAATTATTAACACCATTAAATATAAACAAGTGTCGTGTTAACAAAGTAAATCCGCGGAAAAACGATGTGAATAAAATCACAGAGCATACAATACTTAGTATATTTCAAGAAATCCTTATCATACTCAGAATAATGTAATGACACTTGAGTAGAAACAATTCAGCAAAATTTAGAATTATCAAATAACATGTACTAACATTCGAAAGTCAAATCACCAGAACTAAACCAAAAGTTACATACATATATATATATATATATATATATATATATATATATATGTCGGAGTGCGAGAAGAGAAGTGATAAGTGCGAGTGCATTCTACGAGGTGATAATGCCAGCCGCAAGGATTTCCAGAAACCTGGAGAGACAAGGAAACAGGATGACAGCGCAGAGGACTTTTCGCCATAGAACGGATTAACATTCATCAAGTAAATTTTATATTCATGCACTACTAATTAAGTAAAACACTGTCTGTTCATCTGAATGAACTCATAAGTAATAATATTTAAAGAAAGTAATAACTAGTAGCTAGTCAGGGTAAATTCATAAGACAACTATTACAGATGATGGTAATTGATATCCAATCTTCATGAATCCATTTATTAAGAATTGTTTAATATAGAATAAAATATATCATAATGATGGTTAAAGTCTAATAAGTATATAGATAAAGAGTATAGGAAATTAAGCAAGTGTTAACAAAATAATAAATGATAGATTGATGTAGCCAGTAAAATTGCAAGATATATGTTGTATTTCTTTTCAGGAGAATAAGTAAGTGACATCAATGCTATTAATTGTCATAAATTAAGTAAGTGACATCAATGCTATTAAGTATAATAAATTAAGTTAACCTTGCAAAGCCTTGTGTATGTTGTCAATTATTTAAAAACACCTACAGATTAAAAATTAGTATATGACATCAAAGAAATTGAACGACTTCTAAACAATAATTTAATATTACATAGGTATATGTAATCAATAACAATCACAACAAATTATTATTCTATTTGACGCTTCACCTAGGAAGCTTAAGAAGATTTTAAATTACAGCTACATACTCAATAAATTGTATAGTTGTTCACAAACCAATTAATTAACATCAAAAACTTTATTAGATATATTTGACGCCCACATATTTGGGGCACACACTATAATTGTTCAATTTGGCACCACAACAAGGTGGGAATTAATTAAAGAGGGTCATTAATTAATAAATTAATTAAATTAAAAGAGCAGTAAACACCCTTCATTGCTATATTTGGTGCCACACGCACGGCTTGACAAATAAATAATTAGTATAATTGTTAAGCGGGGAGAGAACAGACAGTGTGCATGTTAATTTATAAGTTGTTTAGAAATAAGTTACAATAGAATAATATCAGACCCTAAGTATATCTGAATGATTACGCGTCTACGGGCTAAAATGGCTACAAACGAGAATTCGGAAAGCCAAGAATTTGATATTAACAACCAGTTGGGGGTCGAAGGATTAGGAGACAACACCGGGGACAGTAACGAAAGTAACAACACCGTTGCGGGACATAGCCAACATCGGGCGAGGAGACCATCCAAAGGTAGTGAGATGAACATCGCTATGTTAATGGAGTTGATCAAAAATCAAGGTGAAGAAGCAAGAAAACAACACGAATTAGCAAGGAATAAGATGGAACGACTAAGCGAAGAAACGAAAAATCAAAACGAAGAAACAAGAAGACAGATCGAAGAAACGCGGAAACAGAACGAACAACAGAAAGAGGAAATAATGCGACATAACGAAGAACAAATTGGCAATTTAAAGGAAGAAGTAAAAAAGACTGAGGAACGACTTAACAAAAGGTTAGAAGAAAATATTGCTAGAATAAATGAAAATTTGCAAGGCCAGATCAATCAGGTAAATATTGAATTGCAAGAACAAACCAAGAAATGGGAAGGAAAACTTGGCGAGTTGCAGAAGAAGAGTGAAAGTGGGATGAAAGAAATCAATATAGAATTAAAGAAACAGAATAAAGAAAATAAAGAGTTACGCAAAAAGGACTGCCGAGAATGGGAAGAAGCAATCAATAAGACCAAGGATCTGAACAAAAAACAAATTGAAGGTGTCGAACTTCAGGTAAGGAGTCTGAAGGACGCTCACAACAGCACCGAGGAGAAATTAAATGGAGTTTCAGTAGAGAAGGGTAGAAGGCTGGATGAGATGGCTAGTAACCTGTCGACAATACGGGAAAATCAGCAAAGAGTTCAGTGGAGGCTGGAAGAAATGGAACAACGACCGGCCGTCGCCATAAACGGGAATCATGGCAATAAAGAAATCACATTTTATGGTGAAGATAGTTTCCCTATGGAATTCCTAAAAGAAGTCAAGGAGCTACAAGAAGCGTACTACCCAACAGAAAACACGAGGTGGATCAGCAGACATTTAACTGAAGAAGCAGCCATATGATGGCGCATCGTAAGAAGCCAAATAAACACTTTCCAAGAATTTGAAGAAAGATTTGTAGAGAAGTACTGGGGAGCGACACAACAGGAACGGATTCGTGACCAGCTTGAATACGGCCGATACAATTCTCACGGAACTCTCAGCATGATACAGTACATGGAATGGTTTGTGCTACAGTGTCGTCAACTGATACCAGTCATGTCAGATCGGCACCTAATTAAGAAGTTAGCGCGGCACTACAATAGAGAAATACAAGTAGCCGTCGTAACAAGAGGAATAACCACGATTAATAATTTTGAAATCCTATTACGAGAATACATGAATGTATCAAGTCGCGCACATAATGACGCTCAAAAGACAGAAGAACGTGGACCCAGAAAGTCGAACACAACTTTCCCAAGCCGAAGCAATGGAGCGATGAACAAAGGCGAGGGTGGCGAAAAGATTATGTAACGAAGCCGAAGGCTGAGAGCGGGCCGCCAGTCATAAATTCGTTAGTTGTTGACAGCCAGGCATCAGGTAGCAAAGGCAATGGGGGAGGAAACACGAAAATGCACAGTAATTGACTACTAAGTGGGTCAATACTCCCCTCTGTTTACCAACAGACCGAGTGGTTTAACGGAATCTACACCAAAATAAATATTTTGTTTCCAGACTTACGTCACGAACTCTTGGAAGAACCAGAACAGAACATTAACATATCGTTTGTAAAAACTCCCGAGTTAAGTATTCGCATCAATAAAATAAATTTAATCGGCTTAATTGATACGGGCAGTGCCATTAATGCCTTATCGGAAGAATGGTATAACAATAATAAAGATAAAATCGGCCAACACGAAATACTTAGCGTGAATAACACTACGATAATTAGCGCCATGGGCAAACGGTCTAAGCACGTTAGAAAACAGATATTTTGTGAAATTCACGTCAATAATAATGTTAAATATGATTGTGTGTTTTTAATAGTCCCAGGACTTGCGCGAGAGCGTATCCTCGGAATGCAATTCTTGAAACAAACGCATAGTAAAATAGATATCGAAAGAAACAACATACAAATGAAGACCGATGTAAATACTTTCGATAATGAAGAATCTTACGAATTACCATTGATGGAAATCAAGGAAGAGGTTGACGACATTGACGGGAAAATTAATAAAAAAATCAAGGAAATGGAAGACGCAGACGCCACAATGGGACGGCAGCTGGAACAACTGTTATACAGGTACCAAGATGTGTTTGATGAGAGGCCAGGACGCATCCGTGGATAGAACATTCTTCACAGTATCCGATAAAACACCGTATCTGCAGAGAGGCTGGCCCGTGCCAATAAAATATCACCAAGCCGTTCAAACAGAGATTAAAAGAATGATAAATTATGGAATCATTGAACGTACACAAAGCCCTTATATTAACCCCCTGGTGACTGTCATTAAGCGAGATGGAAGGGTTCGGTTATGTTTGGATGCGTGGAAGATAAACAGCGTGACTACGCCTGACTACGAGGGACCACCCCCAATCAACGAGATCTTGGCCAGGTGTAGCAACATCCGCGTAATGTCGACCATCGACCTGACCAGCAGCTTTTGGCAGATACCACTGGCAGTCATGTCGAGACTACACCGGATTCCTACATGAAGGCAAGTCAAGTGTTATAGGTTTCGAGTGACACCGTTTGGGCTCAGCACAAGTCTTGCCAGTTTAGCACGTGGATTAGATCACGTCCTAAGGGAAGATGTGAAGAAAAATATCATTGTTTACGTGGATGATATTTTATGCTTCTCCGAAAATGAATATGACCACATTAAACACTTAACAGATCTGTTAGAGAATTTGAAAGAGGCAAATATGACAATAAACCTATAGAAATCACAGTTCTTTAGGAAACAAATTAAATACCTGGGATACTGCCTCACCACTAGTGGAATTAAAACTACACCGGAGAAGGTAGCAGCTATACAAAACTTTCCGTCGCCCAAAAATACGAAACAACTTAAAGGTTTTTTAGGCCTCACAAACTTTTATAATAAATTTACCTCCAAGTATGCAGAGTACACCCAACCGCTGTTGAAACTACTTCAAAAGGTCAGAAATTCAAATGGGACTCAATTATGGAGGAGCACTTTAAAAGGGTGAAAACCTTATTTATAGATACCGTTATGTTGAAGTTTCCCATAACAGGAAAACGTTTTTACTTGCAGTGTGACGCCAGCAACTATGCGTATGGTGGTCAATTATACCAGACCAACGACAACGGAGAGGTTGCTGTGGTAGCATTTACAAGTAAAACGTTCAAAAACGCAGAAAGGAATTATTTTGCCACTGAAAGGGAACTCCTTGCAATAGTCCAATCTTTACAAAAATTCAGGACTTACATTCTAGGGCAGCCGTTAACCATCGTAACTGACAACAAAGCTTTAACATTCTTACAGAAGTGCCACCTAAACAATACAAGAATCACAAGAGGGATCTTGAGTATCCAGGAATATAATTTCGAAATACAACATTGTAAGGGCAAGGAGAACGTGGTTGCAGATACCCTCAGTAGATACCCAGAGGACCATAAAGGGAATGACGAACTGGAGGAAAGGTATGAATATTATATTAACGGTATTGAAGTTAAGTTAACTAAAGTTGTTGCAGAAAAATTACGTAACATAGGGCGAATCCAAAGTATGAATGAAAAAGTGGCGACATTAGTAAATAAGCTCCATGAAGGAACCGATGACCACACAAATAAGTACTACAAAGTTATTAATAATAAATTGTACCGCAAAGTTAAGGGAAATTGGAAACTGTATATACCCAAGGAAGTCCGAACTGAATTAGTTAAAGAAATCCACCAAATTTATGGACACACGGGCACAAAGAAAACGATGCAATTATTGAAGGAGTGTTTTACCATGGACGCGATGTGTAAAACAGTTAGTCAGATAATAAAATCCTGTGATGTCTGTCAGAAATGTAAAGACGGCGGAAATAGGATCATAACAGGGGAGTCCCGACCAATTGTACCAAAACACAAGGGAGAGTTGGTCAGCCTTGATTATTATGGGCCACTCCCTATGTCCAGTGGTGGTGTCAAGTACCTGTTGGTCATAGTTGACAACTTTACCAAATTTGTGGAGTTGTACGCACTACGTCGAGCCACGACCAATGTCACCTTAAAAAGGATCCAACAGTATATTAAGGATCACGGCAAGCCAATCAACATTCTGACGGATAATGGAACCCAGTTCACGTCGAAAAAATGGACACATGGTTTAGGAGAATTGGGAATAAAGCCAAGATTCACTGCGATTAGAAACCCGTGTATGAATATTGCGGAGCGGTGGAACCGGCAGTTGGGGAATCTGTTCAGAGTGTTTGTGCGAGAAAAACACACTAAGTGGGCATCTTGTATTAAAATCATAAAAACCTGCCTGAATGAGACATATCAGGAAACAATAAGGATGACACCATATGAAGCCCGGTTCGGAAAGAAGCCGACCAGAGATTGGGAGAAATACGTGGATGCATCTGTGCTTCCGAACGATAAGGTGGATCTCTGCAGGATCCAACTACGTATTAAAATGAAAGGAAGTAAGCAGCAGGCTGACATGATTAATAAATCCAAAAGTATAACGAAGTTCAAGGTAGGAGATCAAGTGCTGATACGCACATATAAACCCTCCGACGCGACACAGAATATAATTGGAAAAGTTTGTGCTCTCTACGAAGGACCATATAGGATCGTGAAAGAAATTGGAGGTGCCACATACGTGTTGCAAGAGGATGGAAAGAAGGTAGTCCGAGGAATATTTAATACAAGACAATTGAAACTTTATCATTCAGATTGCTTAGGGGAATGATCAATTGCCTTGTATACAAAAAGAAATGTTATAATAAACTTTATGTAAATGTTTATAGTCAACTACTGAAGTATTAACTATCAGTATAAACGAATCAATGTTATGTCATAATAAATTAGTAAGATAGTAGTTGGTAGTAATAAGGAAATTCTGTGTACTATTATAAACTAATTAGCAATAAATTGCTAACATAAGGTTGGACTTGATTATAATTTACATTGTATATTAATATGATAGTATAACAACTTGAATGATTATTATTATTAATTTTGTAATTGTATCTATTTTATTGCTCAATATTAACAAAAGTACATGTACATTAAGCTAAATTAACTCAAAGATATAATATGAAAACGGAATTAAATTAATGAAAGGGGAACTAATTTAAGTAGTAAATTGTTGTGAAGCAAATTCGATATTCATGTATAGCTTTAAGAATTTATAAAAACTTTGTAAATTGGACAAGTAAGTAATCTGTATCTGTATAAGTATCTGTATAGTTAATAACACTGAGTTAATATTCATAATATATGTTATTATCTTTGGACAAACAGCCAGAGACACATAAAGTTAATCGTGATTCTAATTTGTGAGTATTGTTATATTTGTAATGAGCATATAATTTATTTTTTTTCGTATTGGTATGAAATATTGATTAAATTAAAATAATATGTAGCGGCAATAAATTCATAGCTAAGGTAGCAATAAAATGTAAAATAATTAAGCTCATAAATGTTTAATTAGGTAAAGATTTATGTAAAAATGGATTCATAAAAGGGGGATATCAGCAATAAATTCAATATAGGGACCAAAAAACCACTAACAGTAAGGTGCCACCAGACAGTAGGTCAACCCAGAAGATGACACTTCTGATACACCCTATTCATGGAAAGATGAGCAATGAAGAATACCAGAGATAACGGGCGTGAATTTGGCTCCATTTCGATCCGGAAGATTGATCAATCGACCCAAATTGGGGACAATTATAACGATAAAATGTCTAAATAAAATTTTTTTTGTAAGTGAACGTTGTAACTAGGGTTGCTGACAGCTATACAAAGATATACGATGGCTCGGTAACATGTGTTGTCCAAGACAAAGGAAGACAGGGTGTAGGAGAACAATGCCTCTGTTGCAGCAGCTGTACGGTTAAGCAAATTGCGGGTGACGCGCAATGACCCAAGAGAGACAAAGGCGAAATGTATAGCTAAGAAGAGACAAAAAATCGCTGACAAGGCGACATAGCGACGCTATCCAAAAGACAATTAGCCACATGCGTTGAGCTGCACACCAAACGCAGTGTTACATTGCTACAATAGACAGGAAAAGCCCGGCTTGAGTAGACAATACATTTGCACAATGAACGAACGGCGGGACGTCCAGCTTTACCAGAAGGGTACGCGGCGAAGGAAGGCTTGGAGAGCATCTGTAGCAGCTGTCTGGAATACTCGGAATTGACCACACTCGTCGTGGGAACGACTAGGAGAAACTAGTAGACAATACGAGCATTGGTCACGGGTAAGAAGCAGTACACGTGTTGAACAAAAGGGCAGATGAGAGGGCCACACAGCAATTAAAAGCACTTTGTCTAAAAAGGGCAAGACGTTAAGATACAAGGGTGATAGCCGTGAAATTGGTCATCCGACTCAAACGATGGGTGGAGCCAACCAGGAACTTGTAAGGGTAGAGGGAATAAGGAAGCCTATCAGAGTCGAGAATTGAGGAGAACGTCCCTACAAGAAGTGGTTACCAAGGAAACGAACTGGAGGAACGAATAAGAAACGAAGGGAGAAGAAAATCTAGAGTGTTAAGGCGGAGTTTCCACCAGAAAACAAACGAAAACCAATAGAAGCGCAGAGGTTGAGAAGTTAAGTGGGAATTAGAGAAAATAGTGGGATTTTTGGGGTATAAACTAGAGTGTTGACCGCGAGGGGGGTCTTAAGTTTTATTCTTATACCGGAGATTGTGTTCTCTTAGAGTCGTAAGTCTTGTTTCATAGATCAGAGAGTATGATCGCTGGAGTTGTATATCGGGAGTCTTGTATCGGAAATTTTATATCTTATATCTAATAGCCGAAGTCGAGAGTCAGATATCAAGAGTCGTATAATTTATATCGGAACTGACGGGAGTGCGGATGCCGTAACGGAGAAAAGTCGTATCGGTTGAAGAATCGGTGTGAGTACGAACAGTCGAGAATCGGAAGCCGGTAATGGAACTTAGTGTTTTTTAAAAAGACATGACGAAGTATAACTAAAATCGACTAAGTTGGTCGCCTTGAGTTAATATTATCATCAAAGAAGTTAATCGGAGCAGAAGTGCGGTAAATGTGTAAGAGATGGACAAAATGTCGAAACAGTGGTGGCAAAAGAGAACCGGTAGAGAACTAATTACGGTCATGAAATTAGAGACAATAATAATTATTAACACCATTAAATATAAACAAGTGTCGTGTTAACAAAGTAAATCCGTGGAAAAACGATGTGAATAAAATCACAGAGCATACAATACTTAGTATATTTCAAGAAATCCTTATCATACTCAGAATAATGTAATGACACTTGAATAGAAACAATTCAGCAAAATTTAGAATTATCAAATAACATGTACTAACATTCGAAAGTCAAATCACCAGAACTAAACCAAAAGTTACATACATATATATATATTGTAACTAAACGTTTATACGGTGTGTTTAAATCTTTTAGTTACAGGTTAAAAAATGTTTAATGAAGCCTCTATTTTGTATGCAGTAAATCTCTTTTGTGATAATTGGTAAAGATTATTTATGTAATTATAGTGTGATAATTTTTTATGGATAAAATAATAATTGCTGGTCGGTAAATGAATGTAACGGTAGCATCGATCTTGAAGTGGAACTCCTCTTGTTGGAAAAATGTCGTCAGTGTAAGTACAGTCAAGTGTTGTCTGGACAAATAAAGAATACTTTCACGTACCTGGTAGTAGTACTTGAAGTTTTGACGTTCACTTACCCTGAATAAACTGTCAAGATTCTCTTATGACCAGCTTATACTTTAGAAACAAGGTTTTACAACTCCTTGTATGTAATGTGGGCGCCACATGGGTTTACTTCATGAAAGGTTCCCATGAAAAAACAAATTGCTAAATTTTTAAATTGTATGTGTTCACTTTATATCTTGTTTAAATGCTTAGGGCATTTAAAATAATTCAGATATAGTACTGTAAGAGTTCTGCTCAAAAGTATCTCAATGTACTCTATACTGAGTATTGCTTATCTAAATGAAATAATTGGAACCAAAGTTTATGCTGTGTAACATTACGGGTTTATTATACCCTTTAAAATCAACTCAAATGAAAAATACAATTGTTATAGTAATACAATTTGGATGGTAAGTTACCCATCTACTATCTGGCCTAGCGCAATTAAGAACAATATAAAACTCTTATGGTTATTAACAAATTTTAATTTTATTTTATAAGTTACCTCACGGGCAGGTTCTTGAAAATACAAATAGAATGTTATTAATTGCCTTGATAGACATTACTGTGATAATAATTCATATTTGGCCTCTTTAAAAAACTCGCAATTATTTTTGAGGTTAACGATCGTTTCGTATGCTTATATCCTAACAAATATTATAATACTTAACTCTAACACAAATATTCTTACATTGGATTATTTAATCCTCTAAATAAATTGATACAGTGTTTGCTATTAAAAGTTTGGTTGTCTTTGCGTCAGTACAAAAGTGTTGATAATTATGATCAGTGAAAACAGATAAACAATAAAATTGGTCACTGTACTACCTTGCTTTTTTTTTATAGATAAAAAAATTAAACACTTTAGTGATCGGATTATATTGATCACTATATAACTGCACTTTATTCGCACTAGGAACGAGAAATAACCCTTTTCTGACTTATAGCGGGTCGTTAACTTTACTGGTTAAAATGCTTTCGCTCGTTCCGAACACACGCACTAATTAAAATATTCACTATTACTTGTCGATGCACTTTCGTGTGATGAATCGCTGTTCTATTAATTATTTTGGTAAATTTTGTAGTATTTACTACTATTATATTGTATTAAGTTATTAAGATTTAAAACACTGTCGAGCGGCAACTAGATGGCTCGAGATGAAGGAAGCGAATGCCGAATTATTAGCGTTTCTCTGGTTATATACCCCCGGCTTAGATCACCTTTAGGGAAAAATCTCGCTATATAAACTCCTCTGTGATTGGTACAACAAACCGTTACGATGACGTATTGTTTTTGTTAACTGCCACCGGAGCGTTTCTTTCGCCTAACTGTCGTTGTTGTCCGTATTCACTGACAATTTCTTAATTTTGATAAAAAAATGATGCTAACACTCAGTATTAACTTATTATAATTCCGATCTCTAGGTTATTATCATCAAATTAAAGTTTAGTCTCTGCTCTTTAATTTGATATGGCTTAATGCCGGTTTTAACCTCGCTTTCTCTGACAATACATACAAATAATGTTTTGAAACATGGTTTCTTATTGTCGTCTGCTAATAACGCACAATGCGATTATTTTCCTAACTTTTACATTTGGTTATTTGTCTCTAGTTCTCTTTCGAAAATTACTACATGACTAAAAATACATATTATTACAATTAAAAGCTGTTTACAGCTGCACAATATTAAATCTTACTATAATTATGATAATGCCTTACTCTAACCATTCCTTACTCTCTATATACATTTTTATTTGGCCTATTCATTTTAAAGGCATACCATATTAATTGAATGATGGTATTTCACACTTCAGTAGTTATTTTTATTATTCTGTAAATTGAATGTTCATTAAGGGTCCTGTTTCCCTATTAACTTAATGACATAAATTCGTTTAGGCATGGTATAGATAGCACCATGTTTATTCCTTAATTATTATTACTAATTACATTTCGTTTAATTAGGAAGTTGCTTATACACATAAGATTTCCTTTTATAAGTCCTTATTCTACAATGTTACATCTTTGTTGATAAAGCTAGCTTTTGTAGCTTTGTGGCTACAGCTAGTATAATAGTAGTCTTGGTTATTTACTATCATTGTTCCCTTATTTTCAGCAAGAATGCTGTTATTGTCATTACTTTTATTAAAGTCATTTGTTAGTTAGTTTTACTTTTACATGACTCTACACATTAATGTCATGGACTGGCTCGCTTGACAGCTTATTTGTGAACTTTGTATGTCCATTAGTCATAGTCAGTCATTGTGTTTAGGTTGTAGTGTCAGGCAGTGTATTCTTCACTGCTTCTTGGGATCCCTCCTCTTCTTTCTTCTATGCTGGTCCCTCTCTTCTTTGCTACATTCATTAAAATGATTCACTTTATAACTTTAGTGTCATAATTTACCCTTCTGGTGTGTGTTTTGGTTATGTAACATTTTGTGGTGTTACAAAATATATATATATATATATATGTGTCGGAGTGCGAGAAGGGAAGTGATAAGTGCGAGTGCATTCTACGAGGTGATAATGCCAGCCGCAAGGATTTCCAGAAACCTGGAGAGACAAGGAAACAGGATGACAGCGCAGAGGACTTTTCGCCATAGAACGGATTAACATACATCAAGTAAATTTTATATTCATGCACTACTAATTAAGTAAAACACTGTCTGTTCGTCTGAAAGAACTCATAAGTAATAATATTTAAAGAAAGTAATAACTAGTAGCTAGTCAGGGTAAATTCATAAGACAACTATTACAGATGATGGTAATTGATATCCAATCTTCATGAATCCATTTATTAAGAATTGTTTAATGTAGAATAAAATGTATCATAATGATGGGTAAAGTCTAATAAGTATCTAGATGAAGAGTATAGGAAATTAAGCAAGTGTTAACAAAATAATAAATGATAGATTGATGTAGCCAGTGAAATTGCAAGATATATGTTGTATTTCTTTTCAGGAGAATAAGTAAGTGACGTCAATGCTATTAATTGTCATAAATTAAGTGACATCAATGCTATTAAGTATAATAAATTAAGTTAACCTTGCAAAGCTTTGTGTATGTTGTCAATTATTTAAAAACACCTACAGATTAAAAATTAGTATATGACATCAAAGAAATTGAACGACTTCTAAACAATAATTTAATATTACATAGGTATAAGTAATCAATAACAATCACAACAAATTATTATTCTATTTGACGCTTCACCTAGGAAGCTTAAGAAGATTTTAAATTACAGCTACATACTCAATAAATTTTATAGCAGTTCACAAACCAATTAATTAACATCAAAAACTTTATTAGATATATTTGACACCCACACATTTGGCGCACACACTATAATTGTTCAATTTGGCACCACAACAAGGTGGGAATTAATTAAAGAGTCATTAATTAATAAATTAATTAAATTAAAAGAGCAATAAACACCCTTCATTGCTATAGTCAATGCCGGTGGTGTAATCCCCTCCCGTACGTCGTACATAGCTGGATTTCGGGGAGGGGATTGCCGTCCGGGAACCCTTCGTAGGCGCCCAGGGTCCTCCGTCTTCGCGACTCTGCAGAGGCCACCAGACGTCTCTACTAGAATCCTCTGGAAGCGCCTGGGGTCCAACGTCCCTCTTCCGGTCGGTATTCGTCGCAGCCGGGGGTTCCTGTGTTGTCACAGCCGGCGATGTGGTGGTTACGTAGAAGGACGGTACCGTTACAGTCGATGATGTGGTAAACTGGTAAAGAAACTGAAGAATTTCGAGAAACTACAAATTTCGTGCCGGCGTGCTCGAAATATTAAAAAAATTTGATTATTATTTCCGTGGTTACGGCCAATTTATATTCATAGTTATTGTTGTTCAGCTGTTTTTTATTTAGCGCTTTATGTGTATTTGTATTTATTTGGCATTGCGTATTGATACTGAAGGTAACGCGGTACGTCTCTTGAATCAGTAATAAAATAGGGGTTGATTTACGAAGGTGGGGAATCCAACACGTAAGAGAAATTACCCTTTCGCCGCTATGATTTTATAAAACCTTATTCCATAGACCTATTGAGAGAAAATCATATAATTGTTTTTTGTTTTTTCTCTCAAGCTTAATTTTTTTCTATATAATCAAAGACGGCGTTTTAAAGCGTCCTGAACTGTATTTTACATTTTTGATGTATGATTTTTTTTTAATCTACGAACTTTTTATTATTAGGTTCTAGACTTTTATATAGATCTGCACGATTCCACTTGTTGCCTTTGACGAGTCTGATCTCTCTCGGTACTCGGTAAGCGCTTTTGAACAATTCAGCTCATCACATGGTTTGGTTTTCAATACGATGTAATGATTTTGATGATGATTATTAATTAAATTGTTCAAAAGCGCTTAACAGGAGTCACTGGACTAGTGGGGAGCATTAGTTGTACAAAAAAAAAAAAAGAAATTTAAAACAGTAAATGTTTTCTTACCCTTATATTAATTATACCCATACACAACATCCGCTAGGCGTTCGTGTTCCTACGTGCAATCTTCAATTTGCCACCCCATGGCTGTCTCCTGTCTCAATGTTTCCAAGCCACAGTCGATCTTAAATACTATTTTAAGTGTGATATTTTGCCAGCTGCAGCTGATATCGATAATACAAATTATATTCTTAACGCTATTGCGGTATTTGGGAATGTCGTCGTCGTCGTCATCCTTTACGGCTTAGGCTAGTAGCCTGTTCCAGTCTCAATGGAAGTCATCCAACCATCACTTACGGGGTCTTACCACACTTCTCTTCCCCCTTGCATAATTTTCAAGGGCTCTTCTTGCAAATCTAGTTGGATCCATTCTCTCTACGTGTAACCGCCACTCCGTTTTGTACAGGGAGATTTTCTCATTTAAGCTTTCAGCTATGCCTAGCTTCATTCTTATATGATCATTTCTGATAAGATCTCACCTGGTACAACCCTTTACAGCCATCAGAAACCTCATTTTCGCTCCTTGTATTCTAGATATATCTTTGGCCTTTCTAATCCAAGTCTCACTACCATACAGTAGTTGAGGTACGGCCATTACATTATAATATTTCAATAGCGTCTCTTTCCTTGTTTTCTTATTTAAATGTTTAATGATACAGCCACAAAGCGACTGGAAGAGACCAATTTTGCTTTCAATCTCCGAATCATCTTGATATGTGATGCTGCACCCTAGATACTTGAAATATGGCACCTGTTCTATTGGCGACTCCTGTATGACAGTCTTTGTTCTAATATGATTTGGGCCAGAAAAAAACATAACTTTTGTTTTGGATAAGGAAATGGTTTTGATTGTAATCTGTCAAAATGTCGTTAAGATAAAACAACGACCTTTTGGGAATGTTGAAAACAAATTATTTTAAAAAAAGGTACTGAAAATGCTATACGGCTCACCCAGCGTATTCTATAGAGCGCGTGTGTCTCGTACCCTAATTCCGTTTCTGCTTATTCCTCAAATCATTTGCTTCCATCGCCGGTTTTCCATCATTTTTTCATACTTTCGACACTCGTCGCTTTCATCCTCATCAAAGTTTCAGCGATTCTCTTTTTGTTTTATTACAAAACGAAAAGAAAATAGTACAAATTTACATAAAAAAAGTTTTCGAATATTTCCAAGAAGTATTGAACAACGTGAGAACATGGGAACGTCTTTCGGAAACTTGAGGAATCCCAAGCAACTGGGACAGCAGACATTATACGAGTCACCATCTATCAATTGCAAGTCTTCTAAATCTACTGTATTCCCTCATATACTGCACACCAGTTGTACCAACTACCACTTTGCAAGTCTCGTTTCCCCCCTCTCATTCGTTCTCCTTTAAGTCCTCTTTCCATGATCTGTTGGGTCTACTCCGTTTCAGTCGTCAAGATGCAGTCCAGTTTAGCAACTTTTTGGTCCAACGATCGTGAGACATCCGTTCTACACGCGGCCGTACCGTACGAGACGCTTTGTATTTACGATGTCTAAAATTGTCTTCTCAACATTACGTTGCCTACTAATATCATCTTTTCTAATGCACTGGAGCCTGGATACCCCACAATTCCTTCTTCCACAAGTCCATTTCCACTGCTTGCATCCTTCGGGAGATTCTTTGATTTATCTTCAAAGTTTCAGAACCATCGATGATGACTATAGTTGCTGAGCAAATCATCTTTTGTGGATTGTCCTTTATTTTCTAACTTCAAAGCGCAGAATTCACCCGCTCTATCACGATTTTCCCTGGTTTTATTTTGTTGATGGTATTTTCATCAGTTCTACCAACTTTTGATAATGTGACTCCAAGATACCCCCAAAAAGCACTACATTTTATAATATGAACCTACTGTCATGTCGGTTCCTTCAACTTCAATAAAATATGACGAAGTTTGCTTTATCCAAAATTTGTATGGAGGTCCCAGGATCTGTATTTTCATGAAGTTTTCTTCTTCTCCTTTTCAAGGATAGGTTATATAAACCTGTTCCGACACCCATTTCATCCCCGGACGACCCACGTCTCTTCTAGCAATGGCTTTAGTTCAGTGCAGCTTTCGGCAATCGATCCTCTGTCATCCTTTGCAAATGATCCCACCATTGTCTTCTGTAAATTGAAATAATTTCATTTATGTCCTTTACTTGGAGTCCTGGTCTGATATTCTCATAACTTATTCTATCTTGCAATGTATAATTTAAAGTATTTCGAAGAAATTGCATTTCAGCACTCTGAAACTTGCCACTATAAAAACTTTACAACTATGGTTATTAAGCCACACGTTGGTTGCGTCAAATATAAAGATTTCTTCACTTGCCCAACGTTGTGGCGACCAATTATAAAGATTCTCAACAACTGCACCACGTTGCTGGCGACAAATATAAAGATTTCTAAAGGGCTCTTGTTTTTTATGTTGATTATATTAAAGATTTATATTATTTATGATTTAACTTTTTAATCTCAGTTACTAAATACGTCTACTCATTATTATGTAATTCATTAATTCAGTTGGGCGCCAGAGCACAGTATCCCAGGGTTTGCTAAGAAAGAAAAACTCGTTCAGTTCAGATACTAATATACTATATTATTCCATTTTATTACAACTAAGGCATTTGACATTTTATCATTAACATTATGATATTTAATAGAACATTATTGATATGTTTAATACTGCTAACTTACTGCTAACTTCAAAGTATTATGATTTTTTACGATTACTATTATTTCGTATTCTTCAGTTGTCGAGTCGCAATATTATATTCTATTTATCTGACATATATGTACATATATTCAATATTTAACTAACACATCGCATAATATTCCTTAACTAACATAATTTTTCTTAATAACTTTTTATCTGCAGTACTCGGCTCGTATTAAAATTCTATTACTATGATATTTCAATGCA
The DNA here is from genome assembly GCA_034769895.1 of Magicicada septendecula. Classification (NCBI taxonomy): domain Eukaryota; kingdom Metazoa; phylum Arthropoda; class Insecta; order Hemiptera; family Cicadidae; genus Magicicada; species Magicicada septendecula. The sequence continues at coordinate 402,720,889 of CM068367.1, forward strand.
TTCCCTTAATTGTACAATGATTACTAATAATACCTTTCTAGTATGTCATATTACATTAATTGCATTGGGTCTTTTGAGAATGAGATGAGTTATACTATGGTAGATATTATATTTTATGTTTATATATTAGAATTCTGAATTGTTAAGATTTTATATGTTACTTGTTTGCTGGATTCCAGACTTTGATTAGTTGCTCTTCGTCGCTTATTACACTTCACTTTCACTACATATAATTGATTATCACTTCTTACACTTAAACCACTCGCTCGCGTTGTACTTACGTCACGCACATAAATAAATATACTTTTCAAATCAACTTCGCGCGCACATCTGAAATATCTTCCGAATACGTACTTTACGCGAACTTATGAAATATTCTTTCTTTACGTACTTTACACGCACTAATAAAATACTCTTCTTGATACCTTAACGTGTTACTTCGCAATTTTTAATTAGTGATCTAATCTATACATTTTAAATAACAAACTATTATGACGTTCCGCTATATTACTGAAAGTTTGTATAGAGTAACGCAGATTTGCGTGCTTGTCTTGGAATTTACTTAAAAAAAACTCTAACTCTAACTAACTCACTTCTAACTAACTCCCGTCTTCGCTTGCGTCTCTCTTTTTATAGTTTTGCTATTGATTCCATCACCACATTCCTAGTTGAAGACACTTTCATTGGCCAGGGTTTGAAATATTCTCCGGTGAATTTGAAATTCTCCATTCCTGTCTCGTTATTTTCACGCGCGCTGAACTGACGCTTTTTCTTATTGGTTAACCAGTGCGGGCATGTTATTTTTTACCGCGTTGTCGCTTAGCTGTTAAAAACCACGCTACTTTCTAAAATCGTAATAAATATTGGGCTGTCATCTTTTGTCTCCTGAAGGACATTGACTGGCTTTTCTAACGGTACTTTCTAGTTTTTTGCTGTTTTCGATACACAAAACAATTTATGCGTTTATGACATACTAGGTACAGTCGTCAATTGTATTTTTATTTCGGCTGGCGACAGACTGTCGGCACATAAGCCTCGCCCTGTTCATTCTTTACTCTACGTATTACTTACATTTATGTGTATTACAATTTCATATCTTATCATACCTCTATAACTATGATTAATAATTGAAGTTTTTATCTATATATTACACATATTGCATTAATTTATATAAGTATATATTGTACATATTGAATTAATTTATAACGTTCCACAATAACGTTACACCACATTCCTTTTTTGTCATGACTCATGCCTCACTCGCATACAGAACCTGGGGGGGGGGTGCAAGGGGGCACCTGCCAGGAGGGCGGCAAAGGGAGCATAGATTTTAAAAAAGTTTTCAGTTTATAAAACTACAAACAACTTGTTTCTTTGATATGACTATTCCTTTCATAATAGAAGCATAACCAGCCTGCTTATCTGATTTATGCTTGGCCAAGCGAGACATCTAAGTCCTTCCGAAATATAACAGTGAATAGAGAAACATGTCAGTTGCAGAACAAGAACAGCAATTTTCCTGCAGATGAAGCTGGGCAATCCTTAAACAAGTATTGGTTTGATAAAACCTTGCAGAATGGCGAAAAGGTAAATCGCATTTGGATGTTTTTTTTCAATTAAAAAATCTCTATTTTGCTTTTGTTGCACTTTATTTCCACCAAAAAAAAAACTATCAAAGAAGCAATTTCAACAGTGACAATGGGTTATTATCGTCGTGGCGAAATTTAATCTCCGTATTCAGGCTCATGAAAATAGTCCTGCTCATCGATCTGCGTTTTTGGAATGTAAGGAACTGGAACGTTCTTTAAACAAAGGGGGACTTATTGATGATCTACTTCAGGAACAAATGAGTAAAGCAGTAAGACATGGAAAGAAATCCTCGAACGGGTCATTGCTACAGTACAAACTCTTGCACAACAAAGTCTGGCACTGAGAGGACATCGAGAATCAATTACTAACAATCCAAATCCTGGAAACTTTCTGGCTTTGTTAAAATACTTTGCTAAATTTGACGTCACGAGATCTGATTTGGATTCAGTCTCTCGTAAATCTGGGTGTATATCGTATCTTTCGGCAACTATTCAAAACGAAATAATAAACCTGTTTCATTTTATAGAGTGCGCAAATATATTATTACTGCATGTAAGAAGGCGAAGTACTTTAGTATTATATTTGACACAACACCAGACGCTGTACATACAGAACAAATGCCTCAGATTATAAGATTTTTTGAACTTAAACGAAATTCTGTTGATATCAAGGAAGCTTTCATAGACTTTAATCCTTTAGAAGTCAAAACAGCGGAGGGGATCACACAAGCTATTACAAGTAAACTTGAGAGAGATGGATTGAATCTTAGCGATTGCAGAGGTCAGTCGAATGAACAATCAAGCAACAATGGCTGGTATTCATTCAGAAGTTCAGAAGAGAATATTAGATTTGAATCAACTAGCTCTGTTTGTTCCTTGTGACAACCATTCACTTAACATTGTTGGAGCTCATGCAACTCATGTAAATGTTCAGGCAGTGACATGTTTTCGGACAGTAGAACGTCTATTCACCTTCTTTCCCTGTTACACTCATAGATGGAGTGTTCTTAAAGACTTCGTAAATATTACTCTAAAAGGACATTGTGATACTAGGTGGAGTTCAAACGCAGATGCAATATACACTCAGTTGGATGAAATGTTCGCTCCACTGGAGAAACTGAGGGATACTCCGACTGAAACAATTGATACGTCGGAAGATGTAGAATTAATAATGAATGCGATATAAAACTCTAATTTTGTGACCTTGCTCTTTTTCTGGACAGATATTCTTTCTTCTATGGCCAACATCCAGAAAATCTTGGACACCAAAGAAATAAGCTTTATTCATGCATTGCCACTTTTGGAGACGCTAACGGACAAATTAAATGTTTGTAGGTATGAGCTGTGTGACAATGTCACTACTAAGGCAGAGCAAGTAAGTAATGAATGGGGTGTCAGTATTACTAAAAGGATACGAAGGAAGCGCACGATGCCAAGGGATTATGCACACGATTCTGCATTAACCGTGTGTCAAGAAATGCGACCTTCCCTAATAGAAATTTTGGTCAAACTGTCAGTTAATTTCAAGCCGTTTCTCTAACATAAAAAAGTTAGAAAAACGCTTTGGGTTCCTCTGTAAATTTGAGGCATACATAAATGATGGGGATATACATTTTAAGGAACAGCTGTCCCAAATCAATATTAAGTGCACAGTGCTTGCAAAACTGTATCCACATGACCTAAACAGTGAAGAATTCTTCAGTGACTTAAAAGACGTCATACTTTTATTAAAAAGGGACAAAGTTAACGGAGAACAATTGGACTTTATACCTCAGGGACTGATATAATACATTTATTCAATGGGATTAGAAGCCTACAAAACACTTTAAATTTTTGTTACTTTACCAGTGTCTGTGTCTTCTTGTGAAGGATCGTTTAGTAAACTTACATCGTACCTACGATCAACAATATCTCAAGACAGGGTATCAAATCTAGCGATACTTTCAACTGAAAACGACATTGCGTCGTCTTTAGATTACAGTGATTTAATAACCGAATTTGCGGCGGGAAAGTGATTTACTTAAGACCAGGAAGTTACATTTTAAAGTGTCTCGTTTTAAATATTTATTAAATGTTAAGTGTTTATCAATAGAAGACGAAACCATTAACCTGTAATGGTAAGTGATTTATTTTATTACTTTTAACGTAGTTCTTTGTACTTGATGTTGCATTAGGATATTGTTTTGACGATGCGCTTTAGACCCGCAAGGAATTTGTGTATTAGAACGTTTTTATGTTATACATTTTTTATAGTCTAAATTTGTTACTAAAAAATGTATAGAAACTGAATACCGGTAATATTATATCTATTTTCTTAATTTTGACAATAAATATTCTTAAGACATTTGCTGGATGTGCTTTCATACAAAAATCTACACATTTGCATTTATTAAGTACTTTGTTCACAGGATGGGCCTTCATTTGTGCTCTTTTGTCACTTTTAATTATGAAGGCGAGGCGGCCGACGATCTCCATGCCCCGGGCGCCAAAACGTTTGTTATAAACATTTACTAGATGCGGTATAATGAAACGAACCTTTAGTCAGTAAGCTCCGTTCTGTTGTTACTTCAAAACGCACTGTAAGGCCTATGTAGAAGTGACTCGTTTATAATTGACAAGTTACAACAAATTAATTTTATTTACAGCTTGTTAAAGTAAATAGTAGTCACAACCAGGTGTGCATTGGTACCGGAACTCAGTTCCGGTACTGCTTTTTGAGAAAAAGAATTATTTTCTTTCACATGAAATGTGTTTTTACTCAAAAATCTGGTCCACGTATTATTTTAAGATTTAGTACTCACTGTTATTATACTTCTTATTGCAAGATAATGAAGAAATATTAACATATTCGACAAATAATTCCTTTTAGTTTTACTGTTAATTTTGTTTATACACATTATTCATCTCAATGACCATCGCCGAGATCGAAAATTAAAACTGACGAAAGAAAATAAAAACCTGTACACAAACATCCCCTTCTCTGAAACAATCACCATCCTACAAAACAAACTCAAACAGAACAACACACCAGACGAACTTATCAATGAAATAACAGAAACTCTGAACATTATCACAAAACAAAACTACTTTACTTATAACAATAAATACTACACACAGAACGATGGCCTACCCATGGGCTCCCCCATATCCAGCATTCTAGCAGAAGTCTTCCTCCAACACTTAGAAAAAACAAAAATACTCACAAACAATGACAGACACTCACATAAAATACTATATTGGCACAGATACGTTGATGACATTCTAATATTATACAGGGGAAACAAAAGACAATGTGAACAGTTACTAACGCACATAAACAAAATACATAAAAACATAACCTTCACTGCCGAATACGAACACAACAATACCATAAACTTCTTAGCTCTCCATCACAAAACTAGAACACAGGCACAAATTCAGTATATACAGAAAACCAACTACAACTGACACACTAATACACAACACCTCCAATCACCCAATACAACACAAACTAGCTGCTTTTAGAACCATGATACATAGACTTAACAACATCCCCTTAGATGAAATAGACTACAAAGACGAACTAAACACGATAAAATATCTAGCAGAATCTAACGATTATGACAGAACAATAGTCAGTAAACTCCTACACAAAACACAAAACAAACAACAGACAAAGACAGAAAACAACAAATTCATAACACTAACATACATCAACAAACAAACTGAAAAAATTGCCCACAAATTCAAAAAAGCAGGATACAGAATCGCTTACAAAACTACTAACAAAACAGAACACACACTATCAAAACGCATGCCCAAAGCACAAAACAAATTCGATCTACCCGGTGTATACAAGCTAAATTGCTCAAATTGCAATAAATTCTACATAGGCCAGACAGGACGTAGCTTCAAACAGAGATACATTGAACACACAAAAGCACTCCACACCACTACAGAATCTACTTTTGCAAACCACCTCATTGAAGCAAACCACACATATAAAAACATCGACAATAACATGAACATTCTACACGTACACACAAAAGGCCGAACACTAGACACTTTAGAACAATTAGAAATATACAAACACACAAAAACAAATAAAAACGACATCCTAAACGAACAGACACAATTCAAATCGCACGCATTATTCGAACACATCTCACCACACACACACACACACAGCTTCGATCTTTCGAAAAACTATCTCGTCGCCAACAACAAGACGGACAGCGCTACCTATGGCAGCCTCTGATGAAGCCTTCTAAAGGTGAAAGCCGGTTTAGGCTATAAGGTAAAACTTTACGTTTTTACTTATAAAAAACTTATTGTTCCGAGTCGTCAATACTATAGTGATATTTAGAAAATAAAAAATAACATAATCATTTGGTAACTATGCACTAGGCTCACCGAACGGTGCCGAACACAACGCACATGAGATCTATTTTGGATACGGGATGACCTTGAAGTATAGACCAGCGGGCAGTGCAGTGGAGGGGGTACCTTCCACCGATCGGCTTACTACTCAACTCAGTAGTTCAGTGGTTCCCGCGTCTTGCTTGTCAGTTGTAAATCGCTGTTGTGAACCGTTACGTGTGTTTATTCAGTGCTACAACAGTCATGGAATCTGCCAATAAGAAACAAAAAACTCTAACGTCGTTCTTCAGTAGAGGGACTATACAGTCTTCATGCGAGTCTTCAACCTTTGCTTCTCGCGATGCAAATACTCTCCTTAAACCTGGCGAAAGTTCGTTTGTGCAGCATACAGAAACAGAAGGTATTTGTGTTATTGATAATTCTCTGTCTGTACCGAGTTCATCAACTGAGGACTCAACTATTTCTCGTTGTCCTTCCATTTGGACAGAAGAAATGTGGGAACGTAAAAAGAATGCTTTTCCTTGGCTTGATTGTATCAACGGCAAACTTGGCTGTAATGTTTGTAAAGTTGCTCAACTTGGCACATTTATAAAAGAGCGCATGAGCATATCAAAAGAATGGCGTTTGTTCCTAATTACGTTTAATGGATCAAGTAAAACCTCTCAACTTACATCGTTGAGAAAAAAAATATTTGAACATAAAAACTCTTTTGGTCACACAACAGCTGAAAGAATTGCTGCTGAAGCTAAAAAAGAGTCAATAGACAAGGTTTTTGATGCAATGAATGCAGCCCACTTAGTGTCAACGAAAATTGTCTTTAGAACTGCTTACTTCATTGCGAAAAACAATAGGCCTTGCACTGACCATTTTGATCTGTTGCAGATGCAAAAATTGAATGGCTTGGATATAGGTGTGGGGCTACACTCTAAAAGAATTGCAATGGAAATAATTTGTCACGTTTCTGACGAAATGAAGAAAAGAGTCGTGAAACAAATTTTAGGTGTATCAGGCAAAATTTCAGTCCTGATAGACGAATCGACCACTCTCGGCAGCAAGTCTACTCTGATAGTATATTTGAAGTGTGAAGTTTGCAAAGAGGACTCTCCACACTTCTTATTCTTAGATCTCCTAGAACTATCCGACCAAACGTCTAAGACCGTAGCAGAAAATCTCCTTGATTGCTTAAGCAAATACGGTTTTGAAGATAACTACTTAAAAGAAAACTTTGTTGCATTTGCAAGTGTTATGCTGGGGAAAAAATCAGGAGTCGCAGAAAGATTGCTTGAAAAATATCCAAGCCTTATTATTTGGCACTGCATGAACCACAGACTTGAGTTAGCTCTGAGTGATGCAATAAACGAAGTGGGAGCTGTAAACCATTTCCAAATTTTTATGGACAAAGTGTACTCCGTTTATAGCAGGTCTCCAAAGAATCAAAGGGAGTTAGCAGAATGTGCTAGTGGCCTAGATCAAGAAATAAATAAAATCGGGAAAATTTTAGGGACACGTTGGGTAGCAAGTTCATTTAGAACCGTGTCAGCTACTTGGTATGGATACGGTGCCTTAAACAGACACTTTGACTTTGCTAAAGCCGATAAGAGCAGAAATTTGACAGAGCGAGCCATGTACAGTGGACTATCAAAACGATGTTCATCACCTCAGTTTTTGCTAGATTTGGCTATAATGTATGATATTTTGGCTGAGCTGTCAGAATCCTTACAAAACCAACAAACAACAGTAATCTATGCTGATAAACTTATATGACGAAGTGTCCAGTTTTTTTAAGCTATGAAGGAAAATCCCGGTACTAAGAGTTTGGAAGCAAAAATTTGCATCAGGGAAGGAACATTTAATGGCGTTCCACTCATAGAAAATCACACAATTCCAACCATCAATTATCAGCAGTTAATAACAAGTGTCATAAATAACTTAAAAAGAAGAATGTTTACTACAGTTTCTAGCCACGAACCCCATCGGTCAAGTGCGCCATCACATCATCATGAAGCTTACGAATAACTTTTAGATGAATTAAAAGTGCTGAAACCAGATACGTGGCCTACTGAAAAATCTGCAGGCTTTGGCGAACCAGAGATTGAGAGGTTGTGCAGAAGGTTTAAGTTAAACATACCCAAAATCAAAAACAGCTACAGGGATTTTGTCGAAAACCATACAACAATACCAAAACATTTAACACCTTTGCTTAACTGTACAAAACTGATCCCTTACAGTTCAGCTGATTGCGAAAGAGGATTCAGTTTAATGAATCTCATCATTACACCCACCCGTACGAGACTGACAGTGCCACATGTGTCAAGTTTGATGTTTGTTAAACTACACGGCCCAAACTTGAGTGACTGGGATCCAGAGCCATATGTAAAAACATGGCTCCGAAAATACCGGACTGCAGACGACACTCGAACGAAACAAGCAAAACCAACCACTCTGGAAGAATCCAATCCATTTGCTAAATATTTGTGATTAAGGTAAGTTAAATTATGTTGTTCAAATGTTCAAGTAATAAATATTTTTTGTGAATATTACAAGTGTTTAGTTAGATTCCAACCATCACTTTACTTTCCTTTCAGTGATTTGTTATTATCCGTTATGGAGTGACTATGTAGCCACATTGGCTGTGGACCACAGTCTTGCCGTCTGCTAAAAAAAAAAAAAAAAAAAAAAAGCGGGCGTTCCGGTACTGGAAAATTTACGAGTGCACCCCTGTTCACAACGTTATCTACATTTCTGGTTAGCCACTTGAAACCTTTTCCTAACGTAAGTGTAGGCTACTATCATTAGGTGAAAAAATCACCATAGCCACAGTTTAACAATTTGAAATGCATATTTGAAGCCAATCAATTTGTTTGTGATAAATTCTGTTGACATAAAACAAGTGATCATACAAGTAAATAGCCTATTACCAAACTCTAATAGAACGCTATTGATAATGTAGAACGCTAAATGTAAATATGATTACAGGAATGAAATGTGGAATCAATTTCTACTTTAGAACATTCACGAATATTAACAATCACAATGATGAAATTTATTAAATTCCACTTGACGCCTTTCCGCACCATGTGAAAATGGCGATGCAATATAAGGAAATGAAAAGTAGTAATTCAGAGTTCCTGAAATTGCAATTTAAATTAGCACTTTATATACCGTTTTACAATGCTTCATGGTTTTGTCAGCGATGCTTTAACTAACATACGACACGTCTCCTGTGTACAGGCATATTTACTTTGCACATTATGTACAACTAGTAATGTCATTCGAAGTTATACTACAGCTATAAAATATATTGTAGTTATATATTTGTTATATATAGTTATCTTTATAGTTACATTTGTGTGCACTTTGTTTTATGTAAAGTAAAAGTTATAAACCCAAGCATAACTAACTGCTCTAAGTATTTAGATGGTGTTACAATTTTAGCTAATAAACATGCATGAAATTAATTATTTTTTCAGCTATTATTGGATTATTCCAGAATCGCCTCGATGGTTACTTAGTAAAAATCGTATCGATGAAGCAGAAGAAATTGTCCAAAAAATGGCAAAAATAAACGGCAAATCAATTCCACCAAATTTTTTACGACAACTAATGGTAAGTATTCTCGTTACTGTATTTTGTTTATTTTTATTTTCTCCTTGCAAGACAGCGCCCGTAGGGTTACAGTTCAATTTATTAAATTTTGTTTTATATTGCTTAATTTTTATATTTATAAAACATAATCAGTAATTAAAACCGTTTGAGATTCGATCCTATTTCATCAGTTTACTGGATTTCCTTTGTATTTGGCTCCATGGTCATCACGCTATGTAAACTTTTCATGCCTTGCAGAAACTTTAAAATTGATTTCTGCAAGTCGAAACGATGACACAACATTTGGTCAACGGTCGTTTCTTGTTCGAACCATATACGATAGTAGATAGTAGGTATTCAACACGGAGCGTGTTTGGTACTGTAGGCCGTTCCTCTCTTCATCCAGCGCGATCCAGCCAGTTTCTCCAAAATACAATTTCATAGAGAACTGGAACAGCTTGTACAAAAACGTAGAAAAGAACGGTCTACAGATCTAGAGAGCATTAAATGCACGCGTTTCCTGGCAGACCTCAATTACGTTAAATCATGGTCGTATGTAGAATGCCAATTCGAGGGGAGGAGGTTCAAAAAGTGGATGGGATACATATTATAGTCATCCATCTTCTAATATTTCTGTGAATATACAGAATTAATTATTAGGTATTGTTTATTACAAATAATATTTAGAAATGCCGTAAAAGAATAATAAAATTGCACAATATTACGGGTTTTTAGCTGAGTGGGGGACTGCCTACCTTTACTCCTTTAGAAATAAAGACAATGTTTATAACAGACTTTATTAACAACACTGTTAAGGGAAGACAAAATACGTATAGCCCAATGCTCTGTACACATAATTATTAAAAACCTTAGACATAGACGGTACACGTGCAAACAAAACTGTATCTTTACCTAGAGATCTTCACTGATTGATGCTGACTATTGGAGAGACGATGATGATCGTATAATAGCTTAATTCAGGCATTAAATGACGTGCAATCTTTTATACTTGTTTGTGGAAGACATAATTTGTACTCTACAAACTCTTGCAAAACATTTAACTTCTTTATAGGTCAGTTAGTATCTGACCACCATGATTAACTGTTTGACCATTACGATGCCTTTCAAATCATGTTCAAGTGTTCAAGACTGTCTGAGGACGAGACTCATCAAATTCTTTTTAGAACTAAGCAAATTCTCTGCCCCTTATGACATGCAAGGAATTAATAAGTAGTGTGTTTTCATGAACTGTGTGTTAAAATAATATCAGCGCGTTTGTCAAAACTGCTAAGTATGATTCGAAGTTAATTATGTTCCCTAAGAAATGCAAAATGTAATGACTGAAATAAACGTGTTCGAGACAAGCTATAACGTCTCGTCTTTATAATATTGGGAACCTGGTTAATTGGCTCAGGTCAATTAAACAGGCTGCCATTATCTTAACAAACTCATAATTAACTGGAATGTAAACAAATGTTAAACAGGATCCCGTGAATTGAGGGATATTGACAGGGGTTTGTAGATTTATTCACTCACCTTTTTGGACCATGACATCTCTTTATTACATAATGTTTTAACATCTCCGAAGAAAGTTAGCAATGAGTATATTAAAAGTAAAAACATTTGCACCTCTTGTACAAATAGAATTAGAGTAATTAATGAGTTAACATAGCTTTTACTGCCCTCGGATCCGAGTATTTTGTTTCAGTATATGATATTAAAATTATAATCTTTATTTTGTGCCATCTGAAGAATGGGCTTATTTAACTTTAACGTGTTATATTCATAAAAGCATTAAACTTAACACATATTAATACTAAGCATGAAATTACAATTTTATGGTAATTAAGTCAGTCTTTCGTGTTTTACTTTACTTTCATTTGTTAATTAAGTGTCTATCCTGTATTATTTTAAGTAAGTTCTGAACCACGGAAGTTGAACTTCCGTGTCACCTGTGTGTAACATCATCGGCGAATCGGCGCTTCTGTCGGTTGTGCAGGGTGTCTTGGAGATTTTCTGGCTATCGTGTTTTGGTAAAATCTGCTGTCATTCCTAAATCTGTCTGTCGGGTCTGTAGATTCTTGTGGTAGGTTTTGGGTTGTAACTTTCACTGGTGTTCACATTGTTGTACCGCACATATTACTTACGGTTAACAGTTACATGTTAAAAGTTTAACATCACATTTAGGTGATGTTAGTTTGTTACAGAGATGTCATTGTCATACACTCACGTCATTTACATTTTTACATCATCCGGCTATCTCACACAAGCTTCTCCTCGTTTACAGGTTTTATATTGACTACATACTTTTGTACGCTGTATCAGCAGCGGAGTCTGAGATACAACTGAACTAATTTGCTATAGGGGTGAAGAGGGTGTCCGCGCACGGGTAGTTTCTCAGCGCGAAAAGTAGTTCTCACTTATTATTAATTATTTTGCTTTAATTCGCTTACAACTTAATGACATCGCTCTTTACTTTTATTACTCTTTTATGTGACGAGGGGTAGTTACGGATTTATTTAGTTTCTCAAATCTAATTTTATTAACTGCTACATTGGCAACTCGGCAGGTTACTACCAGTTTGGGGCATGGAGAAGGGTTCATTCGTACCTTATTAAAGCCAATATTAGTATAATAAAATTTTTTTTTATTTTTGTGGGATTTAGGCTTATTAAATCGTCACAAAGCGTAGTTTAGTAATACGTATCTACGACCTCTAAATGATTTTATTGGCCATAATATTGTATACGTGTATAAGTTTCTAATTTTCACAGAGTACTTTGTGACAACACTTGAAGTTGTCTACTAGTAGAAGATACAAGTAAAAATAATCTTAATTTCATTTATTGCAGTTTGTTAACAATTTAACATAAATCGTCGAAAATCTTGAAAATGTTTTTTAAGTTACAAAAAATTTAAATCGCTAGTTATTGATAACTGAAAATAGTGTGTAAATTGTTTTCTGGCAAAGCCAATGACCAACTTTTTCTATTAATAAAATCTCCTTACATAAATAGTGAGACTTTTACTAAAACAGTTATGGCCTTGAACTAAAGTTACCCCCTTATAACCTGTATTAACTACAGAAAATATTCCTTGCATGTGGAAATGAAAATGAAAAGAATGTTGCACATGTATGTATGTGTGGAGGGGTTTTTTGTAAGCAGTCATTGGAAATAACATAATATGTAAAATACGGGATTTCTATACAGCTAAACGAGTAGGAAGAGAGTAAAAGATCCGATTCTATTTGTTAATTGCTGTCATATTAAAAATGTGTACACTACATCAGTAATTTTAATTAATTATGACAATTATTAGGAAGAATCTCAGAAGCTGACAACGAACAAGCAGCCAACAATAACTCAAAAGTCAGCTACGCCAATGGATATACTACGATTTCCAAACATTCGACGCAAGTTCTTCATTTTAGCCTTTGACTGGGTAGCTAATGCTGTGGTCTACAACGGTCTGGCGTACAATACAACGAATTTAGGTGTCAGTGATTACCTGGCTTTCTTCATAGGTACAGTACTTATTTTTATACTGTGTTCAGACATCACCCCTTCGTTACATACGAATCCTTGATTAACGTGCTTGATTAACTGTGTAGGAGGTGCAGTGGAGATCCCGAGCTACTTTGTAACATGGTACGCAATGGATCGGTGGGGACGCCGCAGTACGTTGTGCCTGACGATGCTACTTGGCGGCCTCGCTTGCGTCTCCTGTGTGTTTGTGCCCACAGGTACTGCATGTCGAACTGTTATTTGAATATGCTGGTATCACAGCTTGCCTGTTTGATATAAGATTGTTATATCCAATAAAATGAAGTCCAGTAATTTAAATATCAATCTAATGATAAACGTTAACAAATTGGAATTGTGTTTAAAATCCATTAGTCATTAAAGTTACAATGCGGTGACTGTGACGAATCTTGAATGTCTGCCATATTTATCTTTGTATTTTGTGAAACTCCTGTAACACTGTATGAATACAGGGAGTGAATTTGAAAAATGTTAAAATTGAGTTAGTTCTGGATCACTTCCATTCAATTTCCCACAGCCGGTAGCAGGCCACACACCCCTTAATCCAGAACATGTGGTCCCTGCGGCAGGAGCTCTATCTGAACTCGGAACACAGGACACGAGCGGACGACGGGCTTGCCCTTCGCTAAGCACAGCCCCACTTGTCCATTCAATTATTGGTTTCGCTAATGTCAGCGTTATTACACACTGTTTCATTCCAGTATACTTTTACTGTTTTTCCCATCTGATAGAAAAAACTAAATGTAGCTCCATCTCCCCAGTATCTCAGTTAAATATACTAGTAATGCCTAATTCTCATAGAGAAAAGCAATGGCTTGAATAGGAAAATGTCCCAAGCATCTAGCGGACTGAGTTGATCAAGGATATGTAATCCACAGATGTGCATGGTGAGGAGAACAACACCGTATCTGTATCAGCTGAGACTAGTGCTGTTTTGCTGGACCGTGATATCAATTTGGTTGAGCTGTAAACTATTATATAATTATTTAAGTTCACATTATTTTATGTACTGATGGAAGCAAAATGACAACCTAAGCTGGAATGAAAATAACTGTGATGCAATGACTTGCACATTAATGAAAAAAAAATTACTACTAATAACGTCACGTTAACTAATGCATATAAACGAATAAAATATCGGTATGGAGAACCATACACAACTTCCATGTTCTAAGATTTATATTTAAAAGCATATTCGAAATGAAATATTTCCATAGAAACTACTTCTTTCTATTGCTTCAGCCTTAACCACAGTACTTTGGTCACTAACGTATACCACCTCACGTTATCGCACTCGATTTTCACTGATGATGGAAGTCGATGGCACTGCCAAACGTCTGGTTTTGCAGAAAACATTGGACTACGGCTAAACAGCCCGGGAAGGAATTTTAACAAAAACTACTTCTTTGTTGCCGATAACGTAGTACACATATACAATTTTCACCCCTCCCTCTACAACTATAATTTTCATTAACAGAAAATTACCCCACCCCTTTCAACTAGCCTCTTCATTTATAGATACTTCATCTACGTTTCTGCAATGGATTATTATGAGCTTCTTATCAGGATACTTTGTTTCTCAAAATTATGTATTTTACTCTTGTTAAAACATAAAACGTTGCCGGTAAAATACCCCTTTATCTTCACCAAAATCAATAGGCCTTCAGTCCTCTACAATTCAGGGATGCATGCAAAAAAATATTTGATTCTGTTTGAATGTGCGGCAGTTATCGTCCGTCATGTAAACGTTTCTCTTGGTTTAACATAAAATGTTGCAGGTAAACTACCCCTTTCCCTTAACCGATCTTCACCAAAATCAACAGTCCTTGAGCACTCTACAACTCAGGAAAGTGTGCAAAAAATTATTAGATTCTCTTTGAATTTTCGGCAGTTATCGTTCGTCATAAAAAATTACCTTTTTTAAAACATAAAACGTTGCTGATAAACTACCCCTTTCCCTTAACTGATCTTCAACAAAATCAACAAACCTTGAGTTCTCTTTAGTTCAAAAAAGTATGCAAAAACGTAGTTGATTCTGTTTGAATTTACGGCAGTTATCGTTCGTCATATAAAAAATTACCCTTGTTAAAACATAAAATGCTGCAGGTAAACTACCCCTTTCCCTTAACCGATCTTCACCAACACCAATAGGTATTGAGAACTCTACAAAACAGGGCTGTATGCAAAACATCATTTGATTCTGTTTGAATTTGCGGCTATCGTTTGCCATAGAAAAAAATTACACTTGATAAAAAACCGTTGCAGGTAAACTACCCCTTTCCCTTAACCGATCTTCACCAAAACAATAGGTCTTGAGTACTCTACAAATCAGGGCTGTATGCAAAACATTATTTGATTAAGTTTGAATTTGCGGCTGTTATCGTTTGCCATAGAAAATACCCTTGTTAACACATAAAATGTTGCAGGTAAACTACCCCTTTCCCTTAACCGATCTTCACCAAAACCAACAGGTCTTGAGAGCTCTACAATTCAGGGCTGTATGCAAAATATTATTTGATTATGTTTGAATTTGCGGCTGTTATCGTTTGCCATAGAAAATACCCTTGTTAAAACATAAAACGTAGCAGGTAATCTACCCCTTTCCCTTATCCGATCTTCACCAAAAACAATAGGTTTTGAGTACTCTACACATCAGGCCTGTATGCAAAAACGTATTTGATTCTGTTTGAATTTGCGGCTGTTATCGTTTGCCATAGAAAATACCCTTGTTAAAAAAACGTTGCAGGTAAACTACCCCTTTCCCTCAACCGAACTTCACCAAAAACAATAGGTCTTGAGAACTCTACAATTTAGGGCTGTATGCAAATAATCTTTTGATTCTGTTTGAATTTGCGGCTGTTATCGTTTGCCATAGGAAATACCCTTGTTAAAACATAAAACGTTACAGGTAAACTACCCCTTTCCCTTAACCGATCTTCACCAAAATCAACAGATCTTGAGAACTCTACAATTCAGGGCTGTATGCGAAACATTATTTGATTCTGTTTGAATTTGCGGCTGTTATCGTTTGCCAAACAAACAAAATTACCCTTGCTAAAAAAAAACCGTTGCAGGTAACCTACCCCTTTCCCTCAACCGATCTTCACCAAAAACAATAGGTCGCGAGTACTCTGCAAATCAGGGCTGCATGCAAACAATTATTTGATTCTGTTTGAATTTGCGGCAGTTATCGTTTGCCATAGAAAAAAAATCTACAGACACACAGACACACAGCAGACACACAGACACTTTTCGGAAAACGACTTTTTTTCATGTTTTGAGTGTAGTAGAATCAGAATCTGCAATAATCTCGAACACGATTTTTTTTGCCATCACCATACTTCCATTCCTTAAGGAATATGGAAGTAAAAATTATTTGATTCTGTTTGAATTTACGGCAGTTATGGTTCGTCATATAAAAAATTACCCATGTTAAAACATAAAACATGAGATTTATAAAACATATCTAAGATTTATATTTAAAATCATTTTTGAAATAAAATATTTTCATAGAACCTACTAACGCTGGGGAAATCTGAGGAGCCAATCAGAGTTGGGCCTACCTGTCACTCTGCTGAATTTGGTGGAAAGCCCTGTCACTGTCGTCAAAGTATCAGCCTTGACAGGGTCCTCTTTTTCTGCAAAATGGGAGAGGCTTGTGATGGAGTGAGTGACATGGTCCCCACCTCAATGAAGAACCCATTGTTTTATAAAAATATATTTAAATTTTGAAAACTGAAAATTCTTTTCTTGTTGTAAATATTTATATTTTATAATCAAAATGACTTTATTTTTGTTACCTGGCAACAAAATTATTTTATTTTCAACAATTACCATTGTTTCAAAAAGTTTAAATAAATTTTCAAGTACTTTACTCTTGTTAAAACGTAAAAGGTTGCAGGTAAACTACCCCTTCCCCTTAACCGATCTTCACCAAAATCGAAAGTCCTTGAGACCTCTACAATTCAGGGATGTATGCAAAAAATTATTTGATTCTGTTTGAATTTGCGGCAGTTATCGTTTGCCATAGAAAAAAAAGTTGCAGGTAAACTACCCCTTCCCCTCAACCGATCTTCACCAAAAACAATAGGTCTTGAGTACTCTACAAATCAGGGCTGTATGCAGAAAATTATTTGATTCTGTTTGAACTTGCGGCTGTTATCGTTTGCCATAGAAAATACCCTTGTTAAAAAAACGTTGTTGGTAAACTACCCCTTTCCCTTAACCGATCTTCACCAAAAACAATAGGTCTTGAGAACTCTACAATTTAGGGCTGTATGCAAATAATCTTTTGATTCTGTTTGAATTTGCGGCTGTTATCGTTTGCCATAGGAAATACCCTTGTTAAAACATAAAACGTTACAGGTAAACTACCCCTTTCCCTTAACCGATCTTCACCAAAAACAAATAGGTCTTGAGAACTCTACAATTCAGGGCTGTATGCGAAACATTATTTGATTCAGTTTGAATTTGCGGCTGTTATCATTTGCCAAAAAAAAAAAATTTCCCTTGATAAAAAAAAACCGTTGCAGGTAAACTACCCCTTTCCCTCAACCGATCTTCACCAAAAACAACAGGTCACGAGTACTCTACAAATCAGGGCTGTATGCAAAAAATTATTTGATTCTGTTTGAATTTGCGGCAGTTATCGTTTGCCAAAAAAAAAAAAATCTAGACAGACAGACACACACACAGACACTTTTCGGAAAACGACTTTTTTTCATGTTTCGAGTGTAGTAGAATCAGAATCTGCAATAATCTCGAACACGATTTTTTTTGCCATCGCCATACTTCCATTCCTTAAGGAATATGGAAGTAAAAATTACCCTTGATAAAAACCGTTGCAGGTAAACTACCCCTTTCCCTTAACCGATCTTCACCAAAAATAATAGGTCTTTAGTACTCAACAAATCAGGGCTGTATGCAAAAACTTATTTGATTCTGTTTGAATTTGCGGCTCTTATCGTTTGCCATAGAAAATACCCTTGTTAAAAAAACGTTGTAGGTAAACTACCCCTTTCCCTCAACCGATCTTCACCAAAAACAATAGGTCTTGAGAACTCTACAATTTAGGGCTGTATGCAAATAATCTTTTGATTCTGTTTGAATTTGCGACTGTTATCGTTTGCCATAGGAAAACCCTTGTTAAAACATAAAACGTTACAGGTAAACTACCCCTTTCCCTTAACCGATCTTCACCAAAAACAAAAGGTCTTGAGAACTCTACAATTCAGAGCTGTATGCGAAACATTATATGATTCTGTTTGAATTAGCGGCTGTTATCGTTTGCCAAAAAAAAAAAATTTCCCTTGTTAAAAAAAAACCGTTGCAGGTAAACTACCCCTTTCCCTCAACCGATCTTCACCAAAGACAATAAGTCCTGAGTACTCTACAAATCAGGGCTGTATGCAAAAAATTATTTGATTCTGTTTGAATTTGCGGCAGTTATCGTTTGCCATAGAAAAAATCTACAGACACACAGTCAGACAGACACACAGACAGACACACAGACACTTTTCGGAAAACGACTTTTTTTCACGTTTTGAGTGTAGTACAATCAGAATCTGCAATAATCTCGAACACGATTTTTTTTGCCATCACCATACTTCCATTCCTTAAGGAATATGGAAGTAAAATCGGTATGGAGAATCATACATGACTTCCATATTCTAAGATTTATATTTAAAATCATTTTCGAAATGAAATATTACCATAGAAACTACTTCTTTCTACTTACTGCTTCAGCCTTATCCACAGTACTGTGGTCACTAACATATACCACCTCACGTTATCGCACTCGATTTTCACTGATGATGGAAGTCAATGGCATTGCCGAAACGTCTGGTTTTGTAGAAAACATTGGACTACGGCCAAATATCCCGGGAAAAAATTTTAACAAAAACTACTTCTTTGTTGCCGATAACGTTGTACACATATATATAAAAAATATGCATAAAATTAATGAGTAGAGGGAAAATGAGAGTTCAAAGCCACAAAGGAATGCCGCCTTTCTTAAAAAACAATAAAAAACACTAAAAAACATGATCTCAGAGATGACGCCGCCACCGCTGGACCCGCAGCATCCCGATTGACCACAGCATCCGCGAATTTCCGCGAATAAATTTTTTTATTTTTTTAATTTGGTTTTTTTATTTTTTTAATTAAATTGATTTGGTGGGATGATGTTCAATGGACCACCAGCATCCGTGAATATAATTTTTTTATTTTTTTAAGAAAGCTGATTTGCATATCAGTGGGTGGTGTTGGGTGGGAGGTTGTTTTTTTATTTCATATCAGTGGGTGGGGGGTGGTTCCAACTCGAAGCATTATAGTGTATACTAAAATATATGATCAGGTGTACCAACCTTTGCATGAGTTCAAATTTGTTGTGTGTTATAATGTATATTAAATCTATATGATCAGGTGTACCAACCTCTGTAGTATTATTATAGTGTATAGATATTTTATATGAGCAGGGTTGTCAACATTTTCTGCGGTGGGGGGAGGGAAATGTGTGTGTATAGAGCAGATCTGCCAACATTTCTTTCTCTTCTGTGGTGGGAAATTCAAACTATATATGATCATAATTGTTACTCTCTCTCTCTCTCACACACGGTGTGTATGTCTCTCTCTCTCTCTCTCTCTCTCGTTGTCAAACGTTATGCTCACCGGCATTATAGTGTATATTAAAATATATGATTAGGTGTACCAACCTTTACATGAGTTCAAATTTGTCGCGTGTTATAATGTATATTAAATCTATATGATCAGATGTACCAACCTCTGTATTATTCGTCCTCTCTCTCTCTCACACGTTGTGTATGTCTCTCTCGTTGTCAAACGTTATGCTCAAACTGTGGTCAGTACCGAGCGCATGTATATGAAATTAGAAAGTTTATATTTATTCGACAAATATTAACGTCCTCTCTCTCTCTCTCTCTCTCTCTCTCTCTCTCTCTCTCTCTCTCACACTCTCACTTGTTTCAACTGTGTCAACAAATAGTAACGTCCTCTCTCTCTCTCTCTCTCTCTCTCTCTCTCACTCTCACACGTTTCAACTATGCAAGGTTTCATACCCTTTCTCCTGTCTCCCTCTCGTACATTGAGTAGTCGGTGTGATGAATAAATAATTTTAGCCCTCTCTCGTTGTCAAAACATCGTCTTCATTTTCAATGTATTAAATAATTAATTAATAGTTTTATAATGCAGTCAGTGTGATTGATCCTTGTTAGAAATATATATATTTGGCGTCAATGAACTACTTACCTGTTATGTTGTTACAGACAATACTTCTGTTTTAAGGTTGCAGTTTACACACACATAGGTTCAGTAGTGTATAGCGAAATAAATTAAAATTATACACACACATGAAAACGGCGGCTGAAATTCATACAAATCTTCTGATGTAACAGTTCACAAAAAATAAATTAATTGTACACATGTTCAGAGGTGTAGAGTGAAATAAAATAAAGTCATAATTTGTTTAAATGATTAAATATATTTTAACATTCACAATATAAAATTCACAATTAAATAAATACATTAGAAATTGATATTTTTCGAAAGTTTATATATATATAATTGTGTGTCGTACTTGTAGAAGAAGCAACCTGCAACATAACAATACAACAACAACATTAAAATCATGTTAAATATCACACACACAGATGCACACGCAACGCGCGCACATACAGACGCATACGCAACGTAATCACACACACACACACACATACGCACACGCATACGCAACGTAACCAAACACGCAACGCGCCCACACACAGACGCAAACGCAACGTACACACGTTTGGGTTACACCATACGTGCACGCACACACACACACAGACGTACACGCACACATACGCAACGCGCCCACACACAGACGCAAACACAACGTAATCATATACATACATACAACGTGTACACGTTTGGTTTGAATCATGTAGGACCAATAAACAGATAACAGATTTAAATATGCTATAGTCATTGTAAGACGTTACAATCATTGAAGTGTTTAATAAGTAAATTGTATGTATGTATATATCACTGAATAATAATAATATAATCGTTTGCTGCAACAGGTAAAGCAGTTACAAATAATTACATATAGGTTCAGAGGCGTATAGTGAAATAAATTTAAAATCCATTCATCAAAACTTTGTAAATTAGAATCTGCACTACATTCAAACATACGCACACACACAATGATAAAAAAATTGTTTATTAAAAGTAGTTTGTTACCTTAACGAGATACAATTTCCACATGCGCTGTCTGGTTCTTCATCCCTCGAAACACAAGATGTAGGTCGCTGGGATTTATATGACGGAGTTCTTCATCTGTAAAGACGTCAGCATACCTCTTAGGTAGATATACACGATAGCGGCGCTCACAATCTTCCAACGTTACAAGCACAGACTTCCCATATCGCGTGTCCACATGCAACATGTTAACGATCGGATACTGTTTGTCCACTGTTAATTCTGCACAACGTTTGTACTCAATAGCAGAAACTGCGTTGAATTTTGTGATAAACGACATTATTTATGAGAAGTGAAGACGTCTGTATCAAGCGAGGTGGAACCATACAATGTCAGAATATTCGCTACAAAGAAGACTAGTGAAAGTAATGGTGGTGATGTGGTCATCAGGAAAGTTCACTTTCATCGCCTGAAGCTTTGCATGTACATACACACAGGCAGAATTAGCGCTGTTACAAAATATATATATTAGGAAAGTCCACAGAAATAGTTATCGCCAGATCCGTTCTAAATAAGTTAATGTCTTTTCAAATAGTATTCTCTGCACTACAGTCAAACATACGCACACACAGTGATAAAAAAATTGTGTATTAAAAGTAGTTTGTTACCTTAACAAGTACTGTTATCCTACGCCGTTTTTTCTCATGCCACGAAACACGAGATGTAGATCGCTGGGGTTTTATAAATTGTTTATTAAGTCTTTTAGAAATGGTCTTATACTTGAGCTTGGCCTGTTGACTATTGCTTTTAATTTTGTAATTTCTACAGGTGTTAACCGTTTCGGAGAAAAAAAACATTTATGGAGAAGATCCTCCTCCTCTTGTTTTGATATGGTATTTATTCTATGATCCATCCTTCTTGTTCCTATAATAATAACAGTACCTGCTTCATTATCATATACATTATGTGCTGTATATAAATATATACATAAGGCTTTCAACACACACATCATAAATCCGGAACAGGAAAGGTATTATAACAAATATTACGAAAACAAGTACGTATGGTCACGTACATAGATCAACGTTTAAACAAATTACGAACTAATATCGTTACAATAATAATAGTACATAAACTTACGTTTACTATCGTCCGAACTGAAGTATGGAGAGGCAATAACTATAGATATCACAGTAAGAATTTTTGTTGTTGTTTTTAACAGGTGGTGTTTTTGCATGTACATACATGCAGAATTATGACTGTTACATAATATATATTAGGAAAGTCGTCAGAAATAGTTATCGCCTGCAGGCATATACAAGTTTACTAACGAAATTAACAAATACTGAAAACAAAGGAACTGTTATACATATATATATACATAGTTTTTATTTAACCGCATGTATTATGTTAGTGTATCTTAAACCATGAACAACGCACGCAAGAATATTGCGCAAGAGCTACACAGAGCGGCGAGAAGGAATTTCGTTAGACGCGCAGTTGAACTGAAGGGTATGCACGATTTGTACCAAGCGGATCTTGTGGAAATGATACCATACGCTCGAGTGAACAAAGGGTACAAGTATATGATGACTGTAATCAATGCGTTTACCAAGTACGCGTACGCTGTACCATTGAAAACGAAGACCGGGAAAGAAGTGACGAACGCGTTGAAGCCTATACTAGCCGCTAACCGAATGAAGTATTTACAGACAGACAACGGGAAGGAGTATTACAACAGCACAGTACAAGCGTTGCTAAAAAAGTATAATGTGAAACATTACTCAACCTATAGTGAGAAAAAAGCTTCCATAGTGGAACGTTTTAATCGCACACTGAAGACCCACATGTATCGAGCTTTCAGCGAACAAGGACACTACCGCTGGTTGGATCTACTACCTACATTACTGAAATCGTACAACAATACAACACACAGAACCATTGGTATGAAACCTAGTGAAGTGAATGACGCCAACGAACATATAGTGTTGGAACGAATAAGGAAGAACACAGCGCCTAAAATCAGTCCAACGAAACCACCCAAATTTAAAGTCGGTGACCGTGTTCGTATAAGTAAGCACAAAATGACGTTCACCAAAGGTTATACGCCGAATTGGACTAACGAAATATTCACTGTGGATCAAGTACAATCCACGACCATCCCAGTCACTTATCTGCTAAAAGACCATCTAAACAAAGTGTTGAAAGGTGGTTTTTACGAGCACGAGATTAGTAAGTCCAAAGTCGGCGACGTATACCTAGTGGAAAAGGTGTTACAACGCAAAGGTGACAGAGTGCGTGTTCGTTGGCTTGGTTTCGATGGTAAACACGATGCATGGATACATAAGAAAGATCTAATATAAAAAAGGTGACAGCACGTAATGAAAACAGTATGCTTTCGGTATTCACAAAGATGAAGATTGTACAGCAAGCAAACAAATTACCAATAAAGGATATGGACTTTTTGGCTGGTGACGAAGACAGTGCTAAACGTAAACATGGCCCGCTATTACCGAACAGTATTCGCTGTATCGTTACAGGCCCAAGTTCCTGTGGGAAATCAAATGTGCTATTCAACCTACTGTTTGATGCCAACGGACTACGTTTCCGCAACGTATACGTGTTTTCAAAATCATTATTTCAACCAAAATACAGAATGCTAGAAACAGTGATGAAATCACTCGCTGATGAAGGTTTAGGTTATCATGCATACAGCGAGAACGAAGAAGTCCCGCTACCGAGTGAAATCACTGGTCTCGACTCTGTTATCGTATTCGATGACGTATCGTGTGAAAGACAAAACAATATTCGAAAGTATTTTGCTATGGGGAGACATAGCGGTGTGGACACATTCTATCTATGCCAGACATATAGCCAGATACCGAAACAATTGGTACGTGACAACGCTAACTTGTTGATATTGTTCAAACAAGACGATCTAAATTTACGACATGCATACAATGATCACGTTAACATAGATATGAAATATGATGCTTTCAAAGACGTCTGCATGGAAGCGTGGAAGGATCGTTATGGATTTCTAGTCATAGACAAAGACTCGTCAATAAATGAAGGTAGATATAGAATCGGCTTTGATCGATTCATAATTGTTTCCGGCGAGGTATAAAAGTGGTTGCACTGTAGTAATGTCATCAGTCCTCTTGCTAACACAGATGGCGATGAATAAGGAGGAACGACTTGTGTATGATATAGATACGATAAGTGACAACATAAGGAAAAAATATCATGCATTACAACACGGTATCAGAGAAAGCGACGAGAAGTTTAGAAAAAATTACAAACCGATTCTGGAACCGTTAGAAGCTATTTCACGAAAGTTAAGTGGTGATATAATGGAGGAGGAGGAGGAGGAGGAGAAGCAGCAGATAAAACAAGAAGAGCCTACACAACACGTAATAACAGAAAACGAAGATGACATGGAGAGTCAACACATAATAACAGAAAACGAAAGTGACGTGCAGAGTCATAGCGCTTCTCATTTCAGTGACGAGGACGCATGGAACCCTAACACTTCACACTTCAGTGACGATTCATTAGCAAACAAATATGTGCGTTTGTGCGAATCGACGGACTGTAAACGGATTATAGATCGTATGTATGGTGTTCGATACGAAGGTGGTAAATTTATGATAGGCGATTCAAATGTAAAAATCGATGATAACGACAACTTTCATGTCAAAGGAAAAATTTACGAGGGTACGCCTGGTCTGTATGAACTTTTGTTTATGAAACTACCGAAAAAATACAATAAGGACGATATGAGGAAATATAAGTCCATACTACTAGCAACCAACGGACACAAACAAAAATATAAACACAATACACGAATAAACAGTAACAGTGGCGTCAAGTACCGACTAGTAATATCTAAATTGTTTGCATCGAGTGCACGAAAACGTACAGGGAGTGGGTATATGGAGATGAAACCGAACACTACAATCGATTACGTGCATTGGGATGATCCTAACGAGTTAGTTAATAGATTGAGACTGTTAATGGCTTCTCAAAATAGTGGACATACTGGTCATAGGAATGAAATCATGTCGATATTGGAGGAATTACGTGAAGCCGGCATTATCATATAAAAGCAGACGCACCGTTCTACAACCACCAGTTCTTCTTCATAAATATGAGTGTAGACAAGTTCGGTAGACACGACAGCGCTGTAAGAGTGCGAAAAGAAACTCATCGAAGTCTGCGTGAGGATATCGGTTTAGGAGTGACTAACGACGGTCACTTTGATGTAAAAAACAAAAAGATACGCAACTTGGGTGATCCTGAAGAGCTGCACGATGTTGTTTCTTTACAGTACGTAAAGGACGCATGCTTACAGTACAAGAACGACGACGCTACCGTAGACGCAAAAGATCATCGAATAATAATGCTAAACGATCCGCTTAAATCAAGAGATGCAGCCACAAAACGATACGTAGACGAGAAGAGTTTGAAAAAAGATCGTGCAGGTAACGTAATCGTTAATGACTGCCGACTAACACGTGTGCAAGCGCCTGTTGACTTCAAAGACGCAGTGAATTTGGAATTTTTACATGCACACACAATCAGTTTGCAAAGCGATGCTTTCTACGCTGCCGGAAGAAAAATTACGAATATAGCGAACGGTGTCAATGACAAAGACGCAGTCACTGTACGACAAATGCACGAATTAAAATTACATATAAAGACCGAATTGTACAAGGTCACTCAGGTATTTCACGCTCATATAATCAATCTAATAAAGTTTGTCTATAAATATCAAGACAGCGCGACACAGCGTTCAGTTCTGGCTGAATATATTGAAGAGGTGGGACGTTTAATAGACGTTCTCGATACGGAAACGGAAATCAAGGATTGGAGATCTGTTTACAAGAATGCACGTACTTCGTAAGAAAAGAATGGGGCGCGGTGTAATTGGAAAAATACTTAAAAACACTGTGCCCGCTATCGTTTCGTCAGTACCTACTTTGATTAATCGAGCGGTGGATGCATTACCGGTAGAATTACACCTACCCGGCTATCGATTCTGTGGACCCGGAACAAAACTCAAAGAGAGATTGGCACGTGGCGAGCGTGGAATCAACGAGTTGGACGAAGCCTGTCGCGAACACGATATCGCCTACGCAAGGTACACAGACAACAGTCGAAGACGTATAGCTGATCGCGTTCTTGCCGACAAAGCGTGGGAACGAGTGAAAGGTTGGAATTCCGGTGTTAGTGAAAGAGCGTATGCTGCAGCTGTAGCCGCTGCAATGAAAGCGAAATCAGCAGTGGGTGGAGGGGGTTCGCGTAGTGGTTGTAGAAAAAAGAAGAAGGGTTCAGGAATTAAACATCAATCCGTGGGCAAACGCAAAACAGTCTCAAGACATAAACGTAACAATACAAAAATAGCGTCAGGTCTATACCTACGTCCTTACAGACAAAAAAACTAATTTGCATACCAGTGCGTGCATTGTCCGATAGTGATTTGTATGTGTACGCAAAACTTTTGAAAATACCTTATTTCAGAGGTGTTTTTATGCGTAACACTTTACCGCGCAGACGACCATGGAAGAATGAGAGTGCAGTTGTTAATCTGGACAGTGCAGAAGGACTCGGTACGCACTGGGTTTGCTACAAGAAGCGAAACAATCGAGTTTACTACTATGATGCGTATGGTAATATGCGACCACCTCTTGAGCTGACACAGTATTTTGGAACCGACACTGCCATTTACTACAATTACGAGCGTGAACAGTCGTCACACACAGTCATCTGTGGGCATTTATGTTTGGACTTCTTAACGCGTGAGTGATCAGTAAGCGACAAGATGTCTTCGCTGTCGGTCACCTTAACAGGTACGAATGCTGCTGCTCTTGTATGTGACTTTTTCCCACCTCTCGAACTAACAAACGGGGAATGGTATGTAGGTCTATTGGACTTTACTACATACAACAGTATACCGAACGTGGTTGAGAGGAAAAACAATGTGTTTCCAGTACTACGAGACGGAACAACGTGGGACTTGATAACTTTACCTACAGGTGCTTATGAAATCGGTGACATAGAAGCCTTCCTCAAAAAGCAGTTAGGAGACTCACAGATTAGTCTACGTCCTAACAATAATACACTGAAATGTGAACTGACTTGTGCACTGGATATTGACTTTCAACAAACAGTGTACGGTATTGGTGATATGTTGGGTTTCAAGGAAAAGCGTCTGCTTGAAGCGAATAAAACTCATACGTCTGACGCTACAGTTAACATTATAAAAGTGAACAGTATATTGATAAGGTGTAATATAGTGCACGGATCATACAAGAACGGTAAAAACGAGCGCACACTGCACTCATTCTATCCGTCAGTCGAGCCAGGATTCAAAATAATTGAATCACCTACAAACGTCATATACCTACCTGTGAATGTGAGTCGTTTGGACAACATAACATTATCTTTACACGACCAGGACGGTGACGTAATAGATTTTCGCGGCGAAGTCATCACTGTGCGTTTACATCTAAAACGACTATAGACATGGGCTTGTACTTTGTTTCTTCGCCACCGCTGCTACCACAGTCGTCGACAATAAAAGAAGAAGAAGAAGAAAGATCGGCTAGGAAACGCATCAGTACTCGTTCGAAACTGAAACGATTAACATCAGTTAACCGTCGTTTTCTGATTTCATTGGGTTTTGTTGTAAACAAGTAACATGGCGAGTGGAATATTATCTGTGGAGCAGCAACCGTTCTTTGAAGACAGTATCACACACTTTTCATTTCATTCACACGCACCGTACGCAACAACAAGATATGGAAACAATGATGAAATA
Source organism: Magicicada septendecula (assembly GCA_034769895.1). Lineage (NCBI taxonomy): Eukaryota > Metazoa > Arthropoda > Insecta > Hemiptera > Cicadidae > Magicicada > Magicicada septendecula. The sequence continues at coordinate 402,748,986 of CM068367.1, forward strand.
CGTGTGCCGATACAACAACAGGACGTCTTTACACTACCGTCGGAAAGTTTCCTCTACATCGAAGGCAAGTTGGTTAAAAACCCTAGTGTGGCTGCAGATACTGCGTTGAATGTGGAACTGGTGAACAATGCTATAGCATTTCTCTTTGAAGAGATTCGTTACGAGTTGGCCGGTGTGGTAGTGGACCATACTCGAAACGTCGGTGTTACGTCAACTATTAAAACTTTTCTATCACTCAACAACAACACACGTGACGCAATGAAAAACGCAGGTTGGGTGGCGCCGACCACAAACGTATTAAAAGTGAATGATGACGGGGAATTCAACTTTTGTATTCCACTGAAAATGCTAATGGGATTCGCAGAAGACTATACACGCATCGTGCTGAACGTGAAACAAGAACTTATACTCCTACGCACATCTACCGACATAAACGCTATGGTTTTAACAAGCGGACAAACGACTGCTAATTGTGTTCTTGAACTAGATAAAGTTTACTGGAAAATGCCTTATGTACATGTAGCTAATGCGTACAGATTACCACTGTTACGACTCATAGAGAATGACCACCCGATAACTATGCCTTTTAGGACCTGGGAGTTGCATGAGTATCCTGCCTTACCACAGACTAAAAGGCAGAATTGGATTGTCAAGACCTCGAGTCAGCTAGAAAAACCACGCTTTGTTGTGTTAGCGTTTCAGACAGCAAGAAAGAATGTACTGACGGCACACGCTGATGAATTTGATCATTGTAATGTAATCAATGCGAGACTGTTTCTAAACGACAAGTATTATCCTTACGATAATTTAAACTTGGATATTGGGAAAGACCGTTTTGCATTATTGTACAATATGTACGTCAGTTTTCAAAGTTCGTATTACCACCGTTTAGACGTCAGCCCAGTACTGACACCAGAATTATTCAAATCAAAAGCCCCGCTGCTTGTATTCGATTGTAGCAAACAGGACGATGCGCTTAAGTCTTCAGCAGTAGATGTACGTTTAGAATTTGAATCGTCAATGAATTTTCCTGCACAGACGACTGCCTACTGTATGATATTACATGATACGCTTGTAGAATATACACCATTGTCCAACGCAGTACATAGACGTGTTCAAGTCTTATTTTATACACATTTTGTAAATACTAGTTTTAAATATATATATATTTTTCATATTTGTAACATTATAATATTGGAGCTGTGTGTGTATGTATTTTTAATTGTAAAACTAGTTTAGATATATTTTAATACGTGTAACAATATAATATTGAGTTGTGTATGTATTTTTAATTGTAAAACTAGTTTAGATATATTTTAATACGTGTAACAATATAATATTGAGTTGTGTATGTATTTTTAATTGTAAAACTAGTTTAATATAATCTTGGAGCTGTTTATGTATTTTAATAAATGTATATAGTACACACTTTATTATTATTATTATTTGTATAACCCACCCGCCATAATGTATACTTACTTGCAACAAACATACTAGTGAGCGTTGTCCACACACGTACCCTTAAATGCTAGACGTTGTATGCACACTGAAGGCTCGCACGCTTACAATTCAGCCACACTGACTGCATTATAAACTATTAATTAATTATTTGATACATGAAAAATGAAGACGTCGTTTGACAACAAGAGAGAGAGAGCTAAAATTATTTATGAATTTCAACCACCGTTTTCATGTGTGTGTATAATTTTAATTTATTTCGCTATACACCACTGAACCTAGAGAGAGAGAGCTAAAATTATTCATATTTCTAACAAGGATCAATCACACTGACTGCATTAATTAATTATTTAATACATTGAAAATGAAGACGACGTTTTGACAACGAAAGAGAGATAGTGCTAAAATTATTTATTCATCACACCGACTACTCAATGTACGAGAGGGAGACAGGAGAAAGGGTATGGAACCTTGCATAGTTGAAACGTGTGAGAGTGAGAGAGAGAGAGAGAGAGAGAGAGAGAGAGAGAGAGAGAGAGAGGACGTTACTATTTGTTGACACAGTTGAAACAAGTGAGAGTGAGAGAGAGAGAGAGAGAGAGAGAGAGAGAGAGAGAGAGAGAGAGAGAGATAGAGAGAGAGAGAGAGAGAGAGAGAGAGAGAGGACGTTACTATTTGTTGACACAGTTGAAACAAGTGAGAGTGAGAGAGAGAGAGAGAGAGAGAGAGAGAGAGAGAGAGAGAGAGAGAGGGCGTTAATATATGTCGAATAAACTTTCTAATTTCATATACATGCGCTCGGTACTGACTACAGAGAGAGAGGAGAACGGTTTGACAACAAGAGAGAGGGAGAGAGAGAGGACGAATAATACAGAGGTTGGTGCATCTGATCATATAGATTTAATATACATTATAACACACGACAAATTTGAACTCATGTAAAGGTTGGTACACCTAATCATATATTTTAATATATACTATAATGCCGGTGAGTATAACGTTTGACAACGAGAGAGAGAGAGAGAGCGAGAGAGAGTAACAATTATGATCATATATAGTTTGAATTTCCCACCACAGAAGAGAAAAAAATGTTGGCAGATCTGCTCTATACACGCACACAATAATTTAAGATTGGTAACCCTGATCATATATTTCAATATATACACTATATAACACATATTTGAATTTCCCTCTCCCCACCGCAGAAAATGTTGTCAACCCTGCTCATATAAAATATCTATACACTATAATAATACTACAGAGGTTGGTACACCTGATCATATAGATTTAATATACATTATAACACACAACAAATTTGAACTCATGCAAAGGTTGGTACACCTGATCATATATTTTAGTATACACTATAATGCTTCGAGTTGGAACCACCCCCCACCCACTGATATGAAAAAAAAAAACAACCTCCCACCCAACACCACCCACTGATATGCAAATCAGCTTTCTTAAAAAAATAAAAAAATTATATTCACGGATGCTGGTGGTCCATTGAACATCATCCCACCAAATCAATTTAATAAAAAAAATAAAATAAAAAAAATAAAAAAATTTATTCGCGGAAATTCGCGGTGCTGTGGTCCATCGGGATGCTGCGGGTCCAGCGGTGGCGGCGTCATCTCTGAGATCATGTTTTTTATTGTTTTTTAAGAAAGGCGGCATTCCTTTGTGGCTTTGAACTCTCATTTTCCCTCTACTTTAATGGCTTGTATAAGTTAATGATTGATCTCCATTAAGTAGTGCTCAAGTTTCCAAAGTTTTAATATTATGATGTCCGTAATTAAAACATCAGAGCAGGTTTAGTGTGTATGAGGGTTCACCGTGGACAAAAATTTTCAACATTTCCTATTGAGCGTTGCTTAGAATAAATCTGCGAATCTACAGTGTACGTTTCACAGAACAAACACGCGGAAAAGAAGGAGCGCTCCGAAGTCACTCATGGACCCTCAGCATCTTGCAGAGGGTTCATTCCCTAAAGACGAAAAGTCTGTCTATGAATCGTTCCTCTGTAAACACGTGCAGTTACACTGCCCAGCGATCCACAGGAAGCAAATCGCTATCCACGCTGGACACTTTTTCGGCTTGCATGCGTTATGTTGGTATGGGTTCGGCACTTTCCATTTAAAAACCGTGCAAATGTAAGAAAATAAACATGAATGAGGCCAGAAATAACGCGAACTGTGTGTGTGTGTCTTCCCTGCCTTTTCATTGCGGTAGTCATAATAATAAAATGGAAACGTAAACAGTACATAACTGAGAAAAATATCGGTATGGAGAACCATACATGACTTCCATATTCTAAGATTTATATTTAAAATCATTTTCGAAATGAAATATTACCATAGAAACTACTTCTTTCTACTTACTGCTTCAGCCTTAACCACAGTACTGTGGTCACTAACTTATACCACCTCACGTTATCGCACTCGATTTTCACTGATGATGGAAGTCGATGGCATTGCCGAAACGTCTGGTTTTGTAGAAAACATTGGACTACGGCCAAATATCCCGGGAAGGAATTTTAACAAATAACTACTTCTTTGTTGCCGATAACGTTGTACACATATATATAAAATATATGCATAAAATTAATGGCTTGTATAAGTTAATGATTGATCTCCATTAAGTAGTGCTCAAGTTTCCAAAGTTTTAATATTATGATGTCCGTAATTAAAGCATCAGAGCAGGTTTAGTGTGAATGAGGGTACACTGTGGACAAAAATTTTCAACATTTCCTATTGAGCGTTGCTTAGAGTAAAGCTGGGAATCTACAGTGTATGTTTCACAGAACAAACACGCGAAAAAGAAGGAGCGCTCCGAAGTCACTCATGGACCCTCAGCATCTTGCAGAGGGTTCATTCCCTAAAGACGAAAAGTCTGTCTATGAATCGTTCCTCTGTAAACACGTGCAGTTACACTGCCCAGCGATCCACAGGAAGCAAATCGCTATCCACGCTGTACACTTTTTCGGCTTGCATGCGTTATGTTGGTATGGGTTTCGGCACTTTCCATTTAAAAAGCGTGCAAATGTAAGAAAATAAACATGAGAGAGGCCAGAAATAACGTGAATTGTGTGTGTGTGTGTGTGTGTGTGTGTGTGTGTGTGTGTGTGTGTGTGTGTGTGTGTGTGTGTCTTACCTGCCTTTTTATTGGTGTAGGCATAATAATAAAATGGAAACGTAAACATTACATAACTAAGATATGCTTACCAGCCACGAACGGTATATTATTTTATACATAGAGGAGTTCAGTGACATTTACACGTACAGAAGAATTATATATATTAAGATATTAACTCATACATAATTTATATTAAAATGAAAAAATTATAATTTTATTGCCTGGCAACAAAATTATTTTATTTTTAACTATTACAATTGTTTGAAAAAGTTTAAATGAATTTTCAAGTACTTTACTGTAGTTAAAACGTAAAAGGTTGCAGGTAAACTACCCCTTCCACTTAAACGATCTTCACCAAAATCAAAAGTCCTTGAGATCTCTACAATTCAGGGACATATGCAAAACATTATTTGATTCCTTTTGAATTTGCGGCTGTTATCGTTTGCCATAGAAAATACGCTTGATAAAAAAACGTTGCAGGTAAACTACACCTTCCCCTTAACCGATCTTCACCTAAAACAATAGGTCTTGAGTACTCTAAGAGATAAGGGCTGTATGCAAAACATTATTTGATTCTGTTTGAATTTGCGGCTCTTATCGTTTGCCATAAGAAATACCCTTGTTAAAACATAAAACGTTACAGGTAAACTACCCCTCTCCCTTAACCGATCTTTACCAAAAACAATAGGTCTTGAGAATTCTACAATTCAGGGCTGTATGCGAAACATTATTTGATTCTGTTGGAATTTGCGGCTGTTATCGGTTGCCAAAAAAATATTTCCCTAGATAAAAAAAACCATTGCAGGTAAACTACCTCTTTCCCTCAACCGATCTTCACCAAAAACAATAGGTCGTGAGAATTCTACAATTCAGGGCTGTATGCAAAAAATTATTTGATTCTGTTTGAATTAGTGGCTGTTATCGTTTGCCATAGAAAAAAATCTACACACAGACACTTTTCGGAAAACGACTTTTTTTCATGTTTTGAGTGTAGTACAATCAGAATCTGCAATAATCTCGAACACGATTTTTTTGCCATCACCATACTTCCATTTCCTTAAGGAACATGGAAGTAAAAATCGGTATGGAGAACCATACATGACTTCCATATTCTAAGATTTATATTTAAAATCATTTTCGAAATGAAATATTACCATAGAAACTACTTCTTTCTACTTACTGCTTCAGCCTTAACCACAGTACTGTGGTCACTAACATATACCACCTCACGTTATCGCACTCGATTTTCACTGATGATGGAAGTCAATGTCATTGCCGAAACGTCTGGTTTTGTAGAAAACGTTGGACTACGGCCAAATATCCCGGGAAAGAATTTTAACAAAAACTACTTCTTTGTTGCCGATAACGTTGTACACATATATATAAAAAATATGCATAAAATTAATGGCTTGTATAAGTTAATGATTGATCTCCATTAAGCAGTGCTCAAGTTTCCAAAGTTTTAATATTATGATGTCCGTAATTAAAACATCAGAGCAGGTTTAGTGTGAATGAGGGTACACTGTGGACAAAAATTTTCAACATTTCCTATTGAGCGTTGCTTAGAGTAAAGCTGGGAATCTACAGTGTATGTTTCACAGAACAAACACGCGAAAAAGAAGGAGCGCTCCGAAGTCACTCATGGACCCTCAGCATCTTGCAGAGGGTTCATTCCCTAAAGACGAAAAGTCTGTCTATGAATCGTTCCTCTGTAAACACGTGCAGTTACACTGCCCAGCGATCCACAGGAAGCAAATCGCTATCCACGCTGGACACTTTTTCGGCTTGCATGCGTTATGTTGGTATGGGTTTCGGCACTTTCCATTTAAAAAGCGTGCAAATGTAAGAAAATAAACACGAGAGAGGCCAGAAATAACGTGAATTGTGTGTGTGTGTGTGTGTCTTACCTGCCTTTTTATTGGTGTAGGCATAATAATAAAATGGAAACGTAAACATTACATAACTAAGATATGCTTACCTGCCACGAACGGTATATTATTTTATACATAGAGGAGTTCAGTGACATTTACACGTACAGAAGGATTATATATATGAAGATATTAACTCATACATAATTTATATTAAAATGAAAAAATTATAATTTTATTGCCTGGCAACAAAATTATTTTATTTTTAACTATTACAATTGTTTGAAAAAATTTAAATGAATTTTCAAGTACTTTACTGTAGTTAAAACGTAAAAGGTTGCAGGTAAACTATCTCCACTTAAACGATCTTCACCAAAATCGAAAGTCCTTGAGATCTCTACAATTCAGGAACATATGCAAAACATTATTTGATTCCTTTTGAATTTGCGGCTGTTATCGTTTGCCATAGAAAATACGCTTGATAAAAAAACGTTGCAGGTAAACTACACCTTCCCCTTAACCGATCTTCACCGAAAACAATAGGTCTTGAGTACTCTACAAATCAGGGCTGTATGCAAAACATTATTTGATTCTGTTTGAATTTGCGGCTGTTATCGTTTGCCATAGAAAATACCCTTTTAAAACATAAAACGTTGCAGGTAAACTACCCCTTACCCTTAACCGATCTTCACCTAAAACAATAGGTCTTGAGTACTCTAAGAGATAAGGGCTGTATGCAAAACATTATTTGATTCTGTTTGAATTTGCGGCTCTTATCGTTTGCCATAAGAAATGCCCTTGTTAAAACATAAAACGTTACAGGTAAACTACCCCTCTCCCTTAACCGATCTTCACCAAAAACAATAGGTCTTGAGAACTCTACAATTCAGGGCTGTATGCGAAACATTATTTGATTCTGTTTGAATTTGCGGCTGTTATCGTTTGCCAAAAACAAATTTCCCTAGATAAAAAAAACCGTTGCAGGTAAACTACCTCTTTCCCTCAACCGATCTTCACCAAAAACAATAGGTCATGAGTACTCTACAAATCAGGGCTGTATGCAAAAAATTATTTGATTCTGTTTGAATTAGCGGCTGTTATCGTTTGCCATAGAAAAAAATCTACACACAGACACTTTTCGGAAAAAGACTTTTTTTCATGTTTTGAGTGTAGTACAATCAGAATCTGCAATAATCTCGAACACGATTTTTTTTTGCCATCACCATACTTCCATTTCCTTAAGGAATATGGAAGTAAAAAATACATAAATGAAATATCGGTATGGAGAACCATACATGACTTCCATATTCTAAGATTTATATTTAAAATCATTTTCAGCCAAACAGCCAGGCTGTGTCTTACCTGCCTTTTTATTGCTGTATTAAATGAAAAATATTATATTACATTAAAATGAAAAAATTATAATTTTATTGCCTGGCAACAAAATTATTTTATTTTTAACAATTACCATTGTTTCAAAAAGTTTAAATAAATTTTCAAGTACTTTACTCTTGTTAAAACGTAAAAGGTTGCAGGTAAACTACCCCTTCCCCTTAACCGATCTTCACCAAAATCGAAAGTCATTGAGACCTCTACAATTCAGGGACGTATGCAAAAAATTATTTGATTCTGTTTGAATTTGCGGCTGTTATCGTTTGCCATAGAAAATACGCTTGATAAAAAAACGTTGCAGGTAAACTACCCCTTCCCCTTAACCGATCTTCACCAAAAACAATAGGTCTTGAGTACTCTACAAATCAGGGCTGTATGCAAAACATTATTTGATTCTGTTTGAATTTGCGGCTGTTATCGTTTGCCATAGAAAATAAAACGTAAAAGGTTGCAGGTAAACTACCCCTTCCCCTTAACCGATCTTCACCAAAAACAATAGGTCTTGAGTACTCTACAAATCAGGACTGTATGCAAAACATTATTTGATTCTGTTTGAATTTGCGGCTGTTATCGTTTGCCATATAAAATACCCTTGTTAAAAAAACGTTGCAGGTAAACTACCCCTTTCCCTCAACCGATCTTCACCAAAAACAATAGGTCTTGAGAAATCTACAATTCAGGGCTGTATGCGAAACATTATTTGATTCTGTTTGAATTTGCGGCTGTTATCGTTTGCCAAAAAAAAAAAAAAATTTCCCTTGATAAAAAAAACCGTTGCAGGTAAACTACCCCTTCCCCTCAACCGATCTTCACCAAAAACAATAGGTCGCGAGTACTCTACAAATCAGGGCTGTATGCAAAAAATTATTTGATTCTGTTTGAATTTGCGGCAGTTGTCGTTTGCCATAGAAAATACGCATGATAAAAAACGTTGCTGGTAAACTACCCCTTCCCCTCAACCGATCTTCACCAAAAACAATAGGTCTTGAGTACTCTACAAATCAGGGCTGTATGCAGAAAATTATTTGATTCTGTTTGAATTTGCGGCTGTTATCGTTTGCCATAGAAAATACCCTTGTTAAAAAAACGTTGTAGGTAAACTACCCCTTTCCCTTAACCGATCTTCACCAAAAACAAAAGGTATTGAGAACTCTACAATTTAGGGCTGTATGCAAATAATCTTTTCATTCTGTTTGAATTTGCGGCTGTTATCGTTTGCCATAGGAAATACCCTTGTTAAAACATAAAACGTTACAGGTAAACTACCCCTTTCCCTTAACCGATCTTCACCAAAAACAATAGGTCTTGAGAACTCTACAATTCAGGGCTGTATGCGAAACATTATTTGATTCTGTTTGAATTTGCGGCTGTTATCGTTTGCCAAACAAACAAAATTTCCCTTGCTAAAAAAAAACCGTTGCAGGTAAACTACCCCTTTCCCTCAACCGATCTTCACCAAAAACAATAGGTCGCGAGAACTCTGCAAAACCGGGCTGTATGCAAAAAATTATTTGATTCTGTTTGAATTTGCGGCAGTTATCGTTTGCCATAGAAAAAAAATCTACAGACAGACAGACACACAGACACACAGACAGACACACAGACACTTTTCGGAAAACGACTTTTTTTCATGTTTTGAGTGTAGTAGAATCAGAATCTGCAATAATCTCGAACACGATTTTTTTTGCCATCACCATACTTCCATTCCTTAAGGAATATGGAAGTAAAAAATTTCCATTGATAAAAAAAAACCGTTGCAGGTAAACTACCCCTTTCCCTCAACCGATCTTCACCAAAAACAATAGGTCTTGAGTACTCTACAAATCAGGGCTGTATGCAAAAAATTATTTGATTCTGTTTGAATTTGCGGCAGTTATCGTTTGCCATAGAAAAAAAATCTACAGACAGACACACAGACAGACAGACAGACAGACACACACACAGACACTTTTCGGAAAACGACTTTTTTTCATGTTTTGAGTGTAGTAGAATCAGAATCTGCAATAATCTCGAACACGATTTTTTTTGCCATCACCATACTTCCATTCCTTAAGGAATATGGAAGTAAAAACTATAATTTTATTGCCTGGCAACAAAATTATTTTATTTTACTTCCATATTCATTAAGGAATGGAAGTATGGTGATGGCAAAAAATATCGGTATGGAGAACCATACATGACTTCCATATTCTAAGATTTATATTTAAAATCATTTTCAGCCAAACAGCCAGGGAAGGAATTTTAACAAAAAAATACTTCTTTGTTGCCAATAACGTAGTACACATATAAAAAAAATTATCCCCTCCCCCTTCAACTATAATTTTGATTTATAGAAAATTACCCCCAGCCCGTTCAACTAGCCTCTTCATTTATAGATATTTCATCTACGTTTCTACAGTGGATTATTAAGATCTTATCAGGATACTTTATCAAAATTAAGTACTTTACTCATGTTACAACAAAAAATGTTTCAGGTAAACTGCCCTTTCCCCGTAACCGATCTTCACCAAAATCAACAGACATTGAGTTCTCTATAGCTCGGGCACATATGTAAAAAATTATTTGATTCTGTTTGAATTTACGGCAGTTATGGTTCGTCATATAAAAAATTACCCATGTTAAAACATAAAACATGAGATTTATAAAACATATCTAAGATTTATATTTAAAATCATTTTTGAAATAAAATATTTTCATAGAACCTACTAACGCTGGGGAAATCTGAGGAGCCAATCAAAGTTGGGCCTACCTGTCACTCTGCTGAATTTGGTGGAAAGCCCTGTCACTGTCGTCAAAGTATCAGCCTTGACAGGGTCCTCTTTTTCTGCAAAATGGGAGAGGCTTGAGATGGAGTGAGTGACATGGTCCCCACCTCAATGAAGAACCCATTGTTTTATAAAAATATATTTAAATTTTGAAAACTGAAAATTCTTTTCTTGTTGTAAATATTTATATTTTATAATCAAAATGACTTTATTTTTGTTACCTGGCAACAAAATTATTTTATTTTCAACAATTACCATTGTTTCAAAAAGTTTAAATAAATTTTCAAGTACTTTACTCTTGTTAAAACGTAAAAGGTTGCAGGTAAACTACCCCTTCCCCTTAACCGATCTTCACCAAAATCTAAAGGCCTTGAGTCCTCTACAATTCAGGGACGTATGCAGAAAATTATTTGATTCTGTTTGAATTTGCGGCTGTTATCGTTTGCCATAAAAAATACGCTTGATAAAAAAATGTTGCAGGTAAACTACCCCTTCCCCTTAACCGATCTTCACCAAAAACAATAGGTCTTGAGTACTCTGCAAATCAGGGCTGTATGCAGAAAATTATTTGATTATGTTTGAATTTGCGGCTTATAAATGTAATAAATGGGTTAATTATTAAATATGTAAATTTAATAATTTCTCAAATGTATCTAGCCCTTAAGTTGGACGCCATTTATAAAAGTCATTTTATATGCGTATTGATTGCACGTTTTGATAGTGGTAAATTATAAATGTCAATTTACGCAAATGTGTAGTAAATGTAAAATCACACTTGTGGTAATTAATATTGTTATTGTGTTTGCTCTTAAATACAAAATTTATCTATCTCTCACATGTATGTGTATAATTGAATCTTATCTATAACTCTGACTATCTATGCTCATCAACACATACATGATATCATTTAATAGATGGTAGTCATCGATTCATTTATTTTAATTGAACACAAGAAACTCTTAAAATCTATTTGTATTCCTTCAAACTATAGGTTAATATTTGGGTTGCATTGGTAATAATGAACGCATATTTCTGATCAACTAAAATACTAGTTTAATTATCACTCATAACATATTATAATAGTACATAGGTTACGTCGCTGTACCTGAAATACATACATATTTTATAACAAACAAATACATGTCTCAATATATGCTGAAAACAAAGAAAACATACATACATATATAAATCAAATAATATTACAATTCAATATTCTACTTATTCAATGCGTTCATTAAATCCCAAATAAGCTTTTGTTTATACGTTCATTAACTACTTTATTCAGATTTATTCATTACTTTTCTTAATAATTTTCTCAGGTGTGAATTCTTTGAAAGAAACCAGGTCAGTAGAAGTTATTAATTAGAAATAATTATAATAATGGTTACTTGGTTATTGAATATCCATTAGTTGTTGACGAAGTCTCGTTCTGGTGATGGAGATGGCTCGTAGACACATTCCGTCAGATGCTGCTTTATCACAACCACTTAACACTTTATTCTTCCGATCACTCGCGTAGGTGTTTGCATATGTGAATAATTAGATTTCGGTGTTCAATCAATGTTTCATCTTACTGTGTATGCTGTGAGTTCGTTTTAAAGTCAATATACCTGTCTAGTTCTATTTGTCGCTGCTTCATCAAACGTTCATATAATTTATTAGTTCGTTTAATGTTTCGTGTTCATTATGTTGTTGATACACAATATTAAGTTCAAATAATTTGTATGTCGTTAAGTGATGCTGTCTGTTGGTGTAACGGTCTGATTGCTCACTTGGTGTAATTTTCACTAAGTCCGTTACTGCGCACACCGGTAAAGTATCACTACCGCGATATGAATGTATTATTAAGTCTTTTAAGTTACTTGTTACCGATCTAACTTCCGAACTCGAGTTAGCATTCCGCCGTTTAATGTACTCTTCTGAACTTTGAATAATTTGAGTAAACAATTGAAAGTTTATGATATACCGTCTCTCGCACTTGAAGTTAAACTACTTGATATTTTGAATGTAAACTGTCTGAAAATTCTGACTGTAAAACTTTAGTATAACTGTTTCAAAAATTGAGTGTAGACTGTCTAAAAATTGAGTATCACTGCCTCTCTCTGTCTTGGGCAGGTAGTTTTTATTAATTCGTCCCTACTCAAAATTTTGTCTCTGGCGCGCTTCACGCCTACTTCATTTCGAGATTGGTCAGTTTTTGATATTCTTGGAAAATACTGCCCTACCATGTCAAGATTCTACGTCATAGTTCTTCCGATAGGTTCTTCGTTTCAGTTGCTATGGAAACACCCCTCACCATCAAATTTCTCGCCGGCTGAAGGCCTCTGATAGGTCCTTAGGTCTCCCCGATTTCTGCCTTGACGATCGTTGACCCGCTTCGAAGAAACCACGGCTATTAAACACTTGTCTATCAGCCTATTGTCTGAGTAAACTCTGCGTTTCTATAGATTCCCATTATCTGTACTTACAGTCTCCCTGGCGTATTGTTCTATGCTCTAACCCCTTTTTTCTGGCTATTACTAATTTCGAACATCTGCTGGTCGTTGAAGTCACCCCAACTTTCCCTTCGTAAATTCTTGTCTGTCAATTAGACGATACCTCCAGCTGCGTAACATGACTGTAGTCTTTGTCAGCCTATCTTCCAGTATTGTTTCTTAAGGTGCAGCGCATCCGTTTCATTGTAGTATGGAGTCTCACTCGTTTTTGTCGTTTATCGTCTACTGACGTAACATGGTCAACATCTGCTACAATTCTCGGTACGGGTGTGAATGTCCTTACTTACTTTGTTACAGCTGCGGAGAGCAATAATTCTGGACGAAACTTTCCCTGTCATCTAACGCCACCAAATTCTATAGTTGGATTGAACTTAATGTGTTTCTATTGTCAAGTCAGCAACGCTTCACTGACACCTTCTCATTACTCCTTATTTATTGCTCCACCATAAGTCGTTGACACTGCCTCGTGTGAACGTACTCTGCCGAGGTGAAAATTTAAAAAATTTTAAAATTTTCTGCTCGTTACAGTCTGTTATCGTTTGCCATAGAAAATACCCTTGTTAAAAAAACGTTGTAGGTAAACTACCCCTTTCCCTTAACCGATCTTCACCAAAAACAATAGGTCTTGAGAACTCTACAATTTAGGGCTGTATGCAAATAATATTTTGATTCTGTTTGAATTTGCGGCTGTTATCGTTTGCCATAGGAAATACCCTTGTTAAAACATAAAACGTTACAGGTAAACTACACCTTTCCCTTAACCGATCTTCACCAAAAACAATAGGTCTTGAGAACTCTACAATTCAGGGCTGTATGCGAAACATTATTTGATTCTGTTTGAATTTGCGGCTGTTATCGTTTGCCAAAAAAAAATTTTTCCCTTGATAAAAAAAAACCGTTGCAGGTAAACTACCCCTTTCCCTCAACCGATCTTCACCAAAAACAATAGGTCACGAGTACTCTACAAATCAGGGCTGTATGCAAAAAATTATTTGATTCTGTTTGAATTTGCGGCAGTTATCGTTTGCCATAGAAAAAAAATCTACAGACAGACACACACACAGACACTTTTCGGAAAACGACTTTTACTTCCATATTCCTTAAGGAATGGAAGTATGGTGATGGCAAAAAAAATCGTGTTCGAGATTATTGCAGATTCTGGTTCTACTACACTCAAAACATGAAAAAAAGTCGTTTTCCGAAAAGTGTCTGTGTGTCTGTCTGTCTGTGTGTCTGTCTGTCTATAGATTTTTTTTCTATGGCAAACGATAACTGCCGCAAATTCAAACAGAATCAAATAATTTTTTGCATACAGCCCTGATTTGCAGAGTACTCGCGACCTATTGTTTTTGGTGAAGATCGGTTGAGGGAAAGGGGTAGTTTACCTGCAACGGTTTTTTTTTAGCAAGGGTAATTTTGTTTGTTTGGCAAACGATAACAGCCGCAAATTCAAACAGAATCAAATAATGTTTCGCATACAGCCCTGAATTGTAGAGTTCTCAAGATCTGTTGATTTTGGTGAAGATCGGTTAAGGGAAAGGGGTAGTTTACCTGTAACGTTTTATGTTTTAACAAGGGTATTTCCTATGGCAAACGATAACAGCCGCAAATTCAAACAGAATCAAAAGATTATTTGCATACAGCCCTAAATTGTAGAGTTCTCAAGACCTATTGTTTTTGGTGAAGATCGGTTGAGGGAAAGGGGTAGTTTACCTGCAACGGTTTTTTTTATCAAGGGAAATTTTTTTTTTTGGCAAACGATAACAGCCGCAAATTCAAACAGAATCAAATAATATTTTGCATACAGCCCTGATTTGTAGAGTACTCAAGACCTATTGTTTTTGGTGAAGTTCGGTTAAGGGAAAGGGGTAGTTTACCTGTAACGTTTTATGTTTTAACAAGGGTATTTCCTATGGCAAACGATAACAGCCGCAAATTCAAACAGAATCAAAAGATTATTTGCATACAGCCCTAAATTGTAGAGTTCTCAAGACCTATTGTTTTTGGTGAAGATCGGTTGAGGGAAAGGGGTAGTTTACCTGCAACGTTTTTTTAACAAGGGTATTTTCTATGGCAAACGATAACAGCAGCAAATTCAAACAGAATCAAATAATGTTTTGCATACAGCCCTGATTTGTAGAGTACTCAAGACCTGTTGTTTTTGGTGAAGATCGGTTAAGGGGAAGGGGTAGTTTACCTGCAACGTTTTTTTATCAAGCGTATTTTCTATGGCAAACGATAACAGCCGCAAATTCAAACAGAATCAAATAATTTTTTGCATACGTCCCTGAATTGTAGAGGTGTCAACGACTTTCGATTTTGGTGAAGATCGGTTAAGGGGAAGGGGTAGTTTACCTGCAACCTTTTACGTTTTAACAAGAGTAAAGTACTTGAAAATTTATTTAAACTTTTTGAAACAATGGTAATTGTTAAAAATAAAATAATTTTGCTGCCAGGCAATAAAATTATAATTTTTTCATTTTAATGTAATATAATATTTTTCATTTAATACAGCAATAAAAAGGCAGGTAAGGCACAGCCTGGCTGTTTGGGTGAAAATGATTTTAAATATAAATCGTAGAATATGGAAGTCATGTATGGTTCTCCATACCGATATTTTTTCATGTTTTGAGTGTAGTAGAATCAGAATCTGCAATAATCTCGAACACGATTTTTTTTGCCATCACCGTACTTCCTTCCATTCCTTAAGGAATATGGAAGTAAAAATCGTGTTCGAGATTATTGCAGATTCTGATTGTACTACGCTCAAAACATGAAAAAAAGTCGTTTTCCGAAAAGTGTCTGTGTGTGTGTGTCTGTAGATTTTCTTTCTATGGCAAACGATAACAGCCGCAAATTCAAACAGAATCAAATAATTTTTTGCATACAGGCCTGATTTGTAGAGTACTCAAGACCTATTGTTTTTGGTAAAGATTGGTTGAGGGAAAGGGGTAGTTTACCTGCAACGGTTTTTTTTATCAAGGGAAATTTTTTTTTTTTTGCAAACGATAACAGCCGTAAATTCAAACAGAATTAAATAATGTTTCGTATACAGCCCTGAATTGTAGAGTTCTCAAGACATATTGTTTTTGGTGAAGATCGGTTAAGGGAAAGGGGTTTTTTACCTGTAACGTTTTATGTTTTAACAAGGGTATTTCCTATGGCAAACGATAACAGCCGCAAATTCAATCAGAATCAAAAGATTATTTGCATACAGCCCTAAATTGTATAGTTCTCAAGACCTATTGCTTTTGGTGAAGATCGGTTGAGGGAAAGGGGTAGTTTACCTGCAACGTTTTTTTAACAAGGGTATTTTCTATGGCAAACGATAACAGCCGCAAATTCAAACAGAATCAAATAATGTTTTGCATACTATACTGATTTGTAGAGTACTCAAGACGTATTGTTTTTGGTGAAGATCGGTTAAGGGGATGGGGTAGTTTACCTGCAACGTTTTTTTATCAAGCGTATTTTCTATGGCAAACGATAACAGCCGCAAATTCAAACAGAATCAAATAATTTTTTGCATACTTCCTTGAATTGTAGAGGTCTCAAGGACTTTCGATTTTGGTGAAGATCGGTTAAGGGGAAGGGGTAGTTTACCTGCAACCTTTTACGTTTTAACAAGAGTAAAGTACTTGAAAATTTATTTAAACGTTTTGAAACAATGGTAATTGTTAAAAATAAAATAATTTTGTTGCCAGGCAATAAAATTAAAATTTTTTCATTTTAATGTAAATTATGTTTGAGTTAATATCTTTATATATACAGTGGAACTTGGTTATTACGGCCTCGGCTGTTACGTCAACTCGGGTGTAGCGTTATTTTGTCATAAGTCCGGTCAAACTGATATCTTTAACATTATAAAAATTCCCGGTTTTAACGTCACTAAATATTGTACTACTCTGTTATAGCGTCAAATATTTCTCAGATATTTTACTCTAAATTTCATATAAATGTATATATGTGCGCGCGCGCGCTAGCCCATGGCTACAGACATACATTGTATGCAAGCGATAAGCACTGTAACAGGACTGCCGGCGCCAGCCATTTTACGTGCTCCAACGGATGGCTAGATCGATTTAAGGCCCGACACTCGATTTCCTTTGCAAAAATTTGTGGTGAGGCAAAATGCGTAGATCTGAACGTTACAGGCGATTGGGTGCGTAACACTTGGCCAGAAATTAGATGATCATATAAAGATGAAGACATCTTTAATGGACATGAAGCCGGAATTTTTTATAAATTAACTCCAGATAAGACTTTCAAATTTAAAAATGAAAAGTGCGTTGGTGGGAAGCTCTCTAAACAAAGAGTTACAGTTTTTGTTTGTGCGAACATGACGGGAACCGAAAAAAGGAAAATTTTAGTTATCGGGAAAAGTTTGCATCCTAGATGTTTTAAAAACATCAAAAAACTTCCTGTAAGTTACACTGCCAACATAAAAGCGTGGACGACTTCTAGTATTTTTGAAGATGACTTCTGTACGTGTGTATGTCACTGAACTCCTCCATGTATAAAATATCGTTCGTGGCAGGTAAGCATATCTCAGTTATGTAATGTTTACGTTTCCATTTTATTATTATGCCTACAGCAATAAAAAGGCAAAGTACAGCAATAAAAAGTACTGTGGTTAAGGCTGAAGCAATAAGTAGAAAGAAGTAGTTTCTATGGTAATATTTCATTTCGAAAATGATTTTAAATATAAATCTTAGAATATGTAAGTCATGTATGGTTCTCCATACCGATATTTTAACAATTACCATTGTTTGAAAAAGTTTAAATGAATTTTCAAGTACTTTACTCTTGTTAAAACGTAAAAGGTTGCAGGTAAACTACCCCTTCCCCTTAACCGATCTTCACCAAAATCAAAATTCCTAGAGTCCTCTACAATTCAGGGACGTATGCAAAAAATTATTTGATTCTGTTTGAATTTGCGGCTGTTATCGTTTGCCATAGAAAATACGCTTGATAAAAAAACGTTGCTGGTAAACTACCCCTTCCCCTTAACCGATCTTCACCAAAAACAATAGGTCTTGAGTACTCTACAAATCAGGGCTGTATGCAAAAAATTATTTGATTCTGTTTGAATTTGCGGCTGTTATCGTTTGCCATAGAAAATACCCTTGTTAAAAAAACGTTGCAGGTAAACTACCCCTTTCCCTTAACCGATCTTCACCAAAAACAATAGGTCTTGAGAACTCTACAATTTAGGGCTGTATGCAAATAATATTTTGATTCTGTTTGAATTTGCGGCTGTTATCGTTTGCCATAGGAAATACCCTTGTTAAAACATAAAACGTTACTGGTAAACTACCCCTTTCCCTTAACCGATCTTCACCAAAAACAATATGTCTTGAGAACTCTACAATTCAGGGCTGTATACGAAACATTATTTGATTCTGTTTGAATTTGCGGCTGTTATCGTTTGCCAAAAAAAAAAATTTCCCTTGATAAAAAAAACCGTTGCAGGTAAACTACCCCTTTCCCTCAACCGATCTTCACCAAAAACAATAGGTCGTGAGTACTCTACAAATCAGGGCTGTATGCAAAAAATTATTTGATTCTGTTTGAATTTGCGGCAGTTATCGTTTGCCATAGAAATAAAATCTACACACACACACACACACACACATTTCGGAAAACGACTTTTTTTCATGTTTTGAGTGTAGTACAATCAGAATCTGCAATAATCTCGAACACGATTTTTTTGCCATCACCATACTTCCATTCCTTAAGGAATATGGAAGTAAAATATCGGTATGGAGAACCATACATGACTTCCATGTTCTAAGATTTATATTTAAAATCATATTCGAAATGAAATATTTCTATAGAAACTACGTCTTTCTACTTATTGCTTCAGCATTAACCACAGTACTGTGGTCACTAACGTATACCACCTCACGTTTTCGCACTCGATTTTCACCGATGATGGCAGTCGATGGCACTGCCGAAAAGTCTGGTTTTGCAGAAAACATTGGACTACGGCTAAAGAGCCCGGGAAGCAATTTTAACAAAAAAATACTTCTTTGTTGCCGATAACGTAGTACACATATAAAAAATTCTCCACTACACCTTCAACTATAATTTTTAATAATAGAAAATTACCCCCACCCCGTTCACCTAAATTCTTCATTTATAGATATTTCATCTACGTTTCTACAGTGGATTACTATGAGCTTCTTATCAGGATAATTTATTTATAAAAATTAAGTACTTTACTCTTGTTAAATCATAAAATGTTTCAGGTAAACTACCCCTTTCTCTTAACCGATCTTCTCCAAAATCAACAGACCTTCCGTCCTCTACAATTCAGGGAAGCATGCAAAAATATATTTGATTCTGTTTGAATGTGCGGCAGTTATCGTTCGTCATGGAAACATTTCTCTTGTTACAACATAAAATGTTGCTGGTAAACTACCCCTTTCCCTTAACCGATCTTCACCAAAATCAATAGACCTTGAGCTCTCTGCAACTGAGGAAAGGGTGCAAAAAATTATTTGTTTCTCATTGAATTTTCGGCAGTTATCGTTCGTCATAATAAAAATTACCCTTTTTAAAACATAAAACGTTGCTGATAAACTACCTCTTCCCTTAACTGATCTTCAACAAAATCAACAGACCTTGAGTTCTCTTTAGTTCAAAAAGGTATGCAAAAACCTAGTTGATTCTGTTTGAATTTACGGCAGTTATCGTTCGTCATATAAAAAATTACCCTTGTTAAAACATAAAATGTTGCTGGTGAACTACCCCTTTCCCCTAACCGATCTTCACCAGCACCAATAGGTATTGAGAACTCTATAATACAGGGCTGTATGCAAAACATCATTTGATTCTGTTTGAATTTGCGGCTGTTATCGTTTACTATAGAAAAAAATTACCCTTGATAAAAAATCGTTGCTAGTAAACTACCCCTTCCCCTTAACCGATCTTCACCCAAAACGTCAGGTCTTGGGTTCTCTACAATTTAGGCCTGTATGCAAACAATTATTTGATTCTGTTTGAAATTGCGGATGTTATAGTTTGCCATAGAAAACACGCTTGATAAAACACAAAACGTTGCTGGTAAACTACCCTATTCTATTAACCGATCTTCACCAGTAACAATAGGTCTTGAGAACTCTACAATTCAGGGCTGTATGCAAAACATTAGTTGATTTTCTTTGAATTTAGGGCAGTTATCGTTCGTCATAGAAAAAATACCCTAGTTAAAACATAAAACGTTACAGGTAAAATACCCCTTTCCCTTAACCGATCTTCAACAAAATCAACAGACCTTGAGTTCGGTATAATTCAAAAAGATATGCAGAAGAGTAGTTGATTCTGTTTTATTGTACGGCAGTTATCGTTCGTCAAAAAAAAATTACCCTTGATAAAACATAAAATGTTGCTGGTAAACAACCCTATTCCCTTAACCGATCTTCACCAAAACCAACAGGTCTTGAGAACTCTACATTTCAGAGTTGTATGCAAAATATTATATGATTCTGTTTGAATTTGCGGCTGTTATCGTTTGCCATATAAAATACCCTTGATAAAACAAAAAACTTGTCAGGTAAACTACCCCTTTCCCTTAAACGATCTTCACCAAAAACAATAGGTCTTTAGTACTCAAGAAATCAGGGCTGTATGCAAAAACGTATTTGATTCTGTTTGAATTTGCAGCTCTTATCGTTTGCCATAGAAAATACCCTTTTAAAACATAAAACGTTGCAGGTAAACTACCCCTTTCCCTTAACCGATCTTCACCAAAAACAAAAGGTCCTGAGAACTCTACAATTCAGGGCAGTATGCAAAATATTATTTGATTATGTTTGAATTTGCGGCTGTTATCGTTTGCCATAGAAAATACCCTTGTTAAAACATAAAACGTTGCAGGTAAACTACCCCTTTCCCTTAACCGATCTTTACCAAAATCGACAGATCTTGAGAACTCTAAACTTTAGGGCTGTATGCGAAACATTATTTGATTCTGTTTGAATTTGCGGCTGTTATCGTTTGCCAAACAAACAAAATTACCCTTGATAAAAAAAAAACTGTTGCAGGTAAACTACCCTTTTCCCTCAACCGATCTTCACCAAAAACAATAGGTCGCGAGTACTCTATAAATCAGGGCTGTATGCAAAAAATTATTTGATTCTGTTCGAATTTGCGGCTGTTATCGTTTGCCATAGAAAAAAATCTACACACAGACACACACACAGACACTTTTCGAAAAATGACTTTTTTTCATGTTTTGAGTGTAGTACAATCATATTCTGCAATAATCTCGAACACGATTTTTTTTGCCATCACCATACTTCCATTTCCTTAAGGAACATGGAAGTAAAATGAGTAGTTCTAATAAACACTTTGCTTGTTTATCATCATTTTTATAGTTCACTGAAATTTTAATTTTCTGTCAAAGGCAGAATCGACTGCTAAATAATTTCACTTTGTAACAATAGCATTACATTGCTATTAAGTACAGTGCTTACCTTGAATTGCTGTGATGGATGAAGTCTTTGGTAATTGTTTAGATATTGGGGGGGGGGGGGAAATCTATAATTTTCACAAAATTTACATTTATCACAATTCCCACGATATTTTGGGAGTGCTCTATCTTTCCTCAATCTTTTACAATTAAATGTAATATTATTATTATTACATATTGTTAAAAAAACAGGAGAGTACGCTCCGTAGAAACAACACTACACAAACCGAAAACAGGCAATGGCCTATAAGTTAAGTTTAACAAAGTACCTCACTGTTGATGTAGCTGTTGGGCTACTTGATAGAGAGAGTAGTGTTGTCTCTTCCCACCATGCACAGCTGCGGGTTTCACAAAATAGATAAACTCGATCTACTAAACAACTTGTAAAAAAGTAAAGTTATACATAGTGTTTCCCACAGTTGGTAGCACTGCAGTTGTTGCATTGTTTATATTTCTCAATGATTTTTGTGTGCTGCAATTTTGTTGTAAAATGTGCTAAAACCAAATAAATTGTTAAGTATTATTGTTATTCTGTTTTTTTGAAAAACCAATGTAAATTAAAATTACTTGACATTTTTTATTATTTTATCAAGTTTAGGGAAAAGTATCATTTTTAACAATTATCTGGGGTGACTTTGTCTCATGAGGAGAACCTCATATTTTTTTATTACAAATGAGGTTATCTTTCCCTACCCTTTACTTATACTTATCTAAACACAATTCCTACAAAACATTTACCTGCGTTTTCATTTGGAGATAGCTATTGATCCATTATGCCATAGAAATATATTTTCCAGCATGGAGCTGTCCCTAAAAAACTACAATGAAGACACTTTGATATAAGCTGTAGATGATGTCTGATGAAGAGATTAAGTCAAAGTAAAGTGGCTGAATGTTATGAAGTTCCTATAACTGGGGCAGATAAGCCAAGACAGAAGAGGAGGAAAATCGGTGATTCCTACTGGAAAATGACAAGTGTGTCAGATGTCACATTAACATCAGATAAGGATCCAAAAACAAAGATTCACAGCCAAATCAATGAAGAAACCTCCCACTGGTCATGAAAATTACACTTCTGATGATGATGGGTGTAAAGAACATATATGTTTCTGGAGTCAGATGTCTCTGAAATTTTTCTGACTCAGAAGAAGAAATGGTGACTAAAAACAGCACCTCCAATAACCATTAAAAAACTTTGCATTGTAAATGATTTTGTCATGTGGTTACAATTTAAAATCCGGATATGGTTCTGGAAATCAGTCATCATGTCCCATAGTTGACTGCATGGAAATGGGTAAACAATATTGGCATTGGCCACAGAAGAAACAGAAACTGCAATACAAATTGGAAAGTGTTTTGAGGAAAATTGATCCTCAGAGACCTGTGTCAGTAAAAAGGAACAAATATTTTTTGGTCCCTGAGCTAAGTGACTACTCAAAAGGAACTTTATTGTTCTTGACTGTTTGAAGCTTTTTGTTTACTGTAGTTTAGTCATTTCATATTGTTTTTAATCTAAACTGAAAAAAGTAAAATGAATAACAATTTTAATTTAATTCTGTGATGTTTATTTAGTTCCATCCTGCACCTGTTGACAAAAAATTATATTTAAAATTTTTAAATCATTTATATTTTAATAATTTTTATATACTAATATTGTGGTGAAAATGTCTCACTGTCTTGTGTAAAGGCTTATTCACTGGTGTTGGAGAACCAAGACAAATTCACTCCCATGTTGATGTACCTGTCTCACTTTGAAAAAAATTCAGACTTGAAAAACTATCAGCTGGTATGGAAAATAACATAAAACTGTTTATTAGACACTTAAGCATTTATGTGACACATTACATTTAAAATAATGATTTTTACCATGTAAAAAGGTTTTTAAGGTAAAAGGTATTGAAAAATGAGCCAGGTCAACCCAGTTGACAGTACTGTAAGAAATAATTTCTTTTGTGATATGTAAAAATTGAAATCATAACATTCAGAGATTAAAGTTTTAAGTGTGGTCTAAAAAAGAGTTTCCTTGTAAAAATCTGTCACTAATTTTGTTACTCATACTCACTTGAACCAGTGTAAATAAAAATAAATTTAATAACACACAGTTTTAAAAGATGGAAAACTTTTGAAAAATAATGGCTATGAATCCATCATATTTATACTGTAGGTCTATAATACTCAGCAAATCAACAATTTAGTAATGAATAAAATATGCATAAAAGACACTATTGTTATAAACATCAATAAATATTTTAGAAATTTATTTGTAAAGCACAATTTTAAAAATAATGTTTATGTTTACTAGTGCATTTTTTAATGTTAGACAATTTAATACTATACTGTAAATAATTTGCGTAAAAATATTAAATTACCATACTTTTGCTGAGTGTGTGTGTGTGTGTGTGGTCGTAAGAAAATAATTTTGTATTTATTACAAGAAATATTGTGTTATATCATTATGAATTATTACTATCATTACTGTTTGTATGGTAGTACTGCCACTGCCTTTACAAAACACACACACACACACAATCATGAGCATGTTAACAGACTGTTGGTTGTCTAAGGATGCTGACAGTATATAAAATGCTTCCTGATTCATAAGATGGTCCACAGGTTTTCAGAGCATAGTGACCGATTCAAATTGTATTTATCATTTGAACTGTGTGAGATGAATGATAAAAATTTAATAGTATAGACACTTGCTTTTGAAAATCTGAAAAAACAAGGAAGGTAGAGTAATAATGAAGAATAAATAATAAGATGTTTAGGCTCTCTAAAAGGTAATAAAATGACAGAATTTGTTATTATAGTAACAGTCAGTAGACAGAAGAATAATTTAAAAGTTGTTATCTGTAACATGACAATTTTTTGCAATACCACTATACTGTTCACCTTTGATGATGTACCGTATTTCTCTTTTTTTTTACACCATTACCATTTGAGACACTAATGAACATTTAGTTATCTTACTGTTACAATATGAATACTAATAAGTGACTTCATAGTGATATGTGAAGCACAAAACAAGAGTGAACAATATATAGTAGTACAACAAAAAACATTTTTGATAAATGTTTATGAAAAATTATTTGAGTATAAACCCTCAAAGACAAGATGAGAATAATTTATGTATCCAATCATATGTATACATACATAATCAATAGAGAACATTACAGGTGATGAGAAAGACATATTCTTTGAACATCTATAATTAGAAATGGAAAAAACAGAATATTCGAGAACAGAAGATTGGCATGTCCACATTAGAAATATAGAAGAATGAAGATATGTAACAATGAGAAATTTTGAGCTGTAAAGAGAAGTAATACCCAGACTACCTACACTTTATTTAAGCATAAAAAATATTCATAATATTATATAAAAAAGAGGAATTCTAAAGACACAAAAGCACAAATGATATATAGTCATCATATGTAAAGGATACGGTATACATAACAAATGACATGAGAGTAATTGAAGATGAATATTTTTTAAGTTTTGTGTATTTAGGTGGAAATTTGAAAGAGAATAAAACATAACCCAGCAACAACAAATCCTAATAAAAGTGAAAAATTCAAGAAAATAATCCTACAAGAAGCAGAAAAGACATTTGTGAATCCACAGTTGTTAGTTAAATAATGAATAATAAAAGAGAACAAAATGTTTAATGAAGAAGTAAAAATGAAAAAGAGAGAAACATGAAGCATGAAAAGATTTATAAGAACCAAAAAAA
Organism: Magicicada septendecula; assembly: GCA_034769895.1. Lineage (NCBI taxonomy): Eukaryota > Metazoa > Arthropoda > Insecta > Hemiptera > Cicadidae > Magicicada > Magicicada septendecula. Next base: position 402,774,308 of record CM068367.1, read on the forward strand.
AAAAACAAATGTCATTGACTGTAAGATTGAAAAATACATACTTAAAACTGAAATGAAGCAGAGAAACAGAGAAATGGGCACATAAGGAAACAGAGAAGGAATTCATGCAAAAATTAGAAGAATTGCCTATGGAAGACATGCGTACTGACATAGGGGGTAGAAAAACTGAAATGAAACTAAAATTTAAAAAATAGTACAGCAGATTATTTTAGGTCTATTATTACTTATGTACCAATCAGTGAAACTCGCTGTTTAATATGTAAAGCACGTGTACATCTTACAATAATAAATACATTTCACAAGGATATTATATTAGACACAATTATGTAAAATTTCTTCTGCAAGTATGTTATACTATTACTAAATGATTACATACAGAAGAAATATTATATACTTGTGAACAATGTAATATTACAACTGGAAGAAACTAGAAGCATTACTACTACAAAGGAACATTTCAGATGGAGAATAGCAGAAACCATGTTCTACAGATATGAAATTTTCAGTCTGAATGCAACAGCAAGATTTGATAGCTTCACATATATGTATGAGAAACATTTAAAATGGATATGAAATTAAAGTATACATGAGAAAAATAAAACTCAGATTAAAAAGGTGTAAAGCTAGAAAATTCAAAATGGAGAAAGGTATTAAGCCTTTGTCCATTAGTATTTGTGATTCATATCGGTAATATAAAAAGAATATGTAAGAGTGAATTGGCTTACACTACCTGAATTTAAAATCGTTTTAATGTGGGATCTGTATACACTGATGACAGTGCTAATTACAAGAAGTTACAGATGGAAAGGTGGGTAAAAGTGGAAAGTAAACAAAACCAATTGGCTAATATCAGAAACCTTGCACAATCTTGAGCAGAGCTGGATAAACATGAGAAATGAAATGTTTCTTAGAATATTCATTTTAAAAAACTGAAGAAACCTTGATAAGACATCGAAGTGTTCAAAAAGTACAAGACTCAGAGTCACATGCTATGGGCAAGAAAAACAAAACATCCCAAGAAAGTGTCTGAAGTAAGATGAGTTTTGGAGAGGTATCTCAATATATCTTCCAAATAAAGATGAGAGGCAGGAGTACTTGCAAGTGAAGGACATGTGGAAAGAAGAATTTTTCTGAAAGTAAATACTCTGTAAACAACAGTTCCTGTAAAGAAAATTATTCTTGACATTTTTTAAATGTATTTTAAGTTAACTTTTTGCGAATAATGTCATTGTTAAAAATTACTTTCAAAAATTGTAAAATCTAATATCACCTCTTTTTATGTGCAATGTATATAACGTTTATATTATAAACACAAGTACTTAATACACTTTACAACACTAGTCCATCAGTCAAGATGAAGTGAGAATATAAAATTATGTTTAATAGGTTTTGATTAATTATTAATATAGAGTAAACCCGATGAAATATAATTATAATTGTTTCCTATATACTGTTTCAGAAGCAGTATGGGTAACTGTGTGTTTAGCAATGGTTGGTAAATTTGGTATTGCAGCTTCGTTTGCTGTGTTTTATGTATTTGTAGGCGAACTGTTACCTACAGTGCTGCGGAGCCAAGCAATGGGTATTGCATCATTCATTGCAGGCATTGGACTACTTGCCTTCCCATCTATTGTCAGTCTGGTAAGCCATAATACTCCGACCAGAAATAACTCAGCATGTCATTAGTTATACCATTAGCTGAAAACAATCACACACCAGAATTGACTTATCCACCATTGGCTGATAACTGCTCGGCCCCGCCAAATCTCCACAGGCCTTAGAGTTAAAAGGCAATGTTTTTTACAAATAAAAATTGTGGTTATTAAGTTACTTTCTGCATTGAATATTGTTTAAATTTAGACATATATATACTAAAATTTAAAAGAATTTGTACTGTTCTAAAGGCTGGTTTGAACACGTGTAGAAATATCATTGATAAGCTTTGGGAAGATATGCAGTGTCTAAAGATATTAACAAGACTGTAGATTTATAGATATGATGCTACTTTGTTCATGTTTTGAAATTAATTTAACACACATTATATGCAGTATTGTCTTCACGTTTCTTTTTAAAATACAGGGTCCGCCAGTGAAGCGGGAAAATTAAAAGTACCCAATTTTTTCATGAAACATTTATTATCAGAATTTTACAGATTTGAGTTGAGTAAAGTATGCCATTATTTTACTTTTTAAAAATAACGCCGCTCAAGTGAGAGCCATTTCTGTGTAAACATTCTTCTAATCTTGACCGAAAATTTTCTATTACTCGACGAAGTAGGTCAGGTTGAATCTGTGCAATTTCTTGTCTGATATTCGTTTTTAATTCCGGTATGGTGTGCGGTCTATCAATGTACACCCTGCTCTTCAGAAATCCCCAAAGAAAAAAGTCGCATGCGGACAAATCTGGGGATCTTGCAGGCCACGAGATGTCGCCATATCTGGATATGAGTCCATCCGGGAAGAGTTCTCTTAAAGCAGCCATGGACACACGAGCAGTATGACTTGTGGCCCCATCCTGCTGGAAAAAATTAATTTCCGGAAACCTAGGGAGCTGTTGCATTAAAAATGTTCTGACCATGTGTGTGTAGCGGTCTGCATTGACAGTTGTGGTGTTTCCTCTATCGTCTTGGAAAAAATATGGCCCAATAATGCCAGATGACGAAACTGCACACCACACCATAACTTTCGGACTATGTAATGGCTTTTCATGCAACTCACCTGGGTTTTCATCATTCCAAATATCGACTATTTTGTTTGTTTACATATCCATTCAAATGAAAATGTGCTTCATCTGACATAAACATGCGGTGAATAAAGTTTTCATCATCAATTACACGTAGCAATATTTCTTCGCTGAAAATCCTGCGAGCCAGCATATCGCCATCTTTCAACTCCTGGATTACTTGAATTTTGTAAGGATGAAAAGATAAATCTTATGCAACATTCGTCGTTAACGATGTGTCACTAATGTTTAGTGCGGATGCATGTTTCATTGCAGAACGTTGTGGACAACGCGTCAATGCTACTCGAACTCTTTCAATGTTTTCCTCTGTTCTTACAGACCTTGTTGCTCCTCTATGCTTTAAGTTTAATGTGGAACCAGTTTCTTCAACCTTTTTCACCCATGACATAATTGCATGAGCGGACGGCACTCTCCCATGTCATGGAATATTGAAATGATTACGAAACAATCGTTGTACAGAAGTCACACAGTCACCATTCTTATAAAACGAGTTTACGCAGAAAGCACGCTGTGCACCGGACCACTGCTCCATGTTTAACAAATGGCATTAAATGTAAAATAACAATTGAAAACCTCCACGCCCTCTCGTGAGCAGAAAATGAACTATTGGACTTTCAAAATTTCCTGCTTCGCTGGCGGACCCTGTATAAGTTTCAGTACAAATAAGTTTGTGATTAAAAGGAGAAAAATTTATGAAAATCAGTGACAGTATATAACAGTAACAAAAGTGAGAGCAAATTAAGTCATAGTACCTAAAAGTGTTGTGAGATCAGTATAGAAATGTGGAATCTGATGGGACAGACAATTACAACATAACTTAAAAACATTTTGTACTCTGTCATTATCATAATACATTTTTTCAAGTCAAAGGATTTTACCATATGATTCCTCAGATATACAATGAATCCTGCCTGTACACTTTAGTTCTTTATACTAGTACAGCTGGTGGTCAAAGGATAGTCTTTATGAGATTTTTTTAGTTAAAAAATTAGCTATTATGTATGTTTAGCACTAAAAATCCAGATTTTACTGCTCAGTTAAATGACAAGGAGTGGTGTGTAAAATTTAGTCTACTTAGCTGATATTTTCAGCCATTTAAATTACCTAAATGAGAATATGCTAGAAGAACAATACAAAATGTATGATTTCAAGCAAGAAATCCCAATATAACATTGTCATTGGATTCTTAAGACAACTTAGAATATGGAAATTACAATCAGAAAAGAAAAATCATTACATATTTCCCTGCTTTCAAGATAGATCCACATGGGGATATGACTTTTAAATTACCTCCTAGCTTTTGAGGATAACATGGCAAATTATTTTCACTCCATTTCCAAGTAAGACTCAGTATGAAATCCTTATGCTGTGGTCCAAGAATCCATTACTGACTCTGCTTCTGAAGAAAGAGGAACAACCTGCAGAGTGTTAGTGAAAGTGAACACTTTTAAAATTTTAGATATTGATAAAGAAAGAGTACCCAGAAATAGGAGTAGAAGCAGTTAATAGTCTGTTACAGACTGACAATAGTATTTGAACAGTGACATGTGTGAAGCCATCAAAATAATTACCTACCTCTTAAAAGTATAGTGTATGGAGGTGAAAAACACATGAGTACATGGCAGTGGCAGCTCGTGAGGTAGCCTTAAGGAAGGCGCTCCAAAAAATTATCAAATACAACGTATACTACAACTTACTCTATTACCACCTTCATACCACCCTGTATTTAACTTGCAAACTATACTTAAATAAGTATAATATTAATAAAAAAAAATAAAAATCATAAAAAGTTATTACTCACTTTGTTCGAAGTTCATCGTGAAATACAAATTGTATACAAAAAATATACAAACATGTTCTTAAAATATTGAGCACTCTAAATTATAAGAAATAGATTATCCGTAAACATATTGTTTAAAAGAAAAATATCTTCAGTTTTTGTCTGAAATGATTTTTTTTATTACTAGTTCATTAAAGTCTGGTATCTCGCAAATCACTGACTGTTCTATAGACAACATAGCCAAAGATTATGTTCTTTATATAACAGACGATCTCTCCTATCTTCACTCATGGCGTTTCTTAAATAGGATTTGATTAACTTTAGAGTTCAAAAACACCATTCAGTTTCTGAAGTAGTAATTGAAATAGTTAAAAGTATTTTTAATGCTTTCACGATTTCTTTAAATGCATTGTCTAATCTGAAAGAAGTTACAAAATTTAATGTCTTCAAGCAACCAGCCACATTTTCTTCTGTTATTTCTGATCTCGAGCTATTTCCGACTTCAAGGTCTTTCATAAAAGAATTTTTGTCAGTAATTGGAAATGCACTGAAAAACTGGTTAATATCATCTACCCGAAAAGCATTTCTCATATGCCCATTGAGGAGTTCGGGTTGAAATACCTTTGCTCCACAAAGATGGTTTTTGAATGCAAAGCGTTCTTTTATATGAAATACAATTGTATCGCAAACTTCTTTTGCCAATAAATTTAAATTCTCATCATTCAAGTATCACCTCTTTCTAGATGTAGGTCCTTCTGCGATCATCTCAATTATTCTTTCTTTCTGGTATATCAAATGGAGAAGGTAACGTATTTCTTATTTTGATTAGTGCATTTAAAAGTTGTCAATAGCCGTTTGAATACTGACTGGATCGGTTTGCGCAACTTGTGACTGGTTAAATAATATATCAACGTGAGGCATTATTTTTGAATAAAATTTTAGCCAAAACAAGACTGAACCAGGTCAATAAACCCTTACTGTCTCTAAATTGTATTTTTTGTAACACCTGACTGTATACTTTCAAAACATTCAAGAATATCATCTTTGTAATTGAAAACTGTTTGTATTTTCTTCCTAGATTGAAAATTCCACCTAGTTTGTGAGGGTTGAGGTATCTTTTAATTGCATTCATATACTAAAGCTGCTCTCTTGTCTGGAGAATGGGAGAAAAAGGCAACAATTCCATTTGGCAAAAAAATTTCAGAATGTAAGAATTAGCAATTCTTCCACTTTTTATATTTTACGCAGCTTGTTCCGGCATAACAATAAACATAATGAGCATTTCTATACTTCTCTTTGATTTTAACATTCACATCTTCCTCACGTCCACGCATAACAGCAGCTACATCATATGAGGGCAGTCCAGAAAGTAACTTACATTTTAGAATAAGTAATAAAACAAAATGAAAGAAAAATTTTTTATTTAGACACTTGAAAACTACATTCTTAGACTATTTTTCCACATAGTCTCCATTCAAGTTCAAAAACTTATCGTAACGATTTACGAGTTTTTGAAAGCCCTCATCGTAAAAATCTGCCGCCTGCGATTTCAGCAATTCATTAACGCCTGCCTTCAGCTCTTCGTCGTCTTCAAAGAGCTGCATTGCCAGCCACTTTTTCATATGCATGAACAGGTGATAATCGCTCGGTGTCAGATCAGGGCTGTATGGGGGATGATTGAAAATCTCCCATCCAAATTTTCTCAGAAGTTCTTACGTTCGTGCTGCTGTATGCAGTCGGGCGTTGTCGTGGAAGAATAACCCGGAGCTCAACTTACCGCGTCGCTTGTTTTGGATTGCTCTCCACAGCTTTTTTAAGGTTTCATAGTAAACCTCGGAGTTGATTGTGGTACCCCGTTCCATAAACTCTACCACAAGAACCCCTTTTCTGTCCCAAAAAACTGTCACCATCATTTTCCTTGCTGACAAGTTCTGCAAACACTTCCTCGGTTTTTTGGGTGAGCAAGTATGGCCCCATTCCATGGATTGATTTTTTGTTTCACAATTAACGTACCTAACCCAGGTTTCATCCCCCGTTACTAAACGGTACAGTAGAGAATCACCATCCTTGTCATAGGCATCAAGAAATGACAATGATGCCATCCGCTGGTTTTTGTGCATTTCTGTAAGCATTTTCGGGACCCATCGCGCACAAAACTTATGGTAACTAAGCTTTATCGTGACAACTTCATGAAGCAAACTAGTGAAATTTGAGGAAACTCATGTGATAGCTCAGTAATCGTAAAGCGGCGATTTTCATGGATTTTTTATTGATTTTCTCCACCAGTTTGTCAGTAAGAACACTCGGCCGGCCACTTCGCTCATCATCGTGCACATTGGTGTGGCCATTTTTAAACATAAGACACCACTGCCTTACTCCTCCCTCACTCATAACATTCTTCCCATACACCTCACACAGTCGCCAATGAATGTCCACCGGTCTGCAGTTTTCTGCTTGCAGAAATCGTATTACTTAGCGCACTTCACAGCTCGCGGGATTTTCAATCGCAGCACTCATTTTAAAAATTATTAGTAAAGCACAGAAACACAAGACAAACCTATACCGGCACCAGCTGGATGCGTACTGAGTCACGTCACCCAGTGTCACCAAGATGGCGGCGCTAGCCCCACCCCATCGCTGCCCACACTGAAACGTAAGTTACTTTCTGAACTGCCCTCGTACATCTGTGCGTTCAGTTTATCAGAATTATTTCTTAAAATCGGATCAAGCTGCTGCAAAATGCACTGCAACAATCCATCTGCGTCTTGCTTATCCAGATTCAAAAAGCCACAAAATCGTTTGTGAATATGACCGTTTAATTCGTATCAAAAAACCAAGACCAAGTGTTTTTGTGGATACATCAGTTGTATTTCTGCCATTATAGCCAAAAATAGGCTTTCTTATTCTCTTGTACAATATGTTCGTGGTACACATCAAGTATCCATGTCCCTTTAAAAACATGGACTTCTTTCATATGGCTAATAACAGCGGCATCCATTTTTCTTGTATAATTTACCAACTCTAAAAATACACCTTTATTATTAGTCTTCCTTTCATTATGAATACAAAGTTTTAAAATCCTATCACTCTTGAAAGAATCTGTAGATTTTTCTCCACTTTTTCATTATGTCTGCAAACATTTTCTGCATACGCTGTACTCAAACTAGCAGAAATGTTTGTTTTTCATAGCATGTGAAAACTGATAAAATTGTTTTTGTTTTACAGTGTTTTCATGCTTATTAACCCTTTGAACAGTGACAACTTAGTCAGTATGCCGGGCCCCTGAAAGTTGAATTTTTTGAAATTTTGTAAAATGTATTTTAATGCAAAATTGTCAACTTCAATTATAGGCAAATTGATTAAAAATGTATAAATAGTGTTAAATTAAAATTGTCTACTTACTTTAAAAGTTCTTCTGTGTGTGAAAAAAAATAGACACCCGTCACCCGATTCACAGTTTGTAATATATTCACGAATTTCGTCTTCAGTCAAATATTTAGACATTTTGCAAAGATAGTTTATCAGATTACTAAATCAATACTCAACACTAAATCCAAATTTTACGCACTATAATTTAAATAATACGAATAATAAACGTTATTTATAAACAAAAAACTGCTCACACCTTTACATTTTCGTACACAACGCAGAACGTAACCTCCAAACACAACGCTGCAGAGCACGTGTAAAATTATTCACCACAGCCACGTAAATTACATCAGACTAAGAAGGAATGAATACCAAATGTTTCAGAAAGTATCCGCTAGAGTGCAGCACTAATACCATACCAATAAACGACGTATGACGGCAACACTAACGAAGCAAAAGTTGAAAACGTAAATATACGTGATTACTGAATTTGGCCCGTCTGACAAAAAACGTGTATATACGTGATTACTGTTCAAAGGGTTAATTTTGAGTATAAGATACTTAAGGTCACATATACCGTCTCTTATCCAACTGTCATCACCACCAAGGAATAAACACACAAAACAAAATAGAGTTACTTTCTTCACCCACATATCCACGACGTTGTATCAAACACTTTCCCACCAAAACTCTTTTTCCTTTACACTTTTTTTTGTACTCGACTTAAAATTCAAATCAGCCACTGGTCTTGCATTGTTTTTTATATCAAGCTTTTTTTCTAATGATAAAGAAGAAAAGTCAGTTTTTTAATGTCGGAAACATTCATTTTCAGTCGAAACTCGAGCAAAAACCAGTAGCGATACATTCAATACTAATGCACTGCGAGCCTGAAGGACCTGCAGAGTCCACAATACGTACATAATTAACAGTTTAGCTAATGACAATGACATCACGTTGTCATGGTAACCAGATTGTACCATATGCACAGCATTGGGCTCTGCTGCCAGCTGTCCCATAACGTGAGCAGTGGCACATGTTACCATGATTTTACTAGGATTTCACTAATACCTGCGACTGACGTGATTTTTAGTAATTTCTTCGATAAAATGGTGAAACTGTGTAACGAAAATGTTATTCATTTACGTTTTCCATTTTGAAAGAAAAAATTGGAACGAATTTCAAAATGCGTTTTGTTTCTTCATTTGCTTTATTTCACAGGGAGGGCGGCGCCCCAGAGCTCTCCCTTACAAGCCGCCATTGGCAAATGGTAACAGTTTACTCTCATTCACAAACTGTCACTTCAAAATAACATTCGCTTGCATGTTTCTGAAATTCTCGCCAGCCTTGTTGCTGCCAATGTATACTTTATGGCCTACTGTTCAAGGCCATTGTGCACAATGAATTAACATTTTTTAGCCTCACGCTGAGGTTAGCCCACTGTGCATCTCAAGGTCACTGTTTACAATTGGTTGTCTGGTCTGTGCCTGTTTGTGTAAAACCAAAAAAATACAAGAGTCACCTCACAGTTGAAGAGAAAATGCATGTGTGTTTGTTGCCAACTTTACCATGAACTTGAATTTTATGTAACAAATGGCAAGTTCAAGTTTATCACTAATAAAGCAAATCTTTTACTATTATCATTAATTCATATACAAAATAAATACATTTCATCTCCTGAATATTTTTCTCTAGTCCCTTTTAAAAGTTTAGATTGAAATTTTATTTTTTCCATCACTATCACAAAGTCTTGTATAGGCCCGCCAGCCTTTCCTGAACAGTCATCTGCGCTGATCCAATGCATGAATTACCCCCACTTTCAAGTATAGCTAAGTTATCTAGAGAGAAGAGAGGGGAGACAACGTTATAACGTTCACTGTCTCACTTCCACATTATTTCCCTCGTGTCACATGCTTCCATTGTTCTCGCCAGTCTTGTTGCAGCCGATGTTCACACTATGAAACACTGCACAAAACTGTTCTGCACATGTGCGAAGTGAATGAAAATTTTGTTAGCCTCGCAACGAGGTGTTTGTCTACTGCGCATCGAGACCCTAGTGTTCAATTTGCATCGTCCTGCCTATATCACCCTTGTGGCACATCAGTGGGGGACTACTGTTATATCCTATATATGTGAATTTAATATCTAATACTGAGCCATTTTTGTGTAACACTGCTTAATAAGTACCTCTAGCTAACATGTAAAAATGACAACAGACCCTGCAGTTATTTTAAAACTAATCACACACACACACATGCACACACAATGTCCTTGAATCATAATAGTTTTATATGGGAACGATGTATACGTACTGATAACTTTGATACAGCTTAAGATGTAGTTAAACTACAATTACTTTTCACTTTTCATGAGCACACACAAAATAATTCTGTCCATATATTGTGCACAAACTAAAATCATAGATGTTAAGTTACAAAGACAATGATTCATTTTTTATTACTTTGCAATGAACTCATCATCTGTATTTAAATATAGGCCCAGTACAGCAGAGTTCTGCCACTTATTGTAATGGGAGCATTATCTGTGCTTGGAGCTATTGCCTCTGTTTTTCTGCCAGAAACTCTGAATATCCATCTTCCTCAAACACTAGAGGAAGGAGAAATGTTGAAAGCTGATTTTGAACTATTTTCATGCTGTGCTTCTCAAAGGTATGTTATTCTTCTACAAAAAACTATTTAAACTGTATGTTTTCTTCTATCAAATGATTCTTTTACACAAAATAAATTATTAAAATTTTAATATATGTCTGACATGTTAAAATAATTCAGCTCAATACTAATTAAAGTGAGTTCCACTCTAGTCAGCAATTATCTAGTCCTATAAATTAAACTGAAAATTGATTTCTAAATTTAAGAGTTATGCACTGTCATGATTTTATTGTTTGAGACCTTCCAACTGTTTAAGAAGTGGGTTCATTTACTATATATTTTGGAGGAGATACACCATCAACATAAACACCATCTCCCTTAGGATACCTGTCCTAAGAAACATAATGAAGCAACAGTTATATAAAATATGAGCAACTCCCAGAGAAGTTGTATCTGATCCTTTACAGGGTCTGAGTACAGAACATGGGTAGTTAGCTAGAGGGTATGAAAGGAGAACTCTATAAAAAAAAGAGAGTAAATCATAGTCAATAATGTCTTAAAAATTAAAAATACAGTGGAACCTTGATATAACACCCCTGTGATATAACGCGACCCTTGATGTAACACTCATTTTTCACGGTCCCAGCAAATTAAATAGTTAAACTTGGGACCTTTCTATAAAGCGACCCTCAATATAAAGCACTTTTTGGCCGGCAAAAGACTTCAATAATTGCAAAATAGTGTATCAAAACTGTATGACCTCTTCAAGTTATACAAAATGTACTATACAAGCCTAAATATGATAAACTCAAATTTACCATAGTTTAGAATGCATACTCAACAGCTATTTCCACATATTTGGGAATTTTTTTATATACAATGTCCCTCTGAAATTAGTAAAACATTTTTGTAATCTTTTGTATCTGCTCACAGGATAGATGATGAAGTAACCACAGCTAACAGTGAGATGACCAAAATTGCCTTAGTGAATGGTGTACCTGTGCCAAATATGGCCAACAAAGAAACAGCATTACGTAACATCAAACACACTGATACCAGTAACTGACCTGTACTTTGGAAGATTAAGTCAACTAAATGTCATGTGTATTATATTAGCCTTGGCTGACATATTTTTATAATGCACGGAATCTGAAGTGATTTAAGTTAAAAATAGTATCAGTATTAAAACATTTTGCTATCATCTGTACAACAGAATAAACATGCATTACAAGCTTCTGTGTGATTGTGGGAACACCATGAGAAGTGAATAATGATTTGACAAGTTAGTTTTACTTACTGACATTTTCATAGTTTTTAAAAACCTTTAGTTACCAGTTTATACAAAATATTTATTAAAATTATATCTATTGTACACAATATGTAAGTTTAATATATTTGCAATAAACCTTCAGTAAATTATACTTGTATATAACATTTTTAATTGTTAATTCTGTGTGATATAAACATCACAACAGCTTTTTACAAAATTCATGCTACAAAAAAAGATATTGTACAATTGTCTCATTCACTATGTATGGACACAAGAGGCTAAATACATGTCATTGGAGTTTAGTGAAAACAAAAGTTTACTACTATCTGTACCCTTTGATGTCACCTGTACATGGTACAAGAGAACACAAATTGTTCCTGTACACACCAGATACTTATCATGTACTTAAACAATCATATTATGGTTTTGATGTGAAAGTCTAAGTTTATTAGAATACAAAACATATATATATATATATATATATATATATATATAGGTTCCCTATATATATATATATATACTTTCATTCCCTATAATACATATTTGTGATATCTTTTTATTTCTAATTATACTATGGACAATGCAGTATCTTCTAATTGTATTTATACATGGACAAACCAACAAGTGTAACAGAACACTCTTCTGTCTTTACATTGTGTGTGTGTATGTGTGTGGGGGGGGGGACTAACAAGTCTAACTTTTCCTGAAGTTTCCATATAAAACTTTCTATAAATGCTCTTAAAATTCTTTATTGAAAATTAAAACAAAAGTCAGTCTTTTCATAAAATATTCTGTACTTATATGAAAGTACAATTAAATTTACAACAGGCTATATTCCTACATATACAATATAAACTGTTTATTAATTTATGTCAACACACCAACATTTTATTTCATACATGCATGTATTTCATATGCTTAAATAAAATAACAAAATATTATAAGTAACAAACTATATGTTTACACATTATTTTGGTTACACAGTGCACTAAACTTTCTGTACATTTATAGCATTTACAAATTCTATCAATTAATCACATATTACTTGCTATTCAAAACAAAAATGGTTAACATTTATGTAAAACTGGACCAATGCAGTTTACACTTTAATGAAATATCAATGACTTGCTTGTTCAACTTTGCATATAATGATTGCTATGGAAAAAACAATTTATATAATACCAATAAAAATACACTTTGTAGTATCATGGATTATTAATAGATTGAAAATGTAATACTGATCTTCATTCCTTACTTAATTTAAGATTGCATATGGCAAATCACCAAAATAATTAAGAAACTTTTAAAAACAAATGTCTAAATTTATATTACACTATTACACAAAATGTCAATCTACATTTTAATAAATATATCTTGTCTTTTAATAGGAGATATTCTGCACCTACTGAGTCTATATACTTAACCTCATTCTCAATTTAGATTGCTGTACACAGAACAAACTATCAGTAAATTTATACAGATAAATATATATAAAATATCTGGAACAATATAAAAGTTCATACAAATTATTTCACATTGATTCCATCTACAAATTCTCCTTTGAACCCCATAGTCCTATATATTATGAATGAATATTACTCTTTTATCCTGACAATTATGTTTCTACTTTTTAAAAAACCTGTAACTAAACTACATTAAAGACTGAAAAACAACTGGCGAAATACATACACATCTTGAACAATTCAAATACTATGTCTACTTATGTCAACTGTGATGAAGTCACATTTCTGATGATGACACATTACAAAAAAATATGCATATTAGACACATGGTTTTTATATAGTATTTTTAATTAAAAATAACAAAATTCAAATTAATTATTAATTTATCCTAAGCAAAATTAATTTTTTAAACATGTTGATCACAGAAAATAATGTGAGATCCGATAATAAATAGAATTAAATTTTTGTAAGAATGTTCACTTTTTACTGTGTGATCTAAAGTAAGAATTTTTTAATACTAAGAATTTTATCTCTCTCTCTCTCATACAGATTAAGTGTTTACTTATGCAAAAAACGGTATGTTAAAAGTAAATGTTTGGAAATTAACTAATTTAGGGGAGCAAGGATTTAAGAAGTTGAGGGCAAGTAAATGGCTTTTTTACGTTCAATTTTGTACACCATGTACTGAATCTGACACCCATGTTAGTGACATTAAAAACACTATATAGATCATACTTTAATAAACTTCATTATTTTAGAAATGTGTAAACACAAATTATTTCCAGAATCCATACAGTTAAATATAACGGTTTCAAACTCAATACAATGTATGCACTATAGACACACTATGAATTTCACCTCATCACTTAATCTGGTCAGTATCATATTATAAGGTTTAAAATGCTTTGTATTTTATTATACACTATGTTTTACATTTAATTTTTTATACTTTTCTAAATATTTTGATTTTTTGTAATTTAAATGTAAAGTTCATATTTGAAAAGGGAATAAAATTTTATATTTCCTTTTATTACCTTTTTTACATTATCTTTCTTCAGTCGATAATATTATTGTGTAATGGCATGCTGGACCTTGAAAAAATAAGAATATTTTTACTTTCTTATAACCTAACTCACTTATTAATCCAGAACTGAAAACAAGATTCACTTCCATTAAATTTCATGTTCATGTATTTATTTTTTGGCATAAAAGCTTTTTTTTAAGGTCATAGGATAATATAATATTACCGGTATAACAAATTGTCAGCCCTACGTACTGGAAACTTTATCGGTTACTACAAATAATGTTTTCCTTTAATGTATTTTTTATATATATCTATATATATATATTACAGGTAAACATTTATATCACAGATGCCTTATAAAATATACATCACATAAATAAAACAAAAACAATTCTTCCCAATATGCTAGTATACTAGGAATGAATTCTCTCTGCTACTCAACTAAGATAGAGAGCCAGGCATGTTCACACACACACACACACACACACACACACACACACACACACACACACACACACACACACACACACACACACACACACACACACACACACACACACACACACACACACAGTGCATGCAAATAGTTTGTAGCAACATAATTACTGTACAAATTAATACTTCACACTTTAAAATCTTACAGTAATTACATTTCCTCAAGGTATTTGTCAGGACCAGTGGTGTAAATATAGGAGATCAGGGGGATCACTACACCCCCCAAAGCTATCAAAAAATTTCAGTGACATTCAATTCTCACTTAACTAGGCCTATTTCTAAGCCAGTTACGTGTGTTAAAATAAGGCTTATAAGTAACTGTATAAATAATTACATGGTAATTATTTTGAATATCTCATTTGGCCTGTGGAAAATGTGGAGTCTTATCTTCAAGCTAGTCTGATCCCCCACCCCTAGAGCAGCTACTAGTTACACCACTGGTCAGGATAGACTAATCTTCACGAAAATGTTCATATAGACTGTAGAAAGTACACAAAGTTGCTATATGCATGTAATACAAACCTTTATGCTAATAATTGATATTTCTGGTAAAATAATGAAAAAAGATGAGGTGTGCACTAAAACAGAGCATTATATATGTATACCATAGTACATATTTTCTGTAGCTTACTAAAATATATAGAACATGTAACAAACAGTTAGATCATATAACCAATAAAAGATACGAAGTAGTAAAAAGATGCTGCTTTCTCTTAGCATAACAAAACTATGGATGACATATGTGTAGACAAAAGTTATATATCTATAACCTATCATAGTACAGAGCTCTGAAACAGACAAAATTATCATGGAATATAATTAACAAAATAAATAAATTAGTAACTAATCCACAAATCCTATTCTGCACATTAGTCAATAGTGAAAATTTTTAAAAAGCAAGAATTTCAGATACACAGAATAATTTAATACCTTATTTATTCACTTACTGAATGCCAGTGAATAGAAGTCCTTATTCGTCTAGTAAATTTAGATCAACCTTTTCATTGTACAACTCAGTAAATGTGCAGCTTTAAAAAGCACACGATTTTTAATTTAAATATGTGTAGAAATTCAAAATAAGAGAATAATATGCTACTGTTATTTAATATAAGTGGTATAATTTTCTTAATGGTAATTACAATCCAGTTGACTAAGAAATAGTTATACGGAAAAAATAAATAAAAACAAACATTAATTGAAAAAATAAATAAATAAATGAAATTAAAATACATAATTTTTTATCAAGTTACAGTCCGCACTTTTCTTGTGAGCCTCTCCATAAGAAAAGATCTTTCTCCGTTTTCTGACTTAAATTGTTATCGAAATGTCACTGTATTGAAACTAGCACCACTTTAATTTAAAAATCTAATATACACAAAAGGGACTTGTAAACATGTAAGGAATGCTTAACTTTTTTATATTCTTAAAAAAGTATTGAACTATATTCTTGAAGACAAATTAATACAGCTAACAAGATTCTGAAGTCAGTATTTTTTAAGGACAGATAGGATCCTGGACAATTTCGCCTCTGGGTATTCACCTCCCTTGTAAAAAAAGGATATGGCCAGACAAACCCAGATAGATGGCAACCCTTGTTTTCTGCTTTTTGATGGCAATTTATCAGTCATTTACTTATAATTTACTTGTCAACTGGATTCTGCATTCTTTCAAGTTTTATGTAGTTGCTAATAGCTCATGTAACTTACAATGACCTGACTCTAGCAATGAAAAGACAGAATAGTGTTCATAATATTTTTATTTTCCACATTTGGAATTCTTAGCCTAAAATGGTTGAAAACCATTTCTGGTGTCCTCAGACCATAGATTTCTTAAATATTAAATCAATTGCAGCTAACACCCATTTTTCAAAATTAAAATCTTCTGTCACTGTTGTGTTTCAAAATTTCGAACAACTTATATCAATACTAATTTGTCAATTTAATGTACAAAGCACAGAACATTGTTTTGTAAATTTTCACTATTTCAATACCATGTCCTGTTTTAATTTTTATGGACTCCACTAAATGCAAAAAAAATTATGGGGGGGGGGGAAATAAAATCATACTTCACATTTCTAAATTATTAAGTTAAACTAAAATTATTCTATTGCCTCTTGACTCTTGACAAATATGTATTCAGTATTCACAGTGTTACTACAGTCTTACTGATCATCATATGGTGTGCCTGTCCCCTTGCTCTCAACTGAGTGCTGTACATATCTCACAAATGTTTATCACCATACCATGATTCTAAAGCTTTTATCAATTTGGCATAGGTGTTCTGGCTGTCAGGTAGCACTTTCTGTAGTAGCTCTGTTTGCTGGTCCTTTTAAACCGAGAACGAGTAAAACTCCTTTGTCTTCCTCCATCCAATATTTGCACTAGCTCTGGCTTCAAATTGCTGAAGATATGTCGCCCAGTGAGTGCTTTCATCAAATGTTAGGGCCTTGACATGAACTGCCCCAACTGCAGGCAAAGTCACTTTCTCTATTGTCTTATTTTCTGTGACTTTTCTGTCTTTACCATTGGTACAGTCTGTTCAACAATTTGTTTTGAAACGTACGGTTGTATCTTCATTACCTGCTTGACTTTACTTTTAATTTGCTCTTCCATGTTAGCAATTGACTATTTTATAATTTTTATAGTCTCCTCTACTTCAGACATTTTTGTAGACACAGCTTCTTCCATACTCGAGACAGATTTTTTTACTTCAACTATGTTTAATGTCACTGATTCTAGTACTTCCGATATTCTAGTAACTTGTTTATTAAGCTCACTTCATAATAGATCGGTATGTTGTAGACCGTCACTTCGTATGTAGCGGTATGTTCTTCCATCTGCTTTGCTCCGGTATCAAGACTTTTATGTCACCTGTTTCACGCTTCCATTCCTCTGCCTCCTGCTTACACTCTTCTTTTTGTCAATCTTCCGACTCAAGCAAGAGGGCTTTCTGTTGTTCCTCTGCTTCTTCTCTTTCCCGTCAGCATTATTCTGTTGTCTCTTCCGCCTCTTGTCATCACTCTGTTTTTTCTTGTTCGTGTGTTTATTGTTATCGTAGTAGCGCTTGGAAAGCTTCCATCATCTGACTGGCATCCATGTTTATACATAAATTACAAATTCCACTAGTCTTGTACAAAGCGTCCTCTGTTTCCACTGTTAAAGGTTATATCCCACTTCTGACGCCACTGACTTTTTATTTTTATTTTTTTTGTCTCACTGATTGTCATATGGTACAGTGGAAACAAAATACAGACACCAGTGAAGTCACTAGTTACCAGCTTTAGTTAATCACAAATAACAATTCATAATCAACTTCCACAATAATTCAAGTTAAATTTGTCCACATGCAATAATAACATCAACTATTAAGATTTCCGTACTACTTGTAACACAATAATCACTTTTCACTACACTTCGACAACCGCTCAATCTGCACTAAAGAAATCGCTCACAGTAACTGACTGACAAAGCCAGGCACTGTTGATTTTATAGGAACCACAGGTGTTCCAGAATAACTTTTCATCCTTACTGCAGCATTCCAGTCTAATGCGTATTTCAAGTGCTCTCCAGAACAGTCTCTAAGCTATTTGAGTGTGGCCTTGAGTGAGATGCTACACCTGCTCGGCTAGGGTAGAAACAGATGGAAGGACACTCTCGCCTTTTCAAGAGGGTTTAATAGTTACAATAGGTACCAAATTAATTAAGTGAAGTCAAAAGTTATTTGGTACATTAGCATTTTAACAGTGTTGTTTACTTATTAATTGTATTAAATGATCTGAAATATAGATGTGCAGTTGTGTTTCAAAATTACACTGCTCATAGAAATAAAAAAATCTATACTGACTGGTCCATAGAAAAAAACCTACAACAATTAGTACATAGAAACTGACTATACTGAATGAATTTGCAGTCGAATAAATAGCATTTGACCTTATATGTATGTACATTCTTTACAGGCAAGATGCCGATCACGTGATATAACAATTTATGAGATATGAAAGGCTGAACACCTCTCATTGACTTCTGTTAAAACATGATTCTAACTGCAACATAGAACAACACAGACAGACAACTCTTTTCATACATATAAATTTATGTTGAATATCATTCATTTGTCTAAGTAGTTTGTACAGGATGATCTTTATTATCTTGTGGAAATATATGATTTTCAGCAGTTGGTTCACAAACCTCTAGAAATGTCAAACTTTACCTGCATAAGCTTAATGGAAGTATTAGATTCTGTAATATCAAACAACAGGTACATTTTAAACAACCAACATATTTGAATGCATTAGATAGTAAATGTTACAAGAAGAATAATCCTAAACAATGTAATGAGGAAAATTGAATTAAAATCATTTTATGTAATTATCACTTCCCATAATTCATACAAGTCATCAACAACCACTAGTTCTTTTGCAGATTTCTACTGACTATATGAAAGATGTTATCAATTCATAACCTTAGTGATCATAATGTTAGCTCTAAAAAATATGCACCTGTTTTCACCAATCAGTCACTGAAATATGTACAATTGACAAAAAATTTGGTTATGATAAAAATGTATTTGAAGCACACACACACACACACACACACGCACGCACGCACGCACAGTTTTATACATTTGTCAACACCCGTAACTGAAGAGCAGGAAAGTAGGCTATATTAAAAAAGTAAATAAGTAAATATAAAAATATGCTTTATTACAAATAAGTTTTTGGTGCCCCTAAATTAATGATTTTTAATTTAACATCCAAAAATTTTAACACAAAATTTCAAATCCTACAGCACTGGAAGTAAAATTTAACATTTCCATATAAACTCTTCAGTAAAGAAACCATGTGCAACCTAGATCACTACTATTTTTCAATTTAGTACTTGTTTAAAAGACTCAAACTGCCATCTTCAATCTGAAAGAGCTTAATCCAATAAGGCTGAAGACAACTGTTTCCTAACACATATATTGAACTGAAAATCTCTTCAAGTCTTTACCCATCTAAGTATGTGTATGTGTGTGTGTGTGTGTGTGTGAGGGTTAAATACCTTGCATGAGAAAAGATAGCTGTAGTCTATTTCACAACTTTATCATTTCTTGGGATTCATTTTTTTTTATTTGTTTGCTGTTACAAACATAATGTAGCAAAGCAAAGTTGGCTATGTACAATTTCCGTCTTACGAATAATGAAGTCTTAATATAATACCAAGTGTTTATGTATTTTTAAAAACCTTTGTAAGAATAATGAGACTGAATTTTTTTTTCATACAGTGGCGACACTGAATTCAACAGCTGATATCTATGTTTGGTTACATTTATAAAAATTGTACACTTCTTAGCCTTACCAGATTTTACTGTGCCATACTTTATGCAAATTCTTTGTTTTGACTCATGTCACAAAAATGGAGCTAAATAGTGCTGAGAAAACTTTATTCAAATTTTGTGTCCAACTTTAAGACAGTATAACATGTTAAAGAAAATTATAGATCACTTTCTACTTTCAAAGTAGAAAGGGGAAGATCACTACTTTCAAAATAAACACACATCTACTAAAGAAACTACATAGAACGAGTGAGAATTTTACTAGAAAGTGATTTAACATGGGAAAATACTGAAAACACAATGGCAGAGAAAATACTGACAAAATGTACTGGATGGTACGAGAAGTTATATTGACACTGTATGTTTGAAATGTTACAGGTACAGACAAATGGAATACTATATTAGTCTTGACACCAGTAGATAATAACTTACATTCTTACTGGCATGATACAGAATAACAATTAAATTTTCATGTTACAACTTACCTCAATTACAACTATTCTAACATGTATATTGTTAGTTGAGGCCACCAAAATATCACTTTTATCCTTAATTACACTTTTTAAATGTGTTTTACCACTACACTCTGAGAAACAAACAAATTAAACATAAAAATGTAATACACGAAAAGACTTTGTAATTTATATACCACAATAATGTATACACATTGAAGCCTATTTAAGATGAATAATACTGTACTATTATAGATAATTACATAACAAGCAGATCAGGTAACAATATTAAATAAATTAACCCTACTATACAATATAATGACTCCTTGGTATTGTACTGTGGATTGTTAAATCTGTATCACGTGTATGTTTTTGTGCATCAACTGTATATGGTTATCTAAAAAATTCATTCTACTTGTTTCATTTCATAACTGATAAGCCCCAAAAAATCAAATATGGGGAGAAAATTTTCTGTTCATCTCACATATCTTCAAGTCCCAGGAAATGAAGGAAGCTATTTAAAAACAATAACTAGATACATAATCAGATGAAAGTAGAATTAAAAGTATGGTTTCAGTCACTTATGTGTTTGTGAATCCTTACTTCATAAATAGTCCCCATATGTACATGTTCCCCAGATTTAATGTATACATAATGATGTACCGTGTACAGAATATTCATGTCTGTTTTAATGTACTTTTTAACAAAAAAATACTCTGAAGAGTTTCAAAATAAATATTCAATTTCACAATTATGTATTCAGTGACAGGAAAAAAAATGTTATACTGTCAGAATACCACCATCTACTTTAACTAAACGACATTTATTTTAACAAAATTTAACAGTCAAAATGAATTCAAAATACAGACACTACCTTTACCAACAAACAATAACAATTTATTAATATAAATATTAACAAATACATTTTATAAATAAGTTTAGTTCATTCAGAATTAACTGACCATATTTGTATTGATGTTTAACATCTGACTATTTTGTTTTTAATCATAATTAAACCTTACTTTCTAACATATTTAAAATATGTTCACAGTAACAAGCTAAAAACATATAAAACTCACCAAACTTGTAAACTGTTAAACAGTAAATCTTGTACTTTAAACCTTGCAATAGAAATTTTACATCTCTTCTAAGGGTTTCACACTTATCCAGCTCTCTTGATTTACAAAGATTTAAAACAGTGACTGTGGCAACACACACATATGCACACACGTGTATCTATTGATGTTCAAATTGACACAAGGAATTTATTAATTTTTGACAGTGTACCAGCGACTACTTGAACTCATACTTAAAAACAACATACAAACAATTATAGCAAGTGTGAAGATAATACTCAACAATCACAACAAATATAATTTTGTTGCACAATATACACAATGTTAATAAACTCTCTGAAATAATAAGAAAAATATAATTTCATACTCTGACCTTATAAAAATTTCTAGATCTAACACATACAGAAGAAGTGATGATACTCATGAGATCACAATAGTTAATTCTATAGCATCATTCACACTTTGTTTTAGTAATCTTATTATTAATTTTCATAATTTTGAAATATTATTTCAATACAGATATATCCAATTATGGTTCTCCAAGTTTCTGTAGTTACCATCCCATTCAAAGAAAGTTTAACACAAAATTTCATATGGCACTACTTTTGCTGGTTAAGTTTCGGGACACATTGTACTGTCTGGGCTATTCACAATGAACTACTAGTGTCCTTGTGAACAGGACCATTTATTAGTACATGTAAAATCTACAGTTTATACAAACTAATACTTTACTTTAATACAAACTGCTAAATATTTACTTTTATAAATTTGCTTGTAAAAAATTGTAATTAAAAATTGTGTTAATATTCACTTTTAAGGAACACAACATATAAAATGTTATATTTTAAGAGAAATTTTAACAGGAAACATGTAAATCAAGAAAACGGCTCATCATTTTGCATTACCACTGTACATTACTAAGAATAATTAGAGAAATGTGATACATTTGAATATAACAATGCAAGCCGGATACCAAAGACCACTTCAGTCCTGTGTGATGCTATCACCTATTTGTACAATATACAATATAATAAGTTTTTATACAAGAACATAGTCAATATACTGTGATATAGGCAAGGTATAATAATACATATACATAATTATTATTCTATTTAAATTACAAGTCAACAAATTTCAGTGATTATCTGATTCTCTATCTTTGGTTCACCAGGAGTTATTCGTATATCTGACAGTGACACAGACGAAGACAGGGTTGGTTCTGTTTTTAAGTCCGTATTAAGTGAATCCACTGACATAGCCATTGTTTGGATTTCTGTTAAGTCTGAAAAAATTGTGTACAAGACCTCTTAAGTATGATAAAATATTAGCATTTTTATTGTACAATTCTACATGTTAATAACCACTACCTGTATTGAGAATCAAGAACTTAAAACCATACTTCCTTTTGTGTATGTCAAAACTGAATGGAACCAGAACTAAAAATACTGCAGCTGATGGATTATTAAAAATTACCCCCCCCCCCCCATACACAGGATTAATTACATCAGGATGTTTAGGTGTTATATATTTTAGTATTTGCTAAATAAATTATAAGACAGTCTAAAAAACATCACAAAACAACTTACCAGGTTGGTTTCTGATGTCAGTACTGAAAGTTTCAGTTGTTAGGTGTATGCTTGGTACTGATCCATTATGACTGCTCCAGTTGCCTGGTGTAGAAGACCTGTCAGGGCTTCTATATGAAAATATCAAAATGTTACTTAAAACCTATAGTACAAAAACTGTGTTTAAGTCAAGATAATATACAGTACAAAAAATAGTCACTAAAACATAAGGTTTACAACATACAGCTTACTTCGTATATTTACTACCACTTTCCTGAGAACTGTAACAGCTGTCTAAACTGCACCCACAGTAAACCATGTGATAACTATGTTTCTTAACCATTAATGGTTCTAAAAATTTTTAGCTCCATGCACAAAATTTTCAGAATCCTTTTCCCATGAAAATACTAACCTAAACCATTTAATTAATTTATTATTATTTAGTTATTCCTTCTCATTCCTGAACAATGCATTGATAATTTCATTAATGCAAAATACATGGATCGTCCAGAAAGTACAGAATGTTTTGTTATCAAAGAATCAAGAAATGTGGTAATCAAACAACTTTTATTTTATACTTATAGGAACCATTATACTACTTTTCTACATAGTTTCCATACAAATTCAAACACCTATCATAGCGTAATACAATTTTTTCTATTCCGTCATTGTCACTCCTGCCGCCAAGTTCTTACACCATTCAGTGACAACTTCTTTCAGCTCGTCATCTTGAAAGTGCTCCCCCCCCCAAACACTTTCAACTTAGGGAACAGATGAAAATCGCTAGGCACCAAGTCAGGGCTGCATGGTGGATACTGTAAAACCTTCCAGCCAAAACGTTGAAGCAAATCTTGACTTGCTACAGCTGAGTGTGGACGAGCGTTATCATGAACAAAGACGATGCCGCAGGATAACATACCGCGCTGTTTGTTTTAAATGGTGTATCAAAGCTGGTGGAGCATCTTTTGACAGTATGCCTCTGAGTTTAATGTCTGCCCTCTTGGCATAAAAGCAACCAATACACTCCCTTTCGATCCCAAAACATGGTTACCACCACTTTCCATGTGTTCAGAGCTTGTCGTTTTGTTGGTGATTTGGAATGGTGTCATTCTATTGACTAACTCTCTGTTTCTGGTGTTTTATGAGAAACCCATGTCTGATCACCTGTAAAAATATGATCCAAAAGTTCTTCTCCATCTTGATGATACAGTGAGAAACGTCAAAGCAGCTCCCATTCTTTGTATTTTGTGATCATCAGACAACAATCGAGGTACCCATCTGGCACATATTTTTTTGTAACCAAGATGGATCATGAAAATTTTGTGAAATAAGGCTCTTGAAATTTCAGAAAAGAAACTGTGTAAACCATCTAAGGTGAAAAGTCTAGCCTCCTGACTTTTATTGTCAAATTTTTGTCTTCGAATTCGTCAGTGATTAGAGATGGACGACCAGAACATTCATCTTCGTGAACATTTGTTCAGCCCTCGTTAAACATAATGCACCATTTCCAAGCCGATGCTTCATTCATCACAGTCTCACCATAAATGTCCTTTTTTTTCTGTAAATTTCAATAGGCCTCACCTTTTTTGCATTCAAAAACTGAATGACACTATGCACTTCACAGTTCGTGGGATTTTCTATTTTGTCACACATTTTGAATGCGGGCGATAAACAAACAAATGTCCACACAGCATCGCAGTTTGGCTCAGACTGAGCTTGTAGTGGGAGGAGTTCAGTGTTACAGCAACAATGCCCAGTGACAATGGAGATGTGTGCCAAGGTCAAACGTTCTTTACTTTCTGGACGACTCTCGTAATATGAGATGCTTGGCATAAAATTTGAAATTCCTTACTTACTTTCCAAAACAATAAAAAAACTTACAAGAATTCTGTATATGTGAATTTGTTTGTAAGCGATTCAGCGTCAGTAACATTTTCATTACTAACGAAAACAAAAGAACCAGGATGTTCTCCTTAATGTCCTTAGAGCCAATAGTAAGGAACAGGCTCTACAAAGACTGACAGATGGAAAATATCCAAAAATGGAAAATATCTGTAATGGATTACATAGGCAAATAAACTTCTTTTCAACATTATGTAGCTCAAATTCAGTAAGACACATCTTATGATCTGACACAAAATGACAATGCTGACCAAACACCCACTTTTTTCCATACGTCACAAAAGTCAATGGTAGATAAGAAAAGATCAAATACAGTAATCTGTAAGTCAGGAGCAGATAAACAGCACTGGTTACTGTAACAGCTGATAGGAAAAAATGACTTATGTTCCATTTAAAATAAGGACAATATCTAGAGGAATTTATTTCCAGCAAGAACATGTAGTTGTTAAATAAAATAACTGAATGGAAAACAAGTTAATGACTGACTGAATAAAAAAAAAATATTCCTGAGAGATTATGTCACCCATCTCTTCTTGTTCTGATAGTTCCCACAGACATCTAATTGAAAATGTGAAAGATTTGATAAAGGAGGCAAAGATTGATGTTGCCTTTATTCTATCTACATGCTACAACCAACTGACATATCAGTCAACAAGTCATTAAAAGAAAATATAAAAAGTATTTATGCTTGGTCAATATACAAAGGAAATCACACTTTTGCCTACTAGAAACAGTAAACAACCATATCTCTAGAAATAGTGAAAAGTTTCAAGAAGACATACATCTCAACTGCAATGGACAGACAGTATGTTTTGACAGACAAAGGTGAAAATGAAGTGGATGACATTGTTTTTAATGTAAGTCATATCATGTCATTAACACAAAAGAAAACACGTGTAAACAATTATATTAATTTTATATAATATATAAATTAATAAAATTATAGTTCAGATTTCAACTCATTTAAGATAGTTCACTTGTGGTGCTGTGGAATGTACAAAATAATGCACAACTTCGCATGAAAATTCAAATTCCCATATATTTACCCCAACCCTTAATACTATATTAAAAACTGAAATCAAGAGTTTTTAATTGAAATTTGCCATTTGTTTTAGTTACACTGAAATAATAAAGTGTCAAAACTTTTGCTTCCTTAATTTGTATTTTGTTAGTTTTATTTGTACACTATCTGTATAAAACAGTCCAATATTCCTGCTTGGTTTATGCACCTTGGTAAAAAAGTAAAATTGTTAAAAAGTGTAAAAAATAGCTGAGTCCAGAAGGTTTCATATACAATAATTATCTTCATAACAGATTTTACACCTCCACATGAATGTGCACAAATTTTAAAGACTAATAACCCCTTAAGGGCATTATTTCCCTACAAAACTGTTGAAAATACTTCATTACTGCCAACAACAGTAATTGTGGCGGTACTACAATTATTGTACTTTGTCACGTACATTTTTTTATATAAACATTTTTATACATGTATTTATAAATCTCTCTCAAAACGTGCGCGCACGCGCACACACACACACAATTATTTATAATGTATATCAGCTCACCCTGAGAGTGCTGGGGAAGCAGGCTGCTGCAAACTAACAAGTATTTCTGGCCCACCTCCATATATCCTATGCAACATGTTCCATTGATCTGATGTCACCTGGGTGTAGTCTTTGCCTACAGACACAAACACGTGAAGCATGTAACACTCTTTTATTTTATAACAATCTATATAAGAAATATATAGAAATATCATGGCATATAGTCTACTTCCATACTATACCCATATATAGTACACACAACTAAACATGCAGACTTAGATGGCTGGGTATTCAAAATCTGAGAATGTGTTTATATAACCTACATCTTGTACATAATCTTGATTTGTTTTAGATGTTACACATTATATATTTTAGACACACCATCTAATTTTTTGTTCCTACCTAGTGATTCTAGAGTAAATTCACTTATACAAAAAAAAACCTAAAAAATTCCAAAATTTTGTTCTTTCTGAGACGTATGTATCGTAAAACTCTATTACTATAATATCAGTTAAAAACATTCAGTTTCTGATATCTTCCTTAATAAGTATTACCATTATTTTAGAAGATCAGTACAAGCTGTGCCATTTAAGTTTGGAGAAAATGTAAACAATGATAAAGAACATTAGACTGGAGCAATTAGTCTACTTTAAACAATTACAACAGCTCACACTTGACTCATTCTCAACCAAAAATCTTAAAATTATAACAAGTTCAATTTAATTAAAAGTAACTATTATGTATTATAAAAAGGAAAGATATAAATACATCTAGGAAATGTCTAAAATAAACAACCTGCATGGCATACAAATGTAAACAATTATATTAATTTTATATAATATATAAATTAATAAAATTATAGTTCAGATTTCCATTCGTTTAAGGTAATTCACTAGTGGTGCTGTAAAATGTCCAAAATAATCCACAACTTCCCATAAATATTCAAATTTCCAAATATTTAGGCCAACCCTTAAATACTAAATTGAAAACCGAAATCAGAGTTTTTAATTGAAATTTGCCATTTGTTTTAGTTACACTGAAATAATAAAGTTTAGATTTCACTCAATATGTAAGATAAGAAAACTATTGTGGCCTCTTTCATTGTTGTACACATTCAGTTTTGTAAAACAACAATGATAATGTAGTGTGACTTTTGTGATGGGATAAGCTTTGTTATTAAACCATAACACCATGTTTTTATGCTTATTCCTATGTTATTATTTATGCTTACTCCAAAGTTGTGTCTCACATAATATAGATTTCTGATTGAAACAAAACAGTTATACTTATAATACAAGTGTTGACATGAAAAATGAACATTAATTTTTCCTTGTACTGGATCTTACCAGAGTAGGTTAATATCAGATAGATAGTTTCTTTTCCAAAGAACTTCACTAGTGTAGTGTGTAATGGGGGATATTTTGTTCCTATAATGCAAGGCCAAAAAGTGCAGTGACAAAAAAAAGCGCATTAACGTTACACTGCCATGGTGAAGGAATGTGGCCTGTTTCAATTCCGCTAACAATCACAAAATTTCATTTATTCTTTTGAGCTGTGGCTCTAAAATGCAACTACTTCACGGAGCTAAATTATATAAAATAAACACTCTGTATTCACAGTATTTGTATTTACCCACTGTGGCTGATTTCCTGATATTAGGTGGATAAAATTTTGAATTTGGCGGTTTATATACTTGTGTTGTTTCAAAAACATTTTACCTTGCTGAAGGTGAATTGCTGTTTCAAGTGGTTTCTTTCATTGGTGGTGAAAAAACCGATATCTGTAATCACATTTCTCCCTCCAAAAACCACTGTGCTGCTGTATCCTATTGACCAGGGATCAACCAACTGTATTTTTAAAGCGTACATTCAGAATCATTTTAGACACTATGGGCTACAT
The DNA here is from genome assembly GCA_034769895.1 of Magicicada septendecula. NCBI lineage: Eukaryota > Metazoa > Arthropoda > Insecta > Hemiptera > Cicadidae > Magicicada > Magicicada septendecula. The sequence continues at coordinate 402,802,814 of CM068367.1, forward strand.
CTTGTTAAATATTGGGAATGTTTTAATAGTAATCATTTCATACAGTAAATGTTTACTGGATGAATTCAAGCAGTCTACATCAATTTCTTTTTGGTACAGAGTTGACGTTCAAACTGATGAAAGTATCGGTAGGCCCACAAGTGAAGAAAACACCAAAATTTTAATTGAATCTACTCACTACTCAGCAGGGATGGGTTTACAAATTACAGGTAATAGATATAATTCAATTTGTTCGTTCAAAAAATAAAGAACTTACTGATTAAGAGCTAGGAGTATTAATAACAAATTCAAACTCTGATACAGAAGACAGTAAATTAATCCAACGTTAAATATTAAAGTTTTATCTGAAGAACTTCATGTTTTCACATGCTGCATTTAGTAATTAATACAGTTTTGTGTAAACTAGGTACAAAGCAAGTGAATAGAAATGCAGTAGCGTACTTTACAGTTTTGTATTTGTACTACTGCACCATATGGCAGTGATCTGTATTCACATCATTGTTCATGATGAATTTTCAGAATCTAACCTCTGTGAATATGGAATGTTTACTATATATATATGGTAAACATACCATACTATATACTATGGCAGTACTTCATAGAGCACAACACAATGCCTACTTATTACACTTTTGAAAGGAGCCATTTATTACTATAACAGTGGCAGTGATAAAGAACTACTAAAAGGTAAAAAAGAAGAAAGAGTGCAATCAAGACAAATGGGAGAATTAGAAGAATGTCATGTATGTTTGAAGAAAATGTCAACACTCAAGGCATTTCCTCAATGCTTCTGACACTGCTTGTGATGTTTTGTCACTACTTTATACTTTTATCCAGAGTCTAAGTGAAAGTGCATACTTTTGTACATTACTTTTTTTGTAGTTCTCAGTACTGAAATTTTGCAACTATCATACAGGCTCTCATTTGTGGCTGCCAAAAATTTCTTTGCAGCATGTTTTACTATGTTCTTTTTATCAAATATATTTAAACCTAAATTAGAGAATTTACCAACTTACTAATATTATCAACAACACAATTTGATGTGCCACTTGCATTTAAATAAGTGCTAAAAATAATTCACCTTTTGGGATTTTGCATACCAATACGGGTTCTTCAGCCTTCAAACCAGATGCTTTTGACTGCATTGTACACCTGCTGCTCTGGCCCAATATTTATCTCTTAAATTTGTTCTAGGAATGTTCTCACAACAGATAAGGCATCATGAAATATTAATAAACTACTTCTTTCAAAATGGCATTATTGCGTCACCATGTGTTTAGTAGCAGTAGGATTTTAAGATTTATACAGAATAAGACACAACTAAATCTATCAGTTGCTGATACATTACTGTAATGAGAAACCATTTTAAACTGCTCATAAAAATGATACTGTCTATAAAAACACATCACACAATTTTATAATTGTAGTGCCTAACCAAAATCTTAGTGAGCAACAAATACATGAGGAAGGGAAAGGAAAAGGGAGAAATTTAGGAGAAACAACACACACACACACACACACACACACACACACACACACACACACACACACACACACACACACACACACACACACACACACACACACACACACACACACACATGCAATGTTCTTTGTTTTTATCCTATTCTTTTAAATATAGACAATTTAACTGTACAACAGAATTTACACAAATATATAGTTATGCTGTCATATGGTGGTACAGTTTTATAAGGAATTTTGGAGGGGACAAGGAGGCTTCCTTTTGGAAGACTGTGCGATCCAGCTGATGGATTCTCAGAAAGTTTAGACTTCCAGAGAACATTTCCCATTTAGGGATTAGCTGAGGAAGGTTCGCTGTGTACTAAAATTCTGGAAAGTTCTCCGTAGAGCAGTTTTCTGTGGAGGCAATCTGAAGATGGAAGCATGGCAAAACAAAGACAACTGTAACTGGCAAAGATGACTTTAATTACATATGGTCCGTTATGAATATCTGCAAACTGATGGACAGTGTTTGCAGAGTATCCTTCAATGTAATCAGAGTCCAACATTTTTCTCGAAAATAAGGTTTTTATTTTGCAATAAATAATGAAAAACAATTTGGGTTAAAGCAGATTCAAAAAATATATAAAAGTACTAAAAAACTCTTTATGTACATGTAAGACATGGAATAGCCGTACGAATTTCGGTTTTGGCGGTCTTTGCTAACACACATATATGCATACTATAAATTACTTATAGTAATGTTTAAGCTACATTTAATTGTACACTGCTATCTAAATGATACCTTAAAATATACATCAAAATGAGGTACTACACTTTTTTTGTATCACTCATTATTACCTTGTGTTGGAGCACACTCATGAAAGGCAATATTTGAATTATCTATAGGGCCAGGTGGTTCTGCTGTTTGGCCCTTAACATATGCATCCCACTGACTGAACCATGACAGTGATATTGCATAAATCTGTTGATTAACTCCACCACTAACCTAAACAAATTGAACAACTTCATTACATTTTATTTTTAATACACAAGGTTTAATAACAGAAACTGATTTAGGTGGTTTTATGGATACACTACGAGGGGGTACCCAAAAATAACCGGAATAGCGCTGCGATTGGCGGAGCTTACGTAGTACGCATTTCTCCCGCTAGGCAAGCATAGCGCAACTCGTTCCGAGTTCAGTGCCGTCATTGTTGTCGCCTGGGAAGGTTGTGTCCGGTCACAGTAATTCGTTTTGTAAAAGCAGTTTCGCTTGCTCCTCGTTTTTTGTCATGGCGGATTTAAGTGAACAGCACGCTGCTGTGAAATTTTGCTTCCTGCTTGGGAAAAACGCCACAGAAACTGTTGTGATGTTGAAAACAGCTTACAAGGATAGTGCTATAGGAAAAACTCAAGTGTACCAATGGTTTTCTCGTTTCAAAGAAGGTGAAATGTCAATTGATGACAAACCTCGTTCTAGACATCCGTCAACTTCCAGAAGACCAATGACGGACCATTGAAGAGATTAGTAAGTTATCTGGAATAACTTGGAGCTCGGTTCAGTGAATTTTGACAGAAGATTTGGGGATGAGAAGGGTCACTGCAAAATTTGTGCAGCGCAGCCATTTCAGTGCGCCAGTTTTTAGCAAAAAACAACATGACTCCCTTGCCCCATGCCCCTTACTCACCTGACCTCGCTCCGTGCGATTTCTTCTTGTTTCCGCGAATGAAGAGGGACATGAAAGGACAACATTTTGACAACGTGGAAGCGGTAAAGAAAAAAACGAGGCAGGAGCTGTCGGCCATCACAACAGACGAGTTTGAAAAATGTTTCCAGGAATGGGATTGCAGATTGGACAAATGTATTAAGTGTAATGGAGAGTACTTTGAAGGTGATAAGGCCGTTTTGTAAAAAAAATTAAATACATAGCTTTAAACAAAAAATTCCTGTTATTTTTGGGTACCCCCTCGTATATCTCTACAAACTGTCAACATGTTTTTTCTTTATAGTCTCTTTAAGTTTTTGATGTTTCTTGCAAGAAACATTTGCTTGCAAAATAAATTTATTATTATCCTGTATAGAGGATAAGAAAATTGTTACCAGTAACTACAAACTGGGAGCCTAATACATGTTCTTTATTTGTAACAAATTTACACACACTGTAAAGCTATATAATACCTGATATTCCAATCCCAGTTGGGCGTATTCTCTCAGCTCTGCTTCAGGCCGGTAGTAACTATCTTGCATACATATTTCACAAATAGTTAACTGATTAACTGTACACACTGGTCCTCCACCAAACCTAAAATTGAATAAAAAAGTTCACTGCATACTAACTCAATTATTATTGAAATACTATAAATACTATTTGGTCATTAAATATTATTTATTAAATAAAATTTGTATAAACAAATAAATTTTTCCCTTCCTAATAAAATAAGTGGGGTTTCAGAGTTTAAATCTAATTGATACGAGTACGAAACAGCTGTGTATTACCTACACAAGTCTCTTTCAATCTCTATACTATGTCAATCCTTGACATTTCCCTTCTATCCTTGGAAGGGTTGCCCAACACTTAAAATGCTTGTTCTAAACACAAGTTTAACTGAAGTCAAAGTAAAATTTAATATTTATGAGATACATAGATAAGTGGTTTTGTGAGAACTGTTTTAGTGACTAACAGCACACAACGATTACAAATTTTTATGGTCGGTGTTTTTTCACAAGCCTGACACTGCAAAAGTATTATATAACACAATACAGTAAACAAAATATTTTGGTTTATAAAAGATGTTTACTTAAATGTTTTTTTTGTCATTTTCCACAAACCAAAAAAATATTCTATACTAGATACAAAAGGTTATAATATATGTAGTTATATTTATTTAGATTACTAAGTCTCTAGAAACTGACCATCAACTGCTAACAATATACAAATATGTTTAAACATTTATACTTTGTATTAAAAGACTTAAATCTATAACATTATGATTTTGCATCACATTTTTTACAAGTCACTGAGAAGTGTATTCACATGAATACATAAAAATATTATGAGTAAAATTCTTATGGGGAACATACGTTTTTATGAAAAGTATAAAGTGTATAAAACACATCAAATTCAACAACAGCTGTAATGCTTATCAAAACAAATTTGAAATGTTTTAGTGACTGCTGGCATTGTAATAGATGGTAATTTTTAAAACTGCACAAATGTGTTAGTGCTTAAATGCAGTATACTTAATAATAGGCTACACAGAGCTTATATTACGATCGTAGCATCATAGGAATATTCACTTTACGAGTTTAAAAAGAGTGATCCACACAAAATCTAATGCTGCAAACATACTTCATCCTCATAATGTTAACATTAACTGAATACTCCAAACATTTTTATTACTGTAACACTTAATACTGTCAACACAAGGGATTTATTCAAAACCACTCATTGTTTTGTCATCAGAATAAATTTACTTTGCTCTAAATTGAACACTTATCATGTTTGAAGACTATACCATTAAATAAGGAACAAGTTATAAAGATTTTAAATATAGTAATAACACACACACACACACACACACACACACACACACACACACTGTATGGGCGTTTGTGATCTACATTAAAAAAAACTGAATGAGAACATAAATAAATGTAATAGATCCTGGTAGTAGATATAATAGTGAATAGAAAGGAAAATACAAACTAAATATATCTTTCTTAAATTATATAAAACTTTGATAAGAATTTACAAAACTATAACACACTGCTATGTTAGTGTTTTCAGTACATTTAAAGAGCAAAACTTACTTCTGATACAAATAATCCCAAACTGGGGCTGGTACAGTTGTTGTCAATTGGTTAACAGCATGTTCTCTGCCAGGTAGCAGACTACCATGTGAGCACAACAAGTCTGTGTTATCTATGGGGCCTGGTTCAGCAAATGTGTTGAATCTATTCACCCACTGTTTAGATAAAATATAATGTGGCCCTGGATCATCTATTGTCATTTCTAACAAATGCCCAACTTGTTGCCTATATTTACATATTGCTGAGCCACTTTTCCTGTTTAACACAACAGAAAATAATAACCTTATACAATTAATAATGTTTTAACAAATTACTTTTTAACGTTTAATCTATTATGTAAAGTTCACTGGTGTGGAAGACACAGCAAAAGTATCAAAACATTACACTACTCAATAGATGACTTACTCTTTGTTTAAACATTGTATTTGCCTCCAAAAGCGTTTTAAGACTATAAAACAGGTTAATTACCTACCGTCACGCTTTTTGAAATCCGAAAACAGGATTACTCGAGTTTCGACACATTAAGTGTCATCTTCAGATCCTCGATGAATATAAGTTAAAAATACATTTGTTGATGTATGCACATCCCGTCAGATAATAAAAACAACACAAACATAACAACAAAAATACTTAAATAATTTAACACATAATAAAACTGAGACAAAACAGAACGAAAACACGATACACGCGGCTGACGCGGACCTGCGCAGGAACACGTTATGCGATAAAATCAATCGATACCGATTTGACCTTTGATAAATTTTATCGATCTGACACAGCTAGTATCTCGTTCGATATCGTTTATTCTGTTAAAATAGAATATTATTTTTATGGATCGATTTTTCATTTAAGATGCGATCGTAATTATCTTTAGTGGCCTTATATATTTCAAACCTTTCAAGAGTGTCCAGTTTAAGAGATTTCCTGCATTTATGTAATATATCCAAATTCTCACTAATACATTTTATGTTATGATCTTGTGAACTTAAATGTTCAGCAAATGTGGATCTTCCTATATTTGATTTAGAGCTTGGGAGGTGTTTTTTATAACGCAATTTGAACGAACGACCCGTTTGTCCTATGTAGAAATTTGAACAATCCGAACAATTAAGCCTGTATACACCTGTACCATCGTATTCATCGAAAGACTTAATTTGATTTTTAAACTTAAGTTTGTTCTCGAGTTTATTATTTGCTTTTGAAGCCAATACTATATTTTGTTTTTTCAATTGGTTTTTTAAAGTGTAATGTAACATTTTGCCATACTCTATTGCGATATATTTTACTTTTTCTTTAGGCATGTCAATATTTATTAGTCTATTTTGTTTCTTATTTATTATTTTATCTATTATGTTACATTTATAACCATTGGCTATTGCTATGTGTTTAATAATTTCGACTTCATTTTTATGGTCTTCTGCGGATAGGGGCAATGATAACAATCTATGTACCATACTATTAAAAAATGCCATTTTGTGTGAATAAGGGTGGTAAGACGAGGCATGAATAGCATGATCAGTGGTTGTCGGTTTCCTGTAAATATTATAGTTAATTTTATTATCAATTTTTGTTAAAGACAAATCTAAGAAATTTATTTTATTATTCTTTTCTGTTTCTAATGTAAATTGCAAATTTTTTGTTATGCTATTCAAATATTTATTAAGCGTCTCTAATTGTCTGCAATTACCATTGTAAACCACTATCGTGTCATCCACATATCGACGATAAAATAAAATTTTGTTGTAATGTTTGTTGTTTGGTGATAATATTTCATTATTTTCGATGTGGTTTAAATAAATTTCTGTCAGGATACTTGATAGTGGGGATCCCATTGCTAATCCATCTTTCTGTAAATAAAATTTATCATCAAAAGTAAAATAATTTTGTTCTAAAATTACTTTAGTCAAATTAATAATTTCATCAACTATTTCATGGTTTAAAGTGGCTATTGATAATAATAAACTTTTTGTTATTTCTAAAGTTTCATTAATTGGTACATTCGTATACAAATTGACTATGTCAAATGAAGCTAAAGTATGTCTTGGTTCAATTTAAGTTTTTTGTGAGATCTACCAATTCTAAACTATTTTTTCAAACTATAATTCTTATTAAACACTATATATTGTCTTAAAATTTTATCAATTTTTTGGGCAATTTTATAAGATGGTGCAGACGTGAAATTTACTAAAGGACGGACTGGCATGTTATTTTTATGTATTTTCGGAAGTCCTCTAAGTCTAGGTGCTTTAGGATCTATCATTTTTAAATATTGTTTCTCATCGTTTGTTATATTTAGTTTTGTTTAACACTGATTTCATATTACTATTAAACCTATCAGTGGGGTCACTCTTAATTTCGACAATATTATTGTTTATGAAAAAATCATTTATTTTACGTTTATAATCTTCGTTAGTTAAAATTACGAGTGTCTGGCCTTTGTCGGCTTTGGTGACAATGCTATTATTGTCTATCAATTTCTTTTTTATTCCATTGAATGTTTTGGTTTCTTTATTGTAACTAGTTTTTATATTTTCGGCTTTCAAAACTTTCGTTATTTTATTATTAACTGCATGTCTTACAACTGTTCTTGTTTCCTCATCAGATATAGCATTTATTGCCGTTTCGGCGTTAAAAATTTCATTTTAAGTGATTGTTTGAATCCTTTGTTTTTAAAACAGTATTTTAAGCCTTTGTTTAAAAGGTTAGTTTCTTCGTTATTGAAATTGATTTCAGTAAGATTAACTATACGAGGATAAAATCGATGACTTATTGTATTGTTCTTTTGAGGGTCGTTCTGTACTTTCAAAAGGATACTAATTTTTATATTTTGTGTTTTCTTTTTCTTAATAATGGTTTTATTTATTCGTTTTTCTATTAAATACGTTACATTGTCGATTTGTGATGGATGTAATTATTGTAACAGTTCAAGATGTTTTTTCATAAGTACCGTATTAAGTAAGCTCTTTTTACTATATAATTGTTTGATTTCATTTTTGATCCATAATGTTGTAGCTAATTCTTTGGTTTTTATAGCACTATAAGACTTACACGTAATTTTTATCTGGACGAAATTCGGTATGATCCGCAAATCTAAACATGCCTTGTTGTATCTGATATTTAATGTTGTTTTTAATAGTTTTAACTTAATATTCATATAGTTTAGAATTGGTAGATCTCACAAAAAAACTTACAATTGAACCAAGACATACTTTAGCTTCATTTGACATAGTCAATTTGTATACGAATGTACCAATTAATGAAACTTTAGAAATAACAAAAAGTTTATTATTATCAATAGCCACTTTAAACCATGAAATAGTTGATGAAATTATTAATTTGACTAAAGTAATTTTAGAACAAAATTATTTTACTTTTGATGATAAATTTTATTTACAGAAAGATGGATTAGCAATGGGATCCCCACTATCAAGTATCCTGACAGAAATTTATTTAAACCACATCGAAAATAATGAAATATTATCACCAAACAACAAACATTACAACAAAATTTTATTTTATCGTCGATATGTGGATGACACGATAGTGGTTTACAATGGTAATTGCAGACAATTAGAGACGCTTAATAAATATTTGAATAGCATAACAAAAAATTTGCAATTTACATTAGAAACAGAAAAGAATAATAAAATAAATTTCTTAGATTTGTCTTTAACAAAAATTGATAATAAAATTAACTATAATATTTACAGGAAACCGACAACCACTGATCATGCTATTCATGCCTCGTCTTACCACCCTTATTCACACAAAATGGCATTTTTTAATAGTATGGTACATAGATTGTTATCATTGCCCCTATCCGCAGAAGACCATAAAAATGAAGTCGAAATTATTAAACACATAGCAATAGCCAATGGTTATAAATGTAACATAATAGATAAAATAATAAATAAGAAACAAAATAGACTAATAAATATTGACATGCCTAAAGAAAAAGTAAAATATATCGCAATAGAGTATGGCAAAATGTTACATTACACTTTAAAAAACCAATTGAAAAAACAAAATATAGTATTGGCTTCAAAAGCAAATAATAAACTCGAGAACAAACTTAAGTTTAAAAATCAAATTAAGTCTTTCGATGAATACGATGGTACAGGTGTATACAGGCTTAATTGTTCGGATTGTTCAAATTTCTACATAGGACAAACGGGTCGTTCGTTCAAATTGCGTTATAAAAAACACCTCCCAAGCTCTAAATCAAATATAGGAAGATCCACATTTGCTGAACATTTAAGTTCACAAGATCATAACATAAAATGTATTAGTGAGAATTTGGATATATTACATAAATGCAGGAAATCTCTTAAACTGGACACTCTTGAAAGGTTTGAAATATATAAGGCCACTAAAGATAATTACGATCGCATCTTAAATGAAAAATCGATCCATAAAAATAATATTCTATTTTAACAGAATAAACGATATCGAACGAGATACTAGCTGTGTCAGATCGATAAAATTTATCAAAGGTCAAATCGGTATCGATTGATTTTATCGCATAACGTGTTCCTGCGCAGGTCCGCGTCAGCCGCGTGTATCGTGTTTTCGTTCTGTTTTGTCTCAGTTTTATTATGTGTTAAATTATTTAAGTATTTTTGTTGTTATGTTTGTGTTGTTTTTATTATCTGACGGGATGTGCATACATCAACAAATTTATTTTTAACTTATATTCATCGAGGATCTGAAGATGACACTTAATGTGTCGAAACTCGAGTAATCCTGTTTTCGGATTTCAAAAAGCGTGATGGTAGGTAATTAACCTGTTTTATAGTATTACTCTTTGTCACTTTGTCCAAATGCACATTTTGTAGACATGTGATGCTACACAATGTAATAAAAATACAAAACTCACATTCCTGAAAACTAATCATAGATGACCAACTCCTCTTTATGTGAGTTAATAAAATACAAAATAGTAAAAATATAATCAATTATCTAGTCAAAAACAAAAACTAACATTAAATACAGTGAAACCTCTCCAGATGACCACCCTTTTAAGACGACCCCACCACTTTTCCCGACCAGCAACCACTAGTTTTAGATTAAGAATACACCTTTGAAAACGACCACTCATTCAGTAAAACTGTTCACTGCAGAACTTTGGCAGTCTGATCTCCTGTACTATGATTAGGCAGGAATGTTATTATTCACTTAATAATGGTACTTTCAGCCATAACATCCCAATGCAGAGGAGTTTAATATGCCTGTAACTTTCACTGTGTAACAATTCCCTTATTAAGGGTTGTTGTTACCTTAGTGCAACACAACAATTTTGTTGCTTCATTATTTTGAAGCGAGCGAGGCAGAGATAAAATATCTGTGCAACAGTTTTGCCCCCAGTGCACGGCCAGCCTTATTTCCAACATTTCATGTACAGTCGCAGTTATTATCTCATTGACCGTTATGTTGTCCTAGTGTACTGTTTCTGGGTTGTCATGGGAAGTGGAAAAATGATCAAACAGAGGTTAACATTAGTGCTTTGTGCAAATGTTTGTGGGGAGAAATAACAACTTCTTGTGATACACACAGCAGTCCGTCCACAGTGCTTCAAGAATACTGACATTTCACTTCTTGGCGTGTCTTAGCATGCTTCAGGAAAGCTTAGATGACATTTCAAAATTTTGCTCTTGGCTATGTACTTTGAATGAAAAAATATGCCACCACAACAGAAAAATTCTCCTTTCTGTGGATAATATGCCTTGTCACTGCCAAGAAAAGTTGTTGAATGTAGAATTAAAATTTTTACTGGCAACTAAAATATCCTGTCTTCAACCAATGGACCAAAGAGTAATAAAATCTTTTAAAGTCAATTACTGTAAAAAGCTTTTGCATTCGCTTGTGACTAAAACTGATGTCACTTCAGTGCATAAATTGGCCAAGTTGGTGACAACAGCGGACGCTACTAGCTTGATGTTAATAGTGTGGAATGAAGTGTAACCAGAGACAATTAGAAACAACGTTTCATCCATTGTGGCTTTTTGTTAGCTAACAGAGAATGTTGAGTGAATATCTCTAAAAGTAATGTGAGTGGATCCAATCCACCTGAATTGTCTGAGGTTCCCAATGTACAAGTTGACTTATCTTCGGTGGATGATCCATTAAATGCTTTAATGAAGATGAAAATTGCGATGGGATTATTGTATTTTGGTATGTTGCAAAGCCCGTAATTGATATTTTTGATTTAATGTTACAGAGTTTGGTGATACTGTGGCGGGTGCCTGTCTGACTTTGAGGTGTTGGGATCTCGACCAGAGAAGTCCAGTAATGTCATTCAGGTGCAGCCATAGTCACCGGACTAGAGGGGTAAGTTACCCATAATTATAATAAGGATTAAAGGGGGGTTGTTGGCGCCATATCCTAGCTGATCCTCTTAGGTTTTTAGGCAATGAGAGTTTTTCTGTTTCGACAGAAAACCTCTCATTGGGGGGGGGGGTATTGTAACGGGACAAACTATTGGAATTTATTTTATTTTTTAATAATTATAAAAAATAGTAGCCACTCAGACTGAACAGCGTTTTGATCACAAACGCATGACATTTTTGAACACCTTGCAGTCCCCCTCGTACCAAGCCGTACGTGTTGCACAAAAGCAATTAAAAGAGTCTGAGAATGTAAATGGTCAAAAGAGGTGCGAATTGTGCGTAGGCGCGCACGAGTCGGCCAATGGTCACATGAACAAAAGCATGTCTGAAGAATTCCTTCCCATCAGGTGCTAGATGACGTCAGCTCCTAGAGATGCGTTCCACCAATCCCGACGCAAGTTGCCGCACACTGAGGATCTGTGGCCATGTTGAAAATCTAGTCGACAAAATCCCTCAGACCGCACGGTCAAAAACAGTGCTCGCGAGCAAAATATCCAGTCAGCTGACTAATATAGAATGTGGTTTTAAAAGTATTTCCAATAATAACGGAGTGAGAAACAAGTGGACATTCAGTAATAACGATGTTAACAGTTTAAAATAATAACGGAGTGAGAAACAAGTGGACATTCGGTAATAACAATGTTAACAGTTTAAAATTATATCGCAGTGGCGAATAAAAAATTCGAATTGGTGTCGAAAGGATTAGCAAAGAGGATGGGTAACTTTTTAACTTTTCCTATATTTTGAACAAATTTTAACATAGTATACAGCTGTTTAAATTCTGATAAAACAAAGAAAAAAGCTATTAATTAAATGGGGATTTAAACAAGTAATGTGTATATATATATATATATATATATATATAGCGACAGTACAAATAAGTGATGTACTGAGCATTGGATATAAAAATTTAAATATACCTAATAAACTGTAAATAATTAATAATGTATTAGAAATAAGCATGTCAGGGATTGCAAGCTTGGCTCAGACAAAAATATGAACAGGTGTTTCGACCTGAATCGACGTGCACACACACAAATGTAACTGAAAGTGTGTACACCGGTATTTGCTAGTGTGTGTGAACGCAGGTCTATGCAGGCGAGTTTACCACCCCAAGATGAATAATTGCATAATTACTGTTTTTCCGTAATTATTCATAAACTATAATTAAGAAGTAAAATCCAAAAACACAATAAAATGTAAGAAAATTTACTAAATACTGTGTACGAAAACCATGTGAAAGTGCCAAGCCGTACGAGTGTAATAGTGAAATAACTGTGTACAAATCGAAAGGGTTAAGTTGCAATGTCCAAAATTATAGCGAACATGTGTTGTAAAAATAGTTATAAGATAAGTATAACAGTATACTTACAGGACTCTGCAATTCGCAGAAATATAAGAATTAGCGAAATTGACAAAGAGTGGGGGAAACTGAACCCAGAGACAGTTTCTGACATGTCGATTTCGTACCACTGCAGGTGTTGATCAAGACATGGGTATAAATAGGACACACAAGCTACAGTGGTTCTCTTTCTTAAATCATCCACGGTGCAGCGGGAGCTTCTGCCCGTCCGCACAGAATATTTAAATTTTTGTAAATAGTTTCATCCTTCCAGTTACATACAGTTATGTAACTGGATTGTAAAACAAACAATTTTTAAGCAGTAACAAAATTATATAAGAAGATCCACATAAGAAGAGCAACTGATGTCCGAAACATCACGAGGAGAAGTTCCAGAGAGCGATACGACGCTGGACAAGAGGAGAAGAGAAAGGCGACGCTGGACAGAGAGAGAGTCGACGCTGGACAAGAGAGGAAGTCGACGCTGGGCAAGAGGAGAAGAGAAAGGCGACGCTGGACAGAGAGAGGAAGCCGACGCTGGACAAGAGGAGAAGAGCGAGTGATGCTGAAGTTCGAGACGAGGACGATTACAGAGGGATCCAATGATTGAGTATGATTGACGACGATAAGGTGATAAACAACTTATTTATCTCTTAATCGAACAATTAACGTAAAGACAATTAAGGACATTCTTGTTCTATTTAAAAGTAAGAGTCAAATGTTTATTGTAAAATTTGAATTAAAATCATAGATGTTATTGAAATAAGATTAACGTAAACAAGAGCTCAAATTAGTATTGAAATGAAAAGAATACAAAGCATTTAAGTAAAAATTAACGTTTGATATAAATCAGTACTGAGAAACAAAAGATAAATTCAGTAACTATTGATATTTTTGAGTTACATTGCAATATATAAGAAAATATTTAAATATTAATATTTTGAAACACACTAATTGACTGAGTAGTCTGGAAATGAGATTTTTCGTTAATACAATAATTAGTAGAACAGAATATTTAGTCAGTAAGGATGTATATAGCATAAGCCTTACGGCATAATAACGAAATAATAACGAATGTTTTAAGTCGAAGTAAGTGCCATGTGCACAATTTTATTAATATCAAATAAATTTGAAATACCGTTACAAGTTACATAGAGTTCTTATTACAGATACACCTGAAACCCAAATTAAATGTTATATTGTTACATAATTTGTCGCCCTTGAACGTGAGGCCTGACACGCCTATTTTTATGTATATCGTATCGTTGCAAAAGAAATGGCGTCCCAGATTGTGGGGCTCCACAAACACAAATAAATTTATATTTGCAGTTGTAGCGTTGCATAAGAAATGTCGCCCTGGACGTGGGGCACGACATGCCTAAATTTATATACAAAAATTTGTTACATAAATTGTAGCCCATGAACATATGGCCCAATCCCCACCATTTAGCTATTAAAATTTTTTATGTAGCTAAATGGTTGCTCTAAAATATAACGAGTGTGTTAAATGAAAAATGTATAATATGTAATAATTATTTATATTAAACAGTAACTGAATGTAATGTTAATTGTTGTGTAATCACACAGCTGGCGCCCACGAATAATATTGTTTGTCTATGTAACAGGTGTAACTGTAATGAGTATTAATAATAACTATTAATAAAAATAAAGAAATAAATAAATAAGTAGGGAACGGTTATCAATAATAATTGTTAAAGAATTACTACTAAAGAAATATTTAATAATACTTCAACATGACGACTCCAGGAAATTTAGACGTAGAAGCATTCCAGACGATGATGCGTGCCTGGATCGATGAAATAAGCACAAAACAAATGGAAAATATAAATGCTAAAATAGACGAATTAAAAGAATCTAATAAGAAACAATTAGAAGAACAAACTGAAAATTTTAGACAAGACACCATAAAAATCGCAGAGTCTAGAAGAGTTAAAAATTGATAATCTCCAGTTGAAACAAGACAATATAGAAATCAAACAAAGTATAATCGACAATAATGCTCTGTTAACAAAAAAAATTGTTAATACAAATTTACGTATTGACACGATCGCAGAAAACGTCTGTGAAATAATTAATAAACACACAGAGATAATATGGAAGAATTCATACTAATTGAAAATACGTGTGTAATTACTAACGATAAATATAAAAAAGTAATTAACATTAAGGAAGAGAAGCAAATTCAGGTTAATAAAATGTACCTTATTAATAGCGATATTCCAAGTGTGAAACACACACACAATAGTAAGTCACACAAGATGACACATATGAAACACTTAAGACACCACACTTACGGAGATAAATATCACTGTAGGCCTAACAGGAAACGTAATAAATTATATAGACGAAACACTACACAAAATTGTGGTAAATATAACTGTAGGTATAAAAACTACAAAGATTATTATAGGCGATGCATGAGAGCAAAACGCATACGAACTAGTAAAAAATGCGTTCGTCAAAAGCAGCTACGCGGAGAGAGTGAGAGAATTATGGAATGCGACCATTACAAGAGAAAGAGAGGAAGGATAAAGTTTTCACCCTATAAACAAATGGATCGCACGATAAAGGCAGCAACAATTCAACGCAGCGACGAACAGGTGGCTTATACGATCAAAACAAACGTTCACACGGTAAGCACGCACACTAACGTCGCAGTAATACAATGGAAAGTTGTCGTGAGGGTGAGCACAATAAATTTCCTGTCCACAACAACCAATTGTTATAAAAAGGGGTGTCAGTTCTAACGACACACCGAACCGAACTCAATACCCGAAAATAAATAATTATTTTTAAATGAAAAATAAAAATATTACTGTTAATTATTAATAATAATATAAGAGAGTATAATTAAGAAATGTATTATTAATGGTAAGGAATGATAATGTAGAGAAATATTTAAGAAAGTAATGGTAAAAGATGCTACTGTTGTTATTAATATGAAGAAAGGGTTAGGAATGGAAAATAATTGCCATAATTGTTAGAACGACTGATCAAGCGAAAACTTAATGGAGATACAAGGACACAGAAGAAAGCAAGAGTGAAAAGTCCAAAAGGGCAGAGACTACTTAGGATTAAAGACTTCGAGAAAATATATCGTTGTTTTCCAAGACAGTTCCTCTGTAACCGATCATGCGACACACTACAAAGCTAAAAGAGTATTCTGTTATGGAAGTGTATTTCAAGAAAGTAGTAGCGATCAGAAAGGTAATGTTAAAGAAATGTAATAAAAGGTAATGAATGTTAATGTATTGTATAAGTAATGTATTAGATAAAGTAATGTCGTGTTAAGAAAAGAGTTAAGAAAGATAAAGAAGGAGGTAAAGAAGTGTTATGAGTGTCAAACGGCGAAAGGACCGAATTTACACACATACGTAGAAATGAAGAGCATCCAAAAGGAGAACAAGGGAGAGCTAATTGCAGTGATTTTCTGGGACCACTACCACGATCAAGTCGAGGTGTGAAGCACATATTGGTATGTATCGATGCGTTTTCCAAGGCAGTCCGACTGTACCCAATTATGCGACCCACAACCAAAGTTGTTCTAAAGATACTACTGCAGAAATATATTCCGTCATATGGAAAAATGAAGAAGGTACTCAGTGATCAAGGTGTACAATTCCAGAGTGAAAAATGGGAGAGGACGTTAAGGGAAAATGGAATACAACCAGTACTCACATCCATAAGACACCCTCAAGGAAACCTTGCTGAGAGAGTTAACAAAGAATTAGGTAAATATTTACGAATATACTACCATGATCAACACAATAAATGGGCAGAATATTTACCATTTCTTGAAAAAGCCATCAACGAAAATTATAGTGAAGCAACAGGATATACTCCAATGGAATTAGAAGAAGATAAGAAGCCAAACAGATTTTGGACTAAGTATATAAACAAACCTAATAACCAGAATGTACCTGTACCAATAAGTGTGAAAATTGAATACGCAAAGCAACGGATAAGAGAAAGAGGTAACAAGAGAGTAGAAAGATTTAATCTAACTCACAAGCTACAACAATTCAATGTGGGAGAAAGTGTACTACTCAAAGCTAATCCAGTGGGAAAATGGAGTGATAATACGGCGAAGAAATTCTTCAGACTTTATAATGGACCGTATACGTTAAGACAGCGAGCAGGACAACACACTTTCATCGTATATGATGAGATACAGAAGAAAGAAATTGGTAAATTGCACGCAACGTCATTTAGGAAGTTCTACACATGAAAACAACGAGGTCAATGAAACCAGTCAGATCAGCTGTTTGTTGAAGCCACCCTACTACAAGGTCACGAGCAGTGAGCGTATAAAGAGGAAAGGTAAGACATTTGTATACACTCCAATTAAGGGTGAAATGACGAATATTATTCTTTATTTGTTACATTTTTTCAAGTGTAATAATAATAAAAAAAATTTTATAAATAAATTTATTAAATTTTTTTTTGTTACCAAGCAGAGGGATAATGCGACAGTACAAATAAGTGATGTACTGAGCACTGGATATAAAAATTTAAATATACCTAATAAACTGTAAATAATTAATAATGTATTAGAAATAAGCATGTCAGGGATTGCAAGCTTGGCTCAGACAAAAATATGAACAGGTGTTTCGACCTGAATCGACATGCACACACACACACACAAATGTAACTGAAAGTGTGTATGCCAGTATTTGCTAGTGTGTGTGAACGCAGGTCTATGCAGGCGAGTTTACCACCCCAAGATGAATAATTGCATAATTACTGTTTTTCCGTAATTATTCATAAACTATAATTAAGAAGTAAAATCCAAAAACACAATAAAATGTAAGAAAATTTACTAAATACTGTGTACGAAAACCATGTGAAAGTGCCACACCGTACGAGTGTAATAGTGAAATAACTGTGTACAAATCGAAAGGGTTAAGTTGCAATGTCCAAAATTACAGTGAACATGTGTTGTAAAAATAGTTATAAGCTAAGTATAACAGTATACTTACAGGACTCTGCAATTCGCAGAAATATAAGAATTAGCGAAATTGACAAAGAGTGGGGGAACTGAACCCAGAGACAGTTTCTGACATGTCGATTTCGTACCACTGCAGGTGTTGATCAAGACATGGGTATAAGTAGGACACACAAGCTACAGTGGTTCTCTTTCTTAAATCATCCACGGTGCAGCGGAAGCTTCTGCCCGTCCGCACAGAATATTTAAATTTTTGTAAATAGTTTCATCCTTCAAGTTACATACAGTTATGTAACTGGATTATAAAACAAACAATTTTTAAGTAGTAACAAAATTACATAAGAAGATCCACATAAGAAGAGCAACTGACGTCCGAAACATCACGAGGAGAAGTTCCAGAGAGCGATACGACCCTGGACAAGAGGAGAAGAGAAAGGTGACGCTGGACAGAGAGAGAGTCGACGCTGGACAAGAGAGGAAGTCGACGCTGGACAAGAGGAGAAGAGAAAGGCGATGCTGGACAGAGAGAGGAAGTCGACGCTGGACAAGAGGAGAAGAGCGAGAGATGCTGAAGTTCGAGATGAGGATGATTACAGAGGGATCCAATGATTGAGTATGATTGACGATGATAAGGTGATAAACAACTTATTTATCTCTTAATCGAACAATTAACGTAAAGACAATTAAGGACATTCTTGTTCTATTTAAAAGTAAGAGTCAAATGTTTATTGTAAAATTTGAATTAAAATCATAGATGTTATTGAAATAAGATTAACGTAAACAAGAGCTCAAATTAGTATTGAAAT
Source organism: Magicicada septendecula (assembly GCA_034769895.1). Taxonomy (NCBI): domain Eukaryota; kingdom Metazoa; phylum Arthropoda; class Insecta; order Hemiptera; family Cicadidae; genus Magicicada; species Magicicada septendecula. The sequence goes on from CM068367.1 coordinate 402,821,589, forward strand.
GAAAAGAATACAAAGCATTTAAGTAAAAATTAGCGTTTGATATAAATCAGTACTGAGAAACAAAAGATAAATTCAGTAACTATTGATATTTTTGAGTTACATTGCAATATATAAGAAAATATTTAAATATTAATATTTTGAAACACACTAATTGACTGAGTAGTCTGGAAATGAGATTTTTCGTTAATACAATAATTAGTAGAATAGAATATTTAGTCAGTAAGGATGTATATAGCATAAGCCTTACGGCATAATAACGAATGTTTTAAGTCGAAGTAAGTGTCATGTGCACAATTTTATTAATATCAAATAAATTTGAAATACCGTTACAAGTTACATAGAGTTCTTATTACAGATACACCTGAAACCCAAATTAAATGTTATATTGTTACATAATTTGTCGCCCTTGAACGTGAGGCCCGACACGCCTATTTTTTTGTATATCGTATTGTTGCAAAAGAAATGGCGTCCCAGATTGTGGGGCTCCGCAAACACAAATAAATTTATATTTGCAGTTGTAGCGTTGCAATATATATGTATATATGGGAGTGTGAAAATTACGTAATGAACAAAAACACTGGGTTGTGTTAATTATTTAAGGTATACCGATTATAATGTGTATTTTCAATATTTGGTTTTCTCTTAACATGTTTAGTGATAACATCCTATAATGGGCTATCACAATATGTCGTAATATAATTATATAAAAATACGTAGAAAAAGAAATGAATGTCATGTTAATGGAATAAAGTAATGTTTTATATGATCTTATAAATATGTACTTGTTTATTTGCATTGACCTGTTTTTCTCTGCAGAGTACACTAGACAACACCTTGTTTAATTTTCACATGAACGTCAAGACTTACATTTTGACGTCCAAATAAAGGTAAGGTGACACAATTTTAAATATTTTAATCATTTAATCACTGAGTAATACTTCAAATAGCGCCCGTAATACCAACGTAAATTAATAATTAAATAATTTACAACCTAGTTGAAATGGCAGAGAAAATACGGATGCAAATTTATGTGAGAGTGTTGAGGGGGGGGAGTCAATTTTAGACATTACACAAGACGATTTAATATCGACAAATATTAATGAGAGCGTAGACGAAATGACGATTGAAAGTAAAATGACGCTAAGGGTAGTAAAATCAACAATGTAGAAATACTTAGTCAATTAGCATTGTTTATGGAAATGATGAATAATAAGTTCGAACAACAAAATAAGAATAATGATAAATTAAACACGAGTTTAAATGATAAGTTTGACCAACAAAACACGAGTTTAAATGAATTTAAATCTGAAATCAAAACTTACAGACATAAATAACGTGTTCGCGAACATAAGAAGCGAACTAAAAATGAGTGCTGCAAATATGAACGGCCGATTGGAAAGTATGAATGAGACTATTGCGGGAATGAAAGGTGGGATAATTATAAATATAAATAAAATACAAGACGAAGTAAACGAAAGTAGAACTTTGAAGGAGGGGGTAGAAAATGATACAGTTACAAGTGAGTATAACGAAAACAAAAATAACAAAGGTACAAATAACAAGGTAAGTGACGAATTTAAAACTAGTGGTAATTAGGGTGATATAATTAAAAATGTGGTGTTAGAAGGTAAAATAAATAATAGTGGCAATAGAGTTTTGATGGAAATACAAAGTGATTATGAGAGAGAGATAGTGAAAGAAATATTTAAGCTGAACAGAGGTTATACAGGGTTAGTAGAGAAATTAGATATTACGAGAGTTAATAATATTGAATACTTACCTTGCGAAATAGGTAGTACAGGAAATGATGATAAGGTTGGGGATATTGATTACTTACCTTATGAGATAACTGATGTAGTAGATGAATATAATGATTTAACTTACCTGATGTTAACGGAAAATACTACCATACCAAATGTCGACAGGAATTTTGAAATAATAGTATGCAGTAAGGTTTGTAATTACTATAGTGATACAATGGATAAAATTGATGATGATGATTATTATAATTATACTAGCTATATGTCTGTAATTGTAAATGAATGGTGTAATGTGAAAACCAAACTAATTTACGATGATGGGGGGTAAACAATTAATGTTTAGGAACGTTTAACTAGGTAAGTAGTGGTTTTGAATTGGACTGTTTTATGTAATGAGGTGTGGTAAACAAATGATATGACGAAAAATTGTAAATAAATTTATAGTGAGGTTAATTGTGTTTATGTAATAGGTTATGTTGCATGTTGTAGGTAAGGTAAACAATGTGTGTACGTAGTAGGAACCGATTTTAATAATGATAATAATAATAATATTTTATCAAACTAAACAAATAATGAGAATAATTATGAAGGTGATAATAAATGAATTGTAATTGTTTTGACTATTGTGATTAAAGTAACTTGGTGTTTTAAAAAACTGATTGAGCTAAATGATTTGAGATGAATTAGTTAATTAATTAATGAGGTATAAATAGATTTTGATAATGAATTTAAATGATATTTATACGATTTAAACTTGATAATAAATAGTAAATGAGTCAAAGTAAAAATGTGTTTAGTTGTTGAGTCATACGATTGTTATGTACTCTATGTTTGTGGTGACAATTGTTTATAGTTTGAGTCTATGACAGGTGATGAGGTGTTTATTTGATTAAATAATTGACCATATGTAAGTATAAATTTGATAATGACTTCAAAGTAGAGTAAAATATTTCAATAGAGAAATCAAATGAATTTGAAAGAAGTTAACTTAGGGAAAGTATGTAAATGTTATGTAGAATAAATGTTGACAATAGATTTGAATTTTTGTTGAGAATTTAATGGTACAACAAATGATAAATAATTAAAGGTTCAATTAAAATTAAAATTGAAATGTTTGTAAATTTTATTCAGAGGCAAATAAGATGTTTATTGTAATGGAATGAGGGTTATGTTCTTTATGAATGTTTATATGGTATGATGTTTATTATGTTAGTGTGTAGAAATCTTAAATATATAACATATATAAAAGTATAAACTTAGTGATTCCCCATTTTCGGGCGGTCATGGCCTCACCAAACCCTGACCGTGGAATTGGCTCAGCTTTGACTGGCTATGGTCAGGGCACATTGCGTCTCATTCTGCCTAAGTCTGGCCATAGCTTGTTATCGTTGTAAGAGGTGAATTTAGAAATTAACCGGGGGGTAAATCAGGGGAATCACCAGAACTATGGAACAGCGGCTATCCATCGAATGGGATGGTAGACCGTTTAAGGGCATATACCTAAGTTTAGTAGGATTACTGGTGTCCTCAGACATCAGTAATACCGAATGTTTTGTAACGCCGAAGCAAGGACAGGAGATGACAAAATTCCTCCTTAACTTCAGTTCTTGTGGAGGCAACTGGGCGCAACAGTCCAGGGGGGCCATAGTGTGTGTGGAAGAAGGTTTCTAAATTGTTAACAAATAAGCTCTGATTGAATAAAGAGAATATAAATTGATGATTATTGTAATAGTGCAAGTAGTAAAGGAGTATTGGAGGAGATTGTTGGAATGACTTATGTACCTATTGAATTGAATGATTTTCTGTGTTGTATTGAAAATAACCAAAGTAGTATGGAGATAATAACTATAAAAAAAAAAATTTTTTGTATTGTGCTTTCATGTTCTCTATATGAGGTTATGCTACTTTGATAAGATATCAACTGATTCATGGTGTTCTGTGTATATTATATTTTTGTAATCAATTTGTAGTTGCAATCGATTTTATGATAATAATAAGTTTTTTATGTTTTAATAATTGTCAATATATAATTATGAATGTTTATAATAAAAATTAAATTCATTTGAAAGATAGAAATTTTGGGCAGTAAATTTGAAAGTTGGATTTACAGGTTATGGAAGAAATGATGAATGAATTTTATTATGAAGTAAATAAAGACAATATGAAATTAAATAAATTAAAATTGTTTTGAAGTAATTTACAGTGTTTGACTATGAGGTAATTAACATTTATGTGAGAGGATTTAATTAAGGTAAAATTCTTCAAATAATGTAATTAAAGTAATTAATGGAAAGAGATGATCTAATTAAATTAAAATGTTAATTTTGGTAATGAACTTGGATTTCTTTTGATTTGAATGATAAAATAAATGATAACTGATAGAAATGCAATGATGGGGATTGAATAATCTAGTTTTGATTTGAAATAATAATACCAGACAAACGGGTAAAATATTTAATTAATGGAAATGGAAATAAAAGTTATTTACTGCTAAAAAATTGTAATCAGATATTAACCTAAATGGTATCGCTTATTTTGAGGTTAGGTTTTTGTAAAATAAGAATGTTTATTTGCATATACAAATGTAATATACGTATGGTAAGAATATACGAATAGATGCAACCACTGCTTCTTAACGCAACCCAGTACAACTAAGAGGAAACTAGTCAGTTAAGGATGTGGTATGTTGCAAAGCCCGTAATTGATATTTTTGATTGAATGTTACAGAGTTTGGTGATACTGTGGCGGGTGCCTGTCTGACTTTGCGGTGTTGGGATCTCGACCAGAGAAGTCCAGTAATGTCATTCAGGTGCAGCCATAGTCACCGAACTAGAGGGGTAAGTTACCCATAATTATAATAAGGATTAAAGGGGGGTTGTTGGCGCCATATCCTAGCTGATCCTCTTAGGTTTTTAGGCAATGAGAGTTTTTCTGTTTCGACAGAAAACCTCTCATTGGGGGGGGGGTATTGTAACGGGAAAACTATTGGAATTTATTTTATTTTTTAATAATTATAAAAAATAGTAGCCACTCAGACTGAACAGCGTTTTGATCACAAACGCATGACATTTTTGAACACCTTGCAGTCCCCCTCGTACCAAGCCGTACGTGTTGCACAAAAGCAATTAAAAGAGTCTGAGAATGTAAATGGTCAAAAGGGGTGCGAATTGTGCGTAGGCGCGCGCGAATCGGCCAACGGTCACACGAACAAAACCACGTCTGAAGAATTCCTTCCCACCAGGTGCTAGATGATGTCAGCTCCTAGAGATGCGTTCCACCAATCCCGACGCAAGTTGCCGCAAACTGAGGATCTGTGGCCATGTTGAAAATCTACAGTCAACAAAATCCCTCAAACCGCGTGGTCAAAAACAGTGCTCGCGAGCAAAATATCCAGTCGGCCGACTAATATAGAATGTGGTTTTAAAAGTATTTCCAATAATAATGGAGTGAGAAACAAGTGGACATTCAGTAATAACGATGTTAACAGTTTAAAATAATAACGGAGTGAGAAACAAGTGGACATTCGGTAATAACAATGTTAACAGTTTAAAATTATATCAGAGTGGCGAATAACAAATTCGAATTGGTGGCGAAAGGATTAGCAACGAGGATGAGTAACTTTTGAACTTTTCCTATATTTTGAACAAATTTTAACATAGTATACAGCTGTTTAAATTCTGATAAAACAAAGAAAAAAGCTATCAATTAAATGGGGATTTAAAGAAGTAGTGTATATATATATATATATATATAATATATATTGTAACAAATCTTTTTTTTTTCAATGGTTTTCCTTATTTAATTATATTATGTTCAAAAGCCCCACTGCTGGGTTCGCCAATTTGTAACAAATTTTATGAAAGGGTTTGTTTTTGTTTCGGGGTATAATCAAGCTCCACATTGGTATGCGCCAATTTGTAAAGAAACTGTTTATAAGGAAATGTTTATTATGTTATCGTAGAGGTGACCTCCTGCAACTCAATATTAATAAAAAATTTTAATTATTATATCGTTGCTGCAACTTTTATGTAGAACATAGCCCTGTGTTAATCAATTACTAAATGTTTACCAGATAATAACTCTATATTACATGTATTTTAGTTAATAATTCGGTAATTCTCTCCAACCCTATTCAGTCCGTATTATTTAAATTAATTCAAAAGTTGCGAAGAGAATACGTTAGTTCGGCAATCTCACGTTCCACCAGTTGTCTACAGCAAGCGCTGCTATTCGTAATTGACTCACCCTTATAGGTTAGTTTGTTTCACCTGATAGTTAATCACCTTCTTTAACTGTAAATTACTCCCCCATCAAAATACAATACCTATTCTACAATAATACAGAACATCATTACATACAAAAAGGATTCTTTATTTATATTACTTTTTAATTTCCAACAGTGTTCTTCACAGTTTATGTGATCGTAATATCGATCGTACAATGCTGAATCGATTTGTTAATGGACTAGTCCTGTATAATACAATTTAAATATAATTTTTGTTTATCTCTTATCCCAGGGTACGTGTGATTCCCTTTAACGATTAGTAAGGCCAGGTAATGCAAAATTAAGGTTACTAAGTATTACAAATTGTTATTAATTCTTAATGTATAAAATTAAATATAAGCTGGTGTTACCGTACAATGCGATTCTCAAGATAGCCGTGTCTGTTTACAAACGTTTGAAGACTTACTGATGAGGTTACTTTTGTCCAGAAAATGTGTCCAGATTATTAATAAAGATGGAAAGGTGATGTCCCGGAGTGTAACAGGAATTCTTCTGTTCTTCGTTCTTCTTCACGATCCTCGTGGTTGTCGGTCCCAGTGGAATTGGTGTAGTATTATAATTTCTTCCCTCTTGGAAGTGAGGTTTGTCTCCAGTACCAAAGGTTCTTGTGTATATTTGGTTTATAATTTCATTAATTCAGACTTCTTGTTCATTCAATAAGTATCCTAGTTCAATGGTAAATCGGGTTCATCATAATTTCCAATGGAATTAATTTGAAGAAGGAAATAGTAATTCCGCTACCTTTTGGAGGTGTATAAGTATATTTCTCGAAATCTAGTTCAGTAATTATTCATCAGTTTGGTTTGAATGAATTGGTTTTGATACTTTAAATTTATTAAGGTTAATTCATTTTATTTTAATTTATTTTTTCGTTTAAATTTGTCTACTGAACTGTTCTCAATAGCATATAACAATCGAATGTTGGGTTTTTTTTATAAATTCTTTCCTGGATTTGTATTAATTCAACTTCACCCATTAGCATACAACAATCGAATAATGAAAATCAATAAGATTTTTTGCATTTTAGTTACCCTAACAACCATTACTTTCTGTCATTGGATAATATTTGATATCCTAGAGCCAGAATTAGAAAATATTACTATTCTTTTTTTAATAAAATACTCCATGCTTGGAATTACACCAAATTACATAAAACTCTCATTTAATCTACCTTATTAAACCGTATACATTTTACTGTAGTTTCATCTGACTGGACTTATTAAAAAGGTATTAATTTCCTTTTACAAATATTAAATTTAGGCCTATTGGTTTTCTTACACCTGTTATAATATTGTTTTGTTTTTATCTTAATTTTTCTTTACCTGACCTACTGTACAAATAGTCACTGGCTTATGGCCACTTACATCAATTTTAATTTCCTGGTTTCAATTCATTATATTATTTAGTTCATCATTGAACCCTTCATTATTTTTTAACATAACTATAAGAACTACTTTGCCAACTTATTAACACTTATTGCCTTCCTGGCCAAGTTTACAAACATTATTTTAAACATCTTCATTTCAATTAAAGTAAATACATTTAACATAATATCATACCTAATACATGTACTTATACTTAATTATTTAAATACAATTTTAACATAAATAAAAGGAGTACCACTGACTAAGTACTTCTTTAAAGCAACAGCTCCACTCTTACTATCCACAAAACATAAAATAAATATCCTGTAAACACTATATCATGCTACAGTACAACACCAAATACATTTTATAACCCATTAAATATTAATTTGAATAGTATTTTATACTTAATTCCTACACATCAAACTCCTCCCATTAGACACAATGTTTATGTTTTACATCTCGTACTACTCATTACATATTTTAGATTTAGGTACACTTTTGATGTTTTAATTACTTAGTAACCTTACTATGTACCTCTAATGCATTCTTCAGGTGAGATGGGCCCTCTTGTATTTAATTATAACAGGCTTTGGGCATTGTTTTAAATCATATTTACATAGTTTTTTATGTAACGTTGGGAACCTCAACTCTGTTACGTTACAATAAATATATATATATATATATATATATATAAAGTATGTATGGGAGTGTGAAAATTATGTAATGAACAAAAACACTGGGTTGCATTAATTATTTAAGGTATACCGATTATAATGTGTATTTTCAATATTTGGTTTTCTTTTAACATGTTTAGTGATAACATCCTATAATGGGCTATCACAATATGTCGTAATATAATTATATAAAAATACGTAGAAAAAGAAATGAATGTCATGTTAAAGGAATAAAGTAATGTTTTATATGATCTTATAAACATGTACTTGTTTATTTGCATTGACCTGTTTTTCTCTGCCGAGTACACTAGACACTACACTTGTTTAATTTTCACATGAACGTCAAGACTTACATTTTGACATCCAAATAAAGGTAAGGTGACACAATTTTAAATATTTTAATCATTTCATCACTGAGTAATACTTCAAATGGCACCCGAACAGGGACGAATTTAAAAATTTGAATTACTAATATACTTCAAACCCTCTATAAGACCACCCCTTGAGGCGACCACTTTTATGTGAAAATTTCAAGTGGTCAGCTTAAAGAGGTTTCACTGTACTATCAAACTGAAAATTAATTAATGAGCTGATTTACCTGTCAAGAAGTTCATTTAACTCAGTTCAAAGGATTCTGTATGTGATTACAAAACTGTGACACCATGTGTGGAGTCACACACTTGAACATGACACAGGGCCTGTGCCCACATCTATGCTCCAGTCAGTACCTACAGCACATCACATGAAATGCTACAACATATGAAGTATGTTCAAAAACTATCCAACCACAGTTTTTTTCTGGAAAAAAATGGTCGAAGGTGAATGTGAGCAGTAAAAGTTGGCAGAGCACAGAAGTAGTGTCTAGCATATATATACCTGATTTTTTTATAATCTTGTACAGCACATCAGTTCTTGTCCAGCAGCCACTGTTTGTAAGTGTAATGAGTGGTTTATGCATGATGATACAACACACTGGACAACATTACTTCATCAAATTCCATCTAAAGCTTGGTGACAGCCCAAACAACACAATTTGTAAGATTAAGCAGGCTTTGGGGAATGAGGCTATGGGAGTTATATACACGAACGCTTTGAGTGCGGGCATTGTAATATTGCAACACTATATTTTGTATCTTTTGTAACATTTTTGTGTCATGTAACTTTCCTGAATTGTTTTCCATTTAGTTCACATTACTTCTCTATTCAAATATATGAATCTTATTTGAATAGAACAGACACGATGTTGTAAATGGTGCTAGTGTCAAACACATGGTCTTTACCACAGAATTGTTGCAGTGTTTGTTGAACAACGTTTCAAGCTCGATGACTGCATCTGAGTTGTTAGTTTTTGTTTTGTGTAATCTGTATAATTTGTAGGACATTTCAGGTTATTGTATAGTTTGAGGTATGTCATATCTAAGAAAACGGCACACTTTTTCAAAAACTACCTGTAAATAAACTACTAAAGTAATACAAAAATGGTTATGTTCTAATGTAAGGTAAATAACAACAAATACAAAGACAAAATATTTATAAGTTGTACATAAGAATCCACATACCACGGATCTTCAAATTTATGCAAATATCGCAAAATACGGCCTGTCCCGGGAGAAGGTGACATGCAAACGGGCCCACACTCAAAGTATTAAAGTATAACCATTTTCAAATGGCTGTATTAGCAGGCTGTAAACAGGCTGAAATCCAAATGTCAGTAACACTCAAGAGTCAAACGCTGCAATATTATGCCACAGAAGAACTCAGTATTTTAGCAAATGGCATAATGTTACACCACCTACTTCTCCAGTGTGTTTTGTGTCTTAGTAATTTCCACAGAAGCATGCAGAAGGTTTTTGCTATTTCGTTATTGTTTTCCCACTCAAATCAGAACAATAATACACTATTTATACAAAATATTATCAACAGTGACAAGCCCTGCATGTTTGTTTATATTCATGGGAGTTCTGTCCTTTATACAATAAAGTTACTGTCTTTAATGTACACATGATTGTAAGTTGTTTATTGATTTTTTAGTTTTATCACATATCTGTGCTGTTATAAACTTTATAAATTATGGCTTGATATTTTGGTTTACATAAAAATCGTACAACTTTCAAGAATTTTTTCTCATAATTATTGGCAAGGTCTTATGTTTATTTAGCTTTAATTACAAAATAAAAAATGATCACAAAAATCCAAAGAGTTTATTAAAAGAAGATTGATTGTAAAAAGTTGCTGAATTTTTTTTTGTAATAAATTTTAGTAAATATTAATCCCTGTTAAACAGTTTTTTTTAAAGACTGGTTACCACATGGGATGGATTATGGGATTAAGGTGTCGGTACTAAAAACTGTTAGAACATGCATAATTTGTAATGAAAAATCATCAGCAGACTATTGAAGAGGTTGCAAATGATAAGGGGATTAACAAGGGCTCTTCACACGTTTTTTAATGGATGATTTTGGCCATGCAGAGTGGCCATGAAATTGTGCCACAACGGTTTCTCTTGAACAGAAAAGGATCTGTTTTGACACTGCTAAGACATGCTGGTGTCCAACAGTGATCTTCCTTAAGATCATGACAACTGATGACGAGTCTTGGGTGTGAGTATGACCCACAAACAACAGCTCATTCGTCATAGTCAACTCACTATGATTCTCAAGGTTGAAGAAAGCAAGACAACTGAGGAGCAAAATGAAAATGACTGTTCTTTCAACTGCTGTGGACTTGTACATCATGAATATACACCAAAAGGCCAAACCTGTGGGAAACATGGTATCATGCAAAGAAGCAGTTCCATACACTTAACATACACAATGGGTGCTGGACAACTGAGGGAAAATGACACAAGTATGTTAGATATTACTGCTACGCTCTGCCATGTTTTACAGCTCACATAAAAAAACTCCTACAGGAAAAATATGGTCAGATTCTTTAGAACAAACCTTGTATATGAGAAGCCACACTCACAACGGAGACTATATTACACTGTGCACTAACTTTCACTTAGACTACAAGGAAGAATTGATAAGACTATACGGATAGTTTTACTGATTTCCGCTTGAGTAAAACTATAAAAAATATTTTGTGTAACTCTAAAACTGAACATACTAAATTTGAACTTAAAAGTATTACATGCAGTCTCCCCTGTGAATATGGTTCTCAATTTTATGAAGAAATTTGTAGATCACGGGCAGTCAGTCTGGTGGAACATTAGAAGAATTTAATCGATGGAAAGTTGAGAATTTATCCACATTAGGAGAAAGTGTGTGTGGGGAGAAACACGTTCAGGTCCTATGGAAAAATATAAGACATACAAAAGGGGAAAATGAGCCTGCTTAAACGTAGAATGGTGATGGCATTTTTATCATCTATCATAATAATTGTTTGAGCCAGATGAGTACATAGGTTTTTACTTGGCAGAGAAGTACACATGAATATTTTAAAGATTATGGAAGGTAAGCATGTGTTGGTGCAAACTCTACCCACTCCCTCCATATAACATATTGTTAATTGTGACAGCCTACCACCTCAGCTGTATCTCTGAAAGTGTATAACTACCAGCATAATTTCTTGCCTAGTTATACGTGACTCCCTCACAATAAGCTACACTAACTTCTTGGCAGGTAAGTCTGCTGTAATTACATTTTAAATTAATTCATAACTTTTCAATCTGCTTGTATTTCATGATATTTTTTAAAATATATTTTTGTGTTTCTTGACTGATAAGTCTTTTACTAATTTATATTTTACTCATCATTTTACTTTGAAGATGACCACACACTATAAGTGGTCGAAGCATTGTATTTACTGTATTACAAATTATCCCAGGTATCTGAAATAATGTAGTTATAACTTATAGATACTACACAACAGTAGCAGATGGCATAACTTCAAGAATTCTGAAAATCACATATCACTTAAATACTAGGAACTCTTTTACTTCTGTTTTTTTTTACACAAATACTGCAACATTCCTTATTGATTATAACTGATGGACTAACTGTATATTTAAAATACAACAAGTTATCCACTAAACTAATTTGGAAGATTCAACTGACATGAGTAAAATGGTTTTTACACAGTATTGAGGAAAACAAACATTTTAAGTAACACATCATGGCAATTAAAGCATTCCTAATGACAGTTTCTGACAACAAACTTCATTGCCGTTAACTAAATATTTACATTTTCGTTTTGTGACGGTACAAAAGTCCGTCTTAGAATTTATGGGTACGGGAGCATAAATTTATTGTATTTCCATGTATTTAAAAATGGTTAGGTCAACTTTCCCTCCATGCATTACATACAACGCAGTTCGTCTGTACAAATCGACTCCAAGGTCATGGCGTACGTGCGATTCTACACACATATATCTGGACAAAGCCAGTCAAAGGCACTGTTGAACGTCATAAATAATGAAAAACGTAACAGCTGTGACGCATAACAATGGCGTCATCCGCTTAAAACAATAGAACGATGACGAGGTAATCCCTTCCACCTGTAAAAATTATACAAGTATGGCGCTCCCAGTCTGCAGAACACCATCAGAGCGTCAACACGCTAAGCTTTTGGCTGGCGTAGTTTTGCCAGCAAAGTGTTTTTGAAAGTATAAAATGTAGCCAAGATGTAACCAGTGAAAGTTTTAAAACATAAATCAGTAAATAACAATTCAGAATGTAAATTAATTTCAGTGAAACACACCGAAAAGCAACAAGAAACGCCCGACTGAACATCCGTCAGACGATGTGGGACGCCTGACTATAACTTCTATTCTACACTCGCAGGGAAGTCCAAATTACCAATATATTTCAATATTCTTTTTGAGCTCAAAATTATAACAAATTTAAAGATGTACCTTTATTAATGTGTGTATGGGTGAAAGCATGGTAGCATGTATGTGCCGGCAGTCATAAAATAATTGAGGCATTGGTTTGTGTTCTACAGTGAACAGAACGTAATAGATTAATCTTATAAGAGCTGCAGCCGATTTTAAAAACGATTTTTTATAATGAAACTAAATCTAAGAAAAGTAATTGAAAGCAATGAGTAATTAGAGTGGCGGAAGTATATGTAGACGCCATTTTGTTTTGTTTATGGTATAAGGCGCCATCTTTGGTTTTCCATAAGTGTAATTGATGCAAAGTAAGAGTAATTAAACAAAGTTTTATGTCAACACAAACGCTATTAGAGTCATTATTTCGAAACCCCTTACTGTCTCTGAATCTCGCTGAGAAAGAATCCTGGACCTTAGTGTTAAAATTAATGTTGGTTGTGGAACCATGTGCTCAACTGGATGTGAAGCGAACCATGTAAGTACTGATTTATACAATATGTTCAATGGTAAAAATAAGAGTTTGTTAACAGTTTGGTTCTTCACACGAGACCATGGCCTAATAATCCAGCATTCAACCATTTCAATAATATTGACGCCTGCCATGAAAGCCTAAGAACTCAATTATTCTTCATGGTCTAGGATCTTCACTAACAAGCGTTCAGCCCTCCTTAAAATGCACAAACTACTCACAGTACTGTGTTCACTTCATACAATCATCCTTGTATGTTCGGTTAAGCAACTGAAATATGTCTAAAGATTTTGCCAAGTTTGCAGCAAACTTCTCTCTCTCTCTCTCTCTCTCTCCCCCTCTCTCTCTCACACACACAATCTAACAGGCAGTCTGTGCATATGCTCACAGTAATGGATATCGCTCAAAAGTTAGTACATGCAGGAACTTAGTTGTCAAAATTGCTAGTCACAGTATGACTATTAGGATATTTTAGCATCCTAATAAAAAATCTACTCAAAATGTTTACCACTTTTTGACTGTACCTCACACTTCATTAAAAAGTTAGAATACAATTATTATCACTAGTCAACTAAATACCATCTTGCACATTCGTATTACACAATCATTTTCAACATACAATATTATTTTTAAATCACATAATATCAAAATAATTCACACAAAATTTATTACTGTCACATATATTTTTAATTTAAAGTAACAAGCTATTTTGAGTACTATGAGATTTTTGATAGGTAATATCCTGAATTACCTATAAAAGAGTACATAAGCTTCACAATTCCTGACTGTATCTGTGCTAACTCTTGTAACACACTGGTCATCGAATTCATACCACTGTTCACACTGGTCATTTAAAGAGTAACAAGTATAATGTCCACCACTGCCTGCAGCACCATGGTGGCAAATCACAGATACTAAATTATATGTTGTAACTTGTGACACACAATCTGAAACAAATGAAAAGCTTTAAGATGACTTTCTGCAAATTATGTCTATATATTGTGCTACTATTGGTCCTATTGCTAATTGAAATCAAAACAAAATGCTCAATTAATAATTAGTTATTTATTTTAAAGCATGCACATATAGATTCTCAATCTCGACCACACGCGGCAGGACTATCACAACTTTTTTTTCTTATGCTGGTAGTCCATCTGTTGTTAGCATTTCTGGTCATTCTACCAAATAATTTGTATTATTCAGCAGTTTGAAACAGAAGCGTTGTCTGTATTCCTTAAAATGAAGAGAATTGAGTATTGTGTGGTCATAAAGTTCATTGTGAAAGAAGGTTTAACACCAAGCAAAATTTATTCAAGGTTTGTTAAAGTGTGTGAGGACTCTTCTCCTTCATTTGAACAGTTAAAAAAATGGCTGCCAAGATCACATATACTCGTACCAGCCTAGAAGACGATCCACATGAAGGATGTCCAAAAACGGCAACAACACCGGAAACCGTTGAAAAAGTGCATGATACGGTTTTTGGTTTTTGACGATCGTCGAATTAAAGTGCACAAAATTACTGAGACTACAGGAATTTTGAAACAACACGTTGGACATATTTTACATGAGGACTTGCAAATGAAAAAGCTTTGTGATAGGTGGGCGTCGAGCTTGCTCACAGCAGATCAAAAACACAAGCACATGGAAATATCTGAACAGTGCTTGAGCGTTTTAATAAGAGCAAAGCAGATTTTGTGCATAAGTTTATCATGATGGATGACACTTGGATCCACCACTACACACCAGAGTCCAAACAACAGTCAAAGCAGTGGAAAAAAGCTGGTTGTTGAGCTCCAAAGAAGGCAAAGTCAATTCCATCAGCAGTAAGTCATGGCGTCAGTGTTTTGAGATGCTAAACGTGTTTTGTACCTTGAAAAGAGTGCAACAATAACCGGAGAATATTATTCCAACCTTTTACCAAAGCTAGATAAAAAAATTTGTGGAATAAGGAAACCCAGTTTGCAAAAAAAATTTTTTTACAAAGACAATGCACCTGCCCACAAAAGTGTTTTGGTAATGGGAAAATCAAGAAATCTCCACTATGAATTGTTGGAACATTCTCCCTATTCTCCAGATTTGGCTCCCTCAGATTTCTATATTTTCCCAAAACTCAAACTCTTTCTTGCTGGTCAGCGTTTTTCATCGGATCAAGAGGTAAACAGATTATAGCTGTAAAGGGGTGTTTTTCAGACCTTACAGAAAATCATTTCAGGGACAGGATAGTGGCATTGGAACAGTGCTGGAATAAATGTGTTATGCTAAAAGGAGATTATGTTGAAAAATAAAAATATTTTTGAAATTATAAATTCGTTTTTTCATTGTTAGGCCGAGAACGTTTCAGACCACCCTCATAATTCAAATGTAAATTTACAAACAAACAATTAGTACAATTCAATTAATTTTATATTTTTTAAATTACTATAACAAATTATTAATGTTCAGTTTATTTAAAATATTTCTAAAGCAGCCAGCCAGAGCCCCCATCTTGTAACTGATCTGTATTGAAGCCGCTACTACCTTGTGAACATTCAATGTAATGGCCAATGCCAAAAAGGACATTACGCTACAATTCTTTCCAATAACCGTTTAATCGTGAATCTTTTATTTTGTATGGATTTAAGTTGTACTATTTGAAAATCAACTCTACTAATGTCACACAATAACGTATAGTGCTTGAATGTTCAGTTTGGTTACTTAGTTAATACAGACAAATATTATTGTCCAAGTGTTGGTTTTTGCCATGCAGTGAAAGTTATCTCAAATGAAGGTGTTTTAAATATAATGCTGTTCTTTACCTGGTATGTATTCTTTGTAATATCACTTAGTTATTTATTTTCCACTAGGCTTTCCATTGTACCTGGTTAATTTTACTTGCCTTATCAATTATTTCCTTAGTATGTTGTTAATTATATCATTCTTTAGAAATTATTTTCTTTTGATCTTTCCAATACAATTATCATTAAATATAACTGTTCATTTTTATTTTGAACTACTAGACTGACACTGATACTATTTCTTTCACTAACACACTGCACACTTTGCTCCGATGTTCTCGTGTCTTTTACTAGAATATTTCATTGTTAGAAACCAATTTCCTTGTTTGGCCTTTGGTTTAGTTTTATACTATGATGTTTCTTATTTTCATCTGTTAGATGGCTTTTTATGTTCAATATATAGTTTAAATACACTTATTTCTTTTTAATTTACACTTTGTTGACATTTTACAGTCATTTAAAATTTTATTACAGTACCTAACTTCACATAATGCTTGTGAATCCTTGATTAGGTCTATTTATGATTTTAATTTCTATTTCTTACAAACTACTTGAACATTTTATACTTTATTGTTAACTGAGTTTTGCTTATTCGGACTATTACACACACAAGTTTAGGTTAATTATTTCTAGATTTTTGCATACATTAGTTAATATTACATTATTATTTTTATTTTGAATCATTTACTACATTTTCTAATTATATTGCAAGTCGACATTTCACCCAATCAATATGGCTGAAAGCCTTCTTGCTTCTAACCTAAATTTTTTACAAACTTTACAATTTTCAACAATATATATCTTACTAATGTTAGGATATTTTGTAGTCATTTTATATTAAAATACTCAGATATAAGAGAACTTACCACTTCATTTTTTCTTTTATGAAATTCAGTATGAATATACTGAAAATATATAAATAGTACATACCTTTGTGAAGATAAGGGCGAAGTTCTAGTCCCTCTAATGGAAATGTCACGTAACTGCTTATTTTGGATGAAAACATTAGTTCATGGCGAAACCTTTTCAAATGTATACATAATACTTCAGGTAACTCAAGTAATTTGGAATATTTGACACCATTTCTTAATTTATTGCACTTTTCACAACTGCAAATACAATTATTTGAGGTCAGAACATTCACAGAAGTAGGAGGACACAAGCAAAAGAGAAGAAGGCATAGTAAATGAATGTACTGCATTGTTTACAATACTATTTAGCAACATTTTGATCTTTTGTCAGATTTATGGACATTATTTGCGTATCTGATTTTGAGACATATGATAGAAATTATCAGATGTAAACAACAGTAAAACTTCTTTTATACGCTTCACACTGATACCTTTGTTACACTTACCCCCCCCCCCCCCCAAGGTTCCAACTATATTCCAATACTGTTTTATTTCAGACATACATTTTTCATTTCCTACCCTTACATGATTAAACTGTCATATCACTGGAGGCAACTTTATTGGTAATGAAAAATCATTTACAAGTTTAAATATTAATGTTTACACTACTGTTAGCTAACTCAAGAGTCCAATGTAGACAAATTACAAAGTACCAAAGACCTGTGGTTCTTCAACATTAAATTCTGCTGGTTAAAGCAATGGAAATTGAAGAACATGCTCGTTGTTTGGAATCTCTAGCAATAAGAGAACATGCATTCAAGTCAAGTCAGAAAACCTGTACACTTGGTAGACTGTTTGTTACAATGGTTCCATCAGTACAAGGCAGATGGAATTCCGGTCAGCAGACCAATGCTTTCTGAAAAGCCAATGAATTGACAGTCGGACTTGGTATCAAGGATTTTCATGCCTGTTGGGATGGCTTCATAAATTTATAATTACTCACATAATGAGCTGTGATGATACAAAATAGGTCGAAATATATTAATAAATAAAATACTGCCAGGAACTTACCTGCTGTATAAATGTTCCTCAGAAGCCAGAGTCGCCACCTATATCTTTAAAGGACAGATATGGAGACCTTTACACTTTACCTTAAATAAAACGGGACAATTTCGCCATCTGACTACCCCCAAAATAATAATTCAGAAGATACCCGGAACGTTTAGACGAATCTTGCAGCACAGAAATGAGAAAGTGGTAATGACGAAATAACTTAGTCTAACACATTTTTATGTTATGAAATGAATATTTTTTACTTACATAAGATGGAATTCCTTAATACAAAACACACCAAAATAATAATACAAAACACATTTTGAATCGGTTACATAGGCCTTACCCTTAAATACTTTTTACACTATGGAAAACAGCCCAGCTTTGCTCACACACACACACACATATACAATTTAACATATTCCCCTTATTTCTGTTTTACGAAGTCACGTTTTTATTCACGATAATCTGATTAACGGTTCACTGCCAACCGAACACATGTTTAGTTGCCCGATTCCACGGTCCGTTATTTAACTGTCGTTAATTCACCATTCCACTGCACCAATTTATAATATTGTTACATCCATTGATTCCTCGGGTCCCGGTCGGTATTAACGATATTATTGAACTAGGCACCTTTTATAAAACTCCACCGACCGGGCCCGAACAAAACTGTCAGCGTCTGTTAGTGAAGTCGGTTGCTCGTGGACTGCCAAAAGCGTCTATAGCATGCGGACGGATATTAATGCCTGCCGGCGAATGAATTTCTTCACCGCTCACAGCCTGAGTTGTTGCAGTTTTGTGGCTGTATGCCTGATACATAGGAGTTTTTCTGTAGTGTGCACCGATGATATTTGGGCGCATATGGCTCGACGTCACAGTGTAGGCGTGACTTAAAGTTTCATATCCGTCGCCTATGTCGACTAAGGCAACCAAAAATTGCTTCTTCGCCATCATGAGATTTACAAGTAGCGTCCCCCGCGCGTATGCCTGTGTCATGCATACGAGCGCACGGTCACACTCAAGCAAAGTTCTTGGAAACTAAGGTGGTGCGGATTCCTCTACCGATTGCTCCACGTGATATTGCGTTGCCTTTGTTACAAACGGTTCTTACAACACACGGACTGTCTCTGTTGAAATAAAATTTACACATATTTTTTATAAATCCCCGGGAATGCAATAAATAAAAATACCCACAAATTTGGCCCGTTACAATACCCCCTCAATGAGAGGTCTTCTGTCAAAACAGAAGAAATCTCATTGATAAAACCCCTAAGAGGACCGGTGAGGAACTGGTGCCAACAACCCCCTTGCTGTTCTTACACTTCATGGGTAAACGACCCCCCTGGCTTGGCGACCATGGACGCATCTGAACGAGATCACTGGACTTCTCTGTGTGAGATCCCAACACCGAAAAATCGAACAGACACGCACCACAGCGCACCTCACCTTCTATCATGCTACCCCAAAAATCCTCAATCCCTGGCTTAGATCATGCCAGATCCTCAACCGATATGTTTCCCCTTATATGCAAACTGGGCTGCCTTTAGCAGATACTGGGCTCACACACACACTTATTCTACATATTGTAAAATTAAAATATTTTTTCAAAAATTTATTAAGCGACAATCATTAGCTGTTTATCTTGAAAATCACAACACAAATTTTGCAGCTATACTGAATAATTCTCTCCATTAATTTTTCTGTTATTTAAAAATTAAATCAATTGAACATTTCTTAAAAATAAGAACATCCTTAACCTAACATATGATTACACCTAGAGTCTAACAATACAATTCCCTAAAATAATTCAATAATAATAAACACGATTAGTACACAAACAATAAAACAATCAGAATTTAAAAATATCCATTATCTGGCAGGCGCGAAATCAAGAAATTTTTTTTTCAAAAAAAAATTTCCAAAAAAATTTTAAATACAAAAAATTTAAATTTATTAAAATATATTCCTTTTCATATTGAAATTATTTAAAATTTGTTCAAATCAATTAAAAACAAAAGTTGAATTAACTTCCTTGCTAAACATGCCTAGTATATGACCTCACCCATCAGCTGATCAAAACTGGGTCAAGTCAAGAACCTTGACCTACATACTTTCTACAAGAGTTACATCTGAAAACACATTGTACATCTATAAAATTCTGTCGTAAAACACAAAACATAATAAAATAAAACATTTAAAATAACAAAATATTATTATAAATAATCAAATTGATATTTAAATTATTCAAATAACACTTTATAGCTTTACATTATTTTCAAATTCTATCAAAATTTGTCACTGGTTTCAATCAAAAATGTTTTATATTCAACTATAACTTTCTTCATTTAACAATCTCATTCTACATTACTTTGGGTGATTTAATTATTTATTTTCGCCTGATATGCCACTTGGCATATATTCATATATAATCTTTCCCTCTTTGACTCTAATACTTCTCAACAGCTTTGCCTATCAGGACACCCATCTCTATCAAAATATCTATCAAACACTCTCTAAACCCAACTTACCATTAAACTCAATTCGCCACCTTCTCTTAATATATATAAAAAAATACTCTCTAACCCTTTGTACTTAGGATAAGTGTGTTCCCCCCCCCCCAAAGCTCATCCCATTATGTTGGTTCCTGGATTCTACCTAAGGTAACCCTTTCCGGCGCCAAACGGTCCCTTCCCGTCCCAACCCTTTTGTTGCGGACTCCCACATTACACTACCCCCTATTACAAAATTGCCATCCCCAAATCTCAATCTTATTACCTCACTTCAACTACAACAAAATAACATCATCAATTATAAACATCAATATATCATTCAAAACTCTACATATATTCCCCATAACTACTGTGTCAACATCAATACTTCTCAACTTCTATTACAATACCTCACAACAACATTACATTAATTCAAGACAACATTATTTTTCTCTCTACTACCCTTTTAACTTTAACTTTAACCTTGGACTGATCTATATGTCCCAATAAAACCTTAATCACCCAAGATCTCTTTTATTATTTCTGACAATTCATTTTAACATCTCAACTTTATTAACTTACTTTTCTCATTATTTAAAACCACGTTTTTAACACATTACAACCTTATATTTAACATTAATTACCTGGAACATTAATAAACAATTTAACAGTGACATTTTACTACTGATCAGCTGACATGTATTATAAATTTTATACTTACAGTGCATTTAAACTGACATACACAAAATATATACACCATACACCAATACTTTCACGTAACCTCTGAAACATTTAACAAACATGTTAGTTTGAATCAACCAATTTAACCATCTATTACCAAATACATCTCTCGTAAATAAATTAAATTCCTTAGAAAAGTTAATTATACAACATTTAAATCAATCAGAATATTTAAAACATCTCAAATTATTTTAATCAAATTAATTACGGAAAATACAACTTCCATTTCCATCGCAACAATTACAATTAGCCAATTACTGTCTCCAAAATTAATTTTATTATTTATTTAAATTGCCAAAATATTAATATTATTATTGCAACCCCTACACACACTTGTTTACTTAACATTCTACAATGCACACAAATAAATTTACTACATTTTTATTTACAAACTTTTGTTATTAACTGTTCCATTTTTTCACACTTCCTTGTCCAAATCTGCCAGGTCAAAACCACAAAACAAAAATATTTATAATTGTCCTTTATTGTTTTATAGTCTACCCTCCATCGTCAAAGATTAATCTTTGCTTTATATAGCACTGTTCAATTTTATTGACATACATATTGTTGTCTTGTGTGTCATAACCAAACAATTTCAATTTTTCCGTTATACCATAATAATCATTCACCAAGTCTACGTTAAGTATTTCTGTTAAATCTCCATCAGTAAATATGTTCATTATCGGGTAGAATTAAATCATTCTTATTTAAATATACTTCTAACCTTACTTTCCATTTATCATAATCTCTATTTAAATTATACAATTCTGTTTCTCTCTCAACATACAATTCTCTACTTAAATCTCTCTCATCATAATACCATATCACACTCTCAAAATTACTCCAGACAGAGGGTACAAAATTATACAAAAAATATAAACAACTCCAATCTTCTACTAACACGGGACTCTTGCCCTTCTTAAACAATACTCGTGAACACTCTGGTTCAGAAAAAATAAGGGGAAAATTTACCCTCTGCCCCCATTCTACCACTATACTATCTTTCCTCTCTCTCTCTCTAACTCATAAACACACATTAACATTTCATTATCACTACATTCTGCAATTTCATCGGTACTCTCACTATTTATTTTCACCGTATCACTTTCTGATACTAACTCTTCAAATACACTACCATTCTCAATATTACATTCATTATTTTCGACATTATCATTATCATTTGTTGACTCTTTATCTAGTATCACATTTTGACACATGTCATTATAATTTTCATTCGTATTATTCTTTTTTGGATTCATCACAACTACTCCCATTCTGTCAATACTATGTTCTAATTTATTCAAACTAGTTCTTATTGTTTGATTGGTATTTTCTATGCATTCACTCATTTCTTGTACAACATTTTTCAACTCATCAAATTTGTTATTGATTATTGAATTTAGCGTCATAATTACTTTGTACTTCATTAAATTTAATACTTTGTTGCTCCAAAATTAGTTGCAACATATTCATGACTTTCTCATTATTGTCTACCTCTTGTTTATTTCGGACAGGTGTCGATAGACTTCCTATTTTATCGTCAGTGAAGCTGACTTCGTTATTATCTGCCATTTCTTACCTTGTACTTACACAACTGTAAATCATAACACAAACATAACCTACTCACACGTACGTAATTATGTACGATAAATATTTTTACAAATTCGTCATTACCACATCCTATTTTCTGTGCTTTAAAATAGGTCTATCTCGTATAAATAAAATTAAACGAAAATCCTGGCAGCGTGAGCCATTTGTGATGACACAAAATAGGTCGAAATATATTAATAAATAAAATACTGCCAGGAACTTACCTGCTATATAAATTTTCCTCAGAAGCCAGAGTCGCCACCTATATCTTTAAAGGACAGATATGGAGACCTTTACACTTTACCTTAAATAAAACGGGACAATTTCGCCATCTGACTACCCCCAAAATAATAATTCAGAAGATACCCGGAACGTTTAGACGAATCTTGCAGCACAGAAATGAGAAAGTGGTAAAGACGAAATAACTTAGTCTAACACATTTTTATGTTATGAAATGAATATTTTTTACTTACATAAGACGGAATTCCTTAATACAAAACACACCAAAATAAAAATACAAAACACATTTTGAATCGGTTACATAGGCCTTACCCTTAAATACTTTTTACACTATGGAAAACAGCCCAGCTTTGCTCACACACACACATATACAATTTAACATATTCCCCTTATTTCTGTTTTACGAAGTCACGTTTTTATTCATGATAATCTGATTAACGGTTCACTGCCGACCGAACACATGTTTAGTTGCCCGATTCCACGGTCCGTTATTTAACTGTCGTTAATTCACCATTCCACTGCACCAATTTATAATATTGTTACATCCATTGATTCCTCGGGTCCCGGTCGGTATTAACGATATTATTGAACTAGGCACCTTTTATAAAACTCCACCGACCGGGCCCGAACAAAACTGTCAGCGTCTGTTAGTGAAGTCGGTTGCTCGTGGACTGCCAAAAGCATCTATAGCATGCGGACAGATATTAATGCCTGCCGGCGAATGAATTTCTTCGCCGCTCACAGCCTGAGTTGTTGCAGTTTTGTGGCTGTATGCCTGATACATAGGAGTTTTTCTGTAGTGTGCACCGATGATATTTGGGCGCATATGGCTCGACGTCACAGTGTAGGCGTGACTTAAAGTTTCATATCCGTCGCCTATGTCGACTAAGGTGACCAAAAATTGCTTCTTCGCCATCATGAGATTTACAAGTAGCGTCCCCCGCGCGTATGCCTGTGTCATGCATACGAGCGCACGGTCACACTCAAGCAAAGTTCTTGGAAACTAAGGTGGTGCGGATTCCTCTACCGACTGCTCCACGTGATATTGCGTTGCCTTTGTTACAAACGGTTCTTACAACACACGGACTGTCTCTGTTGAAATAAAATTTACACATATTTTTTATAAATCCCCGGGAATGCAATAAATAAAAATACCCACAAATTTGGCCCGTTACAATACCCCCTCAATGAGAGGTCTTCTGTCAAAACAGAAGAAATCTCATTGATAAAACCCCTAAGAGGACCGGTGAGGAACTGGTGCCAACAACCCCCTTGCTGTTCTTACACTTCATGGGTAAACGACCCCCCTGGCTTGGCGACCATGGACGCATCTGAACGAGATCACTGGACTTCTCTGTGTGAGATCCCAACACCGAAAAATCGAACAGACACGCACCACAGCGCACCTCACCTTCTATCATGCTACCCCAAAAATCCTCAATCCCTGGCTTAGATCATGCCAGATCCTCAACCGATATGTTTCCCCTTATATGCAAACTGGGCTGCCTTTAGCAGATACTGGGTTCACACACACACTTATTCTACATATTGTAAAATTAAAATATTTTTTCAAAAATTTATTAAGCGACAATCATTAGCTGTTTATCTTGAAAATCACAACACAAATTTTGCAGCTATACTGAATAATTCTCTCCATTAATTTTTCTGTTATTTAAAAATTAAATCAATTGAACATTTCTTAAAAATAAGAACATCCTTAACCTAACATATGATTACACCTAGAGTCTAACAATACAATTCCCTAAAATAATTCAATAATAATAAACACGATTAGTACACAAACAATAAAACAATCAGAATTTAAAAATATCCATTATCTGGCAGGCGCGAAATCAAGAAATTTTTTTTTTTCAAAAAAAAATTTCCAAAAAAATTTTAAATACAAAAAATTTAAATTTATTAAAATATATTCCTTTTCATATTGAAATTATTTAAAATTTGTTCAAATCAATTAAAAACAAAAGTTGAATTAACTTCCTTGCTAAACATGCCTAGTATATGACCTCACCCATCAGCTGATCAAAACTGGGTCAAGTCAAGAACCTTGACCTACATACTTTCTACAAGAGTTACATCTGAAAACACATTGTACATCTATAAAATTCTATCGTAAAACACAAAACATAATAAAATAAAACATTTAAAATAACAAAATATTATTATAAATAATCAAATTGATATTTAAATTATTCAAATAACACTTTATAGCTTTACATTATTTTCAAATTCTATCAAAATTTGTCACTGGTTTCAATCAAAAATGTTTTATATTCAACTATAACTTTCTTCATTTAACAATCTCATTCTACATTACTTTGGGTGATTTAATTATTTATTTTCGCTTGATATGCCACTTGGCATATATTCATATATAATCTTTCCCTCTTTGACTCTAATACTTCTCAACAGCTTTGCCTATCAGGACACCCATCTCTATCAAAATATCTATCAAACACTCTCTAAACCCAACTTACCATTAAACTCAATTCGCCACCTTCTCTTAATATATATAAAAAAATACTCTCTAACCCTTTGTACTTAGGATAAGTGTGTTCCCCCCCCCCAAAGCTCATCCCATTATGTTGGTTCCTGGATTCTACCTAAGGTAACCCTTTCCGGCGCCAAACGGTCCCTTCCCGTCCCAACCCTTTTGTTGCGGACTCCCACATTACACTACCCCCTATTACAAAATTGCCATCCCCAAATCTCAATCTTATTACCTCACTTCAACTACAACAAAATAACATCATCAATTATAAACATCAATATATCATTCAAAACTCTACATATATTCCCCATAACTACTGTGTCAACATCAATACTTCTCAACTTCTATTACAATACCTCACAACAACATTACATTAATTCAAGACAACATTATTTTTCTCTCTACTACCCTTTTAACTTTAACTTTAACCTTGGACTGATCTATATGTCCCAATAAAACCTTAATCACCCAAGATCTCTTTTATTATTTCTGACAATTCATTTTAACATCTCAACTTTATTAACTTACTTTTCTCATTATTTAAAACCACGTTTTTAACACATTACAACCTTATATTTAACATTAATTACCTGGAACATTAATAAACAATTTAACAGTGACATTTTACTACTGATCAGCTGACATGTATTATAAATTTTATACTTACAGTGCATTTAAACTGACATACACAAAATATATACACCATACACCAATACTTTCACGTAACCTCTGAAACATTTAACAAACATGTTAGTTTGAATCAACCAATTTAACCATCTATTACCAAATACATCTCTCGTAAATAAATTAAATTCCTTAGAAAAGTTAATTATACAACATTTAAATCAATCAGAATATTTAAAACATCTCAAATTATTTTAATCAAATTAATTACGGAAAATACAACTTCCATTTCCATCGCAACAATTACAATTAGCCAATTACTGTCTCCAAAATTAATTTTATTATTTATTTAAATTGCCAGAATATTAATATTATTATTGCAACCCCTACACACACTTGTTTACTTAACATTCTACAATGCACACAAATAAATTTACTACATTTTTATTTACAAACTTTTGTTATTAACTGTTCCATTTTTTCACACTTCCTTGTCCAAATCTGCCAGGTCAAAACCACAAAACAAAAATATTTATAATTGTCCTTTATTGTTTTATAGTCTACCCTCCATCGTCAAAGATTAATCTTTGCTTTATATAGCACTGTTCAATTTTATTGACATACATATTGTTGTCTTGTGTGTCATAACCAAACAATTTCAATTTTTCCGTTATACCATAATAATCATTCACCAAGTCTACGTTAAGTATTTCTGTTAAATCTCCATCAGTAAATATGTTCATTATCGGGTAGAATTAAATCATTCTTATTTAAATATACTTCTAACCTTACTTTCCATTTATCATAATCTCTATTTAAATTATACAATTCTGTTTCTCTCTCAACATACAATTCTCTACTTAAATCTCTCTCATCATAATACCATATCACACTCTCAAAATTACTCCAGACAGAGGGTACAAAATTATACAAAAAATATAAACAACTCCAATCTTCTACTAACACGGGACTCTTGCCCTTCTTAAACAATACTCGTGAACACTCTGGTTCAGAAAAAATAAGGGGAAAATTTACCCTCTGCCCCCATTCTACCACTATACTATCTTTCCTCTCTCTCTCTCTAACTCATAAACACACATTAACATTTCATTATCACTACATTCTGCAATTTCATCGGTACTCTCACTATTTATTTTCACCGTATCACTTTCTGATACTAACTCTTCAAATACACTACCATTCTCAATATTACATTCATTATTTTCGACATTATCATTATCATTTGTTGACTCTTTATCTAGTATCACATTTTGACACATGTCATTATAATTTTCATTCGTATTATTCTTTTTTGGATTCATCACAACTACTCCCATTCTGTCAATACTATGTTCTAATTTATTCAAACTAGTTCTTATTGTTTGATTGGTATTTTCTATGCATTCACTCATTTCTTGTACAACATTTTTCAACTCATCAAATTTGTTATTGATTATTGAATTTAGCGTCATAATTACTTTGTACTTCATTAAATTTAATACTTTGTTGCTCCAAAATTAGTTGCAACATATTCATGACTTTCTCATTATTGTCTACCTCTTGTTTATTTCGGACAGGTGTCGATAGACTTCCTATTTTATCGTCAGTGAAGCTGACTTCGTTATTATCTGCCATTTCTTACCTTGTACTTACACAACTGTAAATCATAACACAAACATAACCTACTCACACGTACGTAATTATGTACGATAAATATTTTTACAAATTCGTCATTACCACATCCTATTTTCTGTGCTTTAAAATAGGTCTATCTCGTATAAATAAAATTAAACGAAAATCCTGGCAGCGTGAGCCATTTGTGATGACACAAAATAGGTCGAAATATATTAA
The DNA here is from genome assembly GCA_034769895.1 of Magicicada septendecula. Lineage (NCBI taxonomy): Eukaryota > Metazoa > Arthropoda > Insecta > Hemiptera > Cicadidae > Magicicada > Magicicada septendecula. The sequence continues at coordinate 402,849,703 of CM068367.1, forward strand.
TAAATAAAATACTGCCAGGAACTTACCTGCTATATAAATTTTCCTCAGAAGCCAGAGTCGCCACCTATATCTTTAAAGGACAGATATGGAGACCTTTACACTTTACCTTAAATAAAACGGGACAATTTCGCCATCTGACTACCCCCAAAATAATAATTCAGAAGATACCCGGAACGTTTAGACGAATCTTGCAGCACAGAAATGAGAAAGTGGTAAAGACGAAATAACTTAGTCTAACACATTTTTATGTTATGAAATGAATATTTTTTACTTACATAAGACGGAATTCCTTAATACAAAACACACCAAAATAAAAATACAAAACACATTTTGAATCGGTTACATAGGCCTTACCCTTAAATACTTTTTACACTATGGAAAACAGCCCAGCTTTGCTCACACACACACATATACAATTTAACATATTCCCCTTATTTCTGTTTTACGAAGTCACGTTTTTATTCACGATAATCTGATTAACGGTTCACTGCCGACCGAACACATGTTTAGTTGCCCGATTCCACGGTCCGTTATTTAACTGTCGTTAATTCACCATTCCACTGCACCAATTTATAATATTGTTACATCCATTGATTCCTCGGGTCCCGGTCGGTATTAACGATATTATTGAACTAGGCACCTTTTATAAAACTCCACCGACCGGGCCCGAACAAAACTGTCAGCGTCTGTTAGTGAAGTCGGTTGCTCGTGGACTGCCAAAAGCATCTATAGCATGCGGACAGATATTAATGCCTGCCGGCGAATGAATTTCTTCGCCGCTCACAGCCTGAGTTGTTGCAGTTTTGTGGCTGTATGCCTGATACATAGGAGTTTTTCTGTAGTGTGCACCGATGATATTTGGGCGCATATGGCTCGACGTCACAGTGTAGGCGTGACTTAAAGTTTCATATCCGTCGCCTATGTCGACTAAGGTGACCAAAAATTGCTTCTTCGCCATCATGAGATTTACAAGTAGCGTCCCCCGCGCGTATGCCTGTGTCATGCATACGAGCGCACGGTCACACTCAAGCAAAGTTCTTGGAAACTAAGGTGGTGCGGATTCCTCTACCGACTGCTCCACGTGATATTGCGTTGCCTTTGTTACAAACGGTTCTTACAACACACGGACTGTCTCTGTTGAAATAAAATTTACACATATTTTTTATAAATCCCCGGGAATGCAATAAATAAAAATACCCACAAATTTGGCCCGTTACAATACCCCCTCAATGAGAGGTCTTCTGTCAAAACAGAAGAAATCTCATTGATAAAACCCCTAAGAGGACCGGTGAGGAACTGGTGCCAACAACCCCCTTGCTGTTCTTACACTTCATGGGTAAACGACCCCCCTGGCTTGGCGACCATGGACGCATCTGAACGAGATCACTGGACTTCTCTGTGTGAGATCCCAACACCGAAAAATCGAACAGACACGCACCACAGCGCACCTCACCTTCTATCATGCTACCCCAAAAATCCTCAATCCCTGGCTTAGATCATGCCAGATCCTCAACCGATATGTTTCCCCTTATATGCAAACTGGGCTGCCTTTAGCAGATACTGGGTTCACACACACACTTATTCTACATATTGTAAAATTAAAATATTTTTTCAAAAATTTATTAAGCGACAATCATTAGCTGTTTATCTTGAAAATCACAACACAAATTTTGCAGCTATACTGAATAATTCTCTCCATTAATTTTTCTGTTATTTAAAAATTAAATCAATTGAACATTTCTTAAAAATAAGAACATCCTTAACCTAACATATGATTACACCTAGAGTCTAACAATACAATTCCCTAAAATAATTCAATAATAATAAACACGATTAGTACACAAACAATAAAACAATCAGAATTTAAAAATATCCATTATCTGGCAGGCGCGAAATCAAGAAATTTTTTTTTTTCAAAAAAAAATTTCCAAAAAAATTTTAAATACAAAAAATTTAAATTTATTAAAATATATTCCTTTTCATATTGAAATTATTTAAAATTTGTTCAAATCAATTAAAAACAAAAGTTGAATTAACTTCCTTGCTAAACATGCCTAGTATATGACCTCACCCATCAGCTGATCAAAACTGGGTCAAGTCAAGAACCTTGACCTACATACTTTCTACAAGAGTTACATCTGAAAACACATTGTACATCTATAAAATTCTATCGTAAAACACAAAACATAATAAAATAAAACATTTAAAATAACAAAATATTATTATAAATAATCAAATTGATATTTAAATTATTCAAATAACACTTTATAGCTTTACATTATTTTCAAATTCTATCAAAATTTGTCACTGGTTTCAATCAAAAATGTTTTATATTCAACTATAACTTTCTTCATTTAACAATCTCATTCTACATTACTTTGGGTGATTTAATTATTTATTTTCGCTTGATATGCCACTTGGCATATATTCATATATAATCTTTCCCTCTTTGACTCTAATACTTCTCAACAGCTTTGCCTATCAGGACACCCATCTCTATCAAAATATCTATCAAACACTCTCTAAACCCAACTTACCATTAAACTCAATTCGCCACCTTCTCTTAATATATATAAAAAAATACTCTCTAACCCTTTGTACTTAGGATAAGTGTGTTCCCCCCCCCCCAAAGCTCATCCCATTATGTTGGTTCCTGGATTCTACCTAAGGTAACCCTTTCCGGCGCCAAACGGTCCCTTCCCGTCCCAACCCTTTTGTTGCGGACTCCCACATTACACTACCCCCTATTACAAAATTGCCATCCCCAAATCTCAATCTTATTACCTCACTTCAACTACAACAAAATAACATCATCAATTATAAACATCAATATATCATTCAAAACTCTACATATATTCCCCATAACTACTGTGTCAACATCAATACTTCTCAACTTCTATTACAATACCTCACAACAACATTACATTAATTCAAGACAACATTATTTTTCTCTCTACTACCCTTTTAACTTTAACTTTAACCTTGGACTGATCTATATGTCCCAATAAAACCTTAATCACCCAAGATCTCTTTTATTATTTCTGACAATTCATTTTAACATCTCAACTTTATTAACTTACTTTTCTCATTATTTAAAACCACGTTTTTAACACATTACAACCTTATATTTAACATTAATTACCTGGAACATTAATAAACAATTTAACAGTGACATTTTACTACTGATCAGCTGACATGTATTATAAATTTTATACTTACAGTGCATTTAAACTGACATACACAAAATATATACACCATACACCAATACTTTCACGTAACCTCTGAAACATTTAACAAACATGTTAGTTTGAATCAACCAATTTAACCATCTATTACCAAATACATCTCTCGTAAATAAATTAAATTCCTTAGAAAAGTTAATTATACAACATTTAAATCAATCAGAATATTTAAAACATCTCAAATTATTTTAATCAAATTAATTACGGAAAATACAACTTCCATTTCCATCGCAACAATTACAATTAGCCAATTACTGTCTCCAAAATTAATTTTATTATTTATTTAAATTGCCAAAATATTAATATTATTATTGCAACCCCTACACACACTTGTTTACTTAACATTCTACAATGCACACAAATAAATTTACTACATTTTTATTTACAAACTTTTGTTATTAACTGTTCCATTTTTTCACACTTCCTTGTCCAAATCTGCCAGGTCAAAACCACAAAACAAAAATATTTATAATTGTCCTTTATTGTTTTATAGTCTACCCTCCATCGTCAAAGATTAATCTTTGCTTTATATAGCACTGTTCAATTTTATTGACATACATATTGTTGTCTTGTGTGTCATAACCAAACAATTTCAATTTTTCCGTTATACCATAATAATCATTCACCAAGTCTACGTTAAGTATTTCTGTTAAATCTCCATCAGTAAATATGTTCATTATCGGGTAGAATTAAATCATTCTTATTTAAATATACTTCTAACCTTACTTTCCATTTATCATAATCTCTATTTAAATTATACAATTCTGTTTCTCTCTCAACATACAATTCTCTACTTAAATCTCTCTCATCATAATACCATATCACACTCTCAAAATTACTCCAGACAGAGGGTACAAAATTATACAAAAAATATAAACAACTCCAATCTTCTACTAACACGGGACTCTTGCCCTTCTTAAACAATACTCGTGAACACTCTGGTTCAGAAAAAATAAGGGGAAAATTTACCCTCTGCCCCCATTCTACCACTATACTATCTTTCCTCTCTCTCTCTCTAACTCATAAACACACATTAACATTTCATTATCACTACATTCTGCAATTTCATCGGTACTCTCACTATTTATTTTCACCGTATCACTTTCTGATACTAACTCTTCAAATACACTACCATTCTCAATATTACATTCATTATTTTCGACATTATCATTATCATTTGTTGACTCTTTATCTAGTATCACATTTTGACACATGTCATTATAATTTTCATTCGTATTATTCTTTTTTGGATTCATCACAACTACTCCCATTCTGTCAATACTATGTTCTAATTTATTCAAACTAGTTCTTATTGTTTGATTGGTATTTTCTATGCATTCACTCATTTCTTGTACAACATTTTTCAACTCATCAAATTTGTTATTGATTATTGAATTTAGCGTCATAATTACTTTGTACTTCATTAAATTTAATACTTTGTTGCTCCAAAATTAGTTGCAACATATTCATGACTTTCTCATTATTGTCTACCTCTTGTTTATTTCGGACAGGTGTCGATAGACTTCCTATTTTATCGTCAGTGAAGCTGACTTCGTTATTATCTGCCATTTCTTACCTTGTACTTACACAACTGTAAATCATAACACAAACATAACCTACTCACACGTACGTAATTATGTACGATAAATATTTTTACAAATTCGTCATTACCACATCCTATTTTCTGTGCTTTAAAATAGGTCTATCTTGTATAAATAAAATTAAACGAAAATCCTGGCAGCGTGAGCCATTTGTGATGACACAAAATAGGTCGAAATATATTAATAAATAAAATACTGCCAGGAACTTACCTGCTATATAAATTTTCCTCAGAAGCCAGAGTCGCCACCTATATCTTTAAAGGACAGATATGGAGACCTTTACACTTTACCTTAAATAAAACGGGACAATTTCGCCATCTGACTACCCCCAAAATAATAATTCAGAAGATACCCGGAACGTTTAGACGAATCTTGCAGCACAGAAATGAGAAAGTGGTAAAGACGAAATAACTTAGTCTAACACATTTTTATGTTATGAAATGAATATTTTTTACTTACATAAGACGGAATTCCTTAATACAAAACACACCAAAATAAAAATACAAAACACATTTTGAATCGGTTACATAGGCCTTACCCTTAAATACTTTTTACACTATGGAAAACAGCCCAGCTTTGCTCACACACACACATATACAATTTAACATATTCCCCTTATTTCTGTTTTACGAAGTCACGTTTTTATTCACGATAATCTGATTAACGGTTCACTGCCGACCGAACACATGTTTAGTTGCCCGATTCCACGGTCCGTTATTTAACTGTCGTTAATTCACCATTCCACTGCACCAATTTATAATATTGTTACATCCATTGATTCCTCGGGTCCCGGTCGGTATTAACGATATTATTGAACTAGGCACCTTTTATAAAACTCCACTGACCGGGCCCGAACAAAACTGTCAGCGTCTGTTAGTGAAGTCGGTTGCTCGTGGACTGCCAAAAGCATCTATAGCATGCGGACAGATATTAATGCCTGCCGGCGAATGAATTTCTTCGCCGCTCACAGCCTGAGTTGTTGCAGTTTTGTGGCTGTATGCCTGATACATAGGAGTTTTTCTGTAGTGTGCACCGATGATATTTGGGCGCATATGGCTCGACGTCACAGTGTAGGCGTGACTTAAAGTTTCATATCCGTCGCCTATGTCGACTAAGGTGACCAAAAATTGCTTCTTCGCCATCATGAGATTTACAAGTAGCGTCCCCCGCGCGTATGCCTGTGTCATGCATACGAGCGCACGGTCACACTCAAGCAAAGTTCTTGGAAACTAAGGTGGTGCGGATTCCTCTACCGACTGCTCCACGTGATATTGCGTTGCCTTTGTTACAAACGGTTCTTACAACACACGGACTGTCTCTGTTGAAATAAAATTTACACATATTTTTTATAAATCCCCGGGAATGCAATAAATAAAAATACCCACAAATTTGGCCCGTTACAATACCCCCTCAATGAGAGGTCTTCTGTCAAAACAGAAGAAATCTCATTGATAAAACCCCTAAGAGGACCGGTGAGGAACTGGTGCCAACAACCCCCTTGCTGTTCTTACACTTCATGGGTAAACGACCCCCCTGGCTTGGCGACCATGGACGCATCTGAACGAGATCACTGGACTTCTCTGTGTGAGATCCCAACACCGAAAAATCGAACAGACACGCACCACAGCGCACCTCACCTTCTATCATGCTACCCCAAAAATCCTCAATCCCTGGCTTAGATCATGCCAGATCCTCAACCGATATGTTTCCCCTTATATGCAAACTGGGCTGCCTTTAGCAGATACTGGGTTCACACACACACTTATTCTACATATTGTAAAATTAAAATATTTTTTCAAAAATTTATTAAGCGACAATCATTAGCTGTTTATCTTGAAAATCACAACACAAATTTTGCAGCTATACTGAATAATTCTCTCCATTAATTTTTCTGTTATTTAAAAATTAAATCAATTGAACATTTCTTAAAAATAAGAACATCCTTAACCTAACATATGATTACACCTAGAGTCTAACAATACAATTCCCTAAAATAATTCAATAATAATAAACACGATTAGTACACAAACAATAAAACAATCAGAATTTAAAAATATCCATTATCTGGCAGGCGCGAAATCAAGAAATTTTTTTTTTTCAAAAAAAAATTTCCAAAAAAATTTTAAATACAAAAAATTTAAATTTATTAAAATATATTCCTTTTCATATTGAAATTATTTAAAATTTGTTCAAATCAATTAAAAACAAAAGTTGAATTAACTTCCTTGCTAAACATGCCTAGTATATGACCTCACCCATCAGCTGATCAAAACTGGGTCAAGTCAAGAACCTTGACCTACATACTTTCTACAAGAGTTACATCTGAAAACACATTGTACATCTATAAAATTCTATCGTAAAACACAAAACATAATAAAATAAAACATTTAAAATAACAAAATATTATTATAAATAATCAAATTGATATTTAAATTATTCAAATAACACTTTATAGCTTTACATTATTTTCAAATTCTATCAAAATTTGTCACTGGTTTCAATCAAAAATGTTTTATATTCAACTATAACTTTCTTCATTTAACAATCTCATTCTACATTACTTTGGGTGATTTAATTATTTATTTTCGCTTGATATGCCACTTGGCATATATTCATATATAATCTTTCCCTCTTTGACTCTAATACTTCTCAACAGCTTTGCCTATCAGGACACCCATCTCTATCAAAATATCTATCAAACACTCTCTAAACCCAACTTACCATTAAACTCAATTCGCCACCTTCTCTTAATATATATAAAAAAATACTCTCTAACCCTTTGTACTTAGGATAAGTGTGTTCCCCCCCCCCCAAAGCTCATCCCATTATGTTGGTTCCTGGATTCTACCTAAGGTAACCCTTTCCGGCGCCAAACGGTCCCTTCCCGTCCCAACCCTTTTGTTGCGGACTCCCACATTACACTACCCCCTATTACAAAATTGCCATCCCCAAATCTCAATCTTATTACCTCACTTCAACTACAACAAAATAACATCATCAATTATAAACATCAATATATCATTCAAAACTCTACATATATTCCCCATAACTACTGTGTCAACATCAATACTTCTCAACTTCTATTACAATACCTCACAACAACATTACATTAATTCAAGACAACATTATTTTTCTCTCTACTACCCTTTTAACTTTAACTTTAACCTTGGACTGATCTATATGTCCCAATAAAACCTTAATCACCCAAGATCTCTTTTATTATTTCTGACAATTCATTTTAACATCTCAACTTTATTAACTTACTTTTCTCATTATTTAAAACCACGTTTTTAACACATTACAACCTTATATTTAACATTAATTACCTGGAACATTAATAAACAATTTAACAGTGACATTTTACTACTGATCAGCTGACATGTATTATAAATTTTATACTTACAGTGCATTTAAACTGACATACACAAAATATATACACCATACACCAATACTTTCACGTAACCTCTGAAACATTTAACAAACATGTTAGTTTGAATCAACCAATTTAACCATCTATTACCAAATACATCTCTCGTAAATAAATTAAATTCCTTAGAAAAGTTAATTATACAACATTTAAATCAATCAGAATATTTAAAACATCTCAAATTATTTTAATCAAATTAATTACGGAAAATACAACTTCCATTTCCATCGCAACAATTACAATTAGCCAATTACTGTCTCCAAAATTAATTTTATTATTTATTTAAATTGCCAAAATATTAATATTATTATTGCAACCCCTACACACACTTGTTTACTTAACATTCTACAATGCACACAAATAAATTTACTACATTTTTATTTACAAACTTTTGTTATTAACTGTTCCATTTTTTCACACTTCCTTGTCCAAATCTGCCAGGTCAAAACCACAAAACAAAAATATTTATAATTGTCCTTTATTGTTTTATAGTCTACCCTCCATCGTCAAAGATTAATCTTTGCTTTATATAGCACTGTTCAATTTTATTGACATACATATTGTTGTCTTGTGTGTCATAACCAAACAATTTCAATTTTTCCGTTATACCATAATAATCATTCACCAAGTCTACGTTAAGTATTTCTGTTAAATCTCCATCAGTAAATATGTTCATTATCGGGTAGAATTAAATCATTCTTATTTAAATATACTTCTAACCTTACTTTCCATTTATCATAATCTCTATTTAAATTATACAATTCTGTTTCTCTCTCAACATACAATTCTCTACTTAAATCTCTCTCATCATAATACCATATCACACTCTCAAAATTACTCCAGACAGAGGGTACAAAATTATACAAAAAATATAAACAACTCCAATCTTCTACTAACACGGGACTCTTGCCCTTCTTAAACAATACTCGTGAACACTCTGGTTCAGAAAAAATAAGGGGAAAATTTACCCTCTGCCCCCATTCTACCACTATACTATCTTTCCTCTCTCTCTCTCTAACTCATAAACACACATTAACATTTCATTATCACTACATTCTGCAATTTCATCGGTACTCTCACTATTTATTTTCACCGTATCACTTTCTGATACTAACTCTTCAAATACACTACCATTCTCAATATTACATTCATTATTTTCGACATTATCATTATCATTTGTTGACTCTTTATCTAGTATCACATTTTGACACATGTCATTATAATTTTCATTCGTATTATTCTTTTTTGGATTCATCACAACTACTCCCATTCTGTCAATACTATGTTCTAATTTATTCAAACTAGTTCTTATTGTTTGATTGGTATTTTCTATGCATTCACTCATTTCTTGTACAACATTTTTCAACTCATCAAATTTGTTATTGATTATTGAATTTAGCGTCATAATTACTTTGTACTTCATTAAATTTAATACTTTGTTGCTCCAAAATTAGTTGCAACATATTCATGACTTTCTCATTATTGTCTACCTCTTGTTTATTTCGGACAGGTGTCGATAGACTTCCTATTTTATCGTCAGTGAAGCTGACTTCGTTATTATCTGCCATTTCTTACCTTGTACTTACACAACTGTAAATCATAACACAAACATAACCTACTCACACGTACGTAATTATGTACGATAAATATTTTTACAAATTCGTCATTACCACATCCTATTTTCTGTGCTTTAAAATAGGTCTATCTCGTATAAATAAAATTAAACGAAAATCCTGGCAGCGTGAGCCATTTGTGATGACACAAAATAGGTCGAAATATATTAATAAATAAAATACTGCCAGGAACTTACCTGCTATATAAATTTTCCTCAGAAGCCAGAGTCGCCACCTATATCTTTAAAGGACAGATATGGAGACCTTTACACTTTACCTTAAATAAAACGGGACAATTTCGCCATCTGACTACCCCCAAAATAATAATTCAGAAGATACCCGGAACGTTTAGACGAATCTTGCAGCACAGAAATGAGAAAGTGGTAAAGACGAAATAACTTAGTCTAACACATTTTTATGTTATGAAATGAATATTTTTTACTTACATAAGACGGAATTCCTTAATACAAAACACACCAAAATAAAAATACAAAACACATTTTGAATCGGTTACATAGGCCTTACCCTTAAATACTTTTTACACTATGGAAAACAGCCCAGCTTTGCTCACACACACACATATACAATTTAACATATTCCCCTTATTTCTGTTTTACGAAGTCACGTTTTTATTCACGATAATCTGATTAACGGTTCACTGCCGACCGAACACATGTTTAGTTGCCCGATTCCACGGTCCGTTATTTAACTGTCGTTAATTCACCATTCCACTGCACCAATTTATAATATTGTTACATCCATTGATTCCTCGGGTCCCGGTCGGTATTAACGATATTATTGAACTAGGCACCTTTTATAAAACTCCACCGACCGGGCCCGAACAAAACTGTCAGCGTCTGTTAGTGAAGTCGGTTGCTCGTGGACTGCCAAAAGCATCTATAGCATGCGGACAGATATTAATGCCTGCCGGCGAATGAATTTCTTCGCCGCTCACAGCCTGAGTTGTTGCAGTTTTGTGGCTGTATGCCTGATACATAGGAGTTTTTCTGTAGTGTGCACCGATGATATTTGGGCGCATATGGCTCGACGTCACAGTGTAGGCGTGACTTAAAGTTTCATATCCGTCGCCTATGTCGACTAAGGTGACCAAAAATTGCTTCTTCGCCATCATGAGATTTACAAGTAGCGTCCCCCGCGCGTATGCCTGTGTCATGCATACGAGCGCACGGTCACACTCAAGCAAAGTTCTTGGAAACTAAGGTGGTGCGGATTCCTCTACCGACTGCTCCACGTGATATTGCGTTGCCTTTGTTACAAACGGTTCTTACAACACACGGACTGTCTCTGTTGAAATAAAATTTACACATATTTTTTATAAATCCCCGGGAATGCAATAAATAAAAATACCCACAAATTTGGCCCGTTAAAATACCCCCTCAATGAGAGGTCTTCTGTCAAAACAGAAGAAATCTCATTGATAAAACCCCTAAGAGGACCGGTGAGGAACTGGTGCCAACAACCCCCTTGCTGTTCTTACACTTCATGGGTAAACGACCCCCCTGGCTTGGCGACCATGGACGCATCTGAACGAGATCACTGGACTTCTCTGTGTGAGATCCCAACACCGAAAAATCGAACAGACACGCACCACAGCGCACCTCACCTTCTATCATGCTACCCCAAAAATCCTCAATCCCTGGCTTAGATCATGCCAGATCCTCAACCGATATGTTTCCCCTTATATGCAAACTGGGCTGCCTTTAGCAGATACTGGGTTCACACACACACTTATTCTACATATTGTAAAATTAAAATATTTTTTCAAAAATTTATTAAGCGACAATCATTAGCTGTTTATCTTGAAAATCACAACACAAATTTTGCAGCTATACTGAATAATTCTCTCCATTAATTTTTCTGTTATTTAAAAATTAAATCAATTGAACATTTCTTAAAAATAAGAACATCCTTAACCTAACATATGATTACACCTAGAGTCTAACAATACAATTCCCTAAAATAATTCAATAATAATAAACACGATTAGTACACAAACAATAAAACAATCAGAATTTAAAAATATCCATTATCTGGCAGGCGCGAAATCAAGAAATTTTTTTTTTTCAAAAAAAAATTTCCAAAAAAATTTTAAATACAAAAAATTTAAATTTATTAAAATATATTCCTTTTCATATTGAAATTATTTAAAATTTGTTCAAATCAATTAAAAACAAAAGTTGAATTAACTTCCTTGCTAAACATGCCTAGTATATGACCTCACCCATCAGCTGATCAAAACTGGGTCAAGTCAAGAACCTTGACCTACATACTTTCTACAAGAGTTACATCTGAAAACACATTGTACATCTATAAAATTCTATCGTAAAACACAAAACATAATAAAATAAAACATTTAAAATAACAAAATATTATTATAAATAATCAAATTGATATTTAAATTATTCAAATAACACTTTATAGCTTTACATTATTTTCAAATTCTATCAAAATTTGTCACTGGTTTCAATCAAAAATGTTTTATATTCAACTATAACTTTCTTCATTTAACAATCTCATTCTACATTACTTTGGGTGATTTAATTATTTATTTTCGCTTGATATGCCACTTGGCATATATTCATATATAATCTTTCCCTCTTTGACTCTAATACTTCTCAACAGCTTTGCCTATCAGGACACCCATCTCTATCAAAATATCTATCAAACACTCTCTAAACCCAACTTACCATTAAACTCAATTCGCCACCTTCTCTTAATATATATAAAAAAATACTCTCTAACCCTTTGTACTTAGGATAAGTGTGTTCCCCCCCCCCCAAAGCTCATCCCATTATGTTGGTTCCTGGATTCTACCTAAGGTAACCCTTTCCGGCGCCAAACGGTCCCTTCCCGTCCCAACCCTTTTGTTGCGGACTCCCACATTACACTACCCCCTATTACAAAATTGCCATCCCCAAATCTCAATCTTATTACCTCACTTCAACTACAACAAAATAACATCATCAATTATAAACATCAATATATCATTCAAAACTCTACATATATTCCCCATAACTACTGTGTCAACATCAATACTTCTCAACTTCTATTACAATACCTCACAACAACATTACATTAATTCAAGACAACATTATTTTTCTCTCTACTACCCTTTTAACTTTAACTTTAACCTTGGACTGATCTATATGTCCCAATAAAACCTTAATCACCCAAGATCTCTTTTATTATTTCTGACAATTCATTTTAACATCTCAACTTTATTAACTTACTTTTCTCATTATTTAAAACCACGTTTTTAACACATTACAACCTTATATTTAACATTAATTACCTGGAACATTAATAAACAATTTAACAGTGACATTTTACTACTGATCAGCTGACATGTATTATAAATTTTATACTTACAGTGCATTTAAACTGACATACACAAAATATATACACCATACACCAATACTTTCACGTAACCTCTGAAACATTTAACAAACATGTTAGTTTGAATCAACCAATTTAACCATCTATTACCAAATACATCTCTCGTAAATAAATTAAATTCCTTAGAAAAGTTAATTATACAACATTTAAATCAATCAGAATATTTAAAACATCTCAAATTATTTTAATCAAATTAATTACGGAAAATACAACTTCCATTTCCATCGCAACAATTACAATTAGCCAATTACTGTCTCCAAAATTAATTTTATTATTTATTTAAATTGCCAAAATATTAATATTATTATTGCAACCCCTACACACACTTGTTTACTTAACATTCTACAATGCACACAAATAAATTTACTACATTTTTATTTACAAACTTTTGTTATTAACTGTTCCATTTTTTCACACTTCCTTGTCCAAATCTGCCAGGTCAAAACCACAAAACAAAAATATTTATAATTGTCCTTTATTGTTTTATAGTCTACCCTCCATCGTCAAAGATTAATCTTTGCTTTATATAGCACTGTTCAATTTTATTGACATACATATTGTTGTCTTGTGTGTCATAACCAAACAATTTCAATTTTTCCGTTATACCATAATAATCATTCACCAAGTCTACGTTAAGTATTTCTGTTAAATCTCCATCAGTAAATATGTTCATTATCGGGTAGAATTAAATCATTCTTATTTAAATATACTTCTAACCTTACTTTCCATTTATCATAATCTCTATTTAAATTATACAATTCTGTTTCTCTCTCAACATACAATTCTCTACTTAAATCTCTCTCATCATAATACCATATCACACTCTCAAAATTACTCCAGACAGAGGGTACAAAATTATACAAAAAATATAAACAACTCCAATCTTCTACTAACACGGGACTCTTGCCCTTCTTAAACAATACTCGTGAACACTCTGGTTCAGAAAAAATAAGGGGAAAATTTACCCTCTGCCCCCATTCTACCACTATACTATCTTTCCTCTCTCTCTCTCTAACTCATAAACACACATTAACATTTCATTATCACTACATTCTGCAATTTCATCGGTACTCTCACTATTTATTTTCACCGTATCACTTTCTGATACTAACTCTTCAAATACACTACCATTCTCAATATTACATTCATTATTTTCGACATTATCATTATCATTTGTTGACTCTTTATCTAGTATCACATTTTGACACATGTCATTATAATTTTCATTCGTATTATTCTTTTTTGGATTCATCACAACTACTCCCATTCTGTCAATACTATGTTCTAATTTATTCAAACTAGTTCTTATTGTTTGATTGGTATTTTCTATGCATTCACTCATTTCTTGTACAACATTTTTCAACTCATCAAATTTGTTATTGATTATTGAATTTAGCGTCATAATTACTTTGTACTTCATTAAATTTAATACTTTGTTGCTCCAAAATTAGTTGCAACATATTCATGACTTTCTCATTATTGTCTACCTCTTGTTTATTTCGGACAGGTGTCGATAGACTTCCTATTTTATCGTCAGTGAAGCTGACTTCGTTATTATCTGCCATTTCTTACCTTGTACTTACACAACTGTAAATCATAACACAAACATAACCTACTCACACGTACGTAATTATGTACGATAAATATTTTTACAAATTCGTCATTACCACATCCTATTTTCTGTGCTTTAAAATAGGTCTATCTCGTATAAATAAAATTAAACGAAAATCCTGGCAGCGTGAGCCATTTGTGATGACACAAAATAGGTCGAAATATATTAATAAATAAAATACTGCCAGGAACTTACCTGCTATATAAATTTTCCTCAGAAGCCAGAGTCGCCACCTATATCTTTAAAGGACAGATATGGAGACCTTTACACTTTACCTTAAATAAAACGGGACAATTTCGCCATCTGACTACCCCCAAAATAATAATTCAGAAGATACCCGGAACGTTTAGACGAATCTTGCAGCACAGAAATGAGAAAGTGGTAAAGACGAAATAACTTAGTCTAACACATTTTTATGTTATGAAATGAATATTTTTTACTTACATAAGACGGAATTCCTTAATACAAAACACACCAAAATAAAAATACAAAACACATTTTGAATCGGTTACATAGGCCTTACCCTTAAATACTTTTTACACTATGGAAAACAGCCCAGCTTTGCTCACACACACACATATACAATTTAACATATTCCCCTTATTTCTGTTTTACGAAGTCACGTTTTTATTCACGATAATCTGATTAACGGTTCACTGCCGACCGAACACATGTTTAGTTGCCCGATTCCACGGTCCGTTATTTAACTGTCGTTAATTCACCATTCCACTGCACCAATTTATAATATTGTTACATCCATTGATTCCTCGGGTCCCGGTCGGTATTAACGATATTATTGAACTAGGCACCTTTTATAAAACTCCACCGACCGGGCCCGAACAAAACTGTCAGCGTCTGTTAGTGAAGTCGGTTGCTCGTGGACTGCCAAAAGCATCTATAGCATGCGGACAGATATTAATGCCTGCCGGCGAATGAATTTCTTCGCCGCTCACAGCCTGAGTTGTTGCAGTTTTGTGGCTGTATGCCTGATACATAGGAGTTTTTCTGTAGTGTGCACCGATGATATTTGGGCGCATATGGCTCGACGTCACAGTGTAGGCGTGACTTAAAGTTTCATATCCGTCGCCTATGTCGACTAAGGTGACCAAAAATTGCTTCTTCGCCATCATGAGATTTACAAGTAGCGTCCCCCGCGCGTATGCCTGTGTCATGCATACGAGCGCACGGTCACACTCAAGCAAAGTTCTTGGAAACTAAGGTGGTGCGGATTCCTCTACCGACTGCTCCACGTGATATTGCGTTGCCTTTGTTACAAACGGTTCTTACAACACACGGACTGTCTCTGTTGAAATAAAATTTACACATATTTTTTATAAATCCCCGGGAATGCAATAAATAAAAATACCCACAAATTTGGCCCGTTACAATACCCCCTCAATGAGAGGTCTTCTGTCAAAACAGAAGAAATCTCATTGATAAAACCCCTAAGAGGACCGGTGAGGAACTGGTGCCAACAACCCCCTTGCTGTTCTTACACTTCATGGGTAAACGACCCCCCTGGCTTGGCGACCATGGACGCATCTGAACGAGATCACTGGACTTCTCTGTGTGAGATCCCAACACCGAAAAATCGAACAGACACGCACCACAGCGCACCTCACCTTCTATCATGCTACCCCAAAAATCCTCAATCCCTGGCTTAGATCATGCCAGATCCTCAACCGATATGTTTCCCCTTATATGCAAACTGGGCTGCCTTTAGCAGATACTGGGTTCACACACACACTTATTCTACATATTGTAAAATTAAAATATTTTTTCAAAAATTTATTAAGCGACAATCATTAGCTGTTTATCTTGAAAATCACAACACAAATTTTGCAGCTATACTGAATAATTCTCTCCATTAATTTTTCTGTTATTTAAAAATTAAATCAATTGAACATTTCTTAAAAATAAGAACATCCTTAACCTAACATATGATTACACCTAGAGTCTAACAATACAATTCCCTAAAATAATTCAATAATAATAAACACGATTAGTACACAAACAATAAAACAATCAGAATTTAAAAATATCCATTATCTGGCAGGCGCGAAATCAAGAAATTTTTTTTTTCAAAAAAAAATTTCCAAAAAAATTTTAAATACAAAAAATTTAAATTTATTAAAATATATTCCTTTTCATATTGAAATTATTTAAAATTTGTTCAAATCAATTAAAAACAAAAGTTGAATTAACTTCCTTGCTAAACATGCCTAGTATATGACCTCACCCATCAGCTGATCAAAACTGGGTCAAGTCAAGAACCTTGACCTACATACTTTCTACAAGAGTTACATCTGAAAACACATTGTACATCTATAAAATTCTATCGTAAAACACAAAACATAATAAAATAAAACATTTAAAATAACAAAATATTATTATAAATAATCAAATTGATATTTAAATTATTCAAATAACACTTTATAGCTTTACATTATTTTCAAATTCTATCAAAATTTGTCACTGGTTTCCATCAAAAATGTTTTATATTCAACTATAACTTTCTTCATTTAACAATCTCATTCTACATTACTTTGGGTGATTTAATTATTTATTTTCGCTTGATATGCCACTTGGCATATATTCATATATAATCTTTCCCTCTTTGACTCTAATACTTCTCAACAGCTTTGCCTATCAGGACACCCATCTCTATCAAAATATCTATCAAACACTCTCTAAACCCAACTTACCATTAAACTCAATTCGCCACCTTCTCTTAATATATATAAAAAAATACTCTCTAACGCTTTGTACTTAGGATAAGTGTGTTCCCCCCCCCCAAAGCTCATCCCATTATGTTGGTTCCTGGATTCTACCTAAGGTAACCCTTTCTGGCGCCAAACGGTCCCTTCCCGTCCCAACCCTTTTGTTGCGGACTCCCACATTACACTACCCCCTATTACAAAATTGCCATCCCCAAATCTCAATCTTATTACCTCACTTCAACTACAACAAAATAACATCATCAATTATAAACATCAATATATCATTCAAAACTCTACATATATTCCCCATAACTACTGTGTCAACATCAATACTTCTCAACTTCTATTACAATACCTCACAACAACATTACATTAATTCAAGACAACATTATTTTTCTCTCTACTACCCTTTTAACTTTAACTTTAACCTTGGACTGATCTATATGTCCCAATAAAAGCTTAATCACCCAAGATCTCTTTTATTATTTCTGACAATTCATTTTAACATCTCAACTTTATTAACTTACTTTTCTCATTATTTAAAACCACGTTTTTAACACATTACAACCTTATATTTAACATTAATTACCTGGAACATTAATAAACAATTTAACAGTGACATTTTACTACTGATCAGCTGACATGTATTATAAATTTTATACTTACAGTGCATTTAAACTGACATACACAAAATATATACACCATACACCAATACTTTCACGTAACCTCTGAAACATTTAACAAACATGTTAGTTTGAATCAACCAATTTAACCATCTATTACCAAATACATCTCTCGTAAATAAATTAAATTCCTTAGAAAAGTTAATTATACAACATTTAAATCAATCAGAATATTTAAAACATCTCAAATTATTTTAATCAAATTAATTACGGAAAATACAACTTCCATTTCCATCACAACAATTACAATTAGCCAATTACTGTCTCCAAAATTAATTTTATTATTTATTTAAATTGCCAAAATATTAATATTATTATTGCAACCTCTACACACACTTGTTTACTTAACATTCTACAATGCACACAAATAAATTTACTACATTTTTATTTACAAACTTTTGTTATTAACTGTTCCATTTTTTCACACTTCCTTGTCCAAATCTGCCAGGTCAAAACCACAAAACAAAAATATTTATAATTGTCCTTTATTGTTTTATAGTCTACCCTCCATCGTCAAAGATTAATCTTTGCTTTATATAGCACTGTTCAATTTTATTGACATACATATTGTTGTCTTGTGTGTCATAACCAAACAATTTCAATTTTTCCGTTATACCATAATAATCATTCACCAAGTCTACGTTAAGTATTTCTGTTAAATCTCCATCAGTAAATATGTTCATTATCGGGTAGAATTAAATCATTCTTATTTAAATATACTTCTAACCTTACTTTCCATTTATCATAATCTCTATTTAAATTATACAATTCTGTTTCTCTCTCAGCATACAATTCTCTACTTAAATCTCTCTCATCATAATACCATATCACACTCTCAAAATTACTCCAGACAGAGGGTACAAAATTATACAAAAAATATAAACAACTCCAATCTTCTACTAACACGGGACTCTTGCCCTTCTTAAACAATACTCGTGAACACTCTGGTTCAGAAAAAATAAGGGGAAAATTTACCCTCTGCCCCCATTCTACCACTATACTATCTTTCCTCTCTCTCTCTAACTCATAAACACACATTAACATTTCATTATCACTACATTCTGCAATTTCATCGGTACTCTCACTATTTATTTTCACCGTATCACTTTCTGATACTAACTCTTCAAATACACTACCATTCTCAATATTACATTCATTATTTTCGACATTATCATTATCATTTGTTGACTCTTTATCTAGTATCACATTTTGACACATGTCATTATAATTTTCATTCGTATTATTCTTTTTTGGATTCATCACAACTACTCCCATTCTGTCAATACTATGTTCTAATTTATTCAAACTAGTTCTTATTGTTTGATTGGTATTTTCTATGCATTCACTCATTTCTTGTACAACATTTTTCAACTCATCAAATTTGTTATTGATTATTGAATTTAGCGTCATAATTACTTTGTACTTCATTAAATTTAATACTTTGTTGCTCCAAAGTTAGTTGCAACATATTCATGACTTTCTCATTATTGTCTACCTCTTGTTTATTTCGGACAGGTGTCGATAGACTTCCTATTTTATCGTCAGTGAAGCTGACTTCGTTATTATCTGCCATTTCTTACCTTGTACTTACACAACTGTAAATCATAACACAAACATAACCTACTCACACGTACGTAATTATGTACGATAAATATTTTTACAAATTCGTCATTACCACATCCTATTTTCTGTGCTTTAAAATAGGTCTATCTCGTATAAATAAAATTAAATGAAAATCCTGGCAGCGTGAGCCATTTGTGATGACACAAAATAGGTCGAAATATATTAATAAATAAAATACTGCCAGGAACTTACCTGCTGTATAAATTTTCCTCAGAAGCCAGAGTCGCCACCTATATCTTTAAAGGACAGATATGGAGACCTTTACACTTTACCTTAAATAAAACGGGACAATTTCGCCATCTGACTACCCCCAAAATAATAATTCAGAAGATACCCGGAACGTTTAGACGAATCTTGCAGCACAGAAATGAGAAAGTGGTAATGACGAAATAACTTAGTCTAACACATTTTTATGTTATGAAATGAATATTTTTTACTTACATAAGACGGAATTCCTTAATACAAAACACACCAAAATAAAAATACAAAACACATTTTGAATCGGTTACATAGGCCTTACCCTTAAATACTTTTTACACTATGGAAAACAGCCCAGCTTTGCTCACACACACATATACAATTTAACATAATCCCCTTATTTCTGTTTTACGAAGTCACGTTTTTATTCACGATAATCTGATTAACGGTTCACTGCCGACCGAACACATGTTTAGTTGCCCGATTCCACGGTCCGTTATTTAACTGTCGTTAATTCACCATTCCACTGCACCAATTTATAATATTGTTACATCCATTGATTCCTCGGGTCCCGGTCGGTATTAACGATATTATTGAACTAGGCACCTTTTATAAAACTCCACCGACCGGGCCCGAACAAAACTGTCAGCGTCTGTTAGTGAAGTCGGTTGCTCGTGGACTGCCAAAAGCATCTATAGCATGCGGACGGATATTAATGCCTGCCGGCGAATGAATTTCTTCGCCGCTCACAGCCTGAGTTGTTGCAGTTTTGTGGCTGTATGCCTGATACATAGGAGTTTTTCTGTAGTGTGCACCGATGATATTTGGGCGCATATGGCTCGACGTCACAGTGTAGGCGTGACTTAAAGTTTCATATCCGTCGCCTATGTCGACTAAGGTGACCAAAAATTGCTTCTTCGCCATCATGAGATTTACAAGTAGCATCCCCCGCGCGTATGCCTGTGTCATGCATACGAGCGCACGGTCACACTCAAGCAAAGTTCTTGGAAACTAAGGTGGTGCGGATTCCTCTACCGACTGCTCCACGTGATATTGCGTTGCCTTTGTTACAAACGGTTCTTACAACACACGGACTGTCTCTGTTGAAATAAAATTTACACATATTTTTTATAAATCCCCGGGAATGCAATAAATAAAAATACCCACAAATTTGGCCCGTTAAAATACCCCCTCAATGAGAGGTCTTCTGTCAAAACAGAAGAAATCTCATTGATAAAACCCCTAAGAGGACCGGTGAGGAACTGGTGCCAACAACCCCCTTGCTGTTCTTACACTTCATGGGTAAACGACCCCCCTGGCTTGGCGACCATGGACGCATCTGAACGAGATCACTGGACTTCTCTGTGTGAGATCCCAACACCGAAAAATCGAACAGACACGCACCACAGCGCACCTCACCTTCTATCATGCTGCCCCAAAAATCCTCAATCCCTGGCTTAGATCATGCCAGATCCTCAACCGATATGTTTCCCCTTATATGCAAACTGGGCTGCCTTTAGCAGATACTGGGCTCACACACACACTTATTCTACATATTGTAAAATTAAAATATTTTTTCAAAAATTTATTAAGCGACAATCATTAGCTGTTTATCTTGAAAATCACAACACAAATTTTGCAGCTATACTGAATAATTCTCTCCATTAATTTTTCTGTTATTTAAAAATTAAATCAATTGAACATTTCTTAAAAATAAGAACATCCTTAACCTAACATATGATTACACCTAGAGTCTAACAATACAATTCCCTAAAATAATTCAATAATAATAAACACGATTAGTACACAAACAATAAAACAATCAGAATTTAAAAATATCCATTATCTGGCAGGCGCGAAATCAAGAAATTTTTTTTTCAAAAAAAAATTTCCAAAAAAATTTTAAATACAAAAAATTTAAATTTATTAAAATATATTCCTTTTCATATTGAAATTATTTAAAATTTGTTCAAATCAATTAAAAACAAAAGTTGAATTAACTTCCTTGCTAAACATGCCTAGTATATGACCTCACCCATCAGCTGATCAAAACTGGGTCAAGTCAAGAACCTTGACCTACATACTTTCTACAAGAGTTACATCTGAAAACACATTGTACATCTATAAAATTCTATCGTAAAACACAAAACATAATAAAATAAAACATTTAAAATAACAAAATATTATTATAAATAATCAAATTGATATTTAAATTATTCAAATAACACTTTATAGCTTTACATTATTTTCAAATTCTATCAAAATTTGTCACTGGTTTCAATCAAAAATGTTTTATATTCAACTATAACTTTCTTCATTTAACAATCTCATTCTACATTACTTTGGGTGATTTAATTATTTATTTTCGCTTGATATGCCACTTGGCATATATTCATATATAATCTTTCCCTCTTTGACTCTAATACT
The DNA here is from genome assembly GCA_034769895.1 of Magicicada septendecula. Lineage (NCBI taxonomy): Eukaryota > Metazoa > Arthropoda > Insecta > Hemiptera > Cicadidae > Magicicada > Magicicada septendecula. The sequence continues at coordinate 402,872,266 of CM068367.1, forward strand.
TCTCAACAGCTTTGCCTATCAGGACACCCATCTCTATCAAAATATCTATCAAACACTCTCTAAACCCAACTTACCATTAAACTCAATTCGCCACCTTCTCTTAATATATATAAAAAAATACTCTCTAACGCTTTGTACTTAGGATAAGTGTGTTCCCCCCCCCAAAGCTCATCCCATTATGTTGGTTCCTGGATTCTACCTAAGGTAACCCTTTCTGGCGCCAAACGGTCCCTTCCCGTCCCAACCCTTTTGTTGCGGACTCCCACATTACACTACCCCCTATTACAAAATTGCCATCCCCAAATCTCAATCTTATTACCTCACTTCAACTACAACAAAATAACATCATCAATTATAAACATCAATATATCATTCAAAACTCTACATATATTCCCCATAACTACTGTGTCAACATCAATACTTCTCAACTTCTATTACAATACCTCACAACAACATTACATTAATTCAAGACAACATTATTTTTCTCTCTACTACCCTTTTAACTTTAACTTTAACCTTGGACTGATCTATATGTCCCAATAAAACCTTAATCACCCAAGATCTCTTTTATTATTTCTGACAATTCATTTTAACATCTCAACTTTATTAACTTACTTTTCTCATTATTTAAAACCACGTTTTTAACACATTACAACCTTATATTTAACATTAATTACCTGGAACATTAATAAACAATTTAACAGTGACATTTTACTACTGATCAGCTGACATGTATTATAAATTTTATACTTACAGTGCATTTAAACTGACATACACAAAATATATACACCATACACCAATACTTTCACGTAACCTCTGAAACATTTAACAAACATGTTAGTTTGAATCAACCAATTTAACCATCTATTACCAAATACATCTCTCGTAAATAAATTAAATTCCTTAGAAAAGTTAATTATACAACATTTAAATCAATCAGAATATTTAAAACATCTCAAATTATTTTAATCAAATTAATTACGGAAAATACAACTTCCATTTCCATCACAACAATTACAATTAGCCAATTACTGTCTCCAAAATTAATTTTATTATTTATTTAAATTGCCAAAATATTAATATTATTATTGCAACCTCTACACACACTTGTTTACTTAACATTCTACAATGCACACAAATAAATTTACTACATTTTTATTTACAAACTTTTGTTATTAACTGTTCCATTTTTTCACACTTCCTTGTCCAAATCTGCCAGGTCAAAACCACAAAACAAAAATATTTATAATTGTCCTTTATTGTTTTATAGTCTACCCTCCATCGTCAAAGATTAATCTTTGCTTTATATAGCACTGTTCAATTTTATTGACATACATATTGTTGTCTTGTGTGTCATAACCAAACAATTTCAATTTTTCCGTTATACCATAATAATCATTCACCAAGTCTACGTTAAGTATTTCTGTTAAATCTCCATCAGTAAATATGTTCATTATCGGGTAGAATTAAATCATTCTTATTTAAATATACTTCTAACCTTACTTTCCATTTATCATAATCTCTATTTAAATTATACAATTCTGTTTCTCTCTCAACATACAATTCTCTACTTAAATCTCTCTCATCATAATACCATATCACACTCTCAAAATTACTCCAGACAGAGGGTACAAAATTATACAAAAAATATAAACAACTCCAATCTTCTACTAACACGGGACTCTTGCCCTTCTTAAACAATACTCGTGAACACTCTGGTTCAGAAAAAATAAGGGGAAAATTTACCCTCTGCCCCCATTCTACCACTATACTATCTTTCCTCTCTCTCTCTAACTCATAAACACACATTAACATTTCATTATCACTTCATTCTGCAATTTCATCGGTACTCTCACTATTTATTTTCACCGTATCACTTTCTGATACTAACTCTTCAAATACACTACCATTCTCAATATTACATTCATTATTTTCGACATTATCATTATCATTTGTTGACTCTTTATCTAGTATCACATTTTGACACATGTCATTATAATTTTCATTCGTATTATTCTTTTTTAGATTCATCACAACTACTCCCATTCTGTCAATACTATGTTCTAATTTATTCAAACTAGTTCTTATTGTTTGATTGGTATTTTCTATGCATTCACTCATTTCTTGTACAACATTTTTCAACTCATCAAATTTGTTATTGATTATTGAATTTAGCGTCATAATTACTTTGTACTTCATTAAATTTAATACTTTGTTGCTCCAAAATTAGTTGCAACATATTCATGACTTTCTCATTATTGTCTACCTCTTGTTTATTTCGGACAGGTGTCGATAGACTTCCTATTTTATCGTCAGTGAAGCTGACTTTGTTATTATCTGCCATTTCTTACCTTGTACTTACACAACTGTAAATCATAACACAAACATAACCTACTCACACGTACGTAATTATGTACGATAAATATTTTTACAAATTCGTCATTACCACATCCTATTTTCTGTGCTTTAAAATAGGTCTATCTCGTATAAATAAAATTAAACGAAAATCCTGGCAGTGTGAGACATTTGTGATGACACAAAATAGGTCGAAATATATTAATAAATAAAATACTGCCAGGAACTTACCTGCTGTATAAATTTTCCTCAGAAGCCAGAGTCGCCACCTATATCTTTAAAGGACAGATATGGAGACCTTTACACTTTACCTTAAATAAAACGGGACAATTTCGCCATCTGACTACCCCCAAAATAATAATTCAGAAGATACCCGGAACGTTTAGACGAATCTTGCAGCACAGAAATGAGAAAGTGGTAATGACGAAATAACTTAGTCTAACACATTTTTATGTTATGAAATGAATATTTTTTACTTACATAAGACGGAATTCCTTAATACAAAACACACCAAAATAAAAATACAAAACACATTTTGAATCGGTTACATAGGCCTTACCCTTAAATACTTTTTACACTATGGAAAACAGCCCAGCTTTGCTCACACACACACATATACAATTTAACATATTCCCCTTATTTCTGTTTTACGAAGTCACGTTTTTATTCACGATAATCTGATTAACGGTTCACTGCCGACCGAACACATGTTTAGTTGCCCGATTCCACGGTCCGTTATTTAACTGTCGTTAATTCACCATTCCACTGCACCAATTTATAATATTGTTACATCCATTGATTCCTCGGGTCCCGGTCGGTATTAACGATATTATTGAACTAGGCACCTTTTATAAAACTCCACCGACCGGGCCCGAACAAAACTGTCAGCGTCTGTTAGTGAAGTCGGTTGCTCGTGGACTGCCAAAAGCATCTATAGCATGCGGACGGATATTAATGCCTGCCGGCGAATGAATTTCTTCGCCGCTCACAGCCTGAGTTGTTGCAGTTTTGTGGCTGTATGCCTGATACATAGGAGTTTTTCTGTAGTGTGCACCGATGATATTTGGGCGCATATGGCTCGACGTCACAGTGTAGGCGTGACTTAAAGTTTCATATCCGTCGCCTATGTCGACTAAGGTGACCAAAAATTGCTTCTTCGCCATCATGAGATTTACAAGTAGCGTCCCCCGCGCGTATGCCTGTGTCATGCATACGAGCGCACGGTCACACTCAAGCAAAGTTCTTGGAAACTAAGGTGGTGCGGATTCCTCTACCGACTGCTCCACGTGATATTGCGTTGCCTTTGTTACAAACGGTTCTTACAACACACGGACTGTCTCTGTTGAAATAAAATTTACACATATTTTTTATAAATCCCCGGGAATGCAATAAATAAAAATACCCACAAATTTGGCCCGTTACAATACCCCCTCAATGAGAGGTCTTCTGTCAAAACAGAAGAAATCTCATTGATAAAACCCCTAAGAGGACCGGTGAGGAACTGGTGCCAACAACCCCCTTGCTGTTCTTACACTTCATGGGTAAACGACCCCCCTGGCTTGGCGACCATGGACGCATCTGAACGAGATCACTGGACTTCTCTGTGTGAGATCCCAACACCGAAAAATCGAACAGACACGCACCACAGCGCACCTCACCTTCTATCATGCTACCCCAAAAATCCTCAATCCCTGGCTTAGATCATGCCAGATCCTCAACCGATATGTTTCCCCTTATATGCAAACTGGGCTGCCTTTAGCAGATACTGGGTTCACACACACACTTATTCTACATATTGTAAAATTAAAATATTTTTTCAAAAATTTATTAAGCGACAATCATTAGCTGTTTATCTTGAAAATCACAACACAAATTTTGCAGCTATACTGAATAATTCTCTCCATTAATTTTTCTGTTATTTAAAAATTAAATCAATTGAACATTTCTTAAAAATAAGAACATCCTTAACCTAACATATGATTACACCTAGAGTCTAACAATACAATTCCCTAAAATAATTCAATAATAATAAACACGATTAGTACACAAACAATAAAACAATCAGAATTTAAAAATATCCATTATCTGGCAGGCGCGAAATCAAGAAATTTTTTTTTTCAAAAAAAAATTTCCAAAAAAATTTTAAATACAAAAAATTTAAATTTATTAAAATATATTCCTTTTCATATTGAAATTATTTAAAATTTGTTCAAATCAATTAAAAACAAAAGTTGAATTAACTTCCTTGCTAAACATGCCTAGTATATGACCTCACCCATCAGCTGATCAAAACTGGGTCAAGTCAAGAACCTTGACCTACATACTTTCTACAAGAGTTACATCTGAAAACACATTGTACATCTATAAAATTCTATCGTAAAACACAAAACATAATAAAATAAAACATTTAAAATAACAAAATATTATTATAAATAATCAAATTGATATTTAAATTATTCAAATAACACTTTATAGCTTTACATTATTTTCAAATTCTATCAAAATTTGTCACTGGTTTCCATCAAAAATGTTTTATATTCAACTATAACTTTCTTCATTTAACAATCTCATTCTACATTACTTTGGGTGATTTAATTATTTATTTTCGCTTGATATGCCACTTGGCATATATTCATATATAATCTTTCCCTCTTTGACTCTAATACTTCTCAACAGCTTTGCCTATCAGGACACCCATCTCTATCAAAATATCTATCAAACACTCTCTAAACCCAACTTACCATTAAACTCAATTCGCCACCTTCTCTTAATATATATAAAAAAATACTCTCTAACGCTTTGTACTTAGGATAAGTGTGTTCCCCCCCCCCAAAGCTCATCCCATTATGTTGGTTCCTGGATTCTACCTAAGGTAACCCTTTCTGGCGCCAAACGGTCCCTTCCCGTCCCAACCCTTTTGTTGCGGACTCCCACATTACACTACCCCCTATTACAAAATTGCCATCCCCAAATCTCAATCTTATTACCTCACTTCAACTACAACAAAATAACATCATCAATTATAAACATCAATATATCATTCAAAACTCTACATATATTCCCCATAACTACTGTGTCAACATCAATACTTCTCAACTTCTATTACAATACCTCACAACAACATTACATTAATTCAAGACAACATTATTTTTCTCTCTACTACCCTTTTAACTTTAACTTTAACCTTGGACTGATCTATATGTCCCAATAAAAGCTTAATCACCCAAGATCTCTTTTATTATTTCTGACAATTCATTTTAACATCTCAACTTTATTAACTTACTTTTCTCATTATTTAAAACCACGTTTTTAACACATTACAACCTTATATTTAACATTAATTACCTGGAACATTAATAAACAATTTAACAGTGACATTTTACTACTGATCAGCTGACATGTATTATAAATTTTATACTTACAGTGCATTTAAACTGACATACACAAAATATATACACCATACACCAATACTTTCACGTAACCTCTGAAACATTTAACAAACATGTTAGTTTGAATCAACCAATTTAACCATCTATTACCAAATACATCTCTCGTAAATAAATTAAATTCCTTAGAAAAGTTAATTATACAACATTTAAATCAATCAGAATATTTAAAACATCTCAAATTATTTTAATCAAATTAATTACGGAAAATACAACTTCCATTTCCATCACAACAATTACAATTAGCCAATTACTGTCTCCAAAATTAATTTTATTATTTATTTAAATTGCCAAAATATTAATATTATTATTGCAACCTCTACACACACTTGTTTACTTAACATTCTACAATGCACACAAATAAATTTACTACATTTTTATTTACAAACTTTTGTTATTAACTGTTCCATTTTTTCACACTTCCTTGTCCAAATCTGCCAGGTCAAAACCACAAAACAAAAATATTTATAATTGTCCTTTATTGTTTTATAGTCTACCCTCCATCGTCAAAGATTAATCTTTGCTTTATATAGCACTGTTCAATTTTATTGACATACATATTGTTGTCTTGTGTGTCATAACCAAACAATTTCAATTTTTCCGTTATACCATAATAATCATTCACCAAGTCTACGTTAAGTATTTCTGTTAAATCTCCATCAGTAAATATGTTCATTATCGGGTAGAATTAAATCATTCTTATTTAAATATACTTCTAACCTTACTTTCCATTTATCATAATCTCTATTTAAATTATACAATTCTGTTTCTCTCTCAGCATACAATTCTCTACTTAAATCTCTCTCATCATAATACCATATCACACTCTCAAAATTACTCCAGACAGAGGGTACAAAATTATACAAAAAATATAAACAACTCCAATCTTCTACTAACACGGGACTCTTGCCCTTCTTAAACAATACTCGTGAACACTCTGGTTCAGAAAAAATAAGGGGAAAATTTACCCTCTGCCCCCATTCTACCACTATACTATCTTTCCTCTCTCTCTCTAACTCATAAACACACATTAACATTTCATTATCACTACATTCTGCAATTTCATCGGTACTCTCACTATTTATTTTCACCGTATCACTTTCTGATACTAACTCTTCAAATACACTACCATTCTCAATATTACATTCATTATTTTCGACATTATCATTATCATTTGTTGACTCTTTATCTAGTATCACATTTTGACACATGTCATTATAATTTTCATTCGTATTATTCTTTTTTGGATTCATCACAACTACTCCCATTCTGTCAATACTATGTTCTAATTTATTCAAACTAGTTCTTATTGTTTGATTGGTATTTTCTATGCATTCACTCATTTCTTGTACAACATTTTTCAACTCATCAAATTTGTTATTGATTATTGAATTTAGCGTCATAATTACTTTGTACTTCATTAAATTTAATACTTTGTTGCTCCAAAGTTAGTTGCAACATATTCATGACTTTCTCATTATTGTCTACCTCTTGTTTATTTCGGACAGGTGTCGATAGACTTCCTATTTTATCGTCAGTGAAGCTGACTTCGTTATTATCTGCCATTTCTTACCTTGTACTTACACAACTGTAAATCATAACACAAACATAACCTACTCACACGTACGTAATTATGTACGATAAATATTTTTACAAATTCGTCATTACCACATCCTATTTTCTGTGCTTTAAAATAGGTCTATCTCGTATAAATAAAATTAAATGAAAATCCTGGCAGCGTGAGCCATTTGTGATGACACAAAATAGGTCGAAATATATTAATAAATAAAATACTGCCAGGAACTTACCTGCTGTATAAATTTTCCTCAGAAGCCAGAGTCGCCACCTATATCTTTAAAGGACAGATATGGAGACCTTTACACTTTACCTTAAATAAAACGGGACAATTTCGCCATCTGACTACCCCCAAAATAATAATTCAGAAGATACCCGGAACGTTTAGACGAATCTTGCAGCACAGAAATGAGAAAGTGGTAATGACGAAATAACTTAGTCTAACACATTTTTATGTTATGAAATGAATATTTTTTACTTACATAAGACGGAATTCCTTAATACAAAACACACCAAAATAAAAATACAAAACACATTTTGAATCGGTTACATAGGCCTTACCCTTAAATACTTTTTACACTATGGAAAACAGCCCAGCTTTGCTCACACACACATATACAATTTAACATAATCCCCTTATTTCTGTTTTACGAAGTCACGTTTTTATTCACGATAATCTGATTAACGGTTCACTGCCGACCGAACACATGTTTAGTTGCCCGATTCCACGGTCCGTTATTTAACTGTCGTTAATTCACCATTCCACTGCACCAATTTATAATATTGTTACATCCATTGATTCCTCGGGTCCCGGTCGGTATTAACGATATTATTGAACTAGGCACCTTTTATAAAACTCCACCGACCGGGCCCGAACAAAACTGTCAGCGTCTGTTAGTGAAGTCGGTTGCTCGTGGACTGCCAAAAGCATCTATAGCATGCGGACGGATATTAATGCCTGCCGGCGAATGAATTTCTTCGCCGCTCACAGCCTGAGTTGTTGCAGTTTTGTGGCTGTATGCCTGATACATAGGAGTTTTTCTGTAGTGTGCACCGATGATATTTGGGCGCATATGGCTCGACGTCACAGTGTAGGCGTGACTTAAAGTTTCATATCCGTCGCCTATGTCGACTAAGGTGACCAAAAATTGCTTCTTCGCCATCATGAGATTTACAAGTAGCATCCCCCGCGCGTATGCCTGTGTCATGCATACGAGCGCACGGTCACACTCAAGCAAAGTTCTTGGAAACTAAGGTGGTGCGGATTCCTCTACCGACTGCTCCACGTGATATTGCGTTGCCTTTGTTACAAACGGTTCTTACAACACACGGACTGTCTCTGTTGAAATAAAATTTACACATATTTTTTATAAATCCCCGGGAATGCAATAAATAAAAATACCCACAAATTTGGCCCGTTAAAATACCCCCTCAATGAGAGGTCTTCTGTCAAAACAGAAGAAATCTCATTGATAAAACCCCTAAGAGGACCGGTGAGGAACTGGTGCCAACAACCCCCTTGCTGTTCTTACACTTCATGGGTAAACGACCCCCCTGGCTTGGCGACCATGGACGCATCTGAACGAGATCACTGGACTTCTCTGTGTGAGATCCCAACACCGAAAAATCGAACAGACACGCACCACAGCGCACCTCACCTTCTATCATGCTGCCCCAAAAATCCTCAATCCCTGGCTTAGATCATGCCAGATCCTCAACCGATATGTTTCCCCTTATATGCAAACTGGGCTGCCTTTAGCAGATACTGGGCTCACACACACACTTATTCTACATATTGTAAAATTAAAATATTTTTTCAAAAATTTATTAAGCGACAATCATTAGCTGTTTATCTTGAAAATCACAACACAAATTTTGCAGCTATACTGAATAATTCTCTCCATTAATTTTTCTGTTATTTAAAAATTAAATCAATTGAACATTTCTTAAAAATAAGAACATCCTTAACCTAACATATGATTACACCTAGAGTCTAACAATACAATTCCCTAAAATAATTCAATAATAATAAACACGATTAGTACACAAACAATAAAACAATCAGAATTTAAAAATATCCATTATCTGGCAGGCGCGAAATCAAGAAATTTTTTTTTCAAAAAAAAATTTCCAAAAAAATTTTAAATACAAAAAATTTAAATTTATTAAAATATATTCCTTTTCATATTGAAATTATTTAAAATTTGTTCAAATCAATTAAAAACAAAAGTTGAATTAACTTCCTTGCTAAACATGCCTAGTATATGACCTCACCCATCAGCTGATCAAAACTGGGTCAAGTCAAGAACCTTGACCTACATACTTTCTACAAGAGTTACATCTGAAAACACATTGTACATCTATAAAATTCTATCGTAAAACACAAAACATAATAAAATAAAACATTTAAAATAACAAAATATTATTATAAATAATCAAATTGATATTTAAATTATTCAAATAACACTTTATAGCTTTACATTATTTTCAAATTCTATCAAAATTTGTCACTGGTTTCAATCAAAAATGTTTTATATTCAACTATAACTTTCTTCATTTAACAATCTCATTCTACATTACTTTGGGTGATTTAATTATTTATTTTCGCTTGATATGCCACTTGGCATATATTCATATATAATCTTTCCCTCTTTGACTCTAATACTTCTCAACAGCTTTGCCTATCAGGACACCCATCTCTATCAAAATATCTATCAAACACTCTCTAAACCCAACTTACCATTAAACTCAATTCGCCACCTTCTCTTAATATATATAAAAAAATACTCTCTAACGCTTTGTACTTAGGATAAGTGTGTTCCCCCCCCCAAAGCTCATCCCATTATGTTGGTTCCTGGATTCTACCTAAGGTAACCCTTTCTGGCGCCAAACGGTCCCTTCCCGTCCCAACCCTTTTGTTGCGGACTCCCACATTACACTACCCCCTATTACAAAATTGCCATCCCCAAATCTCAATCTTATTACCTCACTTCAACTACAACAAAATAACATCATCAATTATAAACATCAATATATCATTCAAAACTCTACATATATTCCCCATAACTACTGTGTCAACATCAATACTTCTCAACTTCTATTACAATACCTCACAACAACATTACATTAATTCAAGACAACATTATTTTTCTCTCTACTACCCTTTTAACTTTAACTTTAACCTTGGACTGATCTATATGTCCCAATAAAACCTTAATCACCCAAGATCTCTTTTATTATTTCTGACAATTCATTTTAACATCTCAACTTTATTAACTTACTTTTCTCATTATTTAAAACCACGTTTTTAACACATTACAACCTTATATTTAACATTAATTACCTGGAACATTAATAAACAATTTAACAGTGACATTTTACTACTGATCAGCTGACATGTATTATAAATTTTATACTTACAGTGCATTTAAACTGACATACACAAAATATATACACCATACACCAATACTTTCACGTAACCTCTGAAACATTTAACAAACATGTTAGTTTGAATCAACCAATTTAACCATCTATTACCAAATACATCTCTCGTAAATAAATTAAATTCCTTAGAAAAGTTAATTATACAACATTTAAATCAATCAGAATATTTAAAACATCTCAAATTATTTTAATCAAATTAATTACGGAAAATACAACTTCCATTTCCATCACAACAATTACAATTAGCCAATTACTGTCTCCAAAATTAATTTTATTATTTATTTAAATTGCCAAAATATTAATATTATTATTGCAACCTCTACACACACTTGTTTACTTAACATTCTACAATGCACACAAATAAATTTACTACATTTTTATTTACAAACTTTTGTTATTAACTGTTCCATTTTTTCACACTTCCTTGTCCAAATCTGCCAGGTCAAAACCACAAAACAAAAATATTTATAATTGTCCTTTATTGTTTTATAGTCTACCCTCCATCGTCAAAGATTAATCTTTGCTTTATATAGCACTGTTCAATTTTATTGACATACATATTGTTGTCTTGTGTGTCATAACCAAACAATTTCAATTTTTCCGTTATACCATAATAATCATTCACCAAGTCTACGTTAAGTATTTCTGTTAAATCTCCATCAGTAAATATGTTCATTATCGGGTAGAATTAAATCATTCTTATTTAAATATACTTCTAACCTTACTTTCCATTTATCATAATCTCTATTTAAATTATACAATTCTGTTTCTCTCTCAACATACAATTCTCTACTTAAATCTCTCTCATCATAATACCATATCACACTCTCAAAATTACTCCAGACAGAGGGTACAAAATTATACAAAAAATATAAACAACTCCAATCTTCTACTAACACGGGACTCTTGCCCTTCTTAAACAATACTCGTGAACACTCTGGTTCAGAAAAAATAAGGGGAAAATTTACCCTCTGCCCCCATTCTACCACTATACTATCTTTCCTCTCTCTCTCTAACTCATAAACACACATTAACATTTCATTATCACTTCATTCTGCAATTTCATCGGTACTCTCACTATTTATTTTCACCGTATCACTTTCTGATACTAACTCTTCAAATACACTACCATTCTCAATATTACATTCATTATTTTCGACATTATCATTATCATTTGTTGACTCTTTATCTAGTATCACATTTTGACACATGTCATTATAATTTTCATTCGTATTATTCTTTTTTAGATTCATCACAACTACTCCCATTCTGTCAATACTATGTTCTAATTTATTCAAACTAGTTCTTATTGTTTGATTGGTATTTTCTATGCATTCACTCATTTCTTGTACAACATTTTTCAACTCATCAAATTTGTTATTGATTATTGAATTTAGCGTCATAATTACTTTGTACTTCATTAAATTTAATACTTTGTTGCTCCAAAATTAGTTGCAACATATTCATGACTTTCTCATTATTGTCTACCTCTTGTTTATTTCGGACAGGTGTCGATAGACTTCCTATTTTATCGTCAGTGAAGCTGACTTTGTTATTATCTGCCATTTCTTACCTTGTACTTACACAACTGTAAATCATAACACAAACATAACCTACTCACACGTACGTAATTATGTACGATAAATATTTTTACAAATTCGTCATTACCACATCCTATTTTCTGTGCTTTAAAATAGGTCTATCTCGTATAAATAAAATTAAACGAAAATCCTGGCAGTGTGAGACATTTGTGATGACACAAAATAGGTCGAAATATATTAATAAATAAAATACTGCCAGGAACTTACCTGCTGTATAAATTTTCCTCAGAAGCCAGAGTCGCCACCTATATCTTTAAAGGACAGATATGGAGACCTTTACACTTTACCTTAAATAAAACGGGACAATTTCGCCATCTGACTACCCCCAAAATAATAATTCAGAAGATACCCGGAACGTTTAGACGAATCTTGCAGCACAGAAATGAGAAAGTGGTAATGACGAAATAACTTAGTCTAACACATTTTTATGTTATGAAATGAATATTTTTTACTTACATAAGACGGAATTCCTTAATACAAAACACACCAAAATAAAAATACAAAACACATTTTGAATCGGTTACATAGGCCTTACCCTTAAATACTTTTTACACTATGGAAAACAGCCCAGCTTTGCTCACACACACACATATACAATTTAACATATTCCCCTTATTTCTGTTTTACGAAGTCACGTTTTTATTCACGATAATCTGATTAACGGTTCACTGCCGACCGAACACATGTTTAGTTGCCCGATTCCACGGTCCGTTATTTAACTGTCGTTAATTCACCATTCCACTGCACCAATTTATAATATTGTTACATCCATTGATTCCTCGGGTCCCGGTCGGTATTAACGATATTATTGAACTAGGCACCTTTTATAAAACTCCACCGACCGGGCCCGAACAAAACTGTCAGCGTCTGTTAGTGAAGTCGGTTGCTCGTGGACTGCCAAAAGCATCTATAGCATGCGGACGGATATTAATGCCTGCCGGCGAATGAATTTCTTCGCCGCTCACAGCCTGAGTTGTTGCAGTTTTGTGGCTGTATGCCTGATACATAGGAGTTTTTCTGTAGTGTGCACCGATGATATTTGGGCGCATATGGCTCGACGTCACAGTGTAGGCGTGACTTAAAGTTTCATATCCGTCGCCTATGTCGACTAAGGTGACCAAAAATTGCTTCTTCGCCATCATGAGATTTACAAGTAGCGTCCCCCACGCGTATGCCTGTGTCATGCATACGAGCGCACGGTCACACTCAAGCAAAGTTCTTGGAAACTAAGGTGGTGCGGATTCCTCTACCGATTGCTCCACGTGATATTGCGTTGCCTTTGTTACAAACGGTTCTTACAACACACGGACTGTCTCTGTTGAAATAAAATTTACACATATTTTTTATAAATCCCCGGGAATGCAATAAATAAAAATACCCACAAATTTGGCCCGTTACAATACCCCCTCAATGAGAGGTCTTCTGTCAAAACAGAAGAAATCTCATTGATAAAACCCCTAAGAGGACCGGTGAGGAACTGGTGCCAACAACCCCCTTGCTGTTCTTACACTTCATGGGTAAACGACCCCCCTGGCTTGGCGACCATGGACGCATCTGAACGAGATCACTGGACTTCTCTGTGTGAGATCCCAACACCGAAAAATCGAACAGACACGCACCACAGCGCACCTCACCTTCTATCATGCTACCCCAAAAATCCTCAATCCCTGGCTTAGATCATGCCAGATCCTCAACCGATATGTTTCCCCTTATATGCAAACTGGGCTGCCTTTAGCAGATACTGGGCTCACACACACACTTATTCTACATATTGTAAAATTAAAATATTTTTTCAAAAATTTATTAAGCGACAATCATTAGCTGTTTATCTTGAAAATCACAACACAAATTTTGCAGCTATACTGAATAATTCTCTCCATTAATTTTTCTGTTATTAAAAAAAAATTAAATCAATTGAACATCTCTTAAAAATAAGAACACCTTAACCTAACATATGATTACACCTAGAGTCTAACAATACAATTCCCTAAAATAATTCAATAATAATAAACACGATTAGTACACAAACAATAAAACAATCAGAATTCAAAAATTTCCATTATCTGGCAGGCGCGAAACCGAGAAATTTTTTTTTTCAAAAAAAAATTTCCAAAAAAATTTTAAATACAAAAAATTTAAATTTATTAAAATATATTCCTTTTCATATTGAAATTATTTAAAATTTGTTCAAATCAATTAAAAACAAAAGTTGAATTAACTTCCTTGCTAAACATGCCTAGTATATGACCTCACCCATTAGCTGATCAAAACTGGGTCAAGTCAAGAACCTTGACCTACATACTTTCTACAAGAGTTACATCTGAAAACACATTGTACATCTATAAAATTCTATCGTAAAACACAAAACATAATAAAATAAAACATTTAAAATAACAAAATATTATTATAAATAATCAAATTGATATTTAAATCATTCAAATAACACTTTATAGCTTTACATTATTTTCAAATTCTATCAAAATTTGTCACTGGTTTCAATCAAAAATGTTTTATATTCAACTATAACTTTCTTCATTTAACAATCTCATTCTACATTACTTTGGGTGATTTAATTATTTATTTTCGCTTGATATGCCACTTGGCATATATTCATATATAATCTTTCCCTCTTTGACTCTAATACTTCTCAACAGCTTTGCCTATCAGGACACCCATCTCTATCAAAATATCTATCAAACACTCTCTAAACCCAACTTACCATTAAACTCAATTCGCCACCTTCTCTTAATATATATAAAAAAATACTCTCTAACCCTTTGTACTTAGGATAAGTGTGTTTCCCCCCCCCAAGCTCATCCCATTATGTTGGTTCCTGGATTCTACCGAAGGTAACCCTTTCCGGCGCCAAACGGTCCCTTCCCGTCCCAACCCTTTTGTTGCGGACTCCCACATTACACTACCCCCTATTACAAAATTGCCATCCCCAAATCTCAATCTTATTACCTCACTTCAACTACAACAAAATAACATCATCAATTATAAACATCAATATATCATTCAAAACTCTACATATATTCCCCATAACTACTGTGTCAACATCAATACTTCTCAACTTCTATTACAATACCTCACAACAACATTACATTAATTCAAGACAACATTATTTTTCTCTCTACTACCCTTTTAACTTTAACTTTAACCTTGGACTGATCTATATGTCCCAATAAAAGCTTAATCACCCAAGATCTCTTTTATTATTTCTGACAATTCATTTTAACATCTCAACTTTATTAACTTTTCTCATTATTTAAAACCACGTTTTTAACACATTACAACCTTATATTTAACATTATATACCTGGAACATTAATAAACAATTTAACAGTGACATTTTACTACTGATCAGCTGACATGTATTATAAATTTTATACTTACAGTGCATTTAAACTGACATACACAAAATATATACACCATACTTTCACGTAACCTCTGAAACATTTAACAAACATGTTAGTTTGAATCAACCAATTTAACCATCTATTACCAAATACATCTCTCGTAAATAAATTAAATTCCTTAGAAAAGTTAATTATACAACATTTAAATCAATCAGAATATTTAAAACATCTCAAATTATTTTAATCAAATTAATTACGGAAAATACAACTTCCATTTCCATCACAACAATTACAATTAGCCAATTACTGTCTCCAAAATTAATTTTATTATTTATTTGAATTGCCAAAATATTAATATTATTATTGCAACCTCTACACACACTTGTTTACTTAACATTCTACAATGCACACAAATAAATTTACTACATTTTTATTTACAAACTTTTGTTATTAACTGTTCCATTTTTTCACACTTCCTTGTCCAAATCTGCCAGGTCAAAACCACAAAACAAAAATATTTATAATTGTCCTTTATTGTTTTATAGTCTACCCTCCATCGTCAAAGATTAATCTTTGCTTTATATAGCACTGTTCAATTTTATTGACATACATATTGTTGTCTTGTGTGTCATAACCAAACAATTTCAATTTTTCCGTTATACCATAATAATCATTCACCAAGTCTACGTTAAGTATTTCTGTTAAATCTCCATCAGTAAATATGTTCATTATCGGGTAGAATTAAATCATTCTTATTTAAATATACTTCTAACCTTACTTTCCATTTATCATTATCTCTATTTAAATTATACAATTCTGTTTCTCTCTCAACATACAATTCTCTACTTAAATCTCTCTCATCATAATACCATATCACACTCTCAAAATTACTCCAGACAGAGGGTACAAAATTATACAAAAAATATAAACAACTCCAATCTTCTACTAACACGGGACTCTTGCCCTTCTTAAACAATACTCGTGAACACTCTGGTTCAGAAAAAATAAGGGGAAAATTTACCCTCTGACCCCATTCTACCACTATACTATCTTTCCTCTCTCTCTCTAACTCATAAACACACATTAACATTTCATTATCACTACATTCTGCAATTTCATCGGTACTCTCACTATTTATTTTCACCGTATCACTTTCTGATACTAACTCTTCAAATACACTACCATTCTCAATATTACATTCATTATTTTCGACATTATCATTATCATTTGTTGACTCTTTATCTAGTATCACATTTTGACACATGTCATTATAATTTTCATTCGTATTATTCTTTTTTAGATTCATCACAACTACTCCCATTCTGTCAATACTATGTTCTAATTTATTCAAACTAGTTCTTATTGTTTGATTGGTATTTTCTATGCATTCACTCATTTCTTGTACAACATTTTTCAACTCATCAAATTTGTTATTGATTATTGAATTTAGCGTCATAATTACTTTGTACTTCATTAAATTTAATACTTTGTTGCTCCAAAATTAGTTGCAACATATTCATGACTTTCTCATTATTGTCTACCTCTTGTTTATTTCGGACAGGTGTCGATAGACTTCCTATTTTATCGTCAGTGAAGCTGACTTTGTTATTATCTGCCATTTCTTACCTTGTACTTACACAACTGTAAATCATAACACAAACATAACCTACTCACACGTACGTAATTATGTACGATAAATATTTTTACAAATTCGTCATTACCACATCCTATTTTCTGTGCTTTAAAATAGGTCTATCTCGTATAAATAAAATTAAACGAAAATCCTGGCAGTGTGAGCCATTTGTGATGACACAAAATAGGTCGAAATATATTAATAAATAAAATACTGCCAGGAACTTACCTGCTGTATAAATTTTCCTCAGAAGCCAGAGTCGCCACCTATATCTTTAAAGGACAGATATGGAGACCTTTACACTTTACCTTAAATAAAACGGGACAATTTCGCCATCTGACTACCCCCAAAATAATAATTCAGAAGATACCCGGAACGTTTAGACGAATCTTGCAGCACAGAAATGAGAAAGTGGTAATGACGAAATAACTTAGTCTAACACATTTTTATGTTATGAAATGAATATTTTTTACTTACATAAGACGGAATTCCTTAATACAAAACACACCAAAATAAAAATACAAAACACATTTTGAATCGGTTACATAGGCCTTACCCTTAAATACTTTTTACACTATGGAAATCAGCCCAGCTTTGCTCACACACACACATATACAATTTAACATATTCCCCTTATTTCTGTTTTATGAAGTCACGTTTTTATTCACGATAATCTGATTAACGGTTCACTGCCGACCGAACACGTGTTTAGTTGCCCGATTCCACGGTCCAATATTTAACTGTCGTTAATTCACCATTCCACTGCACCAATTTATAATATTGTTACATCCATTGATTCCTCGGGTCCCGGTCGGTATTAACGATATTATTGAACTAGGCACCTTTTATAAAACTCCACCAACCGGGCCCGAACAAAACTGTCAGCGTCTGTTAGTGAAGTCGGTTGCTCGTGGACTGCCGAAAGCGTCTATAGCATGCGGACAGATATTAATGCCTGCCGGCGAATGAATTTCTTCGCCACTCACAGCCTGAGTTGTTGCAGTTTTGTGGCTGTATGCCTGATACATAGGAGTTTTTCTGTAGTGTGCACCGATGATATTTGGGCGCATATGGCTCGACGTCACAGTGTAGGCGTGACTTAAAGTTTCATATCCGTCGCCTATGTCGACTAAGGCGACCAAAAATTGCTTCTTCGCCATCATGAGATTTACAAGTAGCGTCCCCCGCGCGTATGCCTGTGTCATGCATATGAGCGCACGGTCACACTCAAGCAAAGTTCTTGGAAACTAAGGTGGTGTGGATTCCTCTACCGATTGCTCCACATGATATTGCGTTGCCTTTGTTACAAACGGTTCTTACAACACACGGACTGTCTCTGTTGAAATAAAATTTACACATATTTTTTATAAATCCCCGGGAATGCAATAAATAAAAATACCCACAAATTTGGCCCGTTACAGAGCAACATGAAAGACCATGTGTGGTGACAGTAAGACTGTGGACTTTGATACTATGCATGAGTGGGAATGAAACCTGTTTGAAGGAATTATCATCTCACGTTGTTCACAACAGGCATTTTCTTAAATATAATGCCTGACCACGCAATGAAATACAAAGAGGAGAATTGCTATGGTAGGAAGTGGAGTAAACAGTATGTAAAAGTGTTATTATGCACAAACACTGGCATCATTGAAAAATTGTCGCCCTTAACTGCAGAGAAGCTGTGGTGTTTTAAAAACATTACACTTGTTAAAAAAATTATATAAACAAGTTGTAGATCATAACAAAAGTGTTGGAAGACTGTTGCTGCAAGCCATCAATGGAAAAATGGGTAGAAAAATTCAGATATTTCTGTATCTGGACAGACTCATGGCACACTTTCTGATCATCACAGCTGAAGAAGATGACTGAGGAACTGTTTCCTGCAAACTACACAAACAAAAAACAGTGAATCAGGAATAACACACAATTTCTAGGTACTTAATAAAAAAATATCATCCACTGTTTGGGCATCGAAAGAAGGATGAAAAGAAGATTCACTTTTGCAAGTACGATTAGTTCACGACTTTCTTCTAACATGTAACAGTTTTCTTCTGACAGGCCATGCATTACATCACAGCTTTACAGCATAGATTAGAGGTTGCAAATGTGCTACGTTGATGGTGATGATGATGATGATGTTCCCATTCAGGACAAGGAATGGAACAAACTAAAAGATCACAGACCTTATCAATATGTAACAACTACATTCATATTTATGAAAACACTTACTAGACAAGACGCAACCATATGCAAGATTGTTGATGGCACTCAGCAAGAACTAGAAATGACTGGATTTTCAGCAGGATGAAAATAATGACAAAGATAATGAAGAGTCAAAGCATACTCATAGGGTTTTAATATGCCTACAGGTAGTCAAGCACTTTGAATTCACCATAATGTGTCTGAAAAATTATAATAGCTAAAAAATTACATGACAATTATCTTTGGGAAGTGATCATTTTTTTCTGTAGTTTTTGAATATTTGAAGAATATAAATACAAGACTCATGACTATTTGATACCCAATTTCCTCCCTGGTCTTTGCCAAAGTTAATAAAAAATTTAACAAAATTATTCTATACAATAAATTGACCGTATAAAAAAGGTAATTTGTCATAATTTTTAATCCAAAGTAAATTCTACAAGGAGGGATATTTTTGGAGGAAAAGAATTCAGCAAAAGAAGCAAACATCAATCAAAGGCTATTCAAGTTATAGTTTCATACATGTAAATACTGTAATTTTTTCTGTTCTCACGTTTTTTCCATTCTATGTAAGAATGACACTGTGATTATTACATCTACAATTTAAAACTCGTTGAAACTCATTATTACATTTGAATCAATTCTTTGAATAACAATTTCCTGTATATGTAGCCTTACTCAGAAAAACCTATAGTATACTTTAAATAAATGAGTAACAGCGTTAGACTGCTTCCCAAGGCCTAGACCAAATGAAGCGACACACAAAGAAAGATAAGCAAATCTGCTCTTTTAAGAGCAAAACTGACTCACGGCAAAGTTGCAACATTCTTCATTGGAATGCTGGAGGACTGTCATGTCAAAAAATGACTGAAATAAAGAAAATAATTAAGGACAGAAACATGGATGTTCTAATAATTAACGAAGCAAATATAACTGTGGATAACATAAAATATTTCAAAATAAGTCAGTTTACTATATTCGGATTGTACAAAAGTAGGCAAATGGCCAGTGGTATTCTTGTGTCTGTCAGAAATCATAAAGCTTGAAATCTGGAAAGAAAATAAAAGATTAAATATATATGGAATTTACAGCCCACCCAAAAATAAAAATCTTAATCTGGACAACATAAATCTGCAAGAGAAAACTATAATGGTCGCAGACTTTAATGCAGCATCACCATCCTGGGGATACAACTACATAAATGAGGCAGGAAGGGTCGTGGAGGATCTCATTAGCTCCAGCAATATGGAATTGCTTTACAAAACAACAGACATCCCGACATTCTTACACTATTCAGGGACAACAACTAATCCGGACTTAGCCTCAGCAGATATCAGCGACCACGTTTGTAGAACAGTAATAGAGGACCCAGGATGTGGCCATAGAGCAGTGCAGCTCACATACAGCTGGAGATGTAGAGTTCAAAAACAAACTGCAAGAACATCATGGAACTTCAAAAAAGCAAACTGGACAAACTTTGGGGATTACCTGGAAGAAAACATCCATCTGATTGATATAGAGGGTAGACCAGGAGAACTGACCAAACAACTTATCAGTCTAATTCTTTCCTCGGCAAAACAAAACATCCCTAGAGGAAAAACAGTTAAGTACAAGCCATTCTGGACATCACAATTAACAGATTTGAAAAAGGCTAGAGATCAGGCAAGAATAAAGGCGGAAAAATCCCAAAATCCTGCTGATGTGAAAGAGTGGCGAAGATATGCGGCAGTATTAAGAAGACAAGTATGCGAGGAAAAACGAAAATCATTCACGACGTTCCTGAACAATCTGAACTACCGCACTGATGCTGCCAAAATTTATAAACACATGAACATGCTAAACAACAAATTCCCCAAGTCAAGTCAGAGGCCTATCATAATAAATGGCAGAGAAATCACAAACAACAGAGAGATAGCAGAAAGGTTTAATACATTCTATTCAACACAATATAAGATTGCTGCAGAGACTAAAGTCAATGAGAAGAAACTTAAACTCCAAGAAAGGCATCATAATACAAATACAACTTCAAGCATACGGGAGTTATTTGTCCAAAATTTTACAATGGAAGAATTGAAGGAGGCAATAAAAAAGCTTAAAAATGGCAAACAACCTGGACCAGATAGAGTGCATCCTGAATTTCTCAAGAACCTGAAGCCTGCCACATTAAGTACATTATTAGCAATATATAACAAAATATGGAACTCAACAGAATCTCTCCCTTCAGAGTGGACAAAAGCAACAACTGTTCCCATAATCAAGCATGGCAAACCAGCAGACTCAATAACATCCTATAGACCCATTGCCCTTACATCACAATTGGCAAAGGTGCAGGAACGAATGATAGCAACTAGATTGAACTATTACTTGGAAAGAGAAGGACTGCTTGCCCCAGAACAGGCAGGCTTCAGAACAAATCGTTCAACATCACACCAAATAGCCCGTTTAACACAAGACATTAAAAGTGCATTCAACAGAAAGGAAAGTGTCCTAGCGGTCTTCGTAGACTTTAAGGGCGCATACGATACGGTATGGAGGGACAAACTGATAAATAAAATAAGGCACCTTAACATCACAGAAAACATGTTTAATTGGTTGAAGAGATTTTTGAAACAGCGCTGGATTTCAACAAGATACAACGACAGCCATTCCAAGTACAAACAAGTAAAAATCGGCCTACCACAAGGAGCTGTGAATAGTACAATCCTCTTTAATATCTATATAAATGACTTGGTCAAACGAGTGAAAGTGGTTGAAGGAATACAGATGTGCATGTTTGCCGATGACGTGCTCATCTGGGCCAGGGGAACAAACAAGAAAGGACAGGACATCACTCTACAAAAGAACATGAACAAAGCCCTCCTCGGCCTGCAAAGGTGGGCAGAAGAAAACAACATGCAGATTAATGCAGAAAAGTCCGTTTACCAGTACTTCTCACTGAAACATAGAAACCCTGATTTTTCACTAAAAGTAGGTGAGAACTTCCTACAGAAATCTGAAAATACTCGTTACCTGGGTGTTAACCTGGATAATAAGCTTAACTGGACACACTACATTGACAGCATAACTAAGAAGGTAAACAAACAAACAAACCTTATAAAACGTCTCACCGGAGTATCATGGGGATGTTCACAAGAAGTTCTAAACATGACGTATAGAACATACATCAAGCCAGTAATAATTTATGGCAGTGAAGGAACCATCACAAGCACTACTGCAAATGAAGGCAGACTAGAACGTTTGCAGACCAACATCCTAAGACTCATCACAGGTGGTGTCAAATCAACTCCAGTTATAGCATTACAACTATATACAGGCAACAAACCAATAACAGAGGAAATTAAGCAACAGGCAGCACTGCTAAACCTCAGAATTAAATCACTACCTGAGAAGTCATGGGTTCATGAGAGGATGGAACCACAGAGACTCAAAACGCAAAAGATCTGGCTAAACCAAAGTAGCAACTACCTTCAATACCACAGCATACCAACAGCAGTTAATAAAGTGATCCCCTTGGAAAATCCACTACACTTTCATAGGTATGAAGTACATCTCAGTCTGATAGAAGATGTTAAGAAGAAGACAAGATCTCCAGAAGAACTAAAACAGATAACGCTAACAACCATCAATGAGAGATTTCAGGAGGAAACCTGGCTACGTGTATACACTGATGGATCCTTGCTGGATAAAGTGGGTTGTGCTGGAGCAGGAGTGTTCTCCTCATTGTTTTCTCACTACATTGCAGTGGGACAAAATAAATCAAGTTATGATGCTGAAGTAAAGGCTATCAAAGTGGCATTGCAAAACCTCATTTGGAGGCCAAATTCCTTTTCAAAAGCTGTCCTTTTAGTGGACTCTAAGTCTGCCATCCAGGCAACATTCTCTATACAGGAGCAACATCCAGGAGCATACTGGAAGCAAGATGACTCACCAGGCAGCTTACAGCACTTAACAAGGAGATAGTTATTCAGTGGATCCCATCTCATATAGGCATCTCAGGAAATGAGACAGCGGACACCTTGGCAAAGCGAGGGACAATGCTGTACCACCAGGAAAGTACCCATGACTTCAGCACCCTAAGAAGACTAATGACAAGGAAAAGAAACTCTTGCTTCCTGGAAGAAGCAAGAAACATATCAGAAAGAAAAACATGGTCAGGGATTGAACAGTTATGGAATAACAACTGTAGAAAACCCAGGAAGGAAGCAGTCGCCAACTTTAGACTGGAAACTGGCCATGACTGTCTCTCAGCGCATCTCTACAAATTAAAAATTTCCACCACAGAAGAATGTGTATTGTGCAGGAGAGAATACTCAAAAATGAACAAAAATCATTTATTGGAGTGTGTGAAGCTGAACCGGGAAATGCAAGAACTCAGAAATTACAGTGGTCTTTATTGGGAAGCTCGGTACCAAATGGGTTAAATGTACCAAGGGGGAGCCATTGGAAAACAACAACAACAACAACTTTAAATAAATGTTAAGGTTTTGTACAAAATGCTATTTCCAATTTTTATTTACCTTCTCCCATATAATTATGTCAGACACAAATGTAATATATTACTTCAAAAGTCTGAAAACTCTATAAAAAAATGTAAACACTAAGAAACCCTAATAATTTATTCTTATCAAAAACAGTGGGCCAACTTCTAACTTACCAGACTTTTGTTGTCTGGCTTGGCTGCCTGCCACATAGGGCTAGATAGTCTTGACTCTATTGTATATGTTGTACTTTATAAGGTTATACTGTACTACTCTGAATAATTACAAATTTCTATTGACTACTACCCTGTGTTACATAATTGATTACAGTGCACTATGTTCTGTTTAATTTTGTAACATCACAAAATGTTCCATAACCATAATGAACACCAGAAGGGTGAAGTATACCACTAGAATTGTAAATGAGTAAATAAAATGAATGTAACAGTGAAGATAATGGACCAGCAAAGAAGAAAAGAAGATGAGGGATCCCAGGAAGCAGTGATGAATCCACTACATGGAACGAATGACACTACAACTTAAATAAACTGACTGACTATAACAAATTGACAAGCCAAGTTTCACAAATAAGCTGTCAAGTAAGCCAGATAAAAACATTGATGAGTAAAGTCATACAGAATAAACAAATTTACCACTGACTTTAATAGCATGGTAATAAATAACAGCATATTGGCTGATATAAGTAGAACCATTATATAGAAATAATAAATACCATGTACTATGCTAGACGTAGCCACAAAATTGTAAAAGATAGAATAAAAAACAAATATGTGGTAGTATAAATTAAGAGTAATTATAAATGGAAGCACTATATGTATATAGGTAACTTCCTAAGTGAATAATGTGTATAAAAGATAATAGTAGTCAGGGAATAAACATAGTAATAGAATTATACCCAGACCCTGAATGACCAAGACTATGTCAATGAAATGATAGGGAAATAGAACCCCTAATTAGTATAAACTACAGTGGAAATCGGTTAACACGAAATGACGGGGACCAGTTATTTTTTTCGTGTAAACCGAATTTCGCGTTAAGCAAACAAAAAGTGAAACAAAATGAGGAAGTGAACAAATAGTGTACTGTAGATTATTTATTGTACTGTCTAGTAAAATGCAACAAATACAACCTTTTATTTATCCTCATGGTTTATTATTGTTAATTTTTCTTAAAATTATTATTAGCTGTTCTAAATTTAGTCCTATGATTTAGGTTTTCTTATAGACTACTGTATGTCTTTCAACTTTATCGTAGTTTTCGTGTTTATCTTTATTTAAAATAATCCGTTATTTTCCTTTGCACACAATTTTGCACTATTTTATTTTCAACAAATTGTTCTAATTTATCAACGTGTTTAAACATTTCACCTTCCGAGTTGGCTTCAAAATATCGACGAACACGGCTCAGCAACAAAAGCATATCGGTAGCGGTAGGAACATTTTCACTATCATTTTCTGTGTCAAGTTCGTCGTCACTATCATCACCTTCACAGTTGTCAACTTGCACTTTTTCCACGATATCGGTATCTGTTAATACGGGAGCCGTAGTTACGTTCTCGTCGACAGTCACGTACTCATTTAGAGAAATTGAAACATTTAATACAGATGACACACGATTAAACATTTCAGATAGTGTAGGATCAATTTCATTTACTTCGGGTTGTTCAGTTTCTGAATTCAAAATGAATCGAGCATGAGCGAAACAATTTTGAATTGTTGTAGGTATCACGAGGTTCCACGCTGTTCTTAACAAGTTACAAGCATCCAGAACATTTACACAGAAATCTTTTTTCTCCTCAATAGTGTCCAAATATTTCTGCAGAAGTAACTTTCTGTACTGAAATTTTAAATTTTGAATAATACCTTGATCACAAGGTTGTAGGACACTAGTCGTGTTCGGTGGTAGAAAAACAAGTTTAATTGCCATCAATTTTAGGTCACATGGGTGGGCAGGACATTTGTCAATAATTAACACAATTTTCCTCTTCTGAGAAGTGAAATGTTTTTCTAACGAAACCAGCCATTCGGTAAAAATTTTAGACGTCATCCACGCTCGTTTGTTAGCTCTATATTCTACTGGCAACTTTTTAACATTTTTAAAATAGCGCGGCTTTAAACTTTTCCTATAACAAGTAACGGAAGTTTTTCTGACCCATCAGCATTGCAACCTACCATCACTGTCACTCTCACTTTGGACTTTTTACCACCAGAGCACTGCTCCCCTTTGAATGAAAGTGTTTTATCGGGCATACAACGGAAAAATAGTCCTGTTTCATCGGCGTTGAAAATATCCTTACGTGGATAGTCTTTTAAAATTGCAGGCAGCGTAGATTGCAACCACAATGATGTCATTTCTTGTGACACCTGTCTTGATTCGCCACAGATGTTTTTAAAGGTTATGCCATTTCGTTTTTTAAACCTTTCTAGCCAGCCAGGATTTGCAGTGAAATTTAAGTTCATCTGTTCAGCAAAAACGTTTGCTTTCTTCATCAGTAGTGGTCCAGAAATAGGAGCATCTTGTGATCTTGCTTGCTTAAACCAAACAAGAAGAGCAGCCTCTAAGTTTTCGTGGTTTGCCTTATGGAAACGTTTTCTGCCTGGTTCAAACTTGCCCGACTCATACAGTTCTAAAGTTTTATCTCTATTTTTTATAATCATGGATAACGTCGAGTTTGGTATACCGAATGTTTTACAGATTTCTGTTTTTAGTTCGAATACCCTCATTAACAGCTTGGATGAGTTCAACTTTTTTTCTAAAGAGAGAGCACTTTGTTTACGCACTTTCTTCTCCATTTTACTTCCGGACTGCAAAAACGAAATTTACGAAAGCGTAACTTCACTTAACACGTACACGTCACACGCTTAACGTCACTTAACTGGCTGTAAAAGACTAAGAAGTTTGTACAGTAAAAAAGTAAACAGTTAATCCTCACAACTGAGTAAATTTTTTACAATAAAATGTTATCGGTACCGTACCGCAAACTTTACCACCGCTGTACACGCACAGAATACAACTGAACTGAACTCACCACACCCTATAGAGTAGGTAGTTAATGTAAGCGATAACAGTTTATTTGCGGTCAATGAACAACACATTTGGTGCTGAAGGAGAGGCTATGGTTTCTCGTAAACAATGGTACACTGTATACAGTACGTACTGTAAATAGAACTTGGTACTGAAGACAAAACAAAACAGGTAGACAAAACAAACTATGGTCACTACCTGCTCTTTCTCTTTTAGAGATGAAGAATGGATTCCTTTACATCGAAAACAAACTTTTGGGCGTACTTGTGTGGCTTTATTTTGTATGCAGTTACTTAAAAGCCAGTATGCAGTTACTTAAAAGCCAGCCAAAAAAAAATTATTTTTAACAAAAATTTTTCGTGTTAACCGATATTTTTCAGGTAAACCTTTCGTGTTAACCGTACAAATAATACACTGTACATAACAAACGGCGATCAGTACCCGAGTGGTATTTCGTATTAACCAATATTTTGTGGTAACCGTTTTCGCGTTAAACGATTTCCACTGTAATAGAATTATAACTATAATGAATAAAGTGTAAAGTACCACCACTTGGGTAATATTATACACTTAAGAAATGAGAAGGACATATAAAAATATAAATAGTGAATTAAGAAAGTTCAAGTTAATGTATCAACTTAATTAGACCAATAATTAATATTGTTCAGCTGTAGGCAGCATTTAGATATAATAATGTATTTAATTTTAATCATTTTATAATGTTCGAAATAGAAAACAAGCATAATTAATCAAATATTAAAGAAAAGTAAATAGTCGAATTTGCATTGTTAGCAGACGACACTAGTAAGCAATGTCTTAGGATAGTAAATTAATGAATTGTTAATGAAAACTATGTTTAAACTGGCCTCAAGCCACATCAAATTAAAGATAAGGAAATAAGCTATAATTTGATAGTAATAGAATCCGAAATGGAATTGTAATAGTCAAGTAATTAACGTTAGCATCATAAATCTGGCGAAATTTGAAGAAGTACATACAAACAAACAAAAACGACAACAGCGTACGAAATACAGATATGTAATGTCTATTAATAGAATTTACGTCATCATGACATAATTTCGCACCAATCACGGACGAGTTTAGTAAGACCGAATATTCTCTAAGCGGGATGATGAAGAACTATATAGTCGAGACGCGGCGAAAAAAACGAGGCATTTCGTCAATATCACTCAACCAGCAACAACAGTCCAGATTAAAATAAGCATCATAATTTTGGAAATCAATCACTGAGAAGAAGTACAATTTCACCTGTGTGCATCGAGAGTTAGTAGTGTACTTTAACTAGCAGTGCGTGCGTCTGAACGAGATTTATAATCATAACCTCAAACGGCGATAGCCGTTTGAGGTTATGATTATAAATCAAAATGTTTTTTCTTTCTTTGTCTTTGTAAAAACTTAAAAGGTAGCCCTCGTACACAGGTAGTACAGTGACAAAATTTATTTGTTTACATTTTCATCAGATAACAGTAGAACCTAATACACAATTGTACTGACGCAAAACAATAAGACTATATGTAGATAACATTGTATCGAATTTATTTAGAGGGATTAACACATCCCGAAGTAAGATTATATGTATTAATATTTTTATAACTAAACTCATTTTGAGTTTGAACAAACGAACTTTTCGTATTTAACTGAAAATTATCAAAGGTGTCTAACCTAATTTATGATATCATATTAGTGTTTTTTGAAAGAAAATAACGTTCTATTCTGTAGCTTAAAAGAAACCACCCTTGAGGTAATTAATTAAAATAAATAATTTGTTAATAAGAAATAAGAGTTTTCATTGTACTCGAAACTGAGCTAGGCCAGTAATTAAACCGGACGACTTGTGATCCGTAGATTGTTATTTTTGAATGTATTTGTTAACCTAATTCAATAGAGAATAATAAAAAAATCAGTATTATACAGCAACAACATTTGTTATTAATTATTTTACTTAATAATCAGCAATCAGTATTACAAAACACTGAAGTGCATTTAACAGTGAATAATCAAGTAAAACTTAATGAATGATCTCAATTTAAATAACTGATCAATGATAGAATCATTAAAGGTCAATACTCACAATTAATAAATCAGAAGTTTTATTTTTATGGGACATTTCTGTTGAAAAAACCCATATGGCGCCCAAGTAAAAGTGTTGTAAAAACTTTTACAGTAATAATATACTGATCAACCAAGGACTTGACAGTTTATTAATTAACTGTGAACAACTGAACATCCAGTACTTCAACACAGGTACGTGAAGTGTAATTTATATTAATAACCTTGTCTAGACAATACTCTGACTTACATAGACGACACTTTTAACAGAAGAGGATATCAACTTCAAGAGATCTACGCATCAGTTACATTCATCGACGGATCTACAAGTAAACATTTACTCATAATAAAATATAAACATTGATTAAACGACGACAAGTGCAAGTAAACCAATTTATCTATATTGGATTCCACAATAGGTTGAATTGAATTGGATAAATCAATAAACCAAATCATTAATAATAACAACAGACTTTATCAATTATTAATAATAATTACTGCAACAACAGAGACCCTGTTAAACAAACAATTAACTATTAAACGGGAGGATTTAGTCATATAACAATTTACACATTTTTCTAATAAGACCCCTTGATAAACATATATCTGAAGCTTTACTGTATTTCTATTTCTTTATCTAAAACATAATTATCAAAAAATATGATGAGGTTTCTTATATTATGACATTTGTTAATAATAATAAATAACAGTAAACAATAAAAATTGTCTTAATTTGTGACACTAGGAACACACTAATTTGTATAAGTTTAAGCCAAATTTGTACAAGTAAAAACTGTCTTTATACTTAATACATTTTATAACACTGTGACTTTAGTATTTTTAATTCTCACATAAGAGTGTTTAACATATGCTCATATAAACAGCACTTTTTTAAATAGTTCTAGTACTAACCTGTACATGTTATCACCTTTTAACTCATCAGCACTAAAGAAAGCGGCAAGGCAGTCATGTAAGCTGACAGTAGGTCCCCAAAACCAGCTGCAAACCCAATCCCAAATCCAAGAAATCCAGCTCTAGAAATTGAGTGAGTAACACAAATACGTTATGTAGCAAAATTACAATAACAAAAAAATGACTTCAGAAAGATGATTTTGCATTAACTGGAAAGGTATTAAACAGAAACTTTAATATGTGTACATGTGTGTGTGCGTGTGTGTGTGTGTGTGTGTGTGTGCGTGTGGGGGGGGGGAGCAACAAAGATAGACAGACTGACATAGAGAAATACACCAAAAATAAAAATGATACATACATACACATATCTGTGGGTATATATTATAGAACACAGGAATTCTCTAGTTAATTCTCTTCAAAGTTAACTTTATTTGCACATACTATGCCAAAAAAAGTTCGTTCTAAATCATATACAAATCAAGTACTATTTATTAAAAGTTATTTATTATTTACTTATATGTAAAAGTAATAAAATTTCTTGGTCATACACAACTGCATCTTCAAAACTATAACATCTACTTTTGAGTAGTTATGCGAACCCACAAAACAACGTTATGATTATGAATGAAACACACAAATATCATCACTTTCTTTTACCTGGTTTGTTGCATAAAGTTCTGAACACTTTGCAATATTAACAGAACCCTGATGCAACATATTCAGATGATCTCTGTTTGGTATAGGCAAAGATAAATCTTGGAAAGTCTCCACCCTTGTTGAAATCTGTAAAAATGCAAAATATTTTCTTAGTGTATTACAAATCTTTCAATCAAATTCATAACCTTAAAAAAATTGTATAATTTTATTCACAATTTTAGTTCTTTTTACAGTTAACTAAACATTTAAAAATCACTTTTTAAGAAACACAAAAATGATAAAACATAACTGACTTAAAATTAGCTAAAGGTTTACAGTTTTGTAATGACTAAATAACTGAATTCAAAACATCTTTACATATTATTACATTATGTTAACACACACACACTTCATATTATATACATAAAACAAAAATAAATAATTTCTTCTGCGAGAATTTCAAAAAATAGAAATTTTGTCTAACACAAGCTACATAAACTTGTTGACTATATCAACAAAGATCAATCAACATGTGTATGTAATTGAATGAAGTGAGTTCGCAATTATAACTCAACCATTTGGCAGTTGTCTCACAATAGCTTCTGAACTATCTACTGTTTTTTGTTAAATTTAGCATGCTGACCATACGTTTACCCCACAGACCTATTGTTTTTTACATTGACTGCCCCAAAAATAAGGGATGGGGCAAAAATTTGAGGGGTAAAAATTAAAAAAAAATTCATGTGGTGTATGAAATTAAAGAGAATTTATCCAGTCTAAATGCAGTGTTCAGTTTTAAAAAATTAAAAATTCTGGGATACCACAACTCAAAAAGTGTACTAAATTTTGAAAAAAAAAATTGGCAAATCATGACAGGTATCAAATTGAACATTTTAACCAAAATTTTAGTACAGTATTCAGTTTTACAATTTTAAAAGTTTTAAGACACAAGGGCCCAAAAAAAGTATAGCAATTTTGAATAAAAATGTAAAATATTATGCCAGATATCAGACAAAAGAAAATTATAATCCAAATTTGAATGTACTGTTTATAATAAAAAATTAACTTTGTTAATATCATGGGCCAAAATTGAAGTTAATTTGTTTTTTAATTGTAAACGTCTAAATGGCACACCAAATTATAAGGTACTTTATTCAAAATACAAACCCAGTACCATTGACAATTTGAAAAAAACTAACACTTCAAAGTTTGTTAATTGTTTGTAATAAGATAAAAAAACCTTTACATTCTTATCAGTTATATGTATCTGCAAAAAGTATTAATTACAGGCTCCAGAGATAGCTATGGAAACATCCATAAACTTCAAAAACTAGGACTAAATTATTTGTCATTTAGGCATTGTGGTAACAAAGAAAAATCAAGTGTTCAGAACTTAGTGTTTATTGAATTCATAACAATAAAAAAAAGTAATAATGACTGTCCGCTTTACAATTTTTATTTTACTAAAAAAAAAATTTATAACAGATGGGATTTTTGTAATTTTTCATTTACCTTTAAATTACAGAAAATCACGGTAACGACATACGGTCACCTCTTCATGGTGCTTCTCATCCAACGTTAAGAATCATATATAAAGTACTTTATATTCACAGCTTTAAAACACAAAAATTTAATAATCTTATTTTATCTGATAACAAAATGTACTTTGTTCAAAATAGTGAGAGAGCTCTGCAGCTCAGAGAGCTCACTACCGTAACACGTAATGCACTATTTCCGACTATTGAACATAAATAAATTGTACCTTTCTCTGAGGTACAATTTGAAATTTACTCTTTCATGGTGCAGATAAATCTGTAACACACGTGTTAGACAAATAATTTTAGGTTTTGCAAAAAAAGTTTAACTTTTGAGATAATTATGAAATAACTTAACAAAACACACACACACACACACACACACACACACACACACACACACACACACACACACACACACACACACACACACACACACACACACACACACACACACACACACACACACACACACACACACACACAAATGGTGACAGGGGGGATAAATTGAATTACGGAGTTGGTAATTTGTATTTAGAAACTCAGCTTGTACATTTGCAAAGATGTGTTCAGACCAAAATATAGAATGGGGTGGTCTGGATGACATGTATTTTTTTATTTTATTACAAAAACATACAAAGACACACCAGACGAACACAAGTGTTGACAATTTTAAGTAATAATGTGCAAGTTTCACCACTTCCTGGATGCCTGCTTTTGGGCTTAAGAAATAAAAAATGAAATCAGTATTTTTCATGAAAATCATGGCCAATTATGCCTCCTTAAGACTTCACCAGTGTTCATAATGTAGCATAAAACTACAAATATAATAGTATAAGCAAATATTAAAACCTTACAGTATTGTTAAAAATATATACACACACAACTGAAATATTCATGGGTGCTACGGACAGGACAGAGAATTACTCAAAGAACTGTGAGAAGTTGCAGAGAATGATACTGAATAACTGAATACCCATCAGGTCACTAGGAATTTATAAGAGAAATTAATACAATGTTTTTAAAATTTCAATACTCAAATAATATGATTTAAAAAATGTAAAATTTATATCTTGCATAAATCCAGACTCATAAATTCATGTTAACAGTTTAAATAAATTCATTTTAGTTACATTACTATACAGAAAAACTGTTTTAGTAAAAACAACAACTCTCTGTAAAATGATGAATAACAGATCTGTCAAAATTCACAATATTTTTATGTATTTACTGAACACATTCATATAAATTGTTATAATAGATATACACAGAACTCCTTAAATTTTGAAATATACATTTTAAGTACCCACTCCTCCTAAAGCCATGTTAAGCTCCGCCTAAAGCCTAAAGCCATGTTATTATCTAAGGAAGATACATTCTGCTACATAACCAACAGGCACTGAGGATACAAAAATCGCCTGTAAATTTTTAAATGCATTCTAAAACAGTTTGTTTTATTGTTGTGTTACAAATCAATGTAATTGTACAATTCATAAAAAGACTATCAATGTAGTTATATAACAGACACCAGCCAGCCAGCACAAGTCACTCAGCTACACCATATTGGTTAATAAGTGCAATATACAAGGGCTATTGAGAAAATAAGTTCCGATAGGGTATTAAAGGAAACTAAGAATATATTTACAAAACATATTTATTGCTATTTGAAGTACACACCTTAAACTACTTTTCTATATAGTTTCAGTCATTTTTGAAACACTTCTCATAGCGAGGCACCAGGTGTTGTATACCTTCGTCATAGAAATTTCCCGTTAGTGATTTGAACCATGTACTAACAGCATGTTTGATATCGTTGGTCACCAACAAAAGATTTCTCATGCTTGAAAAGGTGATATTTGCTTGGTGTGAGGTCTGGGTTGTAAGGCTGACAAATCAAACTGTTGGCAGCCAAACTTTGTGAGATGTTGCATTGCAGTGGCAGTGTGTGTGCAGTGCCATGATTCATCGCAATGTCCCAGGTAAGCATCCTACATCACTTACTCTGATCAGACTAAGCAAAACAGTTGTATCCATCTTAGTACCATTGAATTGCTCACTGCTTCCTCTCCATAAATATCGAAAATCTAACGGTGAATTTCAATTGACGCCTTTCGCATTCAAGAACCGAATACATCTACTTTTACATGAGGCGGGTGTCTCGAATTTCTTCAACATTATGAACACGTCCAACGAAGCTTACACAGTTTTTTACAAATGGTGTTGTTGCCTTGCCAATGAATCAACAAACTGGCCATGCATGTGACACAGCATGACAGCATCGATACCATGCCAATATTTAAAAACGGGACTTACTTTCTGAATAACCTCGTATATATGTCTTAGTAATATATTGTCTCAGGAATAAAACACAGTGCATAATTTCAAGACAATTTTATGAATTGGTACAATATTTTGTCAACATAAGTCCACTTAGCATAGATGTACACTGCAAAACGTTTTTGTTACATGTTGCACTCTTAATTATAACCTAGCGGTACACCTACCTGCAGCAAAAGAGCAATAAATACTAGGAAAAAACAATGAAATAAGAAAAATCTACAATGTGATAAATAGAGAATTTTGATGGTTGATGGACTAAATTAAAATAATTAATTGAGTGTTTGGCATCCATACAATATATTCATTGATTTTTATTAATGTATATTATCTTTAGTTACAAGACTGCAGCCAAAAATCAATTTTTCTATTAGTGGCACTAGTTGTGTACAGAAAAATATAAGAACTAGGAGCTCCTAAACAGAGTTACATTTAATATATTTTAAAAGAATTAACATTTATTTCTTGGCTCATGAATTTACATTTGTCCTTGGTAAAATATTCATTATCTTAAAAAACCTGTGTCATAACTCATATTTCATGCTGCATGTTGTGTACATTTTTCTCTTGTATCCTGCATGTAAAATTCCGACAGCACACTCATAAATGTAATAGAGGTACAATTATTATACCAAATACTCAAAAAATGAACATTAAATATATTTTAACTTACTTCCTTACTTCTACACATCAGTAATACTCACCCTATTACATGTAAGACACTGTACTGAACTAAGAAGTTTTCCATCGAAGACATCTGAAATAATACTCCTAAATTTTTGTGTCTTTCTTCTGTGACCTCTTGTGGGTGACACTGTTTACAAAACAACCAATTAGCGTTGCACTCATCCTGTTCTCAATACTTATATAAATTGATACTTACACTCAACAGTAAATAAATTTTAATATAAAATTTATAAGAACATAATATAGCAGCCTTAAAAAAAAAGTACTTATAGAATGTATGTAGCTCAAACAAAACATGTCAATCATTCATTTTTGTATGGTGTTGAAAATTAAAATTAAAAGACATACACTGACTAAACTTGCATTGGCAGAAATTTGATGTGTAGAAAGGGAACATCAAGTTCAGACAATGGTTTTGGAGTATTAATGTTAAGGACTACCATTACTTCTTTTTTATAGTATCAGGCTCAAAATATCCAAGTGCTGCCTCTTATCTTAACACTGACTGTTAATTACTGCTATAGTCAAAGATTCATATGCTTTAAACAAAAAATTAAAGAAACTTCAAAACAGAACAGATATTTTGATAACAAAGATATCATTTGACTTGTCTTCCATATTAATTAACGCAGATCATCTTGAAGCATGATTTTAATGCATAATACTTTTTAATATCCTACTCTAAAAAGTTCTTAGTGTGAAGCAGCTCAAGTACTTTCTTTTTTACTTGAGCTAAAGTTACAGCTTTTTATGATAAGATACTTACCATGTGCAGAACAATATGTTTGAGACTTTGATGTTAATTTAGACCTTAGCCTTTCTTGGGTAGGAGACGGTGTCCTGGATAAAGACCGTCTAGAAAAAAATTATAAATCAATGAATAACAATAACTCTTAGCTGTTACACTTGTGTATTTGCAGGGCAGCTTA
This sequence comes from Magicicada septendecula, assembly GCA_034769895.1. Taxonomy (NCBI): domain Eukaryota; kingdom Metazoa; phylum Arthropoda; class Insecta; order Hemiptera; family Cicadidae; genus Magicicada; species Magicicada septendecula. The sequence goes on from CM068367.1 coordinate 402,908,512, forward strand.
TGACTAGAAAAAGGTGCAGCCCATCTGTTTGAGGGAGGGTCAATCGGAAGAAATGTTAATTTGAAATATTTATAATTATATTCTAATTCTGAACAGAAGAATTAAAAATATCAGTTTAACAAACACTAGTATTACAGTCCTTATTATTAAACAGTATACAAAGGTTTTTTGTGACTAAGATTATGGATGATATCGACTTTACTACTCAGCCATCAGAAAAGCCAAGTTTGACAGACGTTTTGTGGGCAGAGAGTGAAGCTTCCTCAAGTGGAAGAAAAGCTCTGTCAATACGTTTGTGACAAATGCCAGTATGGTTTCACGATATCAACCGAAATGTGTTTTTTGGAACCCAAGAAAATTGCAGCTGAACTTGGGAGTCAAAAGTCCAAAAATGCATTGCACGCATTCATTATCCGTCAGAAGACAAACGACAATTGTTCAATTCCTTCCTGATGCATATGAAAATAAAATGTTGCAGTTTCACAGGCACTTCATAAAAATTTGGCAGCAACATCTTAACCCACTGCCTTAAATAGGAAACACAGTTCAGACACCGGTATATTTTGAAATGTCTCACACTAATTTCAAACAATTTGAAACTAGTAAGAAAATTCCAAACATAAGATCTCATCACAAGTTTCTTCCTCAAAACTCAGCATATATTAGGCGCTATGTGTATTCAAACTGCAAGTACTACAGTGACTACTACAGTGTTACAACTCTTACCAACTGCCAAATACTTTCAGTCAAGACAAATGTAGCTGTTGCTTGTGTTTATGATGGTAACTACTGGATTGGTAACGTTGAAGATGAGAGTGAGGAAACTATTATTAGCTGATATGCCTGTTTCTCCCCTATTGACCAAGGCCTTCATTTCAGCTTTCAAAAAGTGATGTTTGGGTACCACTATTTAAAGTTTTGCAAAGTTGATACCTACAGAACTTGCAAGTATTACTGGTTGGAGTTACAACATAACAATTATTAATAGTAATAGCTCATCTATAAAACACAGTGGTCATAAGAATTGTCAGGCTGTATACAATGTTTAAAAACTGAAAATGTTTGATATGTTATACCGGTTTGGCCCGAATATAAGACAGCCTGACATATAAGACGACCCTAGATTTTTGAAGGTGTTTTACAGGAAAGAAAAGGGCCTGCATATAAGACGACACTGAATTTTTTGAGGTGTTGTATGAGAAATATAATTAATTGGTCTAAGTATCATACCTTGAAGTCACATTAAGTAAATATGGCCATTTTACATTACAGGTGTGTAACGTTTATTTTTGAAAATATTTATAAAATTGTACAAGTAGTAAATAATAGCTAAAAATAATGTGTACTAGCAGTTATATTTGACAAAGAAGTATGTGAGGGTGTGTGAAGGGAAAGTTTGTAAGACTGTCCTTTTGGCATTGTAACCTACAGACAGCTTGATGTGTTACGGCTGTAAAGTTAATTGTTTGACAAAAGAGTGACACTTACTAGATGTATGTGAGACGTTGTATTTCGCATCAGGCAGCTGCTCTGAGTGAAGAAAGGCATAACCCCCAATAAACCAATCTACCCTTTTTAAAACTTTGACACAGACTGAAAGCAAAGAGTTTGTCAATTCGATATGGTACAACATTAGATGCCAGAACAATTGCAACATAGAAATTTGACGAAAGTCGTGATTACAAAGGAAGATTCGTTCCAGACTCAAAACAAAGCCAGACTGCAACTTGAAGATAAACAATGGTGCAGCAGATCGAACAATACCAGTATTGTATCTATGTCAAAGCGTAACAGAAATTGGACACTAGGAGACGGCCACGAGAGACAAAGAAATGTCGCCTGATTTACAAGGGGAAAGTGAAACTCACGAATTCTGGAGTGCTTGAATGAGATTCCTAGTAAATAGAGAAAACGGCTGTAGGAACAATCAGGACGAATGATAGTTCGACAAGAGAATCACGTGTAAAGCAGAGATACTCGAAAACCAATGACGAATATACAATTTGTATATTCAAGAAACACAAGCACCAAGGAGAGCTGAAGAGAGCGAAGAGATGGAGATATATAACCAAATGGGAGATCCTCAAGTCATAGCAATGATGGAGGAAGAAATCAGAACGGATATTGAAAATATAAGGGCAGAAGGACCACGCGCAGAAGTTGAACAAGTAAGTGCGACAGTACCACAGACGGAGAAGGAACAAATAAGGGCAGAAGGACCACAGCCAAAAAGTGAGCTGCAAATGCTATACGAATTGATGAAAGAAGATAACAAGAAATTACAGAATAAATTAGAAATAAGTCTGAATAAATTACAAGAAGACAATAAGAAGATACGAGAAGACATTCAAGATGTTAAAGTAAATCAGAAGAAATTAGAAGAAAAAGTTGAAGTAAATCAGAATAAATTAGAAGTAGCTATTAAGGATATTACAGTAAAGCACACTAAGTTAAGAGAGGAGATAAAAAACGATATGAACACGTTGCATGACAAATTAGTTGGTGATATTCAAATAGTGAATAAAACATGGCGTGAAGAATTGAATAAGACTGAGCATAATTTTGGCGAGGTGGTACAGCAACAAAGTGAAAAATTTAAGTGTGAAATACAAAAAACTACTAAAAACTTAAGTGAAAATTTAAATCGAATCAATCAGGAAGTGAGAAGAGAAATAAAAACAACGAAAGAGTTCGTCCGAGAAGAAGTTAGAAATATTTCTACCGTAAACAAAGAAGAAATGGAAGAACAATTAAGAAAATTAGCTGAAGAAAAGGGTCGACGCATCGACGAGATGAAAGAAGATCAAGAGCAATTAAAACGAAAATTAACAGAGTTGGAGTCAAGACCAATGGTAAACAACCAAAATACTATTGTGGCTAACCAAGAACAGTTAAAGGAGGTACGGTACAACGGACGAGACGCCTACCCCATGGAATTTCTAAAAGAATTAAAAGAGGTTAAAGAAATATATTACCCCAGCGGAGGTATTAAGTGGATTAGCAGGCATCTAGAGGGTGAAGCAACAGTATGGTGGAGAATCGTACAATCCCAAATACATACGTTTGAACAATTCGAGGAGGCGTTTACCAAGAAATTCTGGAGTCAACAAATTCAAGAAAACATCCGGGACAGCTTGGAGTACGGATGTTATTATCCGAATGGTAAACTCACTATGGTGCAATACCTCGAGAATAAAATTCTACAGTGCAGACAACTGATCCCACCAATCTCGGACCAGCATCTAATTCGCAAACTTGCACGCCACTATGGTAAGGAAATAGAAGTTGCCATCATAACTAGAGGCGTCCAACAAGTAAATCAATTTGAAAGCTTATTAAATGAGTTTGCTACCATTCAACAACGAGAAATGAGAGGATCGTATCGGCAGCCACAACAGACAACGGTTGACAACGGTGGAAGACATATTAACAATGGCTATCATAAAACGAAGGGTATGAAAGTGGAGACTGAACACGAGGGTCACAGACCTGGGTGGCGCAATAAACAAACGTTTGGTACAGAGGATAGGGGAACAAAACAGCCCATTGTCAACACAGTAACAATTGAGCGCCAACAACCTGGCCCTTCACAAGAATCACGTACAAAAAACGACCAGCCAACCCACTGTCGCGGCAACAATACTTAGCTAGTGGAAAAATAAATAACCAGTTAGACGTAGCATTAGATTATATTGATATTCATGAAGAAGTGGATAAAATGGATGAAGAAGAAGAAACCACTAATTTCCCGTACAATAAATGTCCGGAAATAAAAATAAAATTACATAATGTAGAAGTAACTGCACTAATTGATTCGGGGAGTCAATTAAACGGCATTGCCGAAACGTGGTTCAACCATAATAAAGATAAATTAGGTAGAATCGAGCTATTAAACTTATCGAATACCAATATAAAAGGTGCATAAATCAAAATTAATACGAAAACAAGTACTTTTAGAAGCTGAGATTGATAATTATAAATTTGACTTAGTATTTTTTATCATCCCTGGACTGAATAAAGACTGTATACTAGGAATAAATATGTTGAAGGAAGGTGAGTGTACTATAGATTTCCAGCAAAATGTAATGCATATTAAAAATAGAAATTATAAGAAAAATGTAGAGGATCCTAATGAAATTGTACATATACATCAGATCGCTTTGGATAAAGAAACGGCCGATGAGGAATCTATTAACTTTCAAGAAACTGTCGAAGAGTTAACTAATATAAATACAGAAACGAAGAAAAAATTAACTAAAATATTAATGAAAAATAGAAATCTATTCCGAGAAGAACCAGGCCGAATTCATGGATATGAACATGAACTACGTATCATGGACAACACCCCCTTCTTCCAAAAGGGATGGCCTATACCAATTGCCTATCAAGACAAAGTCGAAGAGGAGATCCAGAAAATGTTAAGATACGGAGTGATCGAGCGAGCGAGCAGCCAATATATCAATCCCATGGTGACAGTTATAAAAAAGGACCAGAGCGTAAGATTGTGTTTGGACGCCAGGAAGTTAAACAAGGTGATGATACCTGACTTCGAAGGGGCACAACCAATTAACGAGCTCATTGCTAATTGCGGAGGAGTAAAATATATGTCATCGCTCGATCTACGCTCCAGCTTCTGGCAGGTACCACTTAAGCGAGAATGCAGGGATTTCACCGGGTTTCTATATAAAGGAAAGACCTACCGCTTCACAGTCACACCGTTTGGATTAAAGACAAGTCTGGCCAGCCTGACGAGAGGATTGGATACTGTGTTGTCAGATGCAGTCAAGAAATTTACGATAATATATGTAGACGACTGCCTATGTCTATCTAACAGTCTGGAGGAACACCTCACACATTTAGATCTATTATTGACCAATTTATACGAAGCAAACATCACAGTGAACTTCAAAAAATCACAGTTTTTCTGTAGAGAAATTAATTATCTTGGTTACTGTTTATCAGTAGAAGGCCTTAGTCCTATGCCAGACAAGGTAAAGGCAATCCAAAATTTTCCACGTCCAAGAAATCAAAAGCAACTAAAAGGGTTTTTAGGACTTACAAATTTTTATAACAGATTTACCAGTCGATATGCTGAAACAACATCTTTATTAATACAACTGTTAAAGAAGGAGCGCAACTTCAAGTGGACGGAGCAGCACGACCGACAATTTAAATTAGTCAAAGAATTATTTATAGATACTGTAATTTTAAAACACCCAGATCTCAAGAAGCAATATTATTTACAAACGGATGCCAGCAACTACGCACTAGGAGGGCAATTGTTTCAATATGATGACGAAGGACGCATCGCCGTCGTAGCTTTTACTAGCAGAACTTTCAAAGGTGCTGAATTAAACTATCACACAACCGAGAAGGAACTGCTGAGTATCATACATTGTTTGAAGAAATTTCGGTTATACTTATTAGGACATAGATTCACAATCATAACAGATAATAAAGCTCTCACATTCCTACACAAATGTCACCTATCAAATGCTAGAATTACCCGCTGGATACTGAGCATCCAAGAATACGATTTCGACATTGTGCATTGTAAAGGCAAAGAAAATATTGTAGCCGACATACTAAGCCGAAACCCAGAGGACGCTATGGACAGCAGTGATGTCAGTTTTAGTGAAGAGATGGAAATTAATCGTATTACCTTGAAATTGGATAAGAAAATAATGAAGGATATAAAAAATATTGAGAAATTGCAGCGCCAAGATCCTAAATTGAACAAAATTATTTGTGAATTAGAAAGTAAGGAAGACTCTAAATTAAGTAATAAATATCAATATGTTAAAAAAATCCTATACCGACAAGACAAGAAGTCATGGAAAATATATGTACCGAATAACATGAAAGAAAATTTAATTCAAGAATTACACGTTGTATACGGACACTGCGGCATACAAAAAACCGAAACTTTTTCGAGAGTACTTTACTGGAGACAGAATAAACAAAACGATACATCAAATCATTACTAAGTGCGATACATGTCAGCGATGTAAGGATCATCATAAGAATAATGTAGGAGAAACCATACCGATGCTGCCAAAGAAGAAAGGGGAGTTAATCAGTATGGACTACTATGGACCCCTAATTACATCGACTGGAGGTGTTAAATACATTCTTGTTATCATCGATAATTTCACAAAGTACGTCAGACTTTATGCGTTGAAAAGAGCTACAACTCGTGCTACCATAAATAGATTCAAACAATATATAGCGTCATGGGGAAAACCGTTATCAATTGTCACTGATAATGGGACCCAATTCACTACTAATATATGGACAAGGAGTTTACGAGAACTAGGAATTAAACCGAAGTTTACCGCTATTCGGAACCCTTGTACAAATATAGCCGAGAGAACTAACAGACAACTAGGCAACGTATTTCGAGTATTTGTCAAAGAGAAACACTCAAATTGGGCCAAGTATATCCAAGCCATTGAAATTTGTTTAAATGAGACATACCATAGTACCATTGAGATGAGTCCAATCGAGGCACACTTTGGAAAGAAACCAACCAGAGAGTGGACCAAATTTATTGACAGAAGTGTGATTTCCGAACCAACTACTTATAAGCTGGAAGACATTTATTTAAGGATTAAAGAAAAGAGAGAGCTACATGCAAATAAGATGAACCAAAGAGAACTAACAACATTCGCCATCGGTGACCTGGTATTAGTTAAAACATGTCCAATATCCGATGCAATGAATAAGATAATAGCGAAATTTTGCGACCTGTACGAAGGACCATATAGGGTTGCGAAGCAAATAAGTAAAGCTACTTATACGTTAGAATATTTGGACGAGAAGAAAGGAACAAGAGGAAATTTCAATGTCCGACAGCTAAAGCAATATATTACCTGACAAGAAGAGCAGTAAAAGGAAATAATGCGTTAGTAACGATCGGTTACGTGAGTAAGCAAATTGTAGCACTCATATAATAAATATGATATAATAAAGTTATGTATAATAATTGTAAGATTTTAAAGTAATAATCGAAGTAAGGTTATCAACTGACGATGTATATCAGAGTAAAGATTTATATTTTGTATATTATGTATAAGAATAAAAGTATATCTAAGAAAAACAAAACAAAGACATTGAACAATGACTAACAATGAAAGTAATGATAAGAACTAAGTGATAATTAATATATTATGAATTTTTGTTGTTGTATGCATTTGCAAGTAGAAAATTATTGACAAATGAAAAATATATATAAGTTGATATTTAACTAATAGAAAGTAAGAAAGAACAGTAATAGTATCTAGGTGAATAATTATATGTAAACAGATGTACATAATGAATTAGATAGTTGTTAATTCTATATTATGATATGTTAGGAAGATAAGTGGTCTGAATGGATGGTAGTGCGTAGGATTGTAAACAATTGTATAGGTTAGAATAGCAAACAGAAAAGTGAAACCGCTAGTAGGACCCTTTGCCAAGTAACAAGGTGTGAATGAGAGAGTGACAGGGGATAAATGGGAGAGGTCATAAATCTCAGCCCAGACACAAGGGTACACTGTAGACAGTTTCGAACATAAACAAACCAAGTTGAACGTACTCGAACCCGTTAAAGGGATTACATCACTAGTAATAAATGTAACTCATTAGATATTTATACTTAATTAATTAAAATTTACATAATTAATTAAAAAAAAAAGGGGGCACAAATTTTATTATTTGATGTTGTTACATCAAGTAATAAAAATTTAAGGACAATGTAACGTTTATTTTTGAAAATATTTATAAAATTGTACAAGTAGTAAATAATAGCTAAAAATAATGTGTACTAGCAGTTATATTTGACAAAGAAGTATGTGAGGGTGTGTGAAGGGAAAGTTTGTAAGACTGTCCTTTTGGCATTGTAACCTACAGACAGCTTGATGTGTTACGGCTGTAAAGTTAATTGTTTGACAAAAGAGTGACACTTACTAGATGTATGTGAGACGTTGTATTTCGCATCAGGTAGCTGCTCTGAGTGAAGAAAGGCATAACCCCCAATAAACCAATCTACCCTTTTTAAAACTTTGACACAGACTGAAAGCAAAGAGTTTGTCAATTCGATACGGTACAACATTAGATGCCAGAACAATTGCAACGTAGAAATTTGACGAAAGTCGTGATTACAAAGGAAGATTCGTTCCAGACTCAAAACAAAGCCAGACTGCAACTTGAAGATAAACAATGGTGCAGCAGATCGAACAATACCAGTATTGTATCTATGTCAAAGCGTAACAGAAATTGGACACTAGGAGACGGCCACGAGAGACAAAGAAATGTCGCCTGATTTACAAGGGGAAAGTGAAACTCACGAATTCTGGAGTGCTTGAATGAGATTCCTAGTAAATAGAGAAAACGGCTGTAGGAACAATCAGGACGAATGGTAGTTCGACAAGAGAATCACGTGTAAAGCAGAGATACTCGAAAACCAATGACGAATATACAATTTGTCACACTGGCTAAAGAACCAATAAGAGTATCCAAGCAGATGGAAGATTCAGCAGAGGTAGGCGGGAGGAGAGTTTACTTGGTAGATCTCAGAACAGAAAAACGGCAGTCTAGTACTCATCTACAAAGTGATCACCACGAGTCATCTTAACTCGGTAACAATGTTTAGTCATCGATTCATTACATAAGCGTGAACAACTACAAGCGTTCGACACAATTTCAGAAGTGCGCATATCTAGAGTCTTGAGAACGGTTACTTCAGTGCGAACATTCAATTTCTCAAAGTGAACAATGAAGTGAATACGACAAATCGTACGAAACTCGTTGTTATAATTCTCACTAAATTCCAAACTCATAGCAAGAGAGTTGAACAGTTAATCGCGTTCGACAGACTATTAGTATAAAGTAATATCACGCGAAGTCAACATGTAAAACAGACTTTACAATTAATTAACTTCACTGTAATTTAAACAAAGTGTCGGAGAATACGGATACACAGTACAATACTAAGTGAAGACAAATTCAATTAACAGACATTCTACAATTACAAATAATTCACAAGAAACTATAAACATTACAGCAGCTTTTATATAATACAGAACACATCAACAGAGAGACTCGGTGCATATTCTACAACAGAGACATTAGACATAAAATCAGCAATCTAAACAACTACTTTAAAAAACAGTATACATGAACTTTACCAACATCAATTAAGGACACTCATATTCAACACAATACGAGTGCCGTGAAAAGTGAACAGTTCGAGAATTCTTCAATAATTAAACAGTGATCGTGAGGTGCAGTGACCGCGAAGGGATACGTAATCTACAACGACTACGGAGACCAGCAACTACTAAACACAGAGGACCACATGATGTCACCGAGAGTATGAACTACGAATAATCAACGCTCTCAAACTAATGGTACTTTAGAGTTAAGTCAATAAACTCAAGTCATTCAAGTCAAAGAACTCACACTAATAATTAATTAACCTTGAGAACTGCTGCTCAGTGCTCTGCATTCGACTGAAGCGAAATAAAACGTCAATTAGTAAATTCTTAAAAAATCATATCTAAACAGTAATCTAAATTTGCCAAATACAATTGTAGATTATAATTTACAATTATAAGTGTTAGAAAATTATTAAATGTTAATTAATCGCGATTTCAGAGATACTCATTGTTAAGATAAGAGAAGTGATTCTACTTAAGGAAATATCCATACAGAGTGTTATATTTGTAATTTGCTACAAATTAATTAATTAAATAAGCATTAGACATAATATTGTTGTTGTGTGTTTGGCAAATGAATCCTTTATATCCACATCCTTGTAGATATGAGGTGGCACCCGGGAAATTGAAACATCTTGGCAGTAAGTGATTTTTTAATTATTAATCTATTACTTGTTTAACCACCCCCCGTAAAAATTCTTTATAGGTGAAATTATAAGTGTTAAAGTGCCTTACTGTTTTTAGTTCCAGTCATCATCCTCTTTTTCTTCTTCTTCTCCAAGTTCATCTTCAGAATAGGTACTGGAATCTGATTCATAACTGGAGTCTTTCCACAAAATGTCATCCTCAATCCCAACCATGTTATTAGAAACACAACTTTTTTTAAACCCCTTTTCAATGGCTTCACTTTTGATTTTTCCCCAGGCTGTGATTATACACTGGGCCAGTAACTGTATTACTGTATGCTTGGTTTCTTCAACTTGCCTGCCAGAGTTAATGCATGATTTCCATTAATTAACCAATCACTATAGTTCTTCCATAATTAGTCCTTAAACGGGTTATTAACAACCACATCTAAAACTTGAAGCTGACAAGTCATCCCCCCAGGGATTATAACAAGATCAGAGTTGATTTCTGCAATCAGCTTCTTTTTTTCTCACTTATGTGACCATGAAAGAACTACCTCTCTGCCCTAGTAAATTGCCTGGTCGACGTTCCCAAACAACCTTAAGCCAATCTACCATGAATTTACTATTTCCTGTGCTCTAAAAACAATCCCAGCTTGTAACTGTTCCTTCGAAATCATTGTTCTCTTCAAAATAACCTACGACGGAAGTTTTCTTCTATCGGCAGTTACTCTTAACCTTAGGCCCCTTTTATGTATCCGATTTATATCGTACAATAACCTATGATAAAAACTTGTACGTCATGTAGAAAAACAGAAACAAATGGGCCGTTTTATCCACTGCCATATGATAAATTTACCATTCCGTACTCAAAAACATATCGCAGTGTCCTAGGAAACGCATCAGATAAATATCGGACGAGTTGTTCAGATACATGGGCCATAATGGTTTCGTTTATGCACTCGTGCGAGTTTTTTATCTCATGACTTTCAGACATCAGTTCTGCCACCCTTCTTGCTAGCATCGGTGAGGCCAGTTATTGGCATATACCAAGTAATCAGTGGTATTCACGTTGTGGTGCGATTTTATTAATTTGTTTCCTAAATATGGAAGACTAATACAGAAAAGCTAACTGATGAAATCCAGAACAGGAGAGCACTACGGGATCCCGCTTCCGAAACTTATAAAAATGAACCAATAAGCGGCATACAAAACGCACGGATTCATTTTAAGTACTGCTGATGGCAACATGGATTTTGTTCACACCCTCTTTCAATATTTTTGATGCACGATAAAAATTGGAGTCAACTGGGATGCAAAACTTTGTACGATTTGAATCGGATAAAAAAACAACTCGCATAAAATCGCCTAAAAGGCGATCGCATAAAAGGGGCCTTAAAGAACAACTTTTATATCTGACACAATATGCTACTTCAGCACAGTGGTGAAAGCATGTTTGGGATTTTCACCTTGAACTTGACCTTGAGCTCATTATAAAATGCACATGTTGATTCATGTTACACATATGGCAAGCCTGTGCAGCGAATATTACAAAATACGCTAGGCACTTAACACGAAATTTTTAAATGTTAGGTTGCGCATATAAGACGAGTATGGTTTTTCGAAGGGAATTTTACGGAAAAATTATCGTCTTACATTCGGACCAATACGGTATTTATTGATATTACTATACTTATATACTTTTACTGATATTACTATTTCATGTTTTAATGACTTATTTTGAGGATGGCAAATGTTGATTTAAAAATAAAATGTTTTTACATAATTATTTTGAAAATAATATACAAAAAAATAAAATTTTGTGATTTATTAATGGAAGCTTACTTCACAGTAGCTTATTTTTCAATTTTTTAAGAATGTTGTTATTCCAAATGTGTTTATGTCTCAATGATGAAATGTTGTATTTCAGTAACGTTTTATTAGAAGAGTATTTTAGGAAAATTTCAGGTATTTATATTGTGCACCTCTTGAGATATTACAAACTCAAAATTTCTACTTTTAAGCATAGTTTAATATTTGATAGATGATTACACAGTAATAAACACAATTTTTAGTTCAGTTTTAAGATATTTCCACAAGACCTAGCTAAATTATGTTAATAACACAAACGAATATTGGTTGTATGCAGATGCAGTATAAGGTTTTAGTTTCAAGCTGTTATCTTTAAAAGTAAAAAAGTTATTTTAGTTTTAGCAAAGCAAGAAAAATTGTGAAGACTGATCTCCCCCCCTAAAAAAATGGCTGACAAATTAAAAAAGCAAGTAAAATTATTAAAAAATAAATAAAATCTGTTTTTAACTCCCTGAAAATGTAGAAAGTAATGATATAATATGTAATACAAAAAAACTGTCAGCAAAATTTTATTTTTTATTGGCTGATTTCAGGTGGATTGAAATTACATTATTATTACATGTATAGTACACACTATATTACTATCAAATCACAGATGTGTTTTAATGAAATGTTTTTGTAATTTTTAAAAGCATTCTGATAACTTCTGTACGCGGATTTGGACATATTTGCCTTACTGTTAATAGTTTCTTACCTCATGCTATTTACTTAATTGTGTTATTTTCTACTGTACTGTACATAAGCTGTTATATAAAGTCATCTATGCATATGAAGTACACGCATTTTTCCTTTCATAAAAAAAATTCCACGTGATGAAGTTAAACAATATTTTGTATGACATACTTTATCATCTTTGAAAAATTGTTATGTCTTGACACACTGTTTTTAGAATTTCTGATATAGAAGTATGCTTTATTTTACACAAAAACAATACAAAACTATATTTCCTCACAGTTTTGAATACAATTTTTCAAATAAAAACAAACTTTATATATAAAGTACAGACCAAAAATGTAATATAATTAATTATACATATGAAAAATTACGTTTTTCTACTGCCTCCATTACTGCATTCATCACTTAAAGAACTGCGCTCACTGACTCCTGAATCACATGTTTCATACTCTTCTCCTTCAGACTGACTTGATGCACCACCTCCCTCTGTTTCCATTGCATTACTTCGTCCACTTCCAGATGATTCTGCCTCTTCTTCAGACAATTCTTCTAAGCTTGATACCCTCCTCACTAAAAAATAATATGCAAAGTATGTATAAGTATATACCTAATCCTAAATATCAAAATAGTCTAAAACACAACCATAAAAAAACCTTTGTAAAATCTGGATATAGCAGACCCACTGTAAACTGAAAATTTATCAAAAGGAACTGGCTTTATAGAACTGAATTTTCTCTTACAGTATCTTATTCAGGCTAGAAATTTACTTGGCAGTTGACAGACATGTGTTACAGTTGACACTTGACCCAGTGAGGAAACCTCATCATAGTACAAGCGAAATGTTTGGTTTTAAAATAAATAAAACATCATGTGTTAAACGAAAAAACAGTTAAATAAATAATTACCTTATTTTATCCACTAAGTGATCTTTTTCTTTTTTAATTACTACATGTTTCAGGGCTTATATCCCCATCTTCAGGTAAAAGCAAAATCTACCCTATTGTTAGGGTTTCGTTAAAAATTCACAAAGACACAAACACATAACACACTTAAATAAATTAACATAGAACATTGAATCTGTATCGGAACGCGCTACAAACGAACCAGTGCACTGGCCGAAGTCCGACTTTCAACTGATCCGCACGCTATTCACGGTTTGTTTTCATAGCTGTGTCATATCTAAGATCACTTAGTGGATAAAATAAGGTAATTATTTAAAGATCACTTAGTGGATAAAATAAGGTAATTATTTATTTAATCATATACAGTGATCTGGAGACCATACAGTAACTATGAAAAAACAGTGTTGTTATTACAGACATGTGTTATTCTACCTGAAGAGTACATAGCCAGATTCTCAAAAGAACAGACTACTAGTCTGGTGTAACATGTCTACAGCACAACAATTAAGAGAGGGAATCTTGCATATTTTGAAGGTGTAAAATGAACTTACAAATTTTTTGTTGAATAGGCATTACATGACAAACCCATTGCATATCTGTACAGTTAAACAACAAAAGCATGAACACACATGAAACACATAAACCTGTAGACAGGTCACAATATTCTTGTATTACCAATAAACTTGAAGCAAACATAAAATGTTGTCTCCCAAATGAATACTTTGCTGCAGTTTTACCTTGTGGCAGAACCATATGTTGCCACAAAGAGGCTACTTTCATTTTGGCCCTCTATCACCAGCATACTAAACCAGCAAAATTATATTTATTAAAACCACAAGTTATTAAAACATATAGAACATGTACTATACAATTATTTTACTTTCCTTTTGTCTTGCTTTGTATTATTTTACAAAAAAAAAGTAAAATAATAAAAAGTTTACATTTAAATCTTGTAATTCAATGAGTGAAGTGAATTCTCAGTTTTAACTTGATCCATTTAGCATTTGTCTGTCTGTTTGGGGTATGTCTCACAATAACTTTGAATCCATCACCGATTTTTTGTAAAACTTGGCAAGCGTGACCATACTTTCTTTAGCCCTACATTACCTTACTGGTTCTGAGACTGATCCCCCCCCAAAAAAGGGGATGAGAGGTAAAAATGTGACGGGCTCAATTTTTCAAAAAATCACAATTGCAGGGTATCAAATTAAAGGAAATTTTGACCAAAATATGAACTTAGTGTTCATTTTTAGAAATCTTAAAATTTTGAGTGAAAATTTTGATAAAATCACAAAAGTTCATGTGACGTATCAAATAAAAGAAATTTTAACTAAAATATCTGATTATTTATAAACTCCAACTAGTTTTCCTCAAAATTTTTGGTGGGATCGGTTTCAAAAACAATTAAGTTCTGTAGGATAAAAGTATGGACACACATGCCAAGTTTAGTGAATATGTCTGCTATGTTCAAAAGGTATCGTGAGACACTTTTTTTTGATAGCTTAATCGTGTCCCTCTCATCAAAGAACAAAATTAATTAATATGTCACAACTACATAAACCATATTCCATAGTTCACAAAAGTGCTGTAAAGAACTGTGCAAACATGTTAACTTATGTTTCATAAACTTAATTTACGAAACACACATGCTATCATCCTACAACACTGTGGTTCTGTACACTTTTTTGTCTGAACACAGTTGGCACATGTGACATGGTTGTATGTATGATTCTTTCTTTTGTTTGCTGTCCAACATTAGATATGCATTCAGATTCCAGATACAAATGTAAGAGATATGTTTATGATCTTACTGTCATGCAAGTTAAAAAAACAACAAAAATTAAAGTGTTAACCACATAAAGTAGTCTCAAAAATATACTATATAAACAGGTGAGGTATTATATAATACATTTACACAATAATTATACTTACTATGTAATGGTCGCCTTGCATGATGTGGAGGTGGAGGTTCAACCAATGGTACTTTAAGTTCCTCATGAAGTTGATCCATAAAACATCGGAGAAACTCTTGAGTATCATGCTGATGGTAGCCTCGAAACATTGGATGTGCCTAAAAGTGATTAAGCGTAAGAAACGGCGAACCTTTTTTACTTCTAAAATTAAATGTCCTGCACACCCATGTTGGAAGTGCATCTGCCTTACCTTACTTTGGTTTCATACAGTTTACCACTTCAGACTTAAATGTTAATGAAACACACACACACACACACACACAGTGTAGCTAGTATTTGAAACATTAGTTCAGTATTTTTAGGATATCATACTACAAAAACTGGGTCTTTCACTAAATCCTGCGGCCAAAGACAACTTCCGTCTCCACGTTTGTATTTTTTTTCCGTGTTCGATGTGTACTAGAACTGTTTTCTTCACAAGTAACTAATGCCAGGTTATGGAGGTTATGTAGACAATGTAACTTAAATAAAATTTACTTTGTTAGTGTACAATAAAAGGGTGTATTTACTGGAAGTACAGAAATAATTTTCCATTTATCGCACATAATTACGGTACACAGACGATTTTTGGAGGTTGTGTCTACGTTTAACAATGCAACTTAACCTTTTAGATTTTTAAAATTAATTAGATTTAACAAAAATTTCCTTTGTTAGTGTACATTAAATTATTGTATGGATACAAGGCTGCTGTACATAACATTAAAGGCTGTATTTATTCGAAGTACCGGAATTAAAACCTAGTTCCAATTTAGAACGTAGACCTATAACCTATTTGCATATTTTATTGGGGTTTATTGGCACATATTTTATTAAAAGGGTGTATTTATTGGAAGTACAGAAATTATTTTCCATTTATCGCACATAATTACGGTACACAGATGATTTTTGGAGGTTGTGTCTACGTTTAACAATGCAACTTAACCTTTTAGATTTTTAAAATTAATTAGATTTAACAAAAATTTCCTTTGTTAGTGTACATTCAAAGGCTGTATTTATTGTATGGATAAAAGGCTGTATATACATTAAAGGCTGTATTTATTCGAATTAAAACCTATCGGTACTTCCAATTTAGAACGTATAACCTAGTAGGCTACGTTATTCGTACATACAGTATTTTATTGGAGTTTATTGGTACATATTTTATTAAAAGGGTGTATTTATTGGAAGCACAGAAATTAGTTTCCATTTATCGCACATAATTATGGTACAGAGACGATTTTGGGAGGTTGTGTCTACGTTTAATTATCTAACTTAACCTTTTAGATTTTTAAAATTAATTAGACTTGTAGGGGTGTGCATGGCAGAACTACTTGTAGGGGTGTGCACCCACTTTATAATCATATTTTTGGTAACACTGAGAACTTTAAGCCTTCTTTTATACTTAAACAAATTATATATACACTTAATTATAGAAAAGCAAAAAGCAAATATGTAATTCAAAAGACTAATTTGCTCTAATAAACACATGCTGAAGTTAAAAACAAAAGAGTTTTTACTTGCCTAACTAATCATTAGTTACTAATGTGACAGTTGGAGCTGCTTTTTCTGCAAAAGCTGGGGTATGTTGGATTCAAGAGTGGTTAAATTAAATCATAAATCTGAGTGTGCGTCAAGTCTATTTCTGTGCTTGCTTTTCACTTGAGATGAAAATCCCATTTCACTCAAGAATGAGGTGATGAATGGGATGAGCAACTCCGAAAGTTCAGGATATTCATCTCTTAAAGATATCCAGAACTTTGTTAAGTCAGAATCTAAAAGTTTGTGGATTTTGTTGTCCATGACATGTCTCATGTTATCACTAACTATACAGAATAATTTACTAAAAATTTAGTTTTAATCCCAGCATCACAGATGATATCACACAATTGCTCATTTAGTTTTACTGACAACATGTTAGAACTTTCAAAATACAAGAATGGGTCTTGAATCCAATTGAATTCACTGTATCCCTCTGGGAAGCAACTTTCAATCTGGTTATAGAGAGTTAAACATCAGAGCTGGTAAAAAACAATGGTAGAGCATGAATAACAAAAATGTACAGTTTAGACTATGTACAAAACAGGTTGAATTTAAATTGTTAAAATGATATATCTTAGTTATTTACATGTAGTAGCTTTTTAAGACACAGTAAATAAATTTCCGAACCTGACTTTGCAACCCTCCAAATGCCCTCTCGGGACCCAGCAGTGACTCATGCCCAATAGGTCAAGAAATGCTGAACTAAAGGCATGTTTGTGGAGTGAAACATAAAAGATAACCCAGACTTCTAAAATGCTCTTAGTCAAATGGGATTTTCAGGAGTAACAACACACTATTTGGTTAACAAGCACATTTTACTAATATTGTAATACCAAGTCAATTAGATAGCTTAAATGTGTAGTACTCTATGTGATGCTGATCACATACTGTTAATCAGCAGCACTGCAGAATATTCTAGAGCCACACTCTTGGCATTCATCTGGAACTTTCTCACATTAGCCTGATAATTAGGATGTTGCCACCAGCTGAGTTTTAGAAAGTTGGTGTAGTAGGTGTGCATTCATATAGGATGATATTAGACAGCAGTTTTTAATGAAAGTGACAAATGATCAATTGTTTACTTGTGTTGTAAACTATTGTGATTTTTTATTACTGTTTGTAGGCTATACATTGTGTCCTGGATAATTATATAAAGAGAACTGTTGTAATATAAGTGTGTTTGTTTTAGCAATTGAGAGTATCTGGTATTTAATAATTCATTCCACTGTTTTAAGTTCATAATTCTTGTCACTGGTTGTAAGAATATTATTCTCATTAATTTTCCAATTCTATGAAGTCTTCAGTAGTTTTACTACGATGAGACTCAACTTTATCACTGAAGATGCCACATCACTGAATGAGCAAAACTTTTCTTTAATAATCTCAACAAAGCATGGTTATCAGCTGAAAAAAAGTTTTAGTATTAAAAGTTTTGATCACGCAAATCTATAAGGGATACTACAAAGAAATAACATAATAATTGTATTGGACATAAAGTTATGTCCACAAAACAGATTTTGTTTGAAATAAATAAAACACAATTTGACACAAATATTAATTTTATGAATACTTGTTTGGCACATATTACAGAAGGTTACATCATTAAATGAGTTTGCCTAAGTATAAAATTCTTGTCAGATGAAAAACGTGTACAGTCAGAATACTATTTGTTATGTACAATACAAATGATTCACTATGGGTAGCAGTGACACATAAACACTAGACATTGGCACTAAATTGTACTGGTTTTGAATGATTCATTGTGTGCTACCTGACCAGAGTACAGGTATTAACCAAGAGATGTTTAGTATACTGCTGTGTAACTGCTACAATGATGAATTATAAGTAGTACTTTTTGTTTTGGTCATCAACCTTGAAAAGGATAATAGAAACTTTGTATACCATGCTTCCAGCAGTTTTACATGATACATTCCTAGCACAAATAAGAAAAGTTTAAATCTGCTGATGATCTAAAAGAGTGAAAGTTATTTGCAGACTGACAGGGTTATAAAATAATTCTGAAAGAACTGTTGCTTTTACAATACCATCCTTTATCAACTGGCTACTCAAATCTGCCAGTTTTTCACAGAAACTGAAGTTTGATGATTTGATCCATTATGACCTAGTGATGCTCCAAACGTTTCAAGGATTTTCCTAGCCTTAAAAAACTGGACTGGCCTCATTGATTGACATGATTAATGTTAAATTTACTTTGGGATACTTCCAAACATAATACAGTTTAAAATAAACAAAAAAAATTTATTTCTAATTTTTCCAGAACTGTATACACATAATTTGATCTGGATAGAACGTGTATTAAACAATAATACTATTTGATGCAAATAATGAAAATATCCGTGTGGAGAACTATAAATGACTTCCATGTTTTAAGATTTATATTTAAAATCGTTTTAGAAATGAAATATTTCTACAGAAACTACTTCTATCTTCAGCCTCAACCACAGAAAACACACACACACACCACACAATTCCTTTTTTCTTTATTTAATTTGAATTCAGAGTATTGGCACATATTTTATTAAAAGGGTGTATTTATTGGAAGTACAGAAATTAGTTTCCATTTATTGCACATAATTACGGTACACAGACGATTTTTGGAGGTTGTGTCTACGTTTAACATGTAGTAACATCTGTAACTTAACCTTTTAGATTTTTAAAATTAATTAGATTTAACAAAAATTTCCTTTGTTAGTGTACATTCAAAGGCTGTATTTATTGTATGGATAAAAGGCTGTATATACATTAAAGGTTGTATTTATTCGAATTAAAACCTATCCGTACTTCCAATTTAGAACGTATAACCTAGTAGGCTACGTTCTTCGTACATACAGTATTTTATTGGAGTTTATTGGTACATATTTTACTAAAAGGGTGTATTTATTGGAAGTACAGAAATTAGTTTCCATTTATCGCACATAATTACGGTACAGAGACGTTTTTGGGAGGTTGTGTCTACGTTTAATTATCTAACTTAAGATAGTAGGCTTCGTTATTGGTGCATATTTTATTGGGGTTTATTGGCACATATTTTATTAAAAGGGTGTATTTATTGGAAGTACAGAAATTAGTTTCCATTTATCGCACATAATTACGGTACGGAGACAATTTTGGGAGGTTGTGTCAACGTTTAATTATCTAACTTAACCTTTTAGATTTTTAAAATTAATTAGACTTAACAAACATTTCCTTACTTAGTGTACATTCAAAGGCTGTATTTATTGTATGGATAAAAGGCTGTATTTATTCGAAGTACCGGAATTAAAACCTACTTCCAATTTAGAACACAGTACAATCTAACGTAGGCCTATAACCAAACAAGTACATTAAAATCCTTTTTTCAACATAATGCAATAAAAAGCAATGTGCAGTTTCTGTTAACACCCAAATGATTAAGTATTAATAATGGGTTAGAGTGGAATTCAATGTTACTATGGTCTAAATTGAAGTCAAAAAATAAACATAATCTGTGCTTATCAACACATAAGTGATACATAAGTCAGTTGTTACAAAGATAAACAAAAACATGTCTAAGAGTAGGCTATAACCAATTATAAGTGAGAGACCCGTTTCTAAAACAGCTTAAGTAGTGCAAAGTTTTTTTCTTGCTTTCATTTGAGCAAACTGGTCAATAACATCTGACTGATAAATTAATACTGTTAGCCAATTCATTTTTAATAGCTAAAATTGCCAAATTATTAAGCCTTTCTTGGTAGGTAGTGCTTCTCTGCCAAGTTTTCAGTGAATTCGCTAACCTGCTGAAAGATTTTTAGGAGACGAAACTGTAACTGGAATAGTACAGAAAAGCCTATAGGCAAGACAGAAGTTCACAAATACAGCTTGAAGGTTTTTGGAGTAGGCTTAGTGAATTCTTTTCTGATTCAAACTCTGTTTTATGAATGTTCTTCAAGTGTAATATTTCTTCAAATAGAGCCATTGCCAATTCCTTTTTAAACTTGCTAATGAGAACTTTTACTTTCAATTCTAATTCATCATTTTCCATGTCTGTAAAGTTCAATACTGGTGGAAACAAGTCACGAGTTGAACTAATTGCAGTGAATCGTGTTTTTATGTTGCCCATTACAAACTCTAATACTGGGTACATGACTGAGGTTTTAAATTTATTTTCTTGATCTTTGTTTACTGAAAAATCACTATTGGATTGATCTGTACTTTTTTTCCACCTTTTGGGAGATTCAGGAGGAACTTTTATTAGTTCTTTTGCAATTAAGTTTGGTTCTTCAATTATGCTGTCTGGATTATCACGCAACAATTTCAATTCTGTCAGCAAATCTTCCACTAGAGTTATTTCAACATTGAGTGTGATTCCTTTGCTTTGAATAATAACATTTTTTAGTCAATATATGAAAGCACTTTGAACCAAAAAGATGCCAACATTAAGCTCTTTGTGGAATTGAAATATTTCTTAAGCCCTAATATGATGTTGTAGGCAGAGGGAGTTAGACTAGAAGATATCTCTTCTAAAATATATCCAACAATTTAAGTACTCCTGGGTAGTGCTTAACTATCGGTTTGACAGCTTGGATCCTCTCACTTCATCTTGTTTCAGGGAAGCTCTGCAGTGATAAAGGAATGTGCTTTTTCAAAACTTCCCAACATTTTTCTCTAGGGCTACTAGAGAAAAATGAGTAAAGACTTGCAACATGCCCGAAAAATTGTGTATACGTTTTAAAATTGAAATAACTGCAAATATTTCAACCTTTTGTTATTATGTTGCGTACAAAAAATTGTTTAAAATGTAAATAATAAATACAGCTCTAAAATTCAATTTACGGGTACCCCAATTTACAATTACCCTTGACATCTTAGAAGTAATTGTAAACAAGTGTTTTCTTTATCCTTTGAAACTAAAAAACTGACACTCCTCTGGAAATTGAAAAAAGGATTTTAATGTACTTGTTTGGTTATACGTTAGATTGTACTAGGCTATAAATTGGAAGTAAATTCCGGTACTTCGAATAAATACACCTTTAATGTTATATACAGCCTTTTATCCATACAATAAATACAGCCTTTGAATGTACACTAACAAAGGAAATTTTTGTTAAATCTAATTAATTTTAAAAATCTAAAAGGTTAAGTTACTGATGTTACTACATGTTAAACGTAGACACAACCTCCAAAAATCGTCTGTGTACCGTAATTATGTGCAATAAATGGAAACTAATTTCTGTACTTCCAATAAATACACCCTTTTAATAAAATATGTGCCAATACTCTGAATTCAAATTAAATAAAGAAAAAAGGAATTGTGTGGTGTGTGTGTGTGTGTTTTCTGTGGTTGAGGCTGAAGATAGAAGTAGTTTCTGTAGAAATATTTCATTTCTAAAACGATTTTAAATATAAATCTTAAAACATGGAAGTCATGTATAGTTCTCCACACGGATATTTTCATTATTTGCATCAAATAGTATTATTGTTTAATACACGTTCTATCCAGATCAAATTATGTGTACACAGTTCTGGAAAAATTAGAAATAAAATTTTTTTTGTTTATTTTAAACTGTATTATATTTGGAAGTATCCCAAAGTAAATTTAACATTAATCATGTCAATCAATGAGGCCAGTCCAGTTTTTTAAGACTAGGAGAATCCTTGAAATGTTTGAAGCATCACTAGGTCATAATGGATCAAATCATCAAACTTCAGTTTCTGTGAAAAACTGGCAGATTTGAGTAGTCAGTTGATAAAAAATGGTATTGTAAAAGCAACAGTTCTTTCAGAATTATTTTACAACCCTGTCAGTCTGCAAATAACTTTCACTCCTTTAGATCATCAGCAGATTTAAACTTTTCTTATTTGTGCTAGGAATGTATCATGTAAAACTGCTGGAAGCATGGTATACAAAGTTTCTATTATCCTTTTCAAGGTTGATGACCAAAACAAAAAGTACTACTTATAATTCATCATTGTAGCAGTTACACAGCAGTATACTAAACATCTCTTGGTTGATACCTGTACTCTGGTCAGGTAGCACACAATGAATCATTCAAAACAAGTACAATTTAGTGTCAATGTCTAGTGTTTATGTGTCACTGCTACCCATAGTGAATCATTTGTATTGTACATAACAAATAGTATTCTGACTGTACACATTTTTCATCTGACAAGAATTTTATACTTAGGCAAACTCATTTAATGGTGTAACCTTCTGTAATATGTGCCAAACAAGTATTCATAAAATTAATATTTGTGTCAAATTGTTTTATTTATTTCAAACAAAATCTGTTTTGTGGACATAACTTTATGTCCAATACAATTATTATGTTATTTCTTTTTAGTATCCCTTATAGATTTGCGTGATCAAAACTTTTAATACTAAAACTTTTTTTCAGCTGATAACCATGCTTTGTTGAGATTATTAAAGAAAAGTTTTGCTCATTCAGTGATGTGGCATCATCAGTGATAAAGTTGAGTCTCATCGTAGTAAAACTACTGAAGACTTCATAGAATTGGAAAATTAATGAGAATAATATTCTTACAACCAGTGACAAGAATTATGAACTTAAAACAGTGGAATGAATTATTAAATACCAGATACTCTCAATTGCTAAAACAAACACACTTATATTACAACAGTTCTCTTTATATAATTATCCAGGACACACTGTATAGCCTACAAACAGTAATAAAAAATCACAATAGTTTACAACACAAGTAAACAATTGATCATTTGTCACTTTCATTAAAAACTGCTGTCTAATATCATCCTATATGAATGCACACCTACTACACCAACTTTCTAAAACTCAGCTGGTGGCAACATCCTAATTATCAGGCTAATGTAAGAAAGTTCCAGATGAATGCCAAGAGTGTGGCTCTAGAATATTCTGCAGTGTTGCTGATTAACAGTATGTGATCAGCATCACATAGAGTACTACACATTTAAGCTATCTAATTGACTTGGTATTACAATATTAGTAAAATGTGCTTGTTAACCAAATAGTGTGTTGTTACTCCTGAAAATCCCATTTGACTAAGAGCATTTTAGAAGTCTGGGTTATCTTTTATGTTTCACTCCACAAACATGCCTTTAGTTCAGCATTTCTTAACCTATTGGGCATGAGCCACTGCTGGGTCCCGAGAGGGGATTTGGAGGGTTGCAAAGTCAGGTTCGGAAATTTATTTACTGTGTCTTAAAAAGCTACTACATGTAAATAACTAAGATATATCATTTTAACAATTTAAATTCAACCTGTTTTGTACATAGTCTAAACTGTACATTTTTGTTATTCATGCTCTACCATTGTTTTTTACCAGCTCTGATGTTTAACTCTCTATAACCAGATTGAAAGTTGCTTCCCAGAGGGATACAGTGAATTCAATTGGATTCAAGACCCATTCTTGTATTTTGAAAGTTCTAACATGTTGTCAGTAAAACTAAATGAGCAATTGTGTTATATCATCTGTGATGCTGGGATTAAAACTAAATTTTTAGTAAATTATTCTGTATAGTTAGTGATAACATGAGACATGTCATGGACAACAAAATCCACAAACTTTTAGATTCTGACTTAACAAAGTTCTGGATATCTTTAAGAGATGAATATCCTGAACTTTCGGAGTTGCTCATCCCATTCATCACCTCATTCTTGAGTGAAATGGGATTTTCATCTCAAGTGAAAAGCAAGCACAGAAATAGACTTGACGCACACTCAGATTTATGATTTAATTTAACCACTCTTGAATCCAACATACCCCAGCTTTTGCAGAAAAAGCAGCTCCAACTGTCACATTAGTAACTAATGATTAGTTAGGCAAGTAAAAACTCTTTTGTTTTTAACTTCAGCATGTGTTTATTAGAGCAAATTAGTCTTTTGAATTACATATTTGCTTTTTGCTTTTCTATAATTAAGTGTATATATAATTTGTTTAAGTATAAAAGAAGGCTTAAAGTTCTCAGTGTTACCAAAAATATGATTATAAAGTGGGTGCACACCCCTACAAGTAGTTCTGCCATGCACACCCCTACAAGTCTAATTAATTTTAAAAATCTAAAAGGTTACGTTAGATAATTAAACGTAGACACAACCTCCCAAAATCGTCTCTGTACCGTAATTATGTGCGATAAATGGAAACTAATTTCTGTACTTCCAATAAATACACCCTTTTAATAAAATATGTACCAATAAACTCCAATAAAATACTGTATGTACGAATAACGTAGCCTACTAGGTTATACATTCTAAATTGGAAGTACCGATAGGTTTTAATTCGAATAAATACAGCCTTTAATGTATATACAGCCTTTTATCCATACAATAAATACAGCCTTTGAATGTACACTAACAAAGGAAATTTTTGTTAAATCTAATTAATTTTAAAAATCTAAAAGGTTAAGTTGCATTGTTAAACGTAGACACAACCTCCAAAAATCGTCTGTGTACCGTAATTATGTGCGATAAATGGAAAATAATTTCTGTACTTCCAATAAATACACCCTTTTAATAAAATATGTGCCAATAAACCCCAATAAAATATGCAAATAGGTTATAGGTCTACGTTCTAAATTGGAACTAGGTTTTAATTCCGGTACTTCGAATAAATACAGCCTTTAATGTTATGTACAGCAGCCTTGTATTCATACAATAATTTAATGTACACTAACAAAGGAAATTTTTGTTAAATCTAATTAATTTTAAAAATCTAAAAGGTGAAGTTGCATTGTTAAACGTAGACACAACCTCCAAAAATCGTCTGTGTACCGTAATTATGTGCGATAAATGGAAAATTATTTCTGTACTTCCAGTAAATACACCCTTTTATTGTACACTAACAAAGTAAATTTTAGTTAAGTTACATTGTCTACATACCTCCATAACCTGGCATTAGTTACTTGTGAAGAAAACAGTTCTAGTACACATCGAACACGGAAAAAAATACAAACGTGGAGACGGAAGTTGTCTTTGGCCGCAGGATTTAGTGAAAGACCCCAAAAACTGATACAAATATTATAAAATAATTAATAGTGTTATATTAACACACTGTAATTAACATGATTATATCCAAAGTTGAAAGTATTGTTTATGGCTCAGCATACAGAAATATGTATAAAGATATTCTATCTCCAGTACAAACAAGCAAGCCCATTAATGCAGAAATGTTCTAACACATTATTTAAGTGACTTTGGCATTTTCTATGTTACAGATGGTAGCATATGGAGAGTTAGTTAATATGCATTTTCACAGCAATTTCTGCCACATCATTCACTTATCATTTGTGTGGTAGTAAAAATTTATTGACGCAAAATTTGTTTTGTACACTTATTTATCTGTAAGTTGATTTGTTATTACTTGTTATGTATACTGCATAATGAACACCTGCATTAACAGACAGGAATTATTTAATACGAATGTGATTATTTTTAAGAATAGTTAATAAAAATTGTGAGTGCTGATTTCTCTAATACTCAATAATATTCCAGTTTTATATAAGACCACTTAATGAAATCACCGAGATCATTTACATATTACTCTTACAACAATATAAAGAATAAATGTCAAACAGTTTGTGTTTAGATTAACAAAATCACACTTGTACCACTGACAGAGTAGTAACACAGTTTGTTACTGTATTCCTATATTTTCAGAATTCAGAATGCAGATACTGTGTGAACCTTTGTTAAACACACAGGATGCATTTGCTGTAATATATCAATCATTTTGTATAAAATGGAGGAAGATGGCTGTACAAATTAGCACTCCAAAGATGTTTCATAAGAAAGTGTGAATATACTTCTACTTAAAAAGAATAACAACATAACAATATAACTTTGACTTTTTAATAATACATATGTAAACAAACTGTAATGAGTTATAAAATAACACACACACACACGCACTGATTTCTTGACATGAGACTGTAAAATATAGACTTACATTACGAATACCATACAGAATTCCAGTTGGAGCAACATATCCTGGTCGTTTCCGATGCCATAATTCTTGCATAAGACGATGGTAACTTCGACTGAGTGTTGGTGGTTTTTTGCCTGGTTCTGATGAATTCAAAGCAGTAACACTGCAAGCTAGGAAGAACTGAGTTAACGGTGGTGTATTAGACAGAGCTTGCAGTGCAGCATTCATATAGCAAGTGTTTCCGATATTCTGCAGGCCTGTCAAACCTGGACAAACGCTTGCACCTATACCCCGATAAAGTCTCTTTAAGTAATTAGTCTTTTATATTTTATGCATTGTGACCATGAAAGAGTATACATTTCTACTTTAGACAGACAACTGATCCATAAACTATAAAATAAACTATAAAAATTTGACTGTGAATTTGGTGTGTGTGTGCGCGTGTGTGTGTGTGTGTGTGTGTGATACAGAAACCATAAATCTAACAGATGTGTTTGCAAGAAACTGGTACACAGAAATACACTACACAACAAACCTGTAGGCTTGGCATTCTCATCAACTGTTGATCTGCTGTCATCTGAATCATCATTATCTATTGTTTCTACATGCCTGAATCTGCAAGCAGGTGTCAACTGAGGTGGTTCTCCACCCGATCCAACAGATTCAAAGAATACTTCTGTATCACACTGGTAGCACCAAACTCTCATTGTTGTCAAGTTCAGATGAACACAATGATTTGTCATCTTCTGTGAAATTTAAATTTCAAACAAATAATATGCAGTGTGCAGCTTCCTTAATATTAAAAACAAATTTACAAACACGTAATGAACATGTATATTTAAGCCACCCAAACATTATATATCAACTTTTCATTGTTAGTTACAAAATTTAATATCTCTATTAGCACTCTCTTGTAAACTCAATCATTATGTAAGCTACAACTAAAGAAACAATAATACTAAAACAAGTAGAAACTATCCTTCAGAAATATCACGTTCCTGCTTAAATCATTTTCTCCATCTGATCCCTTGGAAAGTGGTATTAAAAAGAAACACAGTTGCAAGCCATTTTATAGTTAATCATTTTTTTTCAACAACAACAACAACAACAACAACAACAACAACAAAAATATTGTAACGAGAACCCTAGACATTCTCCACCTCTCTCCCCCACTAGTCAGACAAGTGTAGCCTCAGTCAAGGCTGCCCACAAGGAGGTCCCAGTGTGTTCAAGAAATCTTGAGGTATGCATTAAGTCAGCATGCAGTAAGGAGGGAAAGCTATACTTGATCTATGCGCGACCTATAAAAGCAAGAGCATATGGCTTAGTTCAGTTGCGTTTGTTGAGTGATTTTCCCTAGTGCGGATTGAGTAGTGGTTGAAGTATTGTAGCGAAGTATTATTGTGTTGTAATTAGTGTGGAACTCTATTATTTGACATTATTATTGTGTATGAACAAGTTTACCTTGGATTGTTGTACAAGTTGATTATAAACTGTTCTTTGTGATTAATTAAAGCTGGTTATTAGTGACTTCATTGGTGTCTGTAATTTTGTTTTCCACTGTACTATACGACGATCAGTGACACCATCGTAACAGTGAGTCGGAAGTACGACAGAACCGTTAACAGTGGAAACAGTGCACACTTTGTACAAGACTAGTAGGGGAGTCAAATTAGATTTTCACTTCGGAAAAATTCTCCGATCGATGATTCCTTTTGGAACGTGTTCAAAAAAGTGTGTAGAATAACATATCAAAATGCGTCCGCAAGAAAGTGGGTGCTACATTTTTTTATTTAACAATTTACATGCAAAAATGCGGTTTTTTGAAAATAACTTTTTAATTCAATTTTTGCCAAGAAACTGATAGCGCCATTCGAAAGAACGGGAAATTTTACAAAAGAAACATATATGACACTTGTTTTTTCAATTGAAATTGAGCGAGCAGTAATTTGTCTTCTAACGCTCCAATTCGCGCTGCGTCGGCCGCCTGCTACGCTGAAAGTGGGCCCGCGCGACCGCGAGCGCCACACCTAAGTGTCTATAACTTTTAATTGACAAAAGTAAATGACATGAAACCAATTGGATGTTAAAAAGGATCTTTTTTTGAAGTATTACATGTGTTTAAATATTTGTTTAAGTATTGTAAATATTTCATATATCAGCTTGAAGTTAAGTGTTGCACGAATTTTCGATTATTTCATAAAATTCGACGAAACTTTAACAAAATAGGCAAAAAAATAAAAAAATACATGGTTGTTATATTTAAAGGGATTATCTAAACTACGTCCTTCGGCAAAAAAATTAGAACAATTTATTTTACAAAATCCAGGCCTTCAAAGTTGGTCAATTTTCGAAAAATGCATTTTTCCACTTTGAGTTTCTAACTGTGATCGTAAATAATAAAGTCTTGAAAAATGATATCGACATTCTGTAGGTGGTCAATTTGAAGCTTATGATGTGTACTTTAAGGCAAAATAATTTATTTTATGATAGTTACAATGTTTTGTGCTTTTTTTAAGAAAAAAAATATTATTTTTCACTTAAAAAGTCTGAAAATTCGAGTATAAATAAATTGCTTTAACTAAAAAAAAAAAAATATTTTTTAACACTTTGACCACATGGAGGTAGTAGCTAAGACATAAACCTTGAAGAATACACCTTGTTATAATTTTTTTTTTTCGATGTAATAACCATTGGGAAATAAAAAAACCGGTAAATAGTTAAAATATACATGTTTTCAGTATGATTATAACAATAACTGGGCATTTCAATGCAAGCTGACCTGATACGTGAATGTAGGATGTATAGTAACTTTTGGTGCATATTCTGAGAAGGGAGAAAGCCATCTATTAAGTTTCTTTGATCTATGGTGAAAGGGCATTATGATTCAGCTCGAAAAAGTACGTTAGTCTTTCGGCACGTGGCTGCATAATATCACGTTGCGTTTTACAGTTACAGTTTGTTGAGCAATAGTTGGTTAAATAATTGATAATTAATTGACAATTGTGTTACATATTTGATAAATTTCAAATATATTAGCGATTCTCACAATATAATAATTAGCAACATAAAACGAAAGGTACGTAAAAATAATATTTCAATAATATTGTTGCAAAGTACTCACTTATTTTATTGATTTTGCAAAATTCGTACTTATTATTAAATTGATATTTATTTTATATAAATTTATAAATCAGAATTATACTATTGTAAAGTAATATATAGTTCTCAAACGATACTTGGAAATAGAGGTTATACACGTGTAGTAATATTAGTAGTACTGATAACCAATATAGACATTTATAAAACAAAAATAGTAACAGTGTTCAATATTATAAAAAATAATAAGATATACTATTATATTGTATGCATGTGTGTTGCAGAATTATTGAAAAATGGAGGAAGAAGAAGAAGTAGTGGACTTTGCAACAACTTGTTTCATTTGTAGTGAAAGCTTAGATCTGCACAAGACAACTGAAGTAAAAGAAAAAGGAATGAAAACGTTTTGTTCTGCATCTGCTGAGCGAAATGATAGATTTCTCGTTCTTTTGCAAAATTTACAGTCAGTGAAAGTTCATGATAGATGCAGATTAGATTACATTAACAGAAAAAATATCGATAAGTGCAAAAAAAAACAAAGTTCGGAGCGTTTGACTACAAGTCCAGTAAAAAAAATTAAGAAAAAGTGATGGTGTTTGTTGGAATGATTTGTGTTTTTTATGTGGAGAAGAGGCAAATGAAGAAAAAGAATTAAAAAACATGTTCATAAACATATAAAAATAAGACTTGTTTCATCATCAGATTTTAAAACCAGTATTATGAAAATTATTGAAAATCGAAGAGATGATTATAGTCGTGATATTCTCAAGACGAATATCGGGCGTCCTGATTTGCTTGCAGTCAATGCAAAGTACCACAATGACTGTTATGACAGACTGAGGCGGTTTTCAAATGATTCAGGTATTAAATAAGTATAATGTTACACGTTCATTTTTTATTTACATAGAATGAAATATTTTCCTACCTTAAAATTTTGATGGGCTAAAAGTGAAGCCTCAATAGCATTGGCTGATGGTAGATTGCGTGATACATATGATTTTCGTTTTAAAGAAAACACGCAAAATTTAAAACTTAATTCCATTTATTTAAGTTAACATTTTTTATTTTAAATATTAAAAATATTGGTCACGTATGCATAATTTTTGCTTTATTTAAAGTTGGATTTACACGTTTAAGTATTAAAAGTAAAACTGTACAGTCATATAAATTTTATAAGAATGTCGCTGCTTACAGTTGATTAAGTCATTGTATCAGGTAATAAGTATACATTCAAAATTTATACAAAATATAGTATTTACTTTTGTAAACAAAAAACGTAAATAAATTTAAAATTTCATGAAAAAATTATAATAATTAACAATTCTTACGCGCGAAGCGCGTTTGACATGTCTAGTATAATTTAAAAATTGTGTTTCATACATTAAATAGTCTACAATATTTCATACACATTGCAGGTACTACCAGAGTGGGACGACCTAGCGACAGTAAGGTAGATGAAGCAATGGAACAAATTTACAATTTCATGGATAATAGCGATGACTGTCACTTCACTTTTAATGAATTAAAGGCTAACTTATCAGGACACATTCCAGATGATAAAACAAAATATAGATTAGAACAACATTATGGGAATGATGTTATTATATTGACAAAATGTTCATCTCAAACATTAGTATGTCTTCGTCGTTCTCATTATGACATTTTATCTGAAATGTATAAGCAAAATGCAGCTGCAGGTAATGAAGAGGAACAGAAATTGAATGCATTGAAAGCTGCAGCAGACATTATAAGGTCAGATATACGATCCGTTACAAATGATTCTGAGCAATATCCAGCATCTGATAAAATGTTTAATGACTTGGATGCTTCCATTCCTGAATCGTTACAATTATTTTTAGAAGAATTGATTTTAAAATACAAAACAAGTAATTCAAGTTATCATAAAATAAAATGCACATCTATTGGCCATGCAATTACATCTGCAGTGCGTCCCAGATCATTTCTTTCACCGTTACATATCGAACTTTCTGTCATGCTTCATCGGAAATTTGGATCCAAACGAATCATTGATATTTGTAGTAATCTTGGTTTTTGCTCGCCGTACAAGGAAGCTCAATTGTATGAAGCCTCTGCAGCATTACAAAGTGAAACTCAAATAAAGCCTGGAACATTTGTTCAATTCGTTTGTGACAATGCGGATTTTAACGTCGACACTCTTGATGGTAAAGGTACTTTTCACTATATGGGTTCGATTGAAATTATTACACCAGCAAGTGGAGTGAAAGCCCAAGAGCCAATACAACGACTGAAATGTATGCCACCTGAAGCTGCAATAAATGAAATTGCAAATATTCCTTTGCAAATTTATTAAAATTTTAATAGTAGTGGCTTACAAAAAATTCAGGTTAAAATTGAAAAAGATACAAACTATGAGAGTAATTACATAACAAAAACAAACTTGTTTTGGATATTTGGTAAATATATTATCAAAGAAAAATTTCCTGGATGGAATGGTTTCATGGAATTGTTGACTAGAGATGAAGACTTTAAAACATCTAAAATAGTATTTTTACCATTTATAAACGCAGCTCCAAGTGATTATAATACAATATATACGGCACTACTTCATACTGTCCAAGAAGCTGAAAAATTTAATTTGAGAACTGCTATTGTGACTATGGACCAAAACATTAAATATACATTAAATCTCGTGATATCATTGCTGCAACTAAGTTATCGAATATTACTGAAGTTGTTGTAAGACTTGGTGGTTTTCATATGATACTATCTTTCCTGGGATGCATTGGATATATTATGGCTGGTAGTGGAATCAAAGAGGCTCTAAGCACAATATATGCAGAAAAAACTGTTGATACTATACTGTCCGGACATGCGTATGCTAGAGCAGTACGAGCACATACTTTGCTTCAAGTCACTTTATATAAATTAATTTTCAAAGAGCTTGAAGAAAACGATCTTGAATTCCAACAATTACGCGAAGATGTTTCTCTTGCATCAATTTTATGCAATTTATCAATAGAAAATATAAATATACATCAATTGCAAATGAATGACAAATTTCAAAAGTTGATGATAATTATCGAAAACAAATTAAGTGAATTAGAAAATCGCAACAAAACAGCAAAGTTGTGGATAAATTAGGTGAGAATGGTATCGATTTTGAAAGAATTCATTTGTGCAGAAAGAATGGGTGACTGGTCTTTACATTTAAATACAGTAAACATTTACGATTCCTTTCTTCCACGCAGCTGGTCACTTTCAATATGCAAAATCCGCGCAGTTATACCTGCAAGACATGTTAAACTTACCAAATATAATGGACCAGACAGAACTTCAGCAGTTTTCTTCTGAAGGTTTTTTTACGGCAAGAAAGTCTAATAAATTTTTTGCAGGTATTCACTCCGATCAAACGATTGAACAAACTTTGATGAGATCGATGAGCGTCGAAGGTGGTCCATTCAAGCGAGGAGTTACTGACAGTGTTGTTTTTAAGCAGATTAAGGGCGTTGCATATACCAAAGATGTTCTTGAGGGTATTGAAAAATTCTGTAATGTGAGTTTTAAAAAGAGTCACCAACACGATGATGCCAGTGACGCTAGAATAACAAGAGATGATGCGGATGTTGGAAAGTTAGTGTTATGGCTTGAATCTCATAACCCTTTCACTACTTCAGATGTTTTTATATCGATTGCCACAGGTGTTTCCGGAGACGAGGGAGTAAATTGTTGTGATGCTTTCGAAGTCGGTTTGAATGCAATGAAAAGGGTAGATGGCAATAATTTTAAAGATATGAAATTAAAACGAAGTGAAAAATGTGTTCCATTATTAGCTGTAAACTCCAAAATAGTAATTAATAAAGAAGTTGTTCTGATTGATCCACTGTTACTTTTTCAAAGGATTTTTATTATTATAAAAAGTTCTGATAATGAACTTAAAGAGTTTTTACAATACGAATTAGCACCTTTTCCTTTATCATTATTCGATGAATTAGGTATGCGAAAAAAATGTAAAATCTCAATTATATAGTATATTGTAACGTTACATAAACCATGCCCAAATATGATAACACAATCACCATCGTTAAAACCAGTAATCACCCCATTCTAAAAGTCAGAAATGGGTATTATGTACCAAGCTATAAAAAAAACTTTGTACTACAAAACACTGTAAACAATATAATAAAAGTGCAGTGTATCAAGTGAAATATAGTGTACTTGGTGAGAGTGTAAACTTTTAAAAAGAGCATCTCATAGATTGGTACTGTAGATGAAAAACAATCAATATTGTAGCAGTGAACTATATTGCTGCTGACAAGTTTTGTATTTTTTGTATTTTGTGTAATTTTGTATTGTGTAGGCCACAAAGGTCTTGTACCTAGGAATAATCTTTGTGTTTAATATAATGATTTTGTTTAAATATAAGATAACCCAGGGTTAGATATAAAATAATAATAATATAAAATAATACTATGTTAGCAAGACGGCATAGGAAAAATAGTCTAGAGTAAGGATACATTCAGTAAATGATAAATCATAAATAAATCAAATTAAAGGAGATTAAAATATAAAATACCAATGTACAAGCTTAAGGAAAAATATAAAGAAAAAACCTTAAATAAATTAAATTGGATTATAAATAAAACCTAAAAAGGATTATTTTTATAAAAAGAAGAAATAAATTTATAATAATTAATAATAGCCTATATACCAAAAAGTATATAGATTCACCAATAAAAAACCCATAAAAAATTCTTGGTTACTAACAGTAACCAACTAACAAGATTTGAATTAATTGTTAAAACGATTTGGAAGGGAATGTTTTGAAAAAGTGTAATGCCTATAAAATTTGAGAAATTAACGAATACCATTTGGAATAAGTAGTGCAAAATTAATAAAATTGACGAGTGATGTCCACTACATATCAGAACTCCTTCGAATAGAACCATTCACGCCCGTAATTTAATGAAACTTTGATAAATCAACCTCCGAGATCCAGGCCTAGTCTACAGGACGTCGACATTTGGGTGAGATCGTTACCAAGTAAAATTTAACTAAATTATATCTCATCTATAACTTCATAACACTAGAAACAGCACCATATCTTTAAACACTTCAGGAAAAGAGGTGAAAACAAACTTTATTATTTTTGTTAACCAAAAAACCAGCAGACCGGATTCCTGTGAATTTCTTGCCGCCATTAAATAAATTTCGTGTTTTTAGTGAAGAAACGTAATCTGTGCTCTGGCGGATAACCAAGGAACTACATAATCTAAATACTACAAATTATAATAAATTAATTTATGTAAAGCTTGGTATTAACCAATATTCATTTCTGACCGTCTCATAGTACAAAGAACTCAAAAATAACCCTGGGAAATTAATAAATTGTTTCTTTATTGTTATTGAAATACAAAATAAAAATATTTGTTATACATTATATGTTTAAAAAATAAGATCGAACTAATGTTGTGTTGTCAGTAAGAATCGATTATATCTTTCTGTTTTGGGAGAAGATAAAACAAAAATTTACTAAATAAATCCAATGAATACTTCGTTGTTTG
The DNA here is from genome assembly GCA_034769895.1 of Magicicada septendecula. Taxonomy (NCBI): domain Eukaryota; kingdom Metazoa; phylum Arthropoda; class Insecta; order Hemiptera; family Cicadidae; genus Magicicada; species Magicicada septendecula. The sequence continues at coordinate 402,943,817 of CM068367.1, forward strand.
AATAAAAATGTATATTATTTTCAGTAGATGGTAGTTGGTTACAGATTGTCTGGAGACAGAGAAGAGAACGGACAACCAGAAAATATTACATACCATTTGAGGTTAAATTAACCTCAAATGTGTTTGTAAATGTCACAGTCAGCTGGTCTCATGAGCAGAGAAATTTAAATTAATTAATCGTATGCTAAGAGAGTAATTCTCTTTGCACTCTCTCTCTTAACTACGGTCAAACAACGGTATTGATTTCACCCAAATAAAATCTAAGGGAAATATTTGCATAATCACACACACTCGATTTTTGGAAACATTGAACATAAATTATAACAAATTCTGTGACTCTCATTAAAGCGAGATTTTCGAAGAGCATAAATAGACGATAAGATCAAACGATACTATTTGACTCTGAGAGAGTTTACCCGCGAGACGTTACAAGTGAGCAAACCCAATAGTGGGGCTAATAAAACATTATTTCATTAAATAATTACAGTGACAATCGCAAGGGAGACGATAAGAAACCCATTTTAGGAAACGTATATTTATAGACTCCGAGAGATTACCCGCGAGACGTTACAAGATGGCGCTCAACTTAAAAGGGCTTTAATTAGGAAAGAAATTTTGAGATATACGAAAGATAATATCACAAAAAACCTAATTTTCGTTGGCAACTATGAGAAAACAAGAAATGCATAATACCAGAGGCAGATCGAAGAAGAGGGCAGAAGACAAGGAGAAGGAAGAAGATGGACAGGAACAAGAAATAGAAGTAGTCACGGACAGTGAAAGAGAACAACAGATAGGCGATAAAGAAGAAACTGAAGCAATTACGGACACGGAAAAAGAAAGAGTTGAAGAGGATGCCCAAGGGGACCAACCCGATAAAACGGAAGCCAGAAGAGAACCAGATTGGCAAGAAATGATGAGGCTAATGATGGAGAAAATTAATAGCATTAAGGATAGCAATAAACTAAATAATGAGGAAATTAAGGAAAATTTTAGGAAACAGGAGGAAACTTCAAAGAAACAAAACGAAACTTTGAAGGAACAAACAAACAAACCAATGAGGAAAATAAGGAGAACTTTAGGAAACAGGAGGAACAAAACAAACAAACCAATGAGAAAATAGATAGTATTCAGGAAAGTCTAGTAAAACAATTCACTGATAAAATTGAGACCATTCATGGAGATATCAGACAAACCATGAATGAACAATATCACGAATTGAAAGAAACTATTGACGGACAAAGGGAAGATATGAATGCTAAAGTTGAAGAGAATAATGAAAATTTAAAACAAATTGAGGGTAAAATGGAGAATTTCAATAAGGAGTTAAGGGAAAATCTCGAGAATAAAATTGAAAATGTTAACAAAACACTTAGCCAAAGAGTAGATACATACAAGGAGGAGGCAGAAAAGAAAATAATTGAAACCAATCAAAGATTAGATAAAACAGAAGAGAAGATGGAACAAATTAAAACAGGAATAGATGCCCGAATGGACCGTGAGGAACAAAATAATCAAGTTCGAATAATGGCCATACGCCAGGAAAATAATGATCAGTTCGATGGTATAAAAAGCAACACAAACAGTAAATTCACAGATTTTAAGGAGACAATAGAAAATGTCAAGAACCAGTTCCATAACCAAGGAGAAAAATTAGACAATTTACAACAACTACAAACAAACCTACAAGGGGAGGTAGATAGAAGGGGTTCCAGATCTACATGCAACACTCAACATACTATCAAGATAATAGGGAAAGTGTAAACTTTCGAGATTATCGAAGAAACCCACTCGAATTTTTAGGAAGAGTAGATGAAATTTTAAATAGGTCGAAGGAGAACCGATGGAACATGATGAAAGGAATACTAGATGAATGTTTCAAAAACATTAACGATAATTGGTGGACTGTAATCCGGAACGAGGTGTGTGATTATGGGAATTTTAAGACGATGTTCAAGCTTAAGTACTGGTCTGAATCAGTGCAAAACATTATTAGAGACGATATCTGTCATGGGAGGTATGACCGCAGTACAGGACAGACACCTACTGCTTATTTTTTGGGGAAGGTATGTGTGGCAAAATATTTAGACCCAAAGATCCCTGAAGAGTGTTTGGTGACCAAAATAGCATATCACTTCGAGGAAAAGATTATCAGTGCTCGACTAAGCGGACAAATAAAAACCATTGGAGGTATGGAAACACTATTAGAGAACTATGAGCAAGAATCATATTACAGGAGGAGTAGATGGAGGTCAGGGAATACAGAATAGCGGAAAAACGAACCACCCAGAGATATTCGACCAAGGGTAAATTATGTCAGTGCCAACAACAATTATTACAATAATCGTTACCAAGGAAAACGTCCGTATTTTAACCAGAAACAAAATTATGATAGACGAGATGAGAGAAGCGACTACAACAGACAACAATGGAATGATCATGATGAATATCGGAGGTCCAGAAGTGGGGATAGAAATAGGGACATACCTTCGGGAAATCCACCCAGTGACAATCAGGGGACTAATCAAGCCCAAGTAAATTATATAATGGCTGAGGAGAGTGATTCGAGGAGACAAGATGAACAGCGACAAAGAAAGGTGGACAAACGAGTTGACCGTTGGGAAAACCAAGGTCCTAATCCTGGTCCAAGTAATAAAGATGAGAGACAATATACGTACGACAATATTGAAACGTATGGTAGTGATCCACAATGGGGCAATCCAATAGAGAATTTTATTGACAAGTTTAACCAACAGAATCCACGGGAAAAATATAAGAGTGGATCAATCCGTGTTGTGAATGATACCGAAAACGGTTAAACTAATTTTAAATAAAATATTGAGAAAAAGGATTGATTTAATAAACCTCAAAATTCAAAAACTATGTAAGGACAACTTACTTGATTTATTCAGAAACAATTTGATTTAATAAAACCCCAAAATTCAAAAAGCACGTAAGGACAACTTACTAAATATTTTGAAACAATTTGATAAAATAAAAAGACAAACCACCAAGAAAAGGTAAGAACAGATTGTTAAATAATAATTATAAATAACTGATTTAAAATGGAATAATAGGAAAAATAATATTTTGATGGTAACAAACAGAAGAAAAAATAAATAAATAAAAACAATTGATGGTAATGTGCACAAATAAGAAGAATAACGAATAATTTAATGACTACAATGAAACTAAAGAATGATGATAATTAATACAACTATAATTTAGAATTTCTCGGAATTGAAAATGATATAGGAAGAAATGATACGGATAAAATATGTCACAAGAAGGAAAGTCAAAAGGATTTTAAAATAATGCCTATCAATAATGTTATATGCTATTAGTTAATGGAAAAGAAGAAGGAATCAAGAAGAAAAAGAAATATATAATTAAATGCAAACAGATACAACGTGAAGAATCCCAAAAGTGTTTAGTATTAGTCGCTAATCGACTACTTGTAAGTTTTTTATTATAATGAATTGACTGTAGAAATGTTCCAGCAATCATTTAACTGAGCAGGGATGATGTTCCCCTGGTCTCACAAGGTGTAAGGATGGACAGCGGAGTAATGGACCCAACGTGGCCACCCGAACTGAACCACCGCACAATATAGGGAAAAATGTTAGGGAAATTGAATATTTAAGGGATGATAAAATAGCTGAAAAGAGTGATATTAGATTCCAGAAGTATGAAGGAAGAAAACAGAAGGAAGATAGCAGACAGAAGCTTAATTGAGAAAGCAAATTTATAAAGGTAAATGGAAAAATGAGTGTTAAAACAAGTTTTTTATTGATTAGTGTGACCAGTCCTTATCAAGTAATATGTGAAAGACCACTACCCAGAGAAATTAAATCATTAATGAATTTGCCTCCAAGAGAGAGAGAGAGAGAGAGAGAGAGAGTTGAATATAAAATCAAGCCTATTACCATTTAACTGAATAACAGGTGTATAACCAATCAGAAATAAAAAGATATTACGAAGAATAAGGAAAGAATCCGAAGATTGAAGAGTTCCACAATTTATTTTAAAAAACAAGTAAACAAAAATAAATCTATTCTAGTGGGGGGGCTTTATGTAACGTTACATAAACCATGCCCAAATATGATAACACAATCACCATCGTTAAAACCAGTAATCACCCCATTCTAAAAGTCAGAAATGGGTATTATGTACCAAGCTATAAAAAAAACTTTGTACTACAAAACACTGTAAACAATATAATAAAAGTGCAGTGTATCAAGTGAAATATAGTGTACTTGGTGAGAGTGTAAACTTTTAAAAAGAGCATCTCATAGATTGGTACTGTAGATGAAAAACAATCAATATTGTAGCAGTGAACTATATTGCTGCTGACAAGTTTTGTATTTTTTGTATTTTGTGTAATTTTGTATTGTGTAGGCCACAAAGGTCTTGTACCTAGGAATAATCTTTGTGTTTAATATAATGATTTTGTTTAAATATAAGATAACCCAGGGTTAGATATAAAACAATAATAATATAAAATAATACTATGTTAACAAGATGGCATAGGAAAAATAGTCTAGAGTAAGGATAAAATTCAGTAAATGATAAATCATAAATAAATCAAATTAAAGGAGATTAAAATATAAAATACCAATGTACAAGCTTAAGGAAAAATATAAAGAAAAACCTTAAATAAATTAAATTGGATTATAAATAAAACCTAAAAAGGATTATTTTTATAAAAAGAAGAAATAAATTTATAATAATTAATAATAGCCTATATACCAAAAAGTATATAGATTCACCAATAAAAAACCATAAAAAATTCTTGGTTACTAACAGTAACCAACTAACAAGATTTGAATTAATTGTTAAAACGATTTGGAAGGGAATGTTTTGAAAAAGTGTAATGCCTATAAAATTTGAGAAATTAACGAATACCATTTGGAATAAGTAGTGCAAAATTAATAAAATTGACGAGTGATGTCCACTACATATCAGAACTCCTTCGAATAGAACCATTCACGCCCGTAATTTAATGAAACTTTGATAAATCAACCTCCGAGATCCAGGCCTAGTCTACAGGACGTCGACATTTGGGTGAGATCGTTACCAAGTAAAATTTAACTAAATTATATCTCAACTATAACTTCATAACACTAGAAACAGCACCATATCTTTAAACACTTCAGGAAAAGAGGTGAAAACAAACTTTATTATTTTTGTTAACCAAAAAACCAGCAGACCGGATTCCTGTGAATTTCTTGCAGCCATTAAATAAATTTCGTGTTTTTAGTGAAGAAACGTAATCTGCGCTCTGGCGGATAACCAAGGAACTACATAATCTAAATACTACAAATTATAATAAATTAATTTATTTAAAGCTTGGTATTAACCAATATTCATTTCTGACCGTCTCATAGTACAAAGAACTCAAAAATAACCCTGGGAAATTAATAAATTGTTTCTTTATTGTTATTGAAATAAAAAATAAAAATATTTGTTATACATTATATGTTTAAAAAATAAGATCGAACTAATGTTGTGTTGTCAGTAAGAATCGATTATACCTTTCTGTTTTGGGAGAAGATAAAACAAAAATTTACTAAATAAATCCAATGAATACTTTGTTGTTTGAATAAAAATGTGTATTATTTTCAGTAGATGGTAGTTGGTTACAGATTGTCTGGAGACAGAGAAGAGAACGGACAACCAGAAAATATTACATACAATTTGGGGTTAAATTAACCTCAAATGTGTTTGTAAATGTCACAGTCAGCTGGTCTCATGAGCGGAGAAATTTAAATTAATTAATCGTATGCTAAGAGAGTAATTCTCTTTGCACTCTCTCTCCTAACTACGGTCAAACAACGGTATTGATTTCACCCAAATAAAATCTAAGGGAAATATTTGCATAATCACACACACTCGATTTTTGGAAACAATGAACATAAATTATAACAATTTCTGTGACTCTCATTAAAGCGAGATTTTCGAAGAGCATAAATAGACGATAAGATCAAACGATACTATTTGACTCTGAGAGAGTTTACCCGCGAGACGTTACAAGTGGGCAAACCCAATAGTGGGGCTAATAAAACATTATTTCATTAAATAATTACAGTGACGATCGCAAGGGAGACGATAAGAAACCCATTTTAGGAAACGTATATTTATAGACTCCGAGAGATTACCCACGAGACGTTACAATATTCACATCATCATCTATTGTTCTAATTATAATGCATAATGTAAAATATGTGATTGATGGAGGAATGTTACATCGAGTACCATGGAAAATAAATGAAACTTTCAGCAGTATTTGCAGTAGCTACATCTTGTATCTACGAAGAAATTATGGAAGCAATGTAATTGTAGTTTTTGATGGTTATAGTTCAGACAGCATCAAATTAGCTGAAAGAATTCGTAGAAGTCGCAAACAAAAATGCGCAGATATTTTTTTCAATGAAGATATGCCGCTCACTGTTGCACAAGAAAAATTTCTCTCCATTGAAAAAAATAAAATGTCTTTTATAACATTATTAACGAATAAACTCAAAGATAATAATATTTCTGTAGCTCATGCACCTGATGATGCAGATACTGTAATTGTTCAGACTGCACTTAGCCTAACGAATTCAAAAGCTGTTATTGTTTCAGAGGATATTGATGTGCTGGTTATTTTAGCTGCACTATGCCCTCATGACAAGGAAGTATATTTCTTAAAACCAGGAAGAGGTAAAATAGAAAGAAGTATTTACTCTTCAACGGTTATGTTGAAATCTTATCCGAATTCAAAAAATGACATTCTTTTTCTACACGCACTCAGTGGATGTGATACAACATCAGCTTTTTTCAATCATGGAAAAAATACATTTGTAAAAAAATTTGAAACTAATGAAGAATTACAAGCAATGGCACAAATATTTTATAATAAAAATAGCTGCATAGATGAACTTTTTGAAGCTGGTGTTAAGTGTACGTTGGCTTTATACAGCGCTTCGAAATCGGAAAAAGATTTAAATGAGTATCGGTACAAATGTTTTGTTAGAGGTGTTTCGAAACGAAGAAAAATGACTCTTGCATTTTTACCTCCTACAAAGAATGCAGTACTGCAGCATTTTAAAAGAGTCTACTTACAAGTTCAACAGTGGTTGGGTGAAAAATTATCACCACGTGAATGGGGATAGACGAAAAAAGATTTTTTTTACCCTGTAAGTATGACCGAGCCTCCGGCTCCCGAAAAGCTATTGCACAGTTTATTTTGCAGCTGTAAAAGTGGCTGTGAAAATAATTGTGGCTGTAGAAAAACCGGCTTATACTGCAGCACTGCCTGTTTAAATTGCAGTGGAGTGGACTGTTCAAACAGTCCTCAAGTAGATGATTTGACTGAAAATACATCAGAAATTTTGGAAAATGCATCTGAAACCACAGAAATTTCAGAACGCCCAGCAGAATTGGCAGAAATAACAGAATACGTATCAGAAGCTGAAGATATAGCGTAAATTTCTTAAAAGTATGTAAAGTTATCAATTTTTTCCGTTTTATTTCATAAAAATATAATGTAAAATTATAAAACTAATATGTACCTTACAAATTTATACTTTTTCAAATAAATACATCAATGATATTACAATGTATATTATTTTGCCTCAAAAATACAGTACTAAAAATATAGTTATGAAACAATTTTAGGACATGATACTGTTATAGTTCATGTTAGACAAGCCATCTCGAATTTCTTTGATCTGACATTAAATTTGTAACTTCCGTGCTCGAAAACCTTAAGAAAGTAATTATTTTTAATTTTTTTGATGAATTTATTTTATATATATATATATATTTATATATCATAATTTTTTATATATAATATATCATGATCGGCCATTTTGAATTTTTTAAATATATCAAATTCGAAATTACCATACCCAGCAAACCCAAAAAAATCAATGTCTTCGGTTAATTTTGCAATATTTTACTTTTCCATCGGCCATTTTAAGTCCGCCATTTTGAATTTCTAAAATCTGACATCAGATTCGTATTCAGCACACTTGAAAACCCCTAGGAACCCATTTTCATAATTTTTCATCGATTTATATTCGAGACATTTAATTTTGCAACTAATTTTGCACTTATTTGTTGTTATTAAACAAATAAACAATTAGCACCCTTTTTAAAGAGGATGCATTTTTAATTAACACTATTTAGAAGCGAATGCAAAAGGTTTCATAAAAAAATATGGATTGCGGGATTATTCCGAAGTTTAGGCCTTATTTTGTCTAATATGACTCCCCTATACGTAATTTGTAATTAATCAGTAAACAATGGATGCTAATCAGATAATGGAAAATTTCCAGGCGCTGCTGTTGCAGACAGAGGAACGACAACAAGAACAGTAGAAGGAGAAAAACCGGCAGGATGAGAAAGTGGAAGAGAGACAGAAAACCCTCCTGCTGGAAACACAAGTACAGCAGGAAGCACTAATTTTGGAATATGAAGGACAAGCAGATAAAACGGAAGCTCTTTTTGAAGCTATGCGAAAACAGTTGCAAGAACATACTACCACAGAGTTGGGTCTCCTATGTGGTGACTTGGGTCATTTACGCAGTGATCTGAATGACCAAGAGGTAAGACTGTCTACAGTTGAAAAATCTGTATCAAATATAGAACAAACAATGTCAGAAAAAATATCTGCAGTAGGAGACTCAATTGGAAATATAAAACGGCAAATTAAAAATGAAGTTGAGCAGTTACTGAAAATACAGCCAGCCACTGTAGAAACAAATTTCTACAAACTGTACAAATGATACAGACACAGAAGATAAGACAATAGAGAAAGGCACTTTGCCTGCAGCTGGGGCAGTTCATGTGAAGCCCCCCAACATTTGATGGAAGCACCACTGGGCAACGTATCTTCGGCAATTTGAAGCTGCTGCTAGCGCAAATAATTGGATGGAGAAATACAAGGCAGTTCACTCGTTCTTGCTTTAAAAGGACCTGCGGCAGAATTAGTACAGAAAGTGCCACCTGACAGCCAGAACACCTATCCCGAATTGATAAAAGCTCTAGAATTAAAAGCTGGTTATTAGTGACTCCACTGGTGTCAGAAATTTGGTTTTCCATTGTACCATATGACGATCAGTGAGGCCGTCATAACAATATACGCAATTTAATTGCATTATGTAATACCTTATTTTTAACTTATCAATTAAAGACTGGTTTATTATAGTTCTTAATAGATTTTAAAATCATTCAATGTAACATCTCAATTAACAATAATTCATCAAAAGTGTCTATCATTACAACTGATCAGTACACGCTTTTTTTCAGTATACAAAAAAACTTTAAACTGTGCAAAAACATAAACTGATCATAATCATCATCATAACCATTAAACTGAGGACCCACTGCTAGGCAGATGTCAATCATTCTCTGGTGGCTCCCATAAACTATCTTATCTAGTTCATGCTTCCATCTTTCATAGAGCTTTCATTTATGTCTAGCCAAATGTCCTTCACACTTCATTTTTTAACCCTGTAAACTGTATCATTATCCTAATTTGGTTGTGTATCCAATTAAACTGACTTTATCTCGCTTATTACCTTTAAAATATTCCTTTCCATTCTTCTTTTGCAGTTCTCAGTTTATAAATAATGTTCATGCTCACTATTTTTATAAACTATAAGTTACTACATGACACAAATAATGATTAACACTTACCTATTTAAACACACATTGGTATCATTTTTCATAATATTGTCTTTCTGATGGTTTTGCCCCAAACTTGTAACGTTTTATTACTTTTACTTTAAAATATCTTGTACACTTTTAATTTTACCTTGGTTTGTTTACGGCCACCTTCCGGACGCCATCTTGCATTACTACCAACTTCTGAAATCCAATACTTACCCAGGGTTCGTGTAGGCGTATTTTGTGAGAGAGAATGGTTGTTCGAAATAAATAATAATTCATTTATTTGTTTACCATGAATTAAGTTTTATTGGTTCACTTACTTTCATAAAAAAAATCCCTTTCACATCATTTACTTTCCTTACATCAAAACATTCTTTCTCCCTCCCTTACCTGTTCTGACTTTAACCATAAACGATACCCTGATTATAGTATATACCTTGATTCATTAAATATAATAAAAAATAGAAAAGAAATTATATATAAATTCAAAAATAGTTCAAAATTTAAGCACTAATACTTAGATCTATTTTTCCGCAAACCAGCGCTTCCGTTCACACATACTCTTTCATACTTTACATTTTTTCTTTTTATAACCACCCTTTGAGCTCATTTTAATTTTGAATGGTTTTAATTTTGAATGTTCATTTTATTCTCCCTAAAATGTTACTTAGCTGTTGTATGTCCAAAAGAGTCCAACGTCCTGGCGTAATTCTCGTCACTCCGCACATTTTTTCTTTCTCACATTCTTGCACCGAAACTGTTATTTTATTTTATATGAATCACTGTATAGTTACATTATTTATATATTATATTCAAATTATTGTGTTTGTTTAAAATCCCATTTTTTATTTGTACGCGCGTACTGAACTTTCGTAGTTTTGAAGTAGTTTGTACGAAACGGGCGAGCACACGGCCCGCGTCCGCCGTCATTAGATGTTAGATGACGACTCCGTATATTAAAAACTGGGGCGAAAGCTGCCCGCGTCCGTCGCCGTTAGGTGTTGTATGACGACTGACTTTACGCCAAGCATTGACAGACTGCTGACGCCCGACATCCCACATTCCAAAGTGTGACATGTGCTGGGCTCGGCTCCTTATGTATTGTGGCGTGACTCCTACAGTGCATAGTTCAGAGTTCATGTGGTTAAAAATAACTGTCTCCAGCAGCTTGATTCACCCGACCTTGATACTAATACTTCACATTACTTCTCCAGTAAGATTTTCAAATACAATTTATTATTTTTAATCATTACCAAAATATCCCTGGGTGGGTTACCTGTCCCGTTACAACCTTACTTGACTGACAACGAATTACTCTACCTAACTAAACATTATATTTATCTCCCCTCCCCCACACACAATGCTGTTCATATACTCTGAAATAATTTCACACTCATGCTTCTGGAAACTTTCATACTAAAAAAACAATTTTAGAAATTAAATTTATTTCTCTGCTCACCTGATAATGGTGTAAACTGTGATCAAATCCACCATCTCCACAAGCAACAAAAAGACAATCTCTATGCAAACACAGCCACAGATTTGGACCTCGCACATCACACAGGCAACACTGGGCACGCTAAAAAGATGTAATAAATTATATTTTAATTTATTAACACACACACACACACACACACACACACACACACACATATATATATATATATGAATTATATCTTATTTTATTAATGAAAAATTAAACTATTCATTAATATTACAAACACATTTAATTTTATTTTTAATATTTTAAATTAGAGTATATGAGGAGATAAGTGTTGCTTTTTTCCTCCCATGGAATTTAACAATTAGCTGTTTGATCACTGTTTCACATACTAATAAGGTGTATTAGAATTACCTGAAAAAATAAAACTTACTACAACTACAGGACTGCTTATGGTTTTTTCCAGGCCTTCAACTATTTTTCATTAGTAATTTTCTTAGTAAGATGTATACAAATGTCAATGACAACTATAATAATTTTTACAAAAATGGTACCTAACTATAGTTAAAACTGCTTTTTTTGTATATTCATTTGAAACAAAATGGACACTCTCTTTAAAATAACTCATGCCACAACAAAACTGAAGTTACATTTTTATCAAATAAATACGAGGTGTGATTGGAAAGTTTTAAGACAGGTGGCACCACTGCTCTATAGGAGGGGCTAGGTTTGCCCGCGGGTGTGGAAGGGGAAGCTTGTTTTGTCATTGAAACGTTGTGAAACAATCACCGCGACATCTTTGTTCAGTAGAGAGTGGCATCCTGGTGAGTGAGTGATTGGGTCTTGGCGGATTTTTGATTTTGCAAAATGGATGAAAAAACGGAACAAAGGCCGGTCCTTCCACTTCAAAAACCAATGAAAACATTGTGAAAGTTCGCGATTTAGTGTGCTCTGACCGTAGACTTACAATTAGGGAGATGGCTAATGAACTGAATTAAGTTTCTACGTGGTTCAGTCAATTTTAAGTGAAGATTTGAACATGCGTCGAGTGTCTGCAAAATTCATTCCGAAATTGTTGTCAGACCAGCAGAAACAATACCGACTTGAAGTGTCCCAAGAGTTGTTTAATCGGGCCGAAACTGACCCAGATTTGTTAAATAGGGTAATTACAGGCGACGAAACATGTGTTTATGGGTATGACCCAGAAACAAAGACACAATCATCGCAGTGGAAGGGTCCAAGTTCGCTACGACCGAGAAAAACGCGACAAAGTCGGTCGCATGTGAAGACAATTTTGGTGGTTTTTTTTCGATTCTACGGGTATCGTGCATCACGAATTTGCCCCTAGGGGCAGACAGTCAACCAGGAATACTATAAAAGTGTCCTTCAGCATTTGCACGAAAATTTGCGGAAGAAAAGGCCTGCACTCTTGGGTCCGCACGATCCTGACAAGAATTGGGTCCTCCACCACCACAACGCACCGGATCATCGTGCGTTCTCGATCACGGAATTTTTGGCCAAATTCAAAATTCCTGTGCTTCCGCAACCCCCCTATTCCCCTGATATAGCCCCTGCCAACTTCTACCTGTTTTCTAAATTGAAAATTTCAATGAAAGGGGACCAATTTGACTCAACTGAAGACATCCAGGAAAATACGGAGAGGGTTCTTAAAACCCTTAAGAAAAAAAATTTCCAGGAATGCTTCCAAAAGTGGAAGCACCGTTGGAGTCAGTGTGTTCAGTCAGAAGGGGACTACTTTGAAGGAGGTCCATCACAATAGCCTGGCAGTACTGCCATTTTGAAATTACATGCCCAGTCTTAAAACTTTCCAATCACACCTCGTATTTACATCAATTTAATAACGTTTTGTCTTTAGGCTCACAACACATTAGATAAAACAAAACTCAGACATTCCATATTCAGTGGCAATAATGAATGTAACAGGATCATGATTTATATTAGTATCACTCATGCTGAGTAGAATATGGATTAATACAGAAGGCAAACAGATAATACACAAAATTACCATGTCTCACATGTTTTCTGACTCGGCAGGCAGAATGGCAAATACAGTGGAATTTTATCAGGACACATTAGGACCATATCAAGTTGGCCCAATTAAGCAGCTGACCCTATTATCCGAAACTTCTAGTAAGTATGGAAATAAGCCTTATAAATCGAAATTTCTTAAATAACAGAAAACCAAACTAGGCCTAACTCTTAACTACAGTAAACACCACAATTATAAGATTTGTTACTAACGAAGTACGTCTAAGTAAATACAGTAATAAATATATAATACTATAATTACAGCATAATGAAATAGCATGATTAGCCCTATTTTTAAGAAAATAAAGTCTCATACATGTTTCTTTTTCAAAAAATCATCCTATTTGCGTTGGCCTTTTATTTTTAATGACTGAAGCTCTACAAAGTTTGAACAAATATGCAATTCTTGCATTGGGCTGTTGTTATTGCCTTCTTGCGTAAAATGTTGCTGAAGTCCAGCTATGAACTTTTTCACATCCTGCATTGTTACCTGCAGAATTTCTGGTTCTTCATAGTCAATTTTGTCCACTGCACTTAGGCCTACCAAAATCCTTTCTAATATGGTATCGTTGCATTCTTCATTTTACTTACAACATTCTATATTTTCATCAATCCAGATGAATTCTTAATTTATAACTTGTTGTAAAATAGCTTGGGTCTTCATCCATAACTGTTGCCTCTGACAGCAGAAGACTCGTTTCCTGCCTAATGAAAAAAATCAAAATAGCCAAAGCAATTTTGAATTTTGGCTACACTTATTATCTCGCACCTGTCTGCCATAAACCGTACTACTTGAAGTAATGTGTCTTCCGCACTGAATTCTGTAACTGTGGTGAATGAAGTCAAAATATTTTCTTTTATTGAATGTGAAATTCGAATCACTAAAATTGATTGCTGAACCCCGTAAATTGATTTAAAATTTTGTGTTATACCCGTGTCAAGCAATTGAATCAGGCTTGTGGTATTAAGTGGTAAAAACTTGATAGTTATGTTTTTTAAACAATCTATATGTGGATGTGCAGCACAGATGTCTATAAGTAGAAGAAATTGTCTTAACTTTTGTTGTAACTCCACGAGCCAGTTTACATGTCACTCCTGAAAAACTGTGCTTGTCAACGAAACATTTTTGTTAAAATAATAATGACCCAGTAAACTGTGATTCTGAGCTATTCAAAATAACGAGATTTAGCCCAACTTGCCTATCACGAGTAACTCGTGTTTATCACTACCAGGCATATTTGTACAACAGTGACATGGTCCTTTGATTTTTTTTAGCCTGATAATCTTATATATTTATAACACAGAGAACTGTCTGGTGTGGCCTTATAAATCAAACCAGTTTCATCAGCATTATAAATATCATTCATCAAAAATGTCTGTAACATTTTGGGTAGTGTACTGTTCTTCCAGTTTTCACCACTTCGACATCAGTGCTAACTTTTCCCCATGGGCTTTCTTAAATTCAATTTGCTTCCTACTTTTACAGTGGGATAACCAACCATCTGTGGCTTTAAGTTATCATGGTTTCATTTCTTGGCAAATTCGTCTGCTTCAATTTTTAGCATTGGATTGCTAACAGACAAACCTTGAGTACTGACAAGGAGAACCATTCATTTAAAGCATCTTCAACAAATGGATCCTTTCCATCATGTTTCCGTTTTTGAGAGGTCCCTTGAAGTTCGTCGCTTAAAAACCACTCTTGTTGTAATTTTCCTTCCTGTAGCAAAACACAACAAACTGTAGTTTTTGGTACTCCAGTTAGTTGCACGAGTTTTCGTTGACTAGTGTTAGGCAGGTAAGCTTTTATCATGTCAAGTAAGTTAATTCTTTCAGCCAAAGTCAAGTCATTCCGCGGCATTCGTAGTTTAAAACAAAAATTGTATGTCAGAAAATTCGTAAGACAAACTGACAATTAAAACAAAGAAAGTTACTATTTAATAACTGAAATATAAAAAAAAATAGTCACTACCCTTCGGTATGCGTAACAGTAACAAACTGTGACAGCTTATGTTTATCCAAAATGACGAGCTGACGAGCGATACAGAAATGTGTTGTGTCATGCGACCTCCGTTGAAAATCATTGTGTCAGGGGTGTACTCGTAAATTTTCCAGTACCGGAACTTTTTTTTTTTTTTTTTTTTTTTTTTTTTTTTTTTTTTTTTTTTTAGCAGACGGCAAGACTATGGTCCACAGCCAATGTCGGCTACATAGTCACTCCATAACGGATAACATATCACTGAAAGTAAAGTGACGGTTGGAATCTAACTAAACACTTGTAATATTCACAAAAAATATTTATTACTTGAACATTTGAACAACATAATTTAACTTACCTTAATCACAAATATTTAGCAAATGGATTGGATTCTTCCAGAGTGGTTGGTTTTGCTTGTTTCGTTCGAGTGTCGTCTGCAGTCCGGTGTTTTCGGCGCCATGTTTTTACATATGGCTCTGGATCCCAGTCACTCAAGTTTGGGCCGTGTAGTTTAACAAACATCAAACTTGACACATGTGGCACTGTCAGTCTCGTACGGGTGGGTGTAATGATGAGATTCATTAAACTGAATCCTCTTTCACAATCAGCTGAACTGCAAGGGATCAGTTTTGTACAGTTAAGCAAAGGTGTTAAATGTTTTGGTATTGTTGTATGGTTTTCGACAAAATCCCTGTAGCGGTTTTTGATTTTGGGTATGTTTAACTTAAACCTTCTGCACAACTTCTCAATCTCTGGTTCGCCAAAGCCTGCAGGTTTTTCAGTAGGCCACGTATCTGGTTCCGGCACTTTCAATTCATCTAACAGTGATTCGTAAGCTTCATGATGATGTGATGGCGCACTTGACCGATGGGGTTCGTGGCTAGAAACTGTAGTAAACATTCTTCTTTTTAAGTTATTTATGACACTCGTTATTAACTGCTGATGATTGATGGTTGGAATTGTGTGATTTTCTATGAGTGGAACGCCATTAAATGTTCCTTCCCTGATGCAAATTTTTGCTTCCAAAGTCTTAGTACCGGGATTTTCCTTCATAGCCTCAAAAAACTGGACACTTTGTCGTATAAGTTTATCAGCATAGATTACTATTGTTTCTTGGTTTTGTAAGGATTCTGGCAGCATTGACAGCTCAGCCAAAATATCATACATTATAGCCAAATCTAGCAAAAACTGAGGTGATGAACATCGTTTTGATAGTCCACTGTACATTAGGGTGGAACGAAAATGGCCTTTTTTTAATTTTTTTTTTTTTTAGTTTTGTAATAGTGGGGAAAAGTTGCCTTTTAGGTTCAAAAAGAAGAAAAAAAAATTTGGTTGCTATACTACAACATCTTGAGGTGCCGCAAAGAGCTTAAAGTTTGTAAAAAAATTAAAAAAATTTAAAAATTATAAACTTTGATAAGTTATTTTTTATGGTTTTCTCGTACATATAATGTTACAAAAGATAGTTGTAAATACATATATAAGCATTAGAATTGGAAAAAATTATTAATTACAAAATATAATAATAATAAAAAAATATTTTTTAATGTCAAAAAGTTTGTATTTTTGCTAATTTTGAAACTTTTGCGAACATTTTGGTTGTTACAAATAGTAGTAAATAAGGTTGAAATAAAAGCTCGTCAAATCAATTATATATTTTTTTATTAGTGCACACGTAAAAAAAATATCATAATACACTTTTAAAGACGTTGAAAGTTCATTTTTTATGATTTAAAAAACCCTTAATAATTACAAATGTTACAGCTGCAAAATGTTTGTTTCTACTTCATTGACACATTAAACTGTTTTTTTGTATCAAATTTTGGCATGTTCTCACATGAGTCAATGTTTGCTCTTATATATCCTTCTCTTGCGATTGAACCACAGACATTTTGAGCCGATTCGGTCACCAGTTTCACAGCTCTTTCCACTGCTTGCGTGTGACAAGGAAGCCGGGGAAAGTCGATAAGCGGGTCCACTTTACTATTTGGTTGAGCTTCAGATGTCTTCCGTATAAAGTCTTTGAGAGAGTCAATGGAAACATGTTTTACCAAGGGGGGTTCAGTTACGTCATTTTCAGCCCATGAGATCATGTCGATGTAATCCTTTGCGTCAAAGTTTATCTTTGGAACTTTTAAACTTCCTGACTCCGCCTCTACTTTCTGTTCTTGCTTTTAAAACACGTCGTAAACCAAGTTCTCTTACATTTTTGCGCTCATCACATAGCATGGACAAAAGGAGATTTTCTGCAGCAGCAAAGTACCCATTTCTTTGAATAACTGGATCTAGAACGTTCTTGATATCATCAGAGAGATAGCGTGAATATGAGATAAGCTTAAACAGATGTTTGGAACCATAAGTACATGAAGGTTTTAACTTAATGTTAAACCACACAGGTGCATACACTTTCACAACGTACTCAGCCAGAGTCTTAAGGTTTTCAATTGGATTTTCAGTTGCCACATACAATCTAAGTATACGGTTTGCTAATGTAAGCCACCTGGAGTGAGCAAGTTTTCCAGGGTTTCTTAAAGATAAATCTAGTGAGCAATTTCCACTTGATACAGCGATACACATATCCAATAAATACTTCTAATCTGTACTTAAATCATTTATGTTCTCCAAAAGAGGAAGGTTATTTTCAATTGGCAAGAAAGTAACCACAGGAAGATTAGCACAGTTTTCCAGCTGCTGACCTATTTCGCCTTTAAACTCATTGGGTCCCTTCGTTTTACCATCTAAATGAGAAAAAAGATGTCGCAAAGGTAGCTCATTTCCATGGAATAAACAAACTAACCATTGTAAAGGTCTTCCTATTTCATTTTCCATCAAAGAAATCACACCATTATTATGTCCAGTGTTTACAACGGTTCCATCACACCCAATAGCAGTAAAGTTCAAAAGTTGTTCGTTGTGTTCTCTATCTTCAAGAAACTCCAGTATACTGTCTGCTATGTCTTTTCCAGTGCCAGATTTAGGTGTTACGTGGCCTAAAAACTTTGAGTTTGGTTCCTCTATTAGTGAAACGTGTTCTTCTGAAATAACTTTTCAGCCCCCTTCCCCCTCCCAACATCCGCTACGGCATGACTCATGCTCCCGGATGCCAATGCAATAGTTAAACTGTTTTTATCTTTCTATTCATATTAAAACGCCTATTTGAAACTTTTTATTGCATAATCGAGACACGTAAAATTCTTTGAAAAAGTTGCAAAAAGTGTGTTTTTATAAAACTTTACCGCTCTTGCGGCACCTCAAGACATAATCCAAAAAGTTAAAAAAAAATTGTATGTCTTTTTTGATATAAAAACTGCTTTTTTGACAGTATTTGAAATAAAAAAATACTTCTTAAAAAAACTTAAAAATGTAGCGAAAATTGCAATTTTATGAAAATTTATCGTCCTTGCGGCACCTCAAGACGTGCTCCAATATTTTTCATATCTTTTTTTTACCTTATCTATACCAAAAGGCAACTTTTCCGCGCTATTACAAATTAAAAATCCAAACTTGATTTTTTCGTTCCACCCTACTGTACATGGCTCGCTCTGTCAAATTTCTGCTCTTATCGGCTTTAGCAAAGTCAAAGTGTCTGTTTAAGGCACCGTATCCATACCAAGTAGCTGACACGGCTCTAAATGAACTTGCTACCCAACGTGTCCCTAAAATTTTCCCGATTTTATTTATTTCTTGATCTAGGCCACTAGCACATTCTGCTAACTCCCTTTGATTCTTTGGAGACCTGCTATAAACGGAGTACACTTTGTCCATAAAAATTTGGAAATGGTTTACAGCTCCCACTTCGTTTATTGCATCACTCAGAGCTAACTCAAGTCTGTGGTTCATGCAGTGCCAAATAATAAGGCTTGGATATTTTTCAAGCAATCTTTCTGCGACTCCTGATTTTTTCCCCAGCATAACACTTGCAAATGCAACAAAGTTTTATTTTAAGTAGTTATCTTCAAAACCGTATTTGCTTAAGCAATCAAGATTTTCTGCTACGGTCTTAGACGTTTGGTCGGATAGTTCTAGGAGATCGAAGAATAAGAAATGTGGAGAGTCCTCTTTGCAAACTTCACACTTCAAATATACTATCAGAGTAGACTTGCTGCCAAGAGTGATCGATTCGTCTATCAGGACTGAAATTTTGCCAGATACACCTAAAATTTGTTTTGCGACTCTTTTCTTCATTTCGTCAGAAACGTGACAAATTATTTCCATTGCAATTCTTTTAGAGTGTAGCCCCACACCTATATCCTAGCCATTCAATTTTTGCATCTGCAACAGATCAAAATGGTCAGTGCAAGGCCTATTGTTTTTCGCAATGAAGTAAGCAGTTCTAAAGACAGTTTTTGTTGTCACTAAGTGGGCTGCATTCATTTCATCAAAAAACTTGTCTATTGACTCTTTTTTGCCTTCAGCAGCAATTCTTTCAGCTGTTGTGTGACCAAAAGAGTTTTTATGTTCAAATATTTTTTTCTCAACGATGTAAGTTGAGAGGTTTTACTTGATCCATTAAACGTAATTAGGAACAAACGCCATTCTTTTGATATGCTCATGCGCTCTTTTTTAAATGTGCCAAGTTGAGCAACTTCTTTACAAACATTACAGCCAAGTTTGTCGTTAATACAATCAAGCCAAGGAAAAGCATTCTTTTTACGTTCCCACATTTCTTCTGTCCAAATGGAAGGCCAACGAGAAATAGTTGAGTCCTCAGTTGATGAACTCGGTACAGACAGAGAATTATCAATAACACAAATACCTTCGGTTTCTGTATGCTGCACAAACGAGCTTTTGCCAGGTTTAAGGAGAGTATTTGCATCGCGCGAAGCAAAGGTTGAAGACTCACACGAAGACTGTATAGTCCCTCTACTGAAGAACGACGTTAGTATTTTGTTTCTTATTGGCAGATTCCATGGCTGTTGTAGCACTGAATAAACACACGTAACGGTTCACAACAGCGATTTACAACTGACAAGCAAGACATGGGAACCACTAATGACTCATCAGTAAATACTGAGTTGAGTAGTGAGCCGATCGGTGGAAGGTACCCCCTCCACTGTACTGCCCGCTGGTCTACACTTCAAGGTCATCCTGCATCCAAAATAGATCTCATGTGCGTTGTGTTCGGCGCCGTTCAGTGAGCCTAGTGCATAGTTACCAAATGATTATGTTATTTTTTATTTTCTTTCGTCAGTTTTAATTTTCGATCTCAGCGATGGTCATTGAGATTATTCATGTATATTGGTCATGAAATGTGTATAAACAAAATTAACAGTAAAACTAAAAGGAATTATTTGTCGAATATGTTAATATTTCTTCATTATCTTGCAATAAGAAGTATAATAACAGTGAGTACTAAATCTTAAAATAATACGTGGACCAGATTTTTGAGTAAAAACACATTTCATGTGAAAGAAAATAATTCTTTTTCTCAAAAAGCAGTACCGGAACGGCGTTCCGGTACCAGTGCACCCCTGCATAGTTGAAGGAAATGATACAAAGAGATTAAACAGTCCATTACTAGACACTGCAATCCTGTAGACACTAGTGGTGCCTGTAGTTGGCAGGGACAACACAGGAAGTCCGAAAACGAACACAGGTCGGGTTGTTGTTAACAATTTAGGCTACTGTATTGTTATAGTTTGTCGCTCTCACTAATCTACTCATATACATTACGTACTAAAAAAAAGACTTATTACTTCTGTTTAAGAAGAGAAAAACTGTGCCACTACCGGACCGAATAACAGGCAGTCCAGACCTATTAAGTGGAGCAACTTTCTATATGTAACCCTGTTTTGTTTTTGTTTTGAATATTGGCAAAATAAAGCAGCTGGCCTTAATAACCACTGGCCCCATTAACCAGAATACACTGTATTTAATTTTACACAATCCACTAGTACATGCAAAAATTTATATTTTTATATATATAACACACACTTCAATCAAACATATTTTATTATGAATTAACGTATATCCTCTTTCAAGAATAATCACCTTGTTATATTATACAGAAATTTCAAAAAGCATCAGATATGACTTAAAATCTCATCTACTTTAAACACTGAATAGATGACAATGAGAACTTTAAATTAGAATCATAATGCCACACAAACTACTGTTTCATAAAATTTTGAATTTTCAAGCTACAATAATTCTTCTTATCTAGCCTATACTGACAACAATCAAACAAGACAGTTTTGTCATTTATTATATTAATCTTTTCTATTTGTTGAATTGCCATATAAACTAAGACTTGTCACTGAAAATAATTTAAAAGGCATATCACTTTGTGCTTTTCAGTATAGTTTTCTATTTGTTCATATCTACCTAATACAACATGAACAATGTCATAACAGCTAATTAAAATTTTGTAATAACTTAATATTGTGGTAGTTATGGATATCAAGATTTTGTTTTGAGTGCATTTGTTTTCAGCTATGCATTTTGTCATTTAGTGATATTCCTGTAACTGACAAATACTAAAGTCAGATGTAGTAATATTCACTAGACATGAATAAACCATTTTCGTGCTAACAGCGCATGTTACGTATTGCGCATGTATCAACACAAAAACAAAACTCAGTTCCCTCGGAGATGCTGTGGAGATTATTGTGCATGTACTTTTAAAAAAAACATCAGTATTAGTCAAAAGTGTAGTGTTTAGTTTCATTTAGTTTGTTGCTATATTTTCTGGTTTGTGTAATGAAATGGATCAGTCTGGTGTCACCATCAACTTGTGTAAAGGAAAGTCATACACAGTCAGAGTCGGAAAATAATTTATAACGTGTACAAGTTTATAAAATCTGAAGGCAAAGAAACATCAGAAAGAAAATTATAGGAACAGGTAGCTCAGGCATGTGGTGTGTCTCTAAGTAGTGTTTTTAGAATTATTAAAGAAGCATCCACGTATATTGGTGATACAAAATCTTTCAGCACTCCCCATAAAAAAACGCCCAAGAAAAAAGTAAAAACAGATATAGACGATTTTGACAAGTGTATTATTCGATGAATTATTCACGACTGTCACACCACAGAAGGGGGAAAAACAACATTAAAAGTTATTTTAAGAATTTTACAAGAACGATCTAATTATAATGGTAGTGTATCTAGTCTTAGACAAATTATTCGACAAATGGGATTTTGGTGAAAACGTGTTGAAAACATTAGAAAACTTTTAATAGAAACATGACATTATAAACTTAAGAGTTGATTTTATAAGAAAAATATGCCAGTAGAGAGAAGAATGGCAGCCCATAGTGTACACGGACAAAACCTATTTTCACAGTTCAACGTCAGTTACAAAAACGTGGACAATGATAAAAGTGGCCTAAAAACTACAATAAATAAAGGACAGCAGGTGGTGGTTCAGCGGGACAGTTCATGCTGGTGGTGAAACTGGGGTTGTATCTACTGCTCTCTTAATGTCAGGGTCCAAAAAAGGCAATTATTACAATGACATGAACTACAAAAATTATGAAAAATGGGTAAGTGAAATGCTTATACTGAACTTGAATAAGAACACTGTAATAGTAATAGATAATGCCCCCTACCACAATGTACAAATAAATACACTTCCAACATCATTAACAAAAAAGGCGGTAACTGGCTGTAAAACCATAACATTCCTTGTAGTCCATCTGTGTTAAAACCTGAGCTCTATGCACTAATTAAACAAAATAAACCAACATACAAAACTTTTAAAATACATGCTATTTTGGCAAACCATGGACATTCCGTTTTATGACTTCCACCTTACCACCCGGATCTTAATCCCATCGAACTGATTTGGGCAACCATGAAGGAGCGTGTTAAAAGAAAAAAAAGTGCATTTTTCTGTAGAAAGTGTCATAAACTTAGTGAAAAAGGAATTTGATTGTATTTCTCTCGCAGACTGGAGATCAAGATGTGACCACGTCATGAAAATTGTAAATGACTACGTGAGATTGGACCAAATAATGGATTCTGTAACAGATCATTTAGAAATTAATATAAGACAGGATAGCAGCAGTGAAGACGATTTGAGTGATACAGTAATCCCTTGACACTCGCGGATTTAACATTCGCGAAACTTAACTATTCGCGAACCTACTAATGAGAAACAAATTTAACATTCGCGTATACTCAACTTGGTTATTCGCGGATTAAAAAAATAACAAAATACGTAAATAAAATTGTTTAAGGGGTATGAGTAGACTTTCTTTGTGTAGCCGATTCCGAGAATTCCGGCTGACTCCGTGCCGCACACATTGTGTAAACAATTCTGAGAAAATAGACTAGGTTACGGTTTATGTACCCCTCTGTTTACATTTCTCTCAGTTGTTACTAAGCGTGAGTGACAAAAGGTTCATGATGCTGCCTCCAGTGAAAAGAGTGAAAAAGGTTTTGCACCTTTCCGAAAAAATTAAAATATTAGATAGGCTACGAGCAGGAGAAAGTGCATCTGCTGTAGGTCGCTTTTTTGATATTAACGAGTCTACTGTTAGATCTATTAAAAAAAATGAAAAGGCTATAAGAGACAGTGTTGCAGCAAGTGCTACAATCAGTGCAAAAACTGTATCTCAAGTGCGGAACAAGTGTTTGGAAGAAACTGAAAAAGCGTTAAGTGTCTGGATAGAAGATATGAACCAGAAGAAACTTCTGCTAAGTTCAGCTTTGATACGGGCCAAAGCTAAAAAAATATATGACCTTGTCAACCTGGATCCTTCTGAATCATCGTTTAACTTCCAGGCGAGTAAAGGTTGGTTTGACAATTTCAAACATAGGCATAGTTTGCACAACATTAAGTTAGTTGGCGATTCGGCTTCTGCAGATCATGTAAGTGCTAAAAAATTTCCAGAAGAACTTGCTAAAATTATTGAAACTGGAGGATATCGTCCAGAACAAGTGTTCAACGCTGACGAGACAGGGTTGTTCTGGAAGAAAATGCCGAGTAGAACTTTTCTGTCCAAAACAGAACGTACAGCTCCAGGTTTCAAGGCCGCAAAAGACCGAGTTTCTCTTCTGTTATGTGCCAACGCATCAGACGATTTTAAGGTAAAGCCGATGCTGATTTATAGATCGCAAAATCCTCGTCCTCTCAAAGACAAAAATAAAAACGAGTTGCCTGTTTTCTGGAAAACAAATAAGAAAGCATGGGTAACTAGTGCATTGTTTCTGGAATGGTTTAATGACGGCTTCATTCATGAGGTGGAAAAATACCTCTCATATAAAAACCTTGGTTTCAAAGTTCTCCTCATAGTTGATAATGCATCTTGTCATCCATCTAGTTTAAAAGAGGCCCATCCCAATGTTGAAGTGGTTTTTCTACCCCCGAATACGGCGTCGCTAATCCAACCGCTAGATCAAGGAATCATAGCTACGTTCAAAGCCTACTACACAAGAAGATGTTTAAAACGAATTTTGAACTCCATCGAAGAAAATTCAGAAGCTACAGTAACATATAGTTGGAAAACATTCAACATAGCAAATTGTATTGCCGAAATCGATGCATCATTGATGGAATTGAAAGAAAGTTCAATTAATGCTTGTTGGCGAAATCTTTGGCCTCAAGTGGTACAAAAGGAAAACCAGATGCCTTTAATTTCCAAACAAGTTGAAGAGATTGTGGAACTGGCTCATCAGGTCGGAGGTGATGGTTTCGACGATATGACGCAAGATGATGTTGAAGAATTAATAAAATCTCAAGAGAATTGTCTTACTGAAGAACTAATAGAGATCATTGAAGAGACCGACAACGACACTGAAGACGAGACCGAGAATCCGAAAACTGAAGGTAAAAGTTTTTCTTTTGAGCCGCTCATCACCCATGACATCACCACAATTTTCAACTTTCCAAATTTAACACATTTTACAAGTTTTACTTCCTAAAAAAAAATATACAAAAAAACTACAACTTACCTGGATGACCGGCTCACTTGTTCACTTGAACCAGGAGAGGCCTCCTAGTGGAAGAATGGCTACATGCTGGGAAACCATTAGGTAATTGGACCAATGAGGTGACCTCAATTTTAAAATTCCGCAAATAACAAATTTATTGATTCTATAAAATTCTGTTTTTCTTACAATGAGAGATTTCATAGTATCCAGGCTGTGAAAGTATTCTATTAGAAATATATAAAATATTTAAAATATATTACATGGTATTCAAAATAACCATGACATGCAACAAGCCTCGACAGTACATTTTTAACCTTCACCAAATAGAATTTCCCTACTTGGAAATACAAAGAGTAAATCCTGAGGTTTTCGAAATATGATACATTTAATAACAACTCTTTTTTTTTCTTTTACAGTCCCCCTCTGGTTGTACTATAAACAATTTTAATAATATAGACAATTTTTATAAATCATTTAACGAACAATTTTACCCTACAACAATTATTACAGCCACAACAATTTAAACAATTATATTACACAACAACATGCGCCCTCTGAAATCTCAATCTAGCTAGGAAGGAGAATCATATAATTAGTAAAGTATAATGTAACATAAGGTAGGTAATTATATACTTTGTGTGGAATTCACAAGTGTGTGTGCTCAATTTTCCTTAAACTTGTATAAACTTGTGTAGCACAATGGCTTGCCGATTTCAGAGTGCACACCATTATTAAAAAAAACTATCAAATAATCAGGTATATATCTCTCAAAAATGTAAACATGTTTTGTGCATAATATTATGAGTATATACATATACAAAAGAATTTTAACAGTGACTGTACATTGATAGAGAATTAAAATAAATACTAAATCCCAAAGTGGAAATTTCATCTTGTACAAAAGTTCAGTCATTTCTATTAACATGATGAATACTTCTGAATTACAGTTCTAGTACATATTATGGCAATTGTATGTGATCTGCAGCTCTTTTCATAAACAAATTTATACGTTCCAATAAAAGGCAGACGCAATATAAGTTCAACACAAATTATAGACAAAATGTATACTGGACATTACATGCTTTTCACAATTCAAACACAAGACATTTATATGAACAACACTGAATAATACTGAGAGAGATTAAGGAACTCGGGCTAGATTTCGCTTCACTAGGCACATGGGCACACGGCCGAATCCTAACACATTTCCTTAAGTTTTTTTCTTTTTTTTTATGTAAAAAAAAGGTTTTGCACATAAGGTATTACTGAAGCCAGTCAAGTTCAACAGACTTTTTCTTTTTAAAAAAAAACTTGCGTTCAGGAAAGAATTTGCAATGACTACAGTACCCTGGGTATTCCAGGTATACAGTGAAGTAAAAAAAAACACATCCAGAATTAAAGCAACTGTTTTTTTTTTTTTAAGAACTAGCCAGGCTTACACTTGACCCGAAACACAAGTTGTGCAAACGCACCTCCTAGGAAAAATTTAATAATTTTCATTTTTGCATACCTGTCCGATTTTGCACGAGCACATGCTCGGTCGGAGTTCCTCAATCTATTTACACATTACATCTTGGCCTCGCCACAGGATCACGGCTGCCAGGCCCCAGACCCCTTGGCACACTTTTTACTTAGCCTTCCATAATCAATTAAAAAAACCCCCGGCATTAAAAATGGAACAACAATACGTTTCCAGATGCTGAACGGTCAGACAGCTCGCAGCATGCACAGCTGACAACCCACTCCACGAGTCCCCCACAGGCTACCTCTCTACTCCACGACAACTACTGCTCCACGCCGCGGGCCAGAAAAGTCAAGTTGTCCAAAGTCTCACATAGATAGCGTGAGCGTCCAATATCCAATGAAAGCATCTATGCCAAGATTCGATTATAACAAATTCGTAAGTTGCCGTAACGACTGTCATAGTTACGGCACACCCCCACAACAAAAGGAGTCCAACGGGCTGGACGACAGTGGGACTGCCACCACTGGAGGAAAAGCGGGGACTAACTAAAACCAATAAAAAGATAAAATCCGGCGAAAGTTGAAAACGAAAGGACACCAGAAGGAAGGACAAGGTGTGTGTGGGTGTGTAGCTGGGTGTGTGTAAGTGTAGAAGATACGGGGAGTGTGAGCGGTCGCGACCTAAAGCAATAGAAAGCAGAAAGGAAAGGAGAGGCGCTAAAATACCGATAAAACTTTAAAACCAATTAACCCCACCTAAAACAATAAAACACTAAAAAGTAAAACATTAAAACCCAATTCCTCCAGAGAAGCCCCCCCCCCCCCGAAAACCAAACCCGAGGACCCAAGTTAATCCTAACAGGGATGAGGAAAAAAATGTCTATCTATATCCCTCATCATAATTATAATACCTAACAGATTATTAAACAGCTAGCATTTAATAAAGAAAATGTTCTTGTACATCACGAAAATTCTGCCTGACATAACGCTACAATATTTTCCATAGCAACATTGCTATCATGTGTGTGTGTGTGTGTGTGTGTGTGTGTGTGTGTGATAGTTTATATTTTATTTATCCCAGTTCACAAACAACGCCTATCACACATATTGTCCAATTACCCACACAACGTACCCCAGGGTTCCTGACCCGACACCGGACCAACAACCAAGACCAAGATCATGTGCTAGAAGACAACAAAAACAAAGACAAAGCAAGAACACGAACAAACAGATAAACACTTAACAACACCCCAAAGATACAATCAGGAATCACCAAGCTGTGCTCACCCCCCCCCAGGTGTCCCGGCCCGGCAACCGCACCCAAAGACCAAGATTTACAACAATAGTGAACACCTCACAACTGACAGAACATGTCCAACTAAGATATTGAGGTCACCGCATCCATTTCCAAATTTCGGTTCAGAGGTGGCCAGGCCTACGTCCAACCACGCTCTGCTACCATTTGTGAGCCGCTCATTACCCATGACATCACCACAATTTTCAACTTTCCAAATTTAACACATTTTACAAGTTTTACTTCCTAAAAAAAAATATACAAAAAAACTACAACTTACCTGGATGACCGGCTCACTTGTTCACTTGAACCAGGAGAGGCCTCCTAGTGGAAGAATGGCCACATGCTGGGAAACCATTAGGTAATTGGACCAATGAGGTGACCTCAATTTTAAAATTCCGCAAATAACAAATTTATTGATTCTATAAAATTTTGTTTTTCTTACAATGAGAGATTTCTTAGTATCCAGGCTGTGAAAGTATTCTATTAGAAATATATAAAATATGTAAAATATTTAAAATATATTACATGGTATTCAAAATAACCATGACATGCAACAAGCCTCGACAGTACATTTTTAACCTTCACCAAACAGAATTTCCCTATTTGGAAATAATTATATTAACATTAATACGAGGGCTATCCAGAAAGTAACAGACTTTTGAAATAAAAAATTTACAAAATGAAAAAACAAAATTTTATTATATACATTTGAAAGGTACACTCTTAAGCTATTTTTCTACATAATCGCCATTCAAATTAAGGCACTTATCATACCGTGGCACAAGTTTTTCAATACCGCCTCTGTAGAAATCTGCCGCCTGCGATTTCAACCACTGGTTTACACCGGCATGCAGTTCAGCGTCAGTATCAAAGCGTTGTGTAGCGAGCCATGTCTTCATCGCTGGGAAGAGGTGATAGTCGCTCGGCGCCAAATCCGGGCTGTATGGTGGATGATCGAACACCTCCCATCCAAAACCATCGAAGAGCTCTCGGGTACGATTGGCCGTGTGTGGACGTGCGTTGTCGTGAAGAAACAAAACCTTCGCACTAAGTTTTCCCCGACGCTTGTTTTGTATCGCGCGCCTTAACTTTCTCAGTGTTTCACAATACCTCTCTGAGTTAATTGTTGTGCCACGTTCAAGAAAGTCAACGAGAATCACTCCTTCAGAGTCCCAAAACACAGTAGCCATGATCTTTCTTGCTGACAGCGTTTGCAAACACTTCCTTGGTTTCTTGGGAGAATTTGTGTGTCCCCATTCCATCGACTGCCTTTTTGTTTCACTATTGACATGCTTCACCCAAGTCTCGTCCCCAATTACGATACGATCGATAACTTTGTTACCATTTTTGTCGTAATCTTCGAGGAAAGTTAGTGCTGCAGCCAGTCTCTGTTTTTTGTGGTCTTCCGTTAGGATTTTCGGAATCCACCTAGCACAAAATTTGAGGTAACCAAGCTTTTCCGACACAATTTCATGCACCAAACTCCGTGAAATTTGGGGAAAATGTTTTGAAAGTTCCATAATCGTGAAACGACGATCTTCACAAATTTTGTCGTTGATTTTCATCACCAGTTCATCAGTCACAAAGCTAGGTCTACCACTGCGGTCCTCATCATGAACATTGGTACGGCCATTTTTAAAATCAATGCACCATTGCCTCACTCGGCTTTCACTCATTATTCCTTTTCCGTACACATCACAAAGTTGGCGATAAATTTCAATTGGTTTGTGATTTTTTGCCAACAAAAACCTAATCACAGAACGCACCTCACAAGTGGCGGGATTTTCTATTGCAGCGCACATTTTAACACGTCACAGAGAGCAAAGTAAGAGGGGCACAGACCGCACGCTACCACAGCTGGATGCGTACTGAGTGTAGGAACGTTCTGACACCAAGATGGCGGCTCTATCCCCACCCACTGCCGCAGTCGGTCAAAAAGTCTGTTACTTTCTGGATAGCCCTCGTAAATACAAAGAGTAAATCCAGAGGTTTTCGAAATATGATACATTTAATAACAACAAGTCTTTTTTTTTTCTTTTACAGTCCCCCTCTGGTTGTACTATAAACAATTTTAATAATATAGACAATTTTTATAAATCATTTAACGAACAATTTTACCCTACAACAATTATTACAGCCACAACAATTTAAACAATTATATTACACAACAACATGCGCCCTCTGAAATCTCAATCTAGCTAGGAAGGAGAATCATATAATTAGTAAAGTATAATGTAACATAAGGTAGGTAATTATATACTTTGTGTGGAATTCACAAGTGTGTGTGCTCAATTTTCCTTAAACTTGTATAAACTTGTGTAGCACAATGGCTTGCCGATTTCAGAGTGCACACCATTATTAAAAAAAACTATCAAATAATCAGGTATATATCTCTCAAAAATGTAAACATGTTTTGTGCATAATATTATGAGTATATACATATACAAAAGAATTTTAACAGTGACTGTACATTGATAGAGAATTAAAATAAATACTAAATCCCAAAGTGGAAATTTCATCTTGTACAAAAGTTCAGTCATTTCTATTAACATGATGAATACTTCTGAATTACAGTTCTAGTACATATTATGGCAATTGTATGTGATCTGCAGCTCTTTTCATAAACAAATTTATACGTTCCAATAAAAGGCAGACGCAATATAAGTTCAACACAAATTATAGACAAAATGTATACTGGACATTACATGCTTTTCACAATTCAAACACAAGACATTTATATGAACAACACTGAATAATACTGAGAGAGATTAAGGAACTCGGGCTAGATTTCGCTTCACTAGGCACATGGGCACACGGCCGAATCCTAACACATTTCCTTAAGTTTTTTTCTTTTTTTTTATGTAAAAAAAAGGTTTTGCACATAAGGTATTACTGAAGCCAGTCAAGTTCAACAGACTTTTTCTTTTTAAAAAAAAACTTGCGTTCAGGAAAGAATTTGCAATGACTACAGTACCCTGGGTATTCCAGGTATACAGTGAAGTAAAAAAAAACACATCCAGAATTAAAGCAACTGTTTTTTTTTTTTTAAGAACTAGCCAGGCTTACACTTGACCCGAAACACAAGTTGTGCAAACGCACCTCCTAGGAAAAATTTAATAATTTTCATTTTTGCATACCTGTCCGATTTTGCACGAGCACATGCTCGGTCGGAGTTCCTCAATCTACTTACACATTACATCTTGGCCTCGCCACAGGATCACGGCTGCCAGGCCCCAGACCCCTTGGCACACTTTTTACTTAGCCTTCCATAATCAATTAAAAAAAAAACCCCCGGCATTAAAAATGGAACAACAATACTTTTCCAGACGCTGAACTGTCAGACAGCTCGCGGCATGCACAGCTGACAACCCACTCCACGAGTCCCCCACAGGCTACCTCTCTACTCCACGACAACTACTGCTCCACGCCGCGGGCCAGAAAAGTCAAGTTGTCCAAAGTCTCACATAGATAGCGTGAGCGTCCAATATCCAATGAAAGCATCTATGCCAAGATTCGATTATAACAAATTCGTAAGTTGCCGTAACGACTGTCATAGTTATGGCACACTTTTTTTCTGTAAAGGTTTTCTAATTGTTTTAAGTTTTCTACAACTTAACATTTTTTATTGCAGGTAAAATATTTTCTTCAAAAGTTGTTGGAGAAATTTTAAAGCTCCAACAACAGCTTGTTGAGAAAGCCATAGAAAACGACCCTTCACTAGTGAGATGCCTTAAATTTAAAAGAGAAATCGAGGCAGCGACCCTTCCTTACACTGAAATGTATAATTGTCCTGTCAAACAATCACAGATCACAAAATATTTTCAACCATCACCTAGCAAATAAACTTTAACTTTCAATATGTATAAAGTACAGTATAATCAATATCTATGTATGTTAATATTACTGCTTAATAAACATAGTACGTACATATTTCGTTTCAATTAAAATTTTACAGAACCTAACCCCCTTTTATACACGGGAAGACAGTCTCAACATTCGCAATTTTGACATTCGCGGAACCTCCGCGAATGTTAAGGGATTACTGTAGTGATAGAAACGATGATAACAGTGACGGAAATTTTAGTGGGGTGGAAGAACTGACCTAAATAATTGTAATTGCATGTAAGTAAATATGCTCTATATTTCTTAAATAGTTTTAGTCTAATTGTTGCATTAATATTCTCATCTGTTATTTATGAAAAGTTTACATCTGCTTGTTTAACACACACACACACACACACACACACACAATAATTTCAAGTGTGAGACTGTTATTAATGTTACTTATTCAAACAAATTAAGATGCCAGAGCAATGTGGATCATATAGTACTACGTTTTTTGTTATTGTAACATGTACAGCTGCCGTCACTAGCCTGTGCGCACGGCCACAATCGTACTACTCACTCTGAAAACATAAATCGTGGCGAGTCACTCCAGAGTCGCGAGCATTTCTCGCATGGGAGCGTCGCATGAGTCATCCAATGTTTGTAGAAAAGGCGCCCCTCTCCACCCCCCGTCCGTTGCAGGCACCTAAGCTCCACACGCACAGGCTAGTGGCGGGAGCTGTACACAAAGTGTTACACATTCCAAAATACACAATGATTGTTGATGTCTAGGCTCGACTTTGGAGAAACATTGCTACAGACACAACATGCCAAGTTACTGTTTACAAAATAATGGTAGTATTTGTTAAGACATTGTACATTGTACTTGCTTACGCGCAATCTGCCTAGCGCACTTACGTCACCATGGCGGCGCTGCACGGGCCACGCTGCTACAAGTGAGTCTACACTCAAACTTTGAACAGTGCGTTTGCACCCTTGTTTTCTAGCCAAGCCGCGGCAACCTAAATTTGCTATGTTCTTCTTATTTCCGATCTAGCTTCAATGCTACACATTATGTAGCCTTACATTCATCTTATATTTGGCTATGAGCTAAGACGTAATTGCACGGCCTGCGCTTCTGCAACATATGGTCCTCCGCAACCGGATATTATTCTAGCCTTACAGGCAAAATTCTCTGTCCACAAGCGACAACATATTCGGATCGCGAGTGACCGCACTTTCGCCCAGTGACAGCATTCTCGTCCAGTGACAGCATTTTCGTCCAGCGACAGCATTCTCGTCCAGCGACAGCATTCTCGTCCAGCGGCAACATATGGTCCTCTGCAACCGGATATTATTCTAGCCTTACAGGCAAAATTCTATGTCCACAAGCGACAACATTTTCGGATCGCGAGCAACCGCACTTTCGCCCAGGCAATATTCTCGTCCAGCGGCAACACATGGTCCTCCGTACCCGTATTTGTATTTCACGGACGTGACTAAAACCATGGACAATTCGTCTTATGGTTTAGTGCATTAAGCAGGCCTATCAACATTTCTTTTCTTCAATTTAAATTCAACAACTCGTCAATTTGCACCTACTTCTGGGAATCGTATTACACGACATTGGGGACTTCATATTTCGCCAACCGAACATTGGAATCATCATTGCAGCATATCCAGCACGTGGCATTCAGCATTGGGAAAATCCAGAGCAGCCTATCTAAACAGGATTCCACCGCACTGGACATCAACGGACAGGCAACGACCATGTCTACATTATCCATGCTCGAGTACCTGACACGACTACGAGGGTTCCGACAGGCTTTCGATACCTTCTAGAACATGCTGATAAGTACCATTTCAACTGATTGAACTCATGTTGTGCATTAGTTTCAACTTGCATAATTCGCATATTGTTTCTCAATATTATTAAATTAAACAAAGCAGTATAGAAATAATAATATGATTTAATAATCTAAAACAATTTTAATATTTTTCAATAATTTGAATATGAACTTATAATTTTTTCTGAACTCAATTAATATTCTCTTTATTTCTACGTCATATCTTTTCAAACAGCACTCATGTCATTGATGATTACTGCTATATTGTTTGTAACGCCTAATTCAGGATTTTATTGTCACATAAATTTAGTTAAGATATGTTAGTAAGTATTACCGTGTCGTTGCGTGACTTTATGATTTGGACTTCCTGCCTGGTCTGGCTCACCTTATTGCATTAACTTGGCCTTTGTAGCATCATTTAAATTCTTTTCCTTTTTTTTATTTGTTCATATCCAATCATGGCGGACATGAAGGCGCTGATCAAGAAACGTGGCACGATCAAGGCCTCTATATCGCGCATAAATACTTATGCCGACAATTTCGATCATGATACGCATGACAATCATGCATTAAAAATAAAGCTTCGCCACCTTATGGAACTATCGGCTAAACATGATGAGATCCAAACACAAATCGAGTCCGAGGACTCCGATTTTGCTTCTGCTAGTGATAGGGTTCAAACAGAAGACGATTTATGCAGCATACAATGCAAGCTGCAAAATTTAATAGACCATGCCGAGGAAATGACCAGAAAGCAGCAAGTCCATCTGAGGTAGTTACATTCAGCATGCCTCCCATTCAATTGCAACCTATTAAGCTACCCTACTTCTCAGGTGACATAATCGAGTGGCAACACTTTTACCACATGTTTGTGGAGCTAGTTCATGTCCAAACGGACCTAACTAGCATCCAGAAGCTTCATTATTTACACTTATCATTAAAAGACGAGGCACTGAATGTCATAAAATCGCTACCTATCATGCACGAAAATTACACGGTGGCCATTGAGTTGTTAAGGGCGCGCTATGATAATAAATTAATTGTAACCACTTATCACGCAGCAAACGTACTGGGCATGAGACACATTCAGCGTGAGTCCGTGCTCAGCATTTCTAAATTCATAGATGAGCTCACCGCCAACATAAATGCGCTGAACTCATTAAAACTTTCTGTAAATACGTTCGAGCTTATTTTTGTGCATTTTCTATCCCAAAAACTTGACGAACATACGTGCAGGTTGTGGAAGGAAACCTTAGGCGAAAAACAACTTCCTATTTATGATAATTTCATTAAGTTTTTAAATTCAAGACGTCAGCTGTTACAAAACATAAATGCACTGACCGGTTCGCCTGGCTTTAGACAGGTTAGCAATAATGCTTCTTATCGCAAGTCAACTAAGTGCGCGGAGTTTACTGGGTCACTAGTCCATACTCCACCAAACATTAAATCTTGTCAGCTGTGTCGTGTAGTCACAAACTGATTGAATGCCCGCAATTTATCGCCCTACCGCCTACACAACGTAAAGAAGTGTTGATACATAATAAATTATGCCTGAATTGTACACGCTCGGGCCACAACAGCTCGTGTTGTCCTTCCAAATTTTCATGCAAGGCATGCGTGAAAAGGCACCACACTATGCTCCATGCTTTGATAAATCAGTCTAGCAACAGGAACAATAAGCAATGCTCCCTGAAGCTACAGACGAATAAGTCAATTTTATTATCCACCGCCGTATGCACTACTATCGATCATCACAGGAAAAGGCACCCAGTGAGAATCCTGTTGGATTCAGGGTCCCAAGCTAATTTTTGTACTATGGGTTTCGCCCGCCGCATGGGCCTAAGGCTAAACAAATCCGAGCTGCCTATTGCAGGTATAAATAACTCATCATGTCAGGCCAATTTTAGCACGCGCGTGCGCTTAAACTCACGTTATAGGGACTTCACCTTGAATGTCCACTGCGCTGTTCTGCCCCGAATTACAAACAATCTTCCAACCGAATCCTTTGACATCGCTTCCTTGAAAATTCCTAGAGGGATATTTTTAGCTGACCCGCAATTTAACAATTCGTCCCAAAATGACATATTACTTGGGGCACAATACTTTTTGCAATTAATTGAACCGACCAAATTCGTTCGAAGTCCACATTTTCCAACAATCCAAGAAACTAAACTAGGGTTTATACTCGCTGGGAATCTACCCTTCAATGTGGACATGACCAAACCGGTCTCCTCGTTCATGGCTCGTGACGACATTAATGCTACTCGCACTAATTACCGCGCACCAACCGCCAACCGCGTCTCGGAGATACAGCAGCTCTCTGCAAAGGGCAATTGGTATCATGTCGCCTCACATGACAATCCCGCGGACATCCTATCCCGCGGCTGTTAACCCCGTTTGTTACACGGCCACCAGCAACGGTGGCATGGTCCTTACTGGTTCACGCCAACCTTTAGGTCAATTACCCGTTCCCAGAGTCACTACCTCCAAGTCATTTTCGCAACGCGCCGTAGACTACGCCGGTCCTATGTTTCTACGTCAGAGCGGGCAGCGGTCCAAAGCATTTACAAGCTCTTCCAGCAGGACGAATTCCAAAATTCCGATCAAGACTTCGCCAGTCCACGTGGGACTAAGTCAAGCCAAGCCAAGTCAAGCCGGTCCCTTGTTTTCCATTTCAAATGACGCCTGGGATCCTGAGCTGTTGACTCCAGCTCACTTTTTGGTTGGCTCCCCCCTTACCGCTCTTCCGGAACCCGATTATTCGGATACAAATTTGGGTCGCTTGGGGAGATGGCAGCTTTTGCAAAGGTTTACTCGTTCCATTTGGAGGAGTTGGTCCCGAGACTATCTGCACCAGTTGCAGCAGCGAAACAAGTGGAAAAGGCAGTCGAAAAATTTATCGGTAGGACAATTGGTCCTCATTCTTGATGACAATGCCCCACCATTGGTTTGGAAGCGCGGCATTGTCACTCAGACATATCTTGGGCAGGATTCGTTGGTACGTGTTGCGGACGTCCGTACTGCCAACGGCATTCTGCGCAGACCCATTCATAAGCTGTGCCCACTTCCGGTGGCAACAGACTGATTGCGCCTCGGTGTTTCATGCCCGGGACATTGCCGGTCGAGCACATGCTCTTCCATACACATTTTATTGACTACAATGTTGTTTATGTAACTCATATCATGTAACTTATGTAAGGTATACCATTTATGCACTTGTATGTATTGTATCATTAATGGACGCCATGTAGCAGTGCATTGGTGAACATTTAAACGTTTTTCTTTTCTTAGTGTGATGTCAATTATGGTGAACGGTGTAGTGCAGTGTATAGTATTATATTAAATTTTTGGGTATTTTCATTATATTATTATATTAAATTTTTGGGTATTTTCATTATATTATTATATTAAATTTTTGGGTATTTTTATTGTACATTATTATCGATATTTGTGGCATACTTCTACTGTATATTGTCATAGTGAATTTTCCAGATATATTACCTTGTATTGCTGCGCAATACTGTTTATTACACGCTAAGTGTCACGCTGTTATTTTGTAAATTGGTTGTATTTCTTTAATGTTTGTGCAAGGCCACCCACGGTGTCCTTATTGCCATGTATTATTGTCATTATTGTTTATGATTTATCGCATATTCAAGCCTTTGGATTATTGTTACATATTACCTATGGAGCATTGATTAATGATGTATTT
Organism: Magicicada septendecula; assembly: GCA_034769895.1. Lineage (NCBI taxonomy): Eukaryota > Metazoa > Arthropoda > Insecta > Hemiptera > Cicadidae > Magicicada > Magicicada septendecula. The sequence goes on from CM068367.1 coordinate 402,980,957, forward strand.
AATTATATTAATGATGTACTCGTTTATATTATATTTGTATGTTTGCCAGTATTCATGTATACTTGTATGCGCTAAATAATTTCTTTTTTTTTTTACTGCAACTATGTCAAAATCACCGATTTTGAGGCGGGCAGTATGTTAAGACATTGTACATTGTACTTGCTTATGCGCAATCTGCCTAGCGCACTTACGTCACCGTGGCGGCGCTGCATGGGCCACGCTGCTACGACAAGTGAGTCTACACTCAAACTTTGAACAGTGCGTTTGCACCCTTGTTTTCTAGCCAAGCCGCGGCAACCTAAATTTGCTATGTTCTTCTTATTTCCGATCTAGCTTCAATGCTACACATTACGTAGCCTTACATTCATCTTATATTTGGCTATGAGCTAAGACGTAATTGCGTAGGCCTGCGCTTCTAAATGCTTTCAATAAACGTTACTTAATCATACTTTACAGTCCACTAATTAATGTATTACACTTTCTGATTTCCTACCAGCTTCCTTAAGCTTGCAAAACTAACTCAAGATGATTTCGAGAGTGTTAAGCACGCAACAGTATTAAACATTTTATAACTCTGTGAAATCTTTATATTTTGTTGTGTCTGACACTTGATTTGTCTTACAAACTGTCCATGTTTACTGTCTGGTCGTGTTGTAATCGAAATCAAAACTTACCTACAAACAAATTTTAAGTATTTAGTAACTCAGTAAAAAAAGTAGTGAATTACATATTGTTACGGCATCACGAACAATCTACGTGTTTGTCGAACGTTCCAGAGCTTCTTCTCTTTCCTGCCTGCGTTCTTCCTTTTGTCGTCTTTCTGCTTCTTCCACCTCCTGTCTGCGTCTTTCCTCAGCTTCCAGCAGGAGGGTTTTCCGTCTCTCTTCTGCTTCTTCCGCCTCCTGTCGGCGTCTTTTCTCTGTCTGCAACAGCAGGGCTGGAAATTTTCCATCACCTGACTGGCATCCATTATTCCGATTAATTACGAATTACACTTGTCTTGTATAAAGTCCACTGTTTCCACTGTTAACCGTTCTATCCCACTTCTGACACCACTGTTACGACGGTCTACCCGATCGTCGTAGGTACAGTGGAAACAAAATAAGTACAAGACAACAATTAAGTCACTAATCACACCTTTAATTTTTACCGTTAAACAGTTCGTAATTAACAACACAGTGTCTACAACAAATCAAATGAAAATTGTTCACACGCAATAAAATGTCCACTAATATTAAAACTCAACTGTATTACAATTATACCGTCCGAATATAAAACGCAACACTTCACTAATAACTACTTGAACGTACACAGTAATAATTCGAACCGCTCATTTAAATATATCGTACTAATACTTTCGAACCGCACAGTCAAAACTTCGCCTCATACTAAAACTGAACGTCGTTTGAGTACTGGTATTTATAGCCAGTCGAATATCTAGACGATTCCTAATTGCGTCGTAGCGTGCGTATGAACTACGTAATTAACTCCGGCCTTGACACAGTCCGCACGGCTGGCGGCATCGAGAAGTTTCTCGTAGATGCATATACAAGCACGTACACCACACTCGTACACTCTGGATCTCTCTGGAACGTTCGACAAACACGTAGATTGTTCGTGATGCCGTAACAATATAAAACATACTAAAATGTACAAAACTTAAAAAACAATTAAAAAATAAAACGATTTTAAAATTATTAGTAATAATTTAAATCATAAAACGAGTTTAAATAATAGGTTAGTAAAAAGTTAAGCAAGTTAGTAAAAAGTAAGTCACACACACACACAAGGGGGTGTTGGGAGGGGTGTAAAATTTAATTTGGTATTTAGTATTATAGTTAAAAATGTAGCTAATGAAATGTAGAAAACAATAAATACATAAAAAAAGTTAAAAATAAAAAAATAAAAGATAAAACATTATAAGAATGCATAGACAATACAAAATTAAGTAAATAAATTTATAAATATAATAACAAGAAAATAATTGTAAACGACAAGGCAGTATAACTGCTTTATTTCAGCTGTCATTAAAAGCAATATCGGTTTTTAAATTTGTTTGAGTACTTTTAAAGGAAAAATGTAAATTTTACTATTTCTTTCATCTTTAATTAAAGATGCATAACTTTGGCACATTATGTATAAAAAGTTTGAAACGGCCCCCAAAACTTTTACAATTTTTTTTTCAGGGGCCATTACTTAATTTTTAAAACTAGGCACTTGTCCTAGATGGAAGAAAAAAAAAGTACTGGGGCCAGCGTGACAGGACTTGCAATGAAACAATCATATAACAGTAACAGTAACAGTAACAACATTTTATTCGTGCTTTTATTTTTATAACATTATTATACCATATCATTTCATCTGAGAGACAACCCATATAGATGCATACATATATATTAATACTTGTATTCCAATAATGAGAATTGGTGCTACCCCATAACAATAGGATACCCTTACTACGACTGAAATTAATTTAGAAAAGATATATTCACACCCCTTTTTCAATAATATGTCTTAATCATTATAATTCAATTCTGATAGCAATTAATCTTAATTATTCAATTATTTAATTTAATACCTTTAGTTAGTCAATTGAATTACTCAATCAATCAATGTTAATTATAGAAAATCAATTAACTGTGCACCTTCTTTAAACTTTTGAGACATGAATGATTATCCTACCCCATATCAGCACCAGTCCTTAGCTATATCAAACATTACAATATGCATACATAAAATGCAGCCCTTGCTCTTGTACGAAGTATTATTAATGAAGTTTATCACTGAAGTTACAAACATGTGTCCATGAAAGTTCTAATGTCTCTTTTATCATTATAAAATTAACCATTTTTGAATATTATATGTATGTCCCATGTTCCATGAAATGATGCTGTGTGATGTAGTTAAATTTAAATTGGAAATATCCCACCTGGATTTGGAGAACGAAAAGCGGCTATGAATTCTATGATGGTCGTTTATGATGATGGTGCTGATAGGTGAAGAAGAAAGTGGTTACATGTTGAATGGTTGTCCTTCGGGAACTACTGGTTCTCCCTCTGTGGCTGGCGACGTGGGGAGCCGTTTTCGATCTATTTCCATGATGATGGCTGGTGTAGTTGCCATCATGTCAGCTGTTTCCCATCCCTCGACGGTCCGAGGACCCTGAGACCTTTTAAAAGTTTAAGTACTCATGGAAAGTCGGAGAGAATAAGTTACAGTTACAGTCGCCAGACCACGAGCGAGCACTTCGGAAGCTGAAGAGAAAATGGAGAATGAACATACGTTTTACCAATGCACAACGGTAATGGAACGGTGAACATTGAAACAGCTGTTACGAGGCTGCTATCTGAATTTCGACGACACACACCGCAGTGCGCTATCACTCAGGTCAACTGAGCGGGACCGAAGGCCGTGACCTTGGTGCGACTATTCGAATATGCCGCCCACTTCGGCACAAGTTAATCCGTTCCAAAACAGATCTCACACGCACGTCTTATTCACAATTCAGAGAGTAGGCCAATATTTTCAACTGCATTAGTAGAGATTTTCCTCTCTCGTGGCTTCCACTGCTCCCGACTTCTTCCCACTATAACCTGTGCGCTCCATAATGTCTGTTTATTTTTACAGTACCATATTTTCAATTGATGAAACGAACATTCTCTACTCAGAAATCAAAGAAAGAAGCCAGGAAACCACCTACCCACCAGCAGGGAAATGGAAATGCCAGAGTGAAACAACAAGAAGACATATAAATAATTGTTGATTATGTATAAAAATATACACAGTCACTATTTATGATGTAAAAAAAAGAAAAACATTATTTGCAAAGAGTTGCTGTTAATATACAGAGAAGGTCATTACACACACACACACACACACACACACACACACACACACACACAATCTGTCTCTCTTTCTCAACTTTAACTGTAGACAATATCATGTAGCCAGAAAATCATTTTAAGCTAAACATTTATAGTATTAAAAACAAGCCCATGAGAATTTTCTATAAATATATAAAATATAATAGGTTTCAAACAAAGCGCAAACATTTCATAAAGAATCTATCTGCTATCCAGGTATGTTAGGCCTAGCGCACACATACAATTTTGAGTTGTACAACAGTTGTCCAACTATTCGGCCGATAGTTGTAAAACTATTGGGGGTCGTCTTGTTTTACGACAGTTGAAAGTGAGTGCGCACACATACAACTGCCAGTTGGCCAACAACATGTCAATTAGAATGGATTTTGACGAAAATGCTGTTGTGTGTGTGTTATTATTAAAATTTCATGAACGAAAACGGAAAAGAAAGTACTGGGTTCATCCCATTTACAGTGAAAGGTGTTTAAAAGGTCAATTTTGTTTTGTTCAACGATTTAAGGCAAAATCCAGAGAAATTCTTTAAATACTCCAGAATAAGTGTAGATAGTTTTGACAAATTGTGTGAATTAATGCGGCCTACAATTACCTATCAAGATACGAACTGGAGGTTAGCTGTACCGCCAGAGGAGCGTCTTATGGTCACATTGAGGTAAGAATAAGAAACACTTTATTAAAAGAAAGAGTAATGCAATAATGCAAACACTGTGATGCAATATTTTGACAGGGTTAGGTATTTATAATTAAATATAGATTGTATTGGTTAATAACAACTATTTATTAGGATATTTTAAACATATGAAATTAAAAGAAATACTATTATGAATAGCTGCAGTATAAAAAAAGTATCGATCAATAAGTAAATGCTTATCTATCAAGCTAGTAAATGAAATTATAAATAACTTGAGTTAAACAAAACTTTTAAGGAATGTCTTTAGTAAGGTCCTGATAGTCTATCTGTGATGTTTCTTCATTAAACGAAGAATAATACGACCTGACAGATTGATCAAGACACAATGCTCGCTGGAGAGCATGCAGGATCTCCCCGTTGATCTACTTGTAGTGTTCCACATGTCGATGGTATGCCGGAAGTATCAGAATTAATGGAGTGAGGTTGTGTAAGAGGAACTGCGTTTATCGGAGTGTAGTTGGGAAAGGGAGTGTTCTGATGAGATGGAGCATGGAAATATTTGTGAGTAGGGGGAAATTGTTGGGGGTGGAAAGACGGTGCCGGAGGTGGTCCAATAAAAGACTGATTTGGAAACTTATATCGCTGCAATATGTTTAAAATGTCAATTTTTGCCTGTAATTTGTTACTTTCTGGCTATGCTTGTAATGTCGGTACCAATGATAGAGCAAAATTCGTTTCTCCATCAACAGTAGTAACATTTCTGTTTTCTTTAAGTATTTCTATAAGCTGTTCCTCATAACTTTTTTTCTTTTCCTTTGTTTTTTTTATGGTACGTGGGACTTGAACACTTTCTTCTTCTCCAATTTCTTCTTCATTTTCCTCTACATCTCCTGAAATATCAGTAGCAGGACTGAGGTTAGACTCCGTTGGTCTTTGTTCAGTATCAGGCAGTAAAAAAGTAATCTTTCAAAGTAAACGTATTTGCGTCGTTTAGTAGCTGCTTGTCCGGATTTTGTGCTCTGTTGAGCCTTACGTTCTCTGGCAAAACATGTTCTTAGATTTTGCCAACGTTTGTTGATGACGGTACCTAAAACAAAAGGCTCCTGTCATACACAGCTCACAAATATTAACTTCCGTTCAAAACAATTAACTTAGGAAATAAAGCTATGTTGAAAAAATAAATATTATTAGCAGATATGTAATTATATTTCTCTTTTTCAGGTATCTGGCTACTGGAAACAGTTTCTATTCTTTATCATTCGAGTATCGACTTGCACCATCCACAGTCAGGAGTATTGTACGTGCAACTACTAAAAGCTTATGGCATATTCTACAGCCACTATATATGACAAGTAAAACAGAAGAGGACTGGAATAAAATTGCAAATGAGTTTAACGATCGCACAAAATTTCCTAACGTTATAGGGCCTATTGATGGAAAACACGTAAGGATTAAAAAACCCGAAGATAGTGGATCTTTGTGTTTTAATTACAAGAAGTTTTGCTCGGTTGTACTAATGGCGTGAGTAGATGCTGACTAGAAATTTGTTTTTATTGACATAGGTTCTTATGGATCAGCAGCTGATCCAAGCATTATCAAAAACTCTTTAATGGAAACTACAAAGTGACCAGTTAAATATTCTGGAAGACAGAGCTTTACCTAATGATGCGAGTGGCCAATGTATGCCATTTGTGGTTGTTGGAGATGAAGCTTTTGGACTGTCGAAAAGGATTTTATGCCCGTTCCCTAGGAAAAACCTTAGTGTGGTGAAAAAAGTTTTTAACTACAGACATACTAGAGCTCGTCGAATGGTTGAATGCACTTTCGGAATCTTAGCAAGTAAATGGCGCATTTTTTTCAGACCTATTGATGTAGGACTAGAATTTTGTGACTCAGTGGTCAAAGCGTGCTGTGTACTCTACAATTATGTGAGGATAAAAGACAGTGTTCGATTTGCTGATACCTTATACGAATGCCCGCTACAAACTATCTCATCCCATACTGTTCGTGGAACTGTATCTGCAGTTAACATGAGGAATTATTTTGCTTCCTACTTCACTTCTCCTCAAGGATCTGTTCCTTGGCAGTACGACAAAGTGTAATTTTGTTTATTACCATGTGATACTAATTTTCTGAGTAATTAAACACTTTTTTATCTATTTACATATTTTGAACATTCCATAAATTATGTGTTGTACAATAAGTGGTCATTGTATGAATATATTGTAAAACATATTTTATACTTTATCGATACATTTGTTAAGTTTACTTTGACCTGTGTGTGTGTGTGGTGTGCGTGATAGTGTATAAGACATACTGTAATTCAAAATAAAATCTGTATTTTACGTGTACATTGCCTAGCAACGCACTGTATAGATTATAGTTATATTATGTATATTTGAAATGTTGTACTCATATTCATTTACATTGAAAAAAAAATACATAGACTAACATTTGAAGTAATTTGTATATTTTGTAATTTAGATATTGTTATTATCATACTTTTTTCACTACCCATACTTTTATGATTTAAACAAAACACTATACACATATGGTTTTTTACTAGGGAAAAATTTTGGTTTTTCGAACTAACCAAAACACAATCAAAGTTTTCTGTAATTAACACACAAAAATAAAAATACAACATTACAGTTATGAATTAAATTGTATTGTTTTTTATAAATATCTCTGTAAAATTTTATAAAACCTTCTGGGACTACATACAGGACTTAATGTAATAGGCACTTCTAGAGTTAAGATGCTTGTATATTATTACATTTAACTTACCTTGGGTATTTTTTTCTTGAGGTGAAAAACTGTTCCAGTTTTCTATCACTGCACTGTAAACTTCGTCCCACAGTTTCTTCTTCAAATTTATGTCTGCATACTCTTTTAAAGATTTTAGATAAAGAGGGGGTCGTTTCTCTATTTCGTCTATTAATTTGTCTACGTCATCTTCTCGTAGTAAGGCACTCATTTTCAATTAAGGAACAATTCAAAATTTCAATTCAAAAGGCATACGTTCATAGCAGGTTGAGCTAGGAACAGCATGTGGTCCACTGAACAATAGTTTAGTTGTATGTGTGCGCGTTCAGACATGCTCCCATTGACCTGGCACCAGCTCACGATAGTTGTCGGATAACAGTCGGCAGGAAATTGGGTCCATCCACAACTGCTCCAACCATCGGACAACTATCGTCCAACTATCGGCCTAGTGTGCACACTCCCACTTAAGATAGTACTTCTCATTTTTGTGCGCACTCCCACTTAAGATAGTGTTTCTCATTTTTGTCACCGACTAGTTGGACAACTATCGTACAACTCAAAATTGTATGTGTGCGCTACGCCTTAAGAGTCAAATCAGGTGCCTTTGGTTAAGCACTCAAGATATAGTGATCTGGTAAAGGACTCCTCATATGAGAACTCTCTTAGAAGACTGAGATGACATTTGTTTAGACAAGTGCTACTGGAGAGAGAGAGAGAGAGAGAGAGAGAGAGAGAGAGAGAGAGAGAGAGCGAGAGAGAGAGAGAGAGAGAGAGAGAGAGAGAGAGAGAGAGAGGAGAGAGAGAGAGAGAGAGAGAGAGAGAGAGAGAGAGAGAGAGAGAGAGAGAGAGAGAGAGAGAGAGAAGTTCTTTGACTCACACGCTTTACCCATTTATGAACATCAACACCAGTTTTTCATTCATTGAAATCAGTTTTTATTTAGTTGTTACAAAATTAACAGAAATTTTAATCATATGGTTGTCACATTTTAAAATAAAACAAAACTGCAAAAATGGCACTCCCACTCATTAGTTATTGGGAGAAAACACACACACTCTCTCTCTCTCTTTTTAACTACCTAGTTATCTGCTTACATCTGACTACTTTCATTGCACTTTTATTTTAAAAATGGTATACAAAAAAAAGCTGAGAACGAATACACTCCACCTTATTAACAGGCATAACAACACAAAGTTTTAACAACATAAGATGAATATGTTCTTAGTGTTTTGATAGTAATGGTGCACGTATAGTTTTTCAGAAGTGCGAAAAGTGATTTATGATTATAATTTATAATTATAGAAATAATACAACTAAGGATGTGTGCAAGAAATCTGACTGACTCCCCACCCAGATATTTATGAATATGTTTATAATAATTTATGAGCATCTAATACTTATTTAAGTACTTTTACTACGCTATATATTCATATTCCAGTAACACCTTTGTGCCAAGGATAAGGAAACAATCTACCTCTTGATTCAATCAAAATTTTGAAGTTAGTTCTGCATGTTTCTTTGTTAGACTCCACAGTCACCACTTAGTAAAACTTTTTAACAAATGTTTTTATTGTATAAAAGTATTTATATATAATTAGATATCATAAAGAATACTCACTTCTTTGGCCAATTCAATTTCATTGTGAGATATAAGGCCAATGCCTGCCAGATGAACACACCTTGAGGCACTTATCATCCTTACTACAACAAAACACAACACACGTTACTTGTATCTAAACAATAAGTTCACAGCATTATTTCCACAATTTGATTCATATTTACTTAGTACTTTTACATAGCCTACTACAACTGGAAAAAACATTCAGAATAGCAAATACATTTCACTCAACTACCTGCTAAAATTTTAATTTCTTTCATCCACTTTAATATCTATCCAATGTACATTACAACAATTCATATTTAAAATTAAGTTAACTTTGGTCAAATTTCTTTTTCACTATCCTAAAAAAAATAATACTCTCTCTCTCTCTCTCTCTCTCTCTCTCTCTCTCTCTCTCTCTCTCTGTGTGTGTGTGTGTGTGTGTGTGTGTGTGTGTGTGCGCTGCGCGCGCGCGTGAAATGGTTGGTCACTGTAACCTGTCTTTATGAGCGAGGCTGTGATTACTGTGATAGTTTTATAGTTTTTATATTTGGCAAACTGGCAGGAATTTTCAGGATAGATGAAAGGAACATTTGCCTAGGGGGAGACTTTGGTAATCTCCAGTAGAATTTCGCTATGTATGTTGATTCTAACCATTCATACTCTAGTTTTGACAATACTCTAAGCCCACTACATTTTTGCACCACTTTGTATTTTGTACCAAAAAAAAAGTACACTTAGGAGGAATTTGACATATACATAGCCTCAAAAACCCATACTGACCAGTTACTGAACAACAAATTGTCATTCAAATCATGTTGTATGACACAATCCTTTCATATTGCGGAATGTAAAATAGGTAAGCATGACAAAAGTACACATGTTAGACCTGAAAAATCATTCGCCAAATGTGTAGCAATCCACAGTGTCAATATTATGCAGATTTAAGTAGTATGACTTTTAAGTGACTCAGTTTTTATTTTTATCTTTTGACAAATTTATTAGGAGGGATCTTCCTTTTATGAACCTGATGATGGGACTACAGCTCTCAAAATGCGTTGTACAAAAAAAAAGAAGATGCAAAAGGGTCTACTGTATACTTGTTTACACTAAGTAAAAATAGACGTAGGCCTATTGATCAATGTTGCTATGAGTAACAAATAAAACAGAAGCAACCATAGCAAACGTGCACCGATACATTTACTTCTGATGAGACATTCATTTTCTGGCTACAATTTTTATTTTTTCCTTAATTTTTATCATTAACTATACCCGTTCACTTTCTACAGGGTGAGTCAGCGTTACCTGATGGTTTTTAAAATTATGGTACACAGTGAAATTTTAAGATGTAGCAACTTTTTTTATTTCAAAATATACACAATGAATAGCAGTTTACATCTCATATGTTACTTTTTACAGAAATTAATCATTTGTGAAAGATAATGTCCTTTAAGTGCTGGCCCTCTTTTTTGGCACACTCGTCGACCCTCTGCGCGAAGTTTGTCATCACTCTCTACACCATGTTACGGGGTATAGCACGAATATCTCGTTTCAATGGCATCCTTTAATTCAACCACAGTACGTGGCTGATTGATGTACACTTTGTTTTTGAGGTAGCCCCACAAGAAAAAGTCACATGGACTAAGATCAGGAGAGCGTGGCGGCCAGTCAACATCTCCTCTGTGGGATATCACTTTCCCTGGAAACAACCTCCTTACTTCGGCCATACACACATTCAAAGTGTGAGCTGTCGCTCCGTCTTGTTGAAACTACACATTTCGACAATTTATGTGACGGCGACGAAGTTCCGGGAGGAGAAATTCACGCAACATGGTCAAATAACGCTCAGAGTTCACGGTGACGGCTCTTCCATTTTCTTCGAAAAAATAAGGCCGTATGACACCAAATTTCCCCAATCCAGCCCACACTGTAACTCTATCACAATGCAATAGACGCTGGTGCAGTTGTTGAGGGTTATTTGGGGACCAATAACGACAGTTTTGTTTATTAACACTGCCGTTTAGGTGAAAATGAGCATCATCTGACGTTAAAATCACAATGCCAGGTTCTTCTTCCAACATCTCTCTCATTATGTCAGCAAAACGTCTCCTTCTCACAAAGTCTTGAGGCTTCAACTCCTGGACAATCGCAATTTTGTAGGGATGAAAGTTTAGACCGTGTAAAATGCATCGGACAGAAGAATTTGATAACCCAAGAGACTGAGCGTGTCGTCTTGCAGATCGGCTGGGGCTCTGTTGAATTGCATGACGCACAACTTCAACGTTTTCAGGTGACGTGGCCGTCTTCGCACTGTTTCCTGGTTTTTTTTTTCAATGCAGAACCGGTCTCACGAAGGTTCTGAACCCATAGCAGAATGGTATTGCGGGTTGGAATTGCACCATTGCGTGGAATGTTGAATTGGAGACGGAACTTCCTCTGAGTGGTGGTCACAGATTCTGCATTTTTAAAGAACGTCTCTACGACGAACGCGCAATGTTGCGCGGTCCACCTCTCCATTGTAACTAAACTGCTGCTCTAGGGGAAAACTGTGAGACCAACCGCGCCCCTGTACTACGAGTACAGCCTCGCTACTACTCGAGCCAAAAACGTCAGGTAACGCTGACTCACCCTGTATAATATTAAGTACAAATATTGTCATGGATGAGTAAGTATTTGTGTTAAGAGGTATAAAAATTTATAAAATATATCTAAACAAAAAACCAAAAAAAACACAATGACAAATCAATCGTGTTCTTCTTGTTCAAAAAAGTGAGAAAAAAGAGGGAGACAGAGGACCTGCATTTAAAAACTTATACAAAAACAAAATATACTTTAAGTAACTTGCCTTGTGTAGTGTGCATCGCACAGTGTGCTTTCACAGGCTCCTGTTATTCAAGGCAATGCAGCTTGTAAACTGAACTGAATGTCACCAATTAGCATCGAAAACAGTATTTAATAATAAAAAATGCCCCCATTTTACTAGATTTTTGCTCTAAAATTTGGGGGGCCTTATATTCAAGTCACATCTCAGAACCAATTACATTTGATTTGGACAAGAAAAAAAATGAGAAAAAGGAGTGTAACTGAGTAATATTTATAACTATTTATTAACACAATTTCTACTACAGCGTGAGTCTAACAGCATTCTAGTGTTCAGGTCAATAACACTAACTGGATAACCTTTTTAACAAATTTGCTCCAAAATATGGGGGTCTTATTTTTTAATAAACATTACAATTTCACTCACATGTCCAAAATATAGTAATGCACTACACTTCATATAGTAATGTTTTGTCACAAAAAAGGCACTGTATACACACCTTAATCATTTCTTTTTATTTTATCAAAAATAAGAATGAACTATTTAATTCATTTCACATGAAATACTACCTGCTAAAATTTTATTATAATTTTTTTCATCTATTTGATTGTCTATCCAATGTATAACAATTCATATTTAAAATTAAGTTAACTTCGGTCAAATTTCTCTTTCACTAAATAAACAAATAAAAATAATGGTTTTGGTAACACTAAACATACTTCCTTCACTGACACGATAATTTACTGTACTGTAAGAAGTGAGTGAAAAATCTTAAATAACTGGGACCAATTTGTTTGGGATAATTTCGGACCAGTTCAGAATACCTGTTTGTTCAAATTTTCAATTATAGGGAATTTGGTAAAAATGTGTTATATATAAAAAATAAAACCGAATTTATGTGTGGCAACGCAATAAACTTAATAATCATATTTATTGTATTAATAATCATGTTATTGTACCTAATAATCTTAAGCTCATATGTTTAATTAGCTTTTATATAAACCGATCATATACACTGAAAATTCCGAACTTGCAAACTGAATAATATTTTAATAACTGTAAAACAAATATTGAAATTCCTCACATTCACAGCAAGTTGTAAAATCCCTGTAAGTAAAAAATATAGAGTACAATCAAAAATGACAGTTAAGTTAGATTGCAGTTGTTCACAAAATTTGGGTTTTGGTTAATTCCTTACTTGCATAATGCCATAATTCATCCATGATACAAATTTGCATGAAAACTGTAAACAAATAGTTTACATTCTTAAGCAGTTTGTTAACGTTAGTACCTTAATTTAATATACGCTTCTCATACTTTAAATTTAAATACTGTTTTATACTTTTTTACTTGCAATGCTACCACCTTGAATTTAATTAGTTCATACTGAAAGCAATGTCTTAAATATTTATATTTTTACCGAAAACACTTAGTTTTTAACTCCATAACTATTAACTCGTTGATAAACACGTACATCTCAATTTTTAACCTTAAAATTTACAATTTAGTATATTATTGCGCACAGAAAACATACAAAACAACTTGTGAGTACTGTGATTTTCCCTTATGTCTTGAACTTTAACTAAATATCAACTTGTTAATTTACTATTTTGTCTAAGAAATAATGATAACATGAATCTGCATGTAAGCTAAATAAACATAGGCCTAGGTCAATGGTGACAGTAATGTTTTCTTGTACTTTTAAATAGTAAAACTGATTTATGCATATGTAAATATTTATCTCTCATGGTACGTACCTTCTGTGAACGTATTATATCCTACATGAATTCAACAAACAATCATTTGGAATAACAACTAAAATTAATTACGATAATTTCACTACACATCAACTTGGAAACCGCCATTTGCAATCAGCAGTTGTTTCTGGTTCAGTAATGGTAATACGTACTGTATTCCAAAAACCATATTTATGCACTTTCACTGATTATTCTGTTCGACTGGTTACACTCTAATCTACAATTGCCATCAAACATACTTTTCATCTCGCCCCCGCCTGCAACCAATACTTGTTTACGCCTGATCATTCTAAATAATGTTCTGAACGAATGCTGTATATTAAAACTGTAGCAGAAGTAGTTTGACAGTAGTGATATTCTTTTAGATGTATGTATGTTAAAAAATAAAATGTATTATAACTCAAACACTGTATTTCAGTTTGAGATGTATATCAACATAAGCAGTGTAATGACATGTATATACCAATGTAAACAGTAACATTTACTGTGGTTCCATTGTGTGTGTGTGTGTGTGTGTGTGTGTGTGTCACATTACCGCGCGGGTTGTGTGTCACATTAACGCGGGGGCTACTATTAAATGCAAAAGTGAATATTAAGACAGGCAAGCTTACAGTTTAACATAAAGGCTTTGAATAAGCCTTTTTTTAAGTGATGTATTTATTTTAATAATATTCTTCTGTCCATCTGGAATTGTTAATTTATTTACTACTACCTGCTGCACCCTTGTTTTAACTATTTAATTACTTGTCCATTCTTGAAGGGTTTGAACTTTTGTTGCTAAGCTTCTTCTTCTTCTTTATGAACTCTATTGCCTCTCAGTGACAGATTTTGCTGTTAAATTGAAAATTAAATAAGAGCGAGTTAAATAGCTACCTAATGTGACCATGGTATTTTTTTATTAACACATAAAGGGATTCTCAATCAAAGTTGCACAAGTATGGTTCATATGATTTGGAGAAATAAAGTTATTTTCACTTAAATTAATTCATGTACTCCACTAAATACAACTATTTCACTGACGACTCGGAACACAAAGTTTTTTATGAGTAAAAACAAAGTTTTACCTTACAACCAGAACCGGTTTTCACTTTTTTCCATTGAAATGAACTGCCCTATGGTGAATTACTGTAACTAACAGACTTGATTTGGTGGGGCAGTACTGTACTGTTCTGCCAGTACACAAGGTGTGATTGTACACACAGCTTTTATTATAGGAAGTGGTCTTGGTTCACTCTGGTTGAAGCATAATATTATTTTACCATATACTTTCATAATATTAAAGATTAATGAAACAGCGTCTCGTAATATAAAGCAAAGGAACAAATTTACAAAGAACTTGCACTTACAGATAGAAATATGTAAAATTTTACATTCCCTTCTTATTTTATTTTGTACCCAATTGCTACTTTTTGTACCATTAAGAGGAGAATGATTGGCAAACCCCTGCCTAACCGCACATAAAAACGAAGATCTCCATAAAATACTAGTATGACTTTCTTGGTTTTTGTACTGTGTATTGACACCAGTGGCCTCTGATGAAGCTTGTAAACAGAAAAAGCTGGCTCATGATCAAACAAAATTAAATTAAAATGTTATCTAAAAGTACACCAAAGTCAAAAAAGTGCATAGTGTAGTTTTATACCAAAAACTACATAATGTTATCCACAAGTTTACATTATTAAAGTAGTAATCTCAAACACATCTGTGAAGGGACTTATTTAAGATCTTGAAGCTACTGAGACGTGCTGTTGCTTAAAAGTCTCATCCAGGTAAATGCCAATGTATGCTTCGTTACCTGTAGGCTTCAAGCAACACCAGATGTAAACAATTAAGGCCTTTGCTACTCTCACCTTAATAACAGTTTTTATAAATAATCATATTAGAATAAAGGCATCTGAGAAAATACCAAAGAATTTGAGTAAGTCTATTCACAATTTGCACATGCTTGCACACATTAGTAAGGCTACAAAAGTGTACAACATGCACATTTATATCTTGAAAATATGATTAACCCAAAAGTCTCATTTTAAAAACTTTATGATTAAAGTTATTGTTTTTTCTTTATTACACCACACCATTTTATGATAACATGGTTTAGATTCTGTGTGTCTGTGTATCAGGGGCAGCTCGTTCTTTGGGCGTTAAGGCGCGCGCCCCCAGTTTAAATCATATCATTAAAAAATCCATTATCACTACTTGTGGAAAGTCATTGTATCTTTCTTTAATACTTCAGACAAGAAAATGTTTTCGTGTTATGTAATAGCAGAAATGTTTTCGGAACAGCATGCATCAGGCGCTGTGACCATAGCGCCCATTTCCCCATTGCCCCACTCGGTCCAAAGTTGAATGAATTCGTAAGCTTATAGGCGGGAGTTATGCTGTCAACCGGCGCGACTGCTGCCGCACCACGTTGAGCAGAAAGTGGTGTGATTTACTCAGTACAACTAATCGCAGACTATTGATACAATATGCGATTTGCTCTTTTTAGTGTTTAAAGTTTGTCTGGCATGGTTAATTCAGTGGGGGCATTTGTTTAGTGTTTAGGTTTTGAGTTTTGATCAAGATTTACTCTTAATCAAAAATTGAACTAAAGTCATTAGGTAGGCCAACTCCTGAATTCTGCATGATGCAGACAGAAAATAAGAAAAGTGAGAATCGTGTTTTCAGAAGGCAACTAATTTCAAAAGATGCATACCAAAAAAATGACTGGATCTGTGACTGTGACGTTCAGAAATCTTTGCTTTGTTTTCCATGAATTTTATTTTCTCCAAGAGACAGTGGTGATTGCTTGTGGACTGTAAAAAGGGTTAATGATATAAAGCATCTTACAGAAAAAATTAAGAAGCATGAAATATCCGTCAATCACACGCATAGTGTTGTTGATATTTCTTTGTTAGGTAAAGTAAACATACTGTCTAGTCTGGACTCACAATTTAGACAAAACATTGAAAAGCACAATCTTCAAGTCAGCAAAAACAAGCATATTTTAAAACGGTTGATTTCGTATGTCAAATTCTGTACGGTACTGTTTTTGAGTTGCCTAAAGAGGTCATGACGACTCAGCATCGCCATGATATACAAATCCGGGGGTATACAAAAGTTTAATTAATTTTACTGCGGAGCTGGATTCTGTAATGAAAGACCATTTAGAATCGGCAACTGTATTCAAAGATACATCGAAAACAATACAGAATTATAGGCCTATATTGGACTATACGGTTAGTGTCTGGAATAGAAAAGGATACAAGCTTCTGAATTTGTGGCAATCGAATGTAACGAGACAGACAACTGATATGTCAAACCGCGGTCAAATGGTATTAGTTTGTAGGTACGTGTTTAAGGGGTGTCGATGTAAGAAAGGTTTTGGGGATTTCTCAGTCCTGAAGGTAAATGTGCAGAAACCTTAGCAAAGTGCATAATGGATAACACCAATCCTCTTCTGCACACATCAAAGGACAAGTTAATAGCTCAGACTTATAATGGTGCTAATGTTATGTGTGGTTCTGTTGGATGTGTACAGGGAAAAATTAGAGAAGTGTATCCGTTCACATATTTTGTACACTGTTACTCTCAACAACTTAATTTGCTGTTAGAAAAAGCAACAAGTGTAAACAACAGATTTTTTTGTCAAATCTGTCTGCCATTCCATACATTTTTTCACACTCGTCTCTACAAAGGGACGTTTTGAAGGAAGTAGTGCAACTCAGGTTAACCAGAGTTTCTACAACAAGATGGAATTACAAATTTCGCACAGTCAACGTTGTGTACGAAAACCGATATAAGTTGGAAGAATGTTTCAAAATTCTTGAAGAAAAGTGTACAAACAAACTCACATTTAATGAGGCAAGTGGTCACAGAAGGGGTCTTCAGGACCAATATTTCATGTTTTGGCTAACTACTTTCCATAGAATTCTACCCCATGTGTACATACTGTACCAACAACTACAGAGTAAGAACAAAGACAGTGTAATGTGGCGAAATGACATAGGAATTTTTTAAAATGAGATGCAGTAAGAGAGGAAGAAAATAAATTGAAATAGAAACACAAATAAATGAGGAGTTTCCTGAGAAACCAAGAAAAATGAGCGATAATGTTGGATGCAGCAGTAGAATTGGGGATGTGAAAGGAGTATGTGACATAATTATCACTCACGTAAAAGATAGATTTACTTATACGGGTCACCTAGAAGCAGCTTCATTGACATCCAATGACTTATTTCCACTTTTTTCTACAAAATTCCCGGAAGAAAAATTCATACAAGTGATTCAGCATTACCCTTTCTTACAAGAAAACAAACTTGGTAGTGAATTGGAACTATATACAGATGGCATGATATTAATTTTAAAGGCGCAATAAAACTTCTTAATTTTATAAAAGAAAACAATCTTACGTCAGTTTTCAAAGAAGTGTTGAAACTTCTAAAAATGATCATAACTACCCCCGTGACAACTGCCGAACCTGACGCTTCTTTTCAACTCTGAAAAGGCTAAAGACTTTCTTGAGAAATACAATGAAAAACGATAGACTGAATGTCCTTGCAATGTTATCTATCAACAAGGACTTTGATGATAAAGTGCAAGAAAAGTTTGTTAATTTACAGGAGAGGCAAATGGACATTGTATAGGCCTACAGATAAATGATCTGTTTAAAGTGTAGGTATCATAAAAATAATATAGTTTGAATATAGAGTATTACTTTTTTTGTGGAAACAGTATAGATATTTTTGTGGGTACTTTTGACAGTTTGTGGTTATGTTTATTAATAAAACTGCTGACTGTATACAACGCCTTACAATATTTGAAGTGAGTTCAAATTTTTAAATTATCTTTGCTTGCTAGAAGTGTTACTATTCTTGTTTTATTAATGAATTATGTGATCAAAAATTGTCAATATTTCTAATGTGCATTAAATTCAATATTGATAAATAATTAAGAAGCCAAAAGGGCGCGCCCTCCAGCCTCTTAAGTCATGAGTCGCCACTGCTGTGTATGCATGTGATCAAAATAAACACAGAAGGGAGGTGACCCATCGCATTGGTAGGTTGTGGAGCCTGCGCGATGTAAGACCAATGTTTAAACCGATAAAGATAATCCACCAGTTTCTAAGACCAGTGAAGGACGTCAGAGACCCGCTCTCGTTGTACGGAGTTTATGAGTTCGTTGCTCATGCGGCCAGTTGTACATCGGAACTACAAAACGCGGTATCCATGCCCACATTGATGAACACACACAGCCACTACTGTCGTTTGAGGCAGCTGGAAAAATCTGCTATAGCGGAGCACGCACTTGCCAATGCCGACCATCGGATACTCTTTGAAGAGACGAGGCTTCTGTCGTCGGTGAGTTCGTATTTCCCTCGCTTGCAAACGGAGTCTATCCAGATTCAGAAATATGCATCTGTTAGTATGAATCAGTGGGGTCAGTCCCTCCCATTGAGTGCTCTTTGGACGCGAGTTTGTGACAATTTCATTAATAAAAATATGGTAATTAATAAATAGGTAATGTGAAGGCTGAGAAATTTTTAATAAAATCGCACATTTAAACTAAATCTTATTGCTATCATTAAATAATAATAATATTTAATAAAAGGTTGGGGGGGGTTGTAATAATAAAATAAAAGCGAATACGAGTGTACAGAAAGGGTAAACCTTGTTAATTAATCCTGCATAGACATGCGCTAACCGGAATAGGTCTTCCACTAAATCCTGCGGCCAAAGGCAACTTCCGTCTCCACGTTTGTATTTTCTTTCCGTGTTCGATGTGTACTAGAACTGTTTTCTTCACAAGTAACTAATGCCAGGTTATGGAGGTTATGTAGACAATGTAACTTAAATAAAATTTACTTTGTTAGTGTACAATAAAAGGGTGTATTTACTGGAAGTACAGAAATAATTTTCCATTTATCGCACATAATTACGGTACACAGACGATTTTTGGAGGTTGTGTCTACGTTTAACAATGCAACTTAACCTTTTAGATTTTTAAAATTAATTAGATTTAACAAAAATTTCCTTTGTTAGTGTACATTAAATTATTGTATGGATACAAGGCTGCTGTACATAACATTAAAGGCTGTATTTATTCGAAGTACCGGAATTAAAACCTAGTTCCAATTTAGAACGTAAACCTATAACCTATTTGCATATTTTATTGGGGTTTATTGGCACATATTTTATTAAAAGGGTGTATTTATTGGAAGTACAGAAATTATTTTCCATTTATCGCACATAATTACGGTACACAGACGATTTTTGGAGGTTGTGTCTACGTTTAACAATGCAACTTAACCTTTTAGATTTTTAAAATTAATTAGATTTAACAAAAATTTCCTTTGTTAGTGTACATTCAAAGGCTGTATTTATTGTATGGATAAAAGGCTGTATATACATTAAAGGGTGTATTTATTCGAATTAAAACCTATCGGTACTTCCAATTTAGAACGTATAACCTAGTAGGCTACGTTATTCGTACATACAGTATTTTATTGGAGTTTATGGTACATATTTTATTAAAAGGGTGTATTTATTGGAAGTACAGAAATTAGTTTCCATTTATCGCACATAATTACGGTACAGAGACGATTTTGGGAGGTTGTGTCTACGTTTAATTATCTAACTTAACCTTTTAGTTTTTAAAATTAATTAGACTTGTAGGGGTGTGCATGGCAGAACTACTTGTAGGGGTATGAACCCACTTTATAATCATATTTTTGGTAACACTGAGAACTTTAAGCCTTCTTTTATGCTTAAACAAATTATATATACACTTAATTATAGAAAAGCAAAAAGCAAATATGTAATTCAAAAGACTAATTTGCTCTAATAAACACATGGTGAAGTTAAAAACAAAAGAGTTTTTACTTGCCTAACTAATCATTAGTTACTAATGTGACAGTTAGAGCTGCTTTTTCTGCAAAAGCTGGGGTATGTTGGATTCAAGAGTGGTTAAATTAAGTCATAAATCTGAGTGTGCGTCAAGTCTATTTCTGTGCTTGCTTTTCACTTGAGATGAAAATCCCATTTCACTCAAGAATGAGGTGATGAATGGGATGAGCAACTCCGAAAGTTCAGGATATTCATCTCTTAAAGATATCCAGAACTTTGTTAAGTCAGAATCTAAAAGTTTATGGATTTTGTTGTCCATGACATGTCTCATGTTATCACTAACTATACAAAATAATTTACTAAAAATTTAGTTTTAATCCCAGCATCACAGATGATATCACACAATTGCTCATTTAGTTTTACTGACAACATGTTAGAACTTTCAAAATACAAGAATGGGTCTTAAATCCAATTGAATTCACTGTATCCCTCTGGGAAGCAACTTTCAATCTGGTTATAGAGAGTTAAACATCAGAGCTGGTAAAAAACAATGGTAGAGCATGAATAACAAAAATGTACAGTTTAGACTATGTACAAAACAGGTTGAATTTAAATTGTTAAAATGATATATCTTAGTTATTTACATGTAGTAGCTTTTTAAGACACAGTAAATAAATTTCCGAACCTGACTTTGCAACCCTCCAAATGCCCTCTCGGGACCCAGCAGTGGCTCATGCCCAATAGGTTAAGAAATGCTGAACTAAAGGCATGTTTGTGGAGTGAAACATAAAAGATAACCCAGACTTCTAAAATGCTCTTAGTGAAATGGGATTTTCAGGAGTAACAACACACTATTTGGTTAACAAGCACATTTTACTAATATTGTAATACCAAGTCAATTAGATAGCTTAAATGTGTAGTACTCTATGTGATAAAGTCCATTCTTCAAATGGCACAATTTTCAAGAGATTGTATATGGGGAGGTGACCATTATTAACATACTATATTCAATCCCGGATCCGTGGAATAAATTAAATTGATGTATATCTTTATTTTGAGGGCCCTTTGTGAAAGAATAAAATATATAATCATCTTGTAAACTGTAAGCTGTTGAACCATATATGTTGAGAACTTTGAGTAGAGCAATTAATCTCATTATGTAATAAAGAGATGTCATCTTTAGTACAGACTAAACTGAGTGCATAAATCAACAGTCTCCCCTTCCCAGTTTCCTTTTATATTAATTGTTTTGGTGTTGTGATTAATTTTCAGCTCGTCACAACGAAGGCAGCCTGTATAATTGGCAGAACCAATTAATGCGGGTTCCCTATGTTATAAGACAAGTTAAGATGTTATAAATTGCGCCACTCTGCTATTGCTGCTATTATTGCTATTGCTATTGCTATTGCTGCTGCTGCTGCTTTGTTAAATTTAAATTTTCTGCTCCCCTGTTAAAAAAAAAAAAAAAAAAAAAAACTAATTGTGTCTTGTGTTGTTTAAGAAGTAATTGTGTCCCAAGCTGTTGATCTATTCACTCATGTACTTTAATATGTGTCAAAATTTTATAATTTTTACAATAAAAATCATAATTATTATTATAGTAATATAGTCTAGGTAACTTTAATTGTAAATATAATATGTGTAAACTTATATTAACATATTGACCCACGTAAACAAACCATGTACGTACTTGTCCAAAAATTATTTAAGGAGTAATTCTATAACAAGAATAACTCACAACTAAAGAAAAATCCGGTAGTAGTCATAAGTAGTAGAGTTAAGAAAAATTTAGAATGTTTACAATATGTTTTATAACGTGTGAATTTTATGTAGTATAAGAATTAGTATGTAAAGTATTATATATATATATATATATGTGGATAGTAGAATAAGCAAGTTGAGAGTGACTTATGCAGCTCGTAATTTCATACAGAGAAAAACGGGTGAGAGAAACTTCACACGGTAATCCCCAAGCATACTCCCGGTACATTGCTGACCAAATAAGCCGGAGTCTGTTCTTAAGCGGCGGAGTATGTGACGATTTCATTAATAAAAATATGGTAATTAATAAATAGGTAATGTGAAGGCTGAGAAATTTTAAATTTTTAATAAAATCGCACATTTAAACTAAATCTTATTGCTATCATTAAATAATAATAATATTTAATAAAAGGTTGTAATAATAAAATAAAAGCGAATACGAGTGTACAGAAAGGGTAAACCTTGTTAATTAATCCTGCATAGACATGCGCTAACCGGAATTAACTTGAATTCCGACCCCTAAACAAACTAAATATACTTGTAAATATGACATTATTTAAATAATTAAACAAGACCACTGTAATGTACTTTAATAACGTCTGTAATTAAGAATATCTCTGCTTGATTAAATAGTCAAACCTTAATCCTTTAAATAAAGAAGGAACATGGAACTACTTTTATGCTGAATAGTAAATGACACGAGATTACTACTCTCACTCCTTAACTATTAACCCACTTGCAATGCAGCGCTCACGCCGTAAGCTGCGCACAGAGTTGTTTCGTGACGCAGAGATAAATATGTGAAAGTTCGCTAAAGAATATCTTAATAACTAAATTGTGCGCCAATGACATCTCTATCAAATCTTAAATAAGAAAGTATGTAATTAATACAGTACTAGAACCATGAGGTGAAATTCAACTAATAAATAATCATGTGAAGTGAATACCAGTGAAACAAACTTTCGCTTTATTTATTCTAACAACAAGAATTACTACAGCCATTTAAGGAGAGAGTACCACACCCAGAATGATTTAACATACGTCAGGAACTTCACCGTCACCGGATACTAAGGTAACGACAGACCTTCAGGAAACACACCGAGGACTGAAGAGCCAAATCTGCATCAACTACAGGAAACCACAGGTGACATGGAGGCTTGTCTTCCATGGTTATGAGATACTAAAATTATAACCAACAAAAGACAATTTAACTAACCACTTTAAGACTTTTAAAAACAGACATTATATGTAAGATGTAGTCAGTACTCTAATAAAACTGTTTGTAGTAAAAGAGTAAAAGTTTAAACTGAAAGCATTATTGTTTTGAAAAGGTTAATAAAGTCCATTCTTCAAATGGCACAATTTTCAAGAGATTGTATATGGGGAGGTGACCATTATTAACATACTATATTCAATCCCGGATCCGTGGAATAAATTAAATTGATGTATATCTTTATTTTGAGGGCCCTTTGTGAAAGAATAAAATATATAATCATCTTGTAAACTGTAAGCTGTTGAACCATATATGTTGAGAACTTTGAGTAGAGCAATTAATCTCATTATGTAATAAAAAGATGTCATCTTTAGTACAGACTAAACTGAGTGCATAAATCAACAGTCTCCCCTTCCCAGTTTCCTTTTATATTAATTGTTTTGGTGTTGTGATTAATTTTCAGCTCGTCACAACGAAGGCAGCCTGTATAATTGGCAGAACCAATTAATGCGGGTTCCCTATGTTATAAGACAAGTTAAGATGTTATAAATTGCGCCACTCTGCTATTGCTGCTATTATTGCTATTGCTATTGCTATTGCTATTGCTGCTGCTGCTGCTGCTGCTGCTTTGTTAAATTTAATTTGCTGCCCCCCTGTTAAAAAAAAAAAAAAAAACTAATTGTGTCTTGTGTTGTTTAAGAAGTAATTGTGTCCCAAGCTGTTGATCTATTCACTCATGTACTTTAATATGTGTCAAAATTTTAAATAAAATAAAAATCATAATTATTATTATAGTAATATAGTATAGGTAACTTTAATTGTAAATATAATATGTGTAAACTTATATTAACATATTGACCCACGTAAACAAACCATGTACGTACTTGTCCAAAAATTGCATTCATCAACGTGTTAATTTGACGACAAACTCGGACAGGTAAATATCCTGTTGCCGCCTGTGTAAAACTGTCATAGTTGCCCTCCCGCAAGTTGAGTTAGACAATACGCCACTCTCTTTGATAGTTCTATTGTTATAAGAAGCGTGTATTATCCTGTGCTTAGTAACCGAGGATTCCCCCTCTGGTGAACGTATATTGAAGCCTGTGTGAGATTTCTCTCTCTCTACCAATGTAAAATGATTAAAGTTCACATTTTAATTGTTTATTTGTAAAAAAAAAAGAGTAAGAATACAATTGATTTATATTTTTATTTTCCTTGAGTAAAAAAAAAAAAAGGAAGCGTTGTATAGAATTTAATGCAAATAGTAGAATAATTATTTATAGCCACTCACATTTCAAAAATGGCTGTATTTAACCCTGATCTATTATTAAAAGATGAGCTGTGCTACGAAGCAATTTTACGCGGTTTAAAACACGTGAATGTAACAGTGTCTGAATTGCGAAAATCATTACGCGAAACCAGATCAGATATACCCTCGCAGTTAGATAGATTGCGTGAACTCGATTATGACAGCGAACGAGAAACCTGTTATGCGAAGTATAGGGAACTGACGTTATTATATCAAAACCTTCAAGACGAAAAATCACCAACTGTAATATTGCGCGTCATGCAAGGAATAGAACATTTAACCCGCCGGTTGAACAATTTATTAAGCTGGCCCGACGTCACCGTAATCCCTGCCGATGTGCAGAAATTTGCGGATGAGGCATTACGCCAATTACCCATAATTATCAACGACTTACAACGAAAGTCAGACTCATCTAGAATAGAAGAAATTGAACA
Organism: Magicicada septendecula; assembly: GCA_034769895.1. Taxonomy (NCBI): domain Eukaryota; kingdom Metazoa; phylum Arthropoda; class Insecta; order Hemiptera; family Cicadidae; genus Magicicada; species Magicicada septendecula. Next base: position 403,005,952 of record CM068367.1, read on the forward strand.
ATCCTTACAAAAATTATATATTTCCCCGGTTCAATGCCCTACTTTAGAACACCCTCCCTCCACCTCGAACCACGAATCACCCACCGTATCGAAGATACAACCGACTCATGAACAGTTACCTAGTAGAGAATTAAATACCCTACCGATATCAGAACCCCCACAGCCTAGTGGTCACCATACTCGCACTAGTCGATATGCGATTACAACTCCTAATGCAACCACAAATCCTTCGAAATGTAGGCCTATACCAAATGTAAATTTTAATGTAGACCTCTACGGAAAGATTACCCACCCAGTAGAGAAAATAATTAATGAAATTCCTTACACCGATGGCTTAAGTATAACGAAACTGTTGAATTTTATCAGATACCTACTGCAAATAAAAGATCTACAACAATTGAACGATTGGCAAATACTGCAAGTAATCCTACCCAAATGTAAACCACCATTACGAGATCGTGTACTGGAATCATTAAACTCGACTCTTCCAGTAGAAGAACTTCATACTACCATAATCAAATATTTTATCCCCACGGGAATTTACGAGGAGATTAAAAGAATTACCGTACTTCGAGTACAAGGCGCCCATGAAAGACTGGCCCACTATATTGCAGACATCAGAGAATCTTCACGACTACTGCAAGTCGATTGGAGTGAGAAACAATTGGTCGATACTATTCTAGTAGGCTTATCTCCTGAAGAACGCTCCCGTTTAGCACTAATAAGTAGACCCCACACTTTCGCTGACCTTGAACAATGTAGTATTCACTCTTCAAATGTATGGTACGCAGATCAGCACAGACATGCATCGGTATCCACAACACCACATAGAAAGGAAACGTAAGCCCTAGTCTCAGATGCAAGTACTCTACGAGAAAGACGACCATTTCGTCGACCAACCTATTTTCATGGCCATGGTAAGTCCAAGGAGCCTCAACCTCGATATGAAACCAGTGAAACCCCACGTAAAGAATATGTATGCTATAACTGCGGGAAACCTGGACACCTCAGTAGAAACTGTAAACGGAAACAGTACAATCAGAAAACTCATTATCCAAAAAACATGTAAGGCGGGGAGATCCGAAACCCTGTGTCTTCCGCAGCATCGTGAAAACAGGTAAACCCCTGAGAGACAACAAATTAAAACAAAATAAGAATAACAAAAGAAAATTAGACCCCTATGTTAGACAATTTATCGATAAATGTAACGCTATTAATAAATGTGATTTCAGTAAGTGTCAATTACCGTATATACAAGTTGACCTTGGTGTTACATCCACCCTCGGATTGATTGATTCCGGATCAACGCGAAGTTTAATTAGTCAAGAGCTAGCCAATAAATTATTTAAACACAATTTAGTTAAACGCAGTCAATCAGTAAATATTAGATGCGCTACAGCTAATAAACAAAACTTAATGATAAAACTTATCATCACGTTTAAAGTAAAAATTAAGAATCTAACGTGGTATTTTCCAATGTTGGTATGCGACGAGTTAGGACCCGAGTTAATATTGGGAGCTGATTTTATCAGTAAAACAGGAATAATTCTAGATATTCACGATAAGAAATTTTATTTTGGATTCGATCGTTCACGAAAATATAACTTGGATGATAATGCAAATAACAGAGAGAGTACTAGCACGACCTCTACACATCTAAAACATCACGAATCTGAATTAGGTCATCTGGAAAGTAAAGATAGACGGAACATACAGACATTAATAAAACAATTCTCCAATGTCCTCACCCCAAAGTTAGGACTGACGGACCTAATAGAGTACAAAATAAATTTGAGCGACAATAAAGTAATACGTTTAGCCCCATACAAGTTATCACCTCCAAAAATGGAAGTAATGAGGAACCAAATTAACAAATTGTTAGAACAAGGAGTCATCGAACCCTCTACTTCATCTTATTCATCACCCGCGTTTTTAGTACCAAAAAGTAACGACAAACATAGATTAGTTGTGGACTATAGACAACTAAATAAACGGATAGAATTTGAATCTATACCGCTTCCCGACATCCACAGTGCTTTTCATTATTTTACGAAAGCAAAAATTTTTACCATTATGGATTTAAATCAGGCATTTCATCAAATACCCCTTTCGGAAGAATCAAAACGTCTAACCGCATTTGCCGTCCCTTTCAACCTGTACCAATTTACGAGGGTACCCTTTGGTATATCCCAAGGTAGTTCTGTATGTAGCAGATTATTAGAAAAATTATTTCATGATATAAAATTTAAATATGTGTACCACTACTTAGATGACATCGTTATCCTACAGCGAGTCAATTGAGCAACATCTTAAACATCTACGTGAAGTACTATCCCGATTGGAGAAAGCTGGATTAACCGTAAACCCCAGTAAAGTAAATTTTGCTGTCACACAATTTTCATTTTTAGGTCACATCGTAAAAGCCAACGGAAAGGTAAGCATAGACCCCGAGCGAACCCGTGCTATCAGAGAATTTTTACCACCGCAGGATGCGAAAGGAATAGCCCGATTTTTAGGAATGATAAATTATTTCCACAAGTATATCCCACATCTAGCCGAAATTGCAGCACCGCTAAATACCTTAAGAAAGAAGGGAGTTAAATTTGAGTGGAATGAGCAACACCAAACCGCATTCGAGAAATTAAAAGAAAGCATCATATCACCCCCAGTACTACAATTAGCCGATTTTACAAAACCGTTTGTAGTGCAGACAGACGGTTGAAGTGTAGCCCTAGATGCAGTAATATATCAGGAAGTAGATAACTCTAGATTACCTATTAGTTACGCTTCACGCACCCTGACAGACCAAGAAAAGAAATACTCCGCATACGAATTAGAATGTTTAGCTATCGTTTTCGCTTTTGAGAAGTTCAAACCCTTTTTAGAACATAAAGAGTTTTTGTTAGAAACAGATAATCAAGCATTATCTTGGCTACTAAATCACCCAAACAAGTTAGGTCGTATCGGAAGATGGGTATTAAGATTAAATTGTTTTAAATTCAAAGTACAACATATTAGAGGCACCCAAAACGTAGTTGCCGATACACTGTCACGTATGTTCCAGCCGAGTAGTAAAACATACGAAAACAAGGAGAGTAGAGAAACGCCGATCATTAATACTTTAATGACCGAATTTCCTCTTGCATTTACGGACTTAGCCCAGTATCAACAACAAGACCCACGTTTGAGACCAATTATTGAACAACTCGATAAAGGAAATAAGTCAGAAAAATACATATTAAGTAAGAGAGTGTTATGTTGTAGAATAGCGAACGGAAAATATTTACGAATAATCACCCCTGATATTATTAAACCTATGCTGATGGAATACTATCACTCTTCCACCACTGGAGCACATATGGGAATAAATAAAACCATACATCGAATTCGTAAAGAATATCACTGGGAAAATATGAACAGTGAGATCTCTAATTTCGTGAAAAGGTGTAAGTTGTGTGCACTCAGCAAACCAGCGAAAAACAGTCAAATAAGTCAATTAATCTCAGAAATTCCTGCTACCCCGTTTTCCAAAATTTATTTAGACTTTTCAGGACCCTACCCGCGTTCTAAATCAGGAAATACAATGTTACTAATTTGCGTAGATTCTTTCAGCAAATTCGTCTGGATGTACCCATGTGGCAAGCATTAACTTCAACCACCGTAAATATTTTACAGCATAGATTATTTAAAGAATTTGGTATCCCAGTCTATCTAGTGTCGGATAACGGACCACAGTTTAAGTCAAAGGAATTCAGGAACATGTGTTTCAAACTAGGAATATACCACATTACCACTACAGAGTATCGTCCGCAAGGAAATATAGCTGAAAGGTATTTGCGAAACCTAAAATCTAATTTAATAGCCTACCATGCAAACGATCATACGTCTTGGGACCAGAACCTATCCTGGATACAATTCGCCTTTAATTCAGCATATCATGAAGGACATAAGTCTACCCCATTCGAATTATTGTTCAAATATAAACCTAACCACCCATTATCCACTAAGTGGAAAATACATGAGTTGATACCCCTTGAAATTAGGGATAAAAATATAAAGAAAATCTGGAATGAAGCGCGCGCTAATTTACGAGCAAACTTAGCGAAATCAAGGAAATATCACGAGCGAAATAATAATAATAATGAAGTAAAGAACCAAATCGGCGACTTAGTAATGTATAAAACACACCCTACGAGTAGTGCAATCGATAAGACAACTTCCAAGCTATCATACCGATGGTGCGGTCCTTATCAAATTCATAAATACTTAACTCCAGTAACTGTAGCCCTGTACGAATCCTCTACTCAAAAATATGTACGAAGAACACATATTTCGCAGATAAAACATTATCACAAAGAAGGAAATGGTAGAGTGCAAGCTAAATAAATGTAAAAAAAAAAAGAGGTATATGTTGTGTACTCACCTGCTAAAGAGTACTTGAGTAACATTTGGCTACCTAATCGTATAGTATAAATAGGTACGAGGCCTGATCAACCTTGAATCCTATTCATCGAAAGTAGAGAAAGATGAGAAGTCAACTGACATCGAATATGAGTAATAATTAAGTAACAAATTACTTAAGGAGTAATTCTATAACAAGAATAACTCACAACTAAAGAAAAATCCGGTAGTAGTCATAAGTAGTAGAGTTAAGAAAAATTTAGAATGTTTACAATATGTTTTATAATGTGTGAATTTTATGTAGTATAAGAATTAGTATGTAAAGTATTATATATATATATTTCATTACTTTCTGCTACAGTCCGTTTCTTGATGTATATATCCCTAAAGGAAAAAATACATCTTGAGGTAAAATAGTTATAAGTATTATAGTATTATATACACCAGAAGCAAGATGGCGAAGGTTGAAAATGGGAGAACAGGATCTCCCGAAACATGTCCCTAAAGGAAAAAATACATCTTGAGGTAAAATAGTTATAAGTATTATAGTAATATATATATATATATATATATATATGGATAGTAGAATAAGCAAGTAGAGAGTGACTTATGCAGCTCGTAATTTCATACAGAGAAAAACGGGTGAGAGAAACTTCACACGGTAATCCCCAAGCATACTCCCGGTACATTGCTGACCAAATAAGCCGGAGTCTGTTCTTAAGCGGCGGAGTATGTGACGATTTCATTAATAAAAATATGGTAATTAATAAATAGGTAATGTGAAGGCTGAGAAATTTTAAATTTTTAATAAAATCGCACATTTAAACTAAATCTTATTGCTATCATTAAATAATAATAATATTTAATAAAAGGTTGTAATAATAAAATAAAAGCGAATACGAGTGTACAGAAAGGGTAAACCTTGTTAATTAATCCTGCATAGACATGCGCTAACCGGAATTAACTTGAATTCCGACCCCTAAACAAACTAAATATACTTGTAAATTCGACATTATTTAAATAATTAAACAAGACCACTGTAACGTACTTTAATAACGTCTGTAATTAAGAATATCTCTGCTTGAATAAATAGTCAAACCTTAATCCTTTAAATAAAGAAGGAACATGGAACTACTTTTATGCTGAATAGTAAATGACACGAGATTACTACTCTCACCCCTTAACTATTAACCCACTTGCAATGGAGCGCTCACGCCGTAAGCTGCGCACAGCGTTGTTTCGTGACGCAGAGATAAATATGTGAAAGTTCGCTAAAGAATATCTTAATAACTAAATTGTGCGCCGATGACATCTCTATCAAATCTTAAATAAGAAAGTATGTAATTAATACAGTACTAGAACCATGAGGTGAAATTCAACTAATAAATAATCATGTGAAGTGAATACCAGTGAAACAAACTTTCGCTTCATTTATTCTAACAACAAGAATTACTACAGTCATTTAAGAAGAGAGTACCACACCCAGAATGATTTAACATACGTCAGGAACTTTACCGTCACCGGATACTAAGGTAACGACAGACCTTCAGGAAACACACCGAGGACCGAAGAGCCAAATCTGCATCAACTACAGGAAACCACAGGTGACATGGAGGCTTGTCTTCCATGGTTATGAGATACTAAAATTATAACCAACAAAAGACAATTTAACTAACCACTTTAAGACTTTTAAAAACAGACATTATATGTAAGATGTAGTCAGTAATCTAATAAAACTGTTTGTAGTAAAAGAGTAAAAGTTTAAACTGAAACATTATTGTTTTGAAAAGGTTAATAAAGTCCATTCTTCAAATGGCACAATTTTCAAGAGATTGTATATGGGGAGGTGACCATTATTAACATACTATATTCAATCCCGGATCCGTGGAATAAATTAAATTGATGTATATCTTTATTTTGAGGGCCCTTTGTGAAAGAATAAAATATATAATCATCTTGTAAACTGTAAGATGTTGAACCATATATGTTGAGAACTTTGAGTAGAGCAATTAATCTCATTATGTAATAAAGAGATGTCATCTTTAGTACAGACTAAACTGAGTGCATAAATCAACAGTCTCCCCTTCCCAGTTTCCTTTTATATTAATTGTTTTGGTGTTGTGATTAATTTTCAGCTCGTCACAACGAAGGCAGCCTGTATAATTAGCAGAACCAATTAATGCGGGTTCCCTATGTTATAAGACAAGTTAAGATGTTATAAATTGCGTCACTCTGCTATTGCTGCTATTATTGCTATGGCTATTGCTATTGCTATTGCTGCTGCTGCTGCTTTGTTAAATTTAAATTTGCTGCCCCCCTGTTAAAAAAAAAAAACTAATTGTATCTTGTGTTGTTTAAGAAGTAATTGTGTCCCAAGCTGTTGATCTATTCACTCATGTACTTTAATATGTGTCAAAATTTTAAATAAAATAAAAATCATAATTATTATTATAGTAATATAGTATAGGTAACTTTAATTGTAAATATAATATGTGTAAACTTATATTAACATATTGACCCACGTAAACAAACCATGTACGTACTTGTCCAAAAATTTCATTCATCAATGTGTCAATTTGACGACAAACTCGGACAGGTAAATATCCTGTTGCCGCCTGTGTAAAACTGTCATAGTTGCCCTCCCGCAAGTTGAGTTAGACAATACGCCACCCTCTTTGATAGTTCTATTGTTATAAGAAGCGTGTATTATCCTGTGCTTAGTAACCGAGGATTCCCCCTCTGGTGAACGTATATTGAAGCCTGTGTGAGATTTCTCTCTCTCTACCAATGTAAAATGATTAAAGTTCACATTTTAATTGTTTATTTGTAAAAAAAAAAAAGAGTAAGAATACAATTGATTTATATTTTTATTTTTCTTGTGTAAAAAAAAAAAAAAGAAAGCGTTGTATAGAATTTAATGCAAATAGTAGAATAATTATTTATAGCCACTCACATTTCAAAAATGGCTGTATTTAACCCTGATCTATTATTAAAAGATGAGCTGTGCTACGAAGCAATTTTACGCGGTTTAAAACACGTGAATGTAACAGTGTCTGAATTGCGAAAATCATTACGCGAAACCAGATCAGATATACCCTCGCAGTTAGATAGATTGCGTGAACTCGATTATGACAGCGAACGAGAAACCTGTTATGCGAAGTATAGGGAACTGACGTTATTATATCAAAACCTTCAAGACGAAAAATCACCAACTGTAATATTGCGCGTCATGCAACGAATAGAACATTTAACCCGCCGGTTGAACAATTTATTAAGCTGGCCCGACGTCACCGTAATCCCTGCCGATGTGCAGAAATTTGCGGATGAGGCATTACGCCAATTACCCATAATTATCAACGACTTACAACGAAAGTCAGACTCATCTAGAATAGAAGAAATTGAACAATCCTTGCAAAAATTATATATTTCCCCGGTTCAATGCCCTACTTTAGAACACCCTCCCTCCACCTCGAACCACGAATCACCCACCGTATCGAAGATACAACCGACTCATGAACAGTTACCTAGTAGAGAATTAAATACCCTAACGATATCAGAACCCCCACAGCCTAGTGGTCACCATACTCGCACTAGTCGATATGCGATTACAACTCCTAATGCAACCACAAATCCTTCGAAATGTAGGCCTATACCAAATGTAAATTTTAATGTAGACCTCTACGGAAAGATTACCCACCCAGTAGAGAAAATAATTAATGAAATTCCTTACACCGATGGCTTAAGTATAACGAAACTGTTGAATTTTATCAGATACCTACTGCAAATAAAAGATCTACAACAATTGAACGATTGGCAAATACTGCAAGTAATCCTACCCAAATGTAAACCACCATTACGAGATCGTGTACTGGAATCATTAAACTCGACTCTTCCAGTAGAAGAACTTCATACTACCATAATCAAATATTTTATCCCCACGGGAATTTACGAGGAGATTAAAAGAATTACCGTACTTCGAGTACAAGGCGCCCATGAAAGACTGGCCCACTATATTGCAGACATCAGAGAATCTTCACGACTACTGCAAGTCGATTGGAGTGAGAAACAATTGGTCGATACTATTCTAGTAGGCTTATCTCCTGAAGAACGCTCCCGTTTAGCACTAATAAGTAGACCCCACACTTTCGCTGACCTTGAACAATGTAGTATTCACTCTTCAAATGTATGGTACGCAGATCAGCACAGACATGCATCGGTATCCACAACACCACATAGAAAGGAAACGTAAGCCCTAGACTCATATGCAAGTACTCTACGAGAAAGACGACCATTTCGTCGACCAACCTATTTTCATGGCCATGGTAAGTCCAAGGAGCCTCAACCTCGATATGAAACCAGTGAAACCCCACGTAAAGAATATGTATGCTATAACTGCGGGAAACCTGGACACCTCAGTAGAAACTGTAAACGGAAACAGTACAATCAGAAAACTCATTATCCAAAAAACATGTAAGGCGGGGAGATCCGAAACCCTGTGTCTTCCGCAGCATCGTGAAAACAGGTAAACCCCTGAGAGACAACAAATTAAAACAAAATAATAATAACAAAAGAAAATTAGACCCCTATGTTAGACAATTTATCGATAAATGTAACGCTATTAATAAATGTGATTTCAGTAAGTGTCAATTACCGTATATACAAGTTGACCTTGGTGTTACATCCACCCTCGGATTGATTGATTCCGGATCAACGCGAAGTTTAATTAGTCAAGAGCTAGCCAATAAATTATTTAAACACAATTTAGTTAAACGCAGTCAATCAGTAAATATTAGATGCGCTACAGCTAATAAACAAAACTTAATGATAAAACTTATCATCACGTTTAAAGTAAAAATTAAGAATCTAACGTGGTATTTTCCAATGTTGGTATGCGACGAGTTAGGACCCGAGTTAATATTGGGAGCTGATTTTATCAGTAAAACAGGAATAATTCTAGATATTCACGATAAGAAATTTTATTTTGGATTCGATCGTTCACGAAAATATAACTTGGATGATAATGCAAATAACAGAGAGAGTACTAGCACGACCTCTACACATCTAAAACATCACGAATCTGAATTAGGTCATCTGGAAAGTAAAGATAGACGGAACATACAGACATTAATAAAACAATTCTCCAATGTCCTCACCCCAAAGTTAGGACTGACGGACCTAATAGAGTACAAAATAAATTTGAGCGACAATAAAGTAATACGTTTAGCCCCATACAAGTTATCACCTCCAAAAATGGAAGTAATGAGGAACAAAATTAACAAATTGTTAGAACAAGGAGTCATCGAACCCTCTACTTCATCTTATTCATCACCCGCGTTTTTAGTACCAAAAAGTAACGACAAACATAGATTAGTTGTGGACTATAGACAACTAAATAAACGGATAGAATTTGAATCTATACCGCTTCCCGACATCCACAGTGCTTTTCATTATTTTACGAAAGCAAAAATTTTTACCATTATGGATTTAAATCAGGCATTTCATCAAATACCCCTTTCGGAAGAATCAAAACGTCTAACCGCATTTGCCGTCCGTTTCAACCTGTACCAATTTACGAGGGTACCCTTTGGTATATCCCAAGGTAGTTCTGTATGTAGCAGATTATTAGAAAAATTATTTCATGATATAAAATTTAAATATGTGTACCACTACTTAGATGACATCGTTATCCTACAGCGAGTCAATTGAGCAACATCTTAAACATCTACGTGAAGTACTATCCCGATTGGAGAAAGCTGGATTAACCGTAAACCCCAGTAAAGTAAATTTTGCTGTCACACAATTTTCATTTTTAGGTCACATCGTAAAAGCCAACGGAAAGGTAAGCATAGACCCCGAGCGAACCCGTGCTATCAGAGAATTTTTACCACCGCAGGATGCGAAAGGAATAGCCCGATTTTTAGGAATGATAAATTATTTCCACAAGTATATCCCACATCTAGCCGAAATTGCAGCACCGCTAAATACCTTAAGAAAGAAGGGAGTTAAATTTGAGTGGAATGAGCAACACCAAACCGCATTCGAGAAATTAAAAGAAAGCATCATATCACCCCCAGTACTACAATTAGCCGATTTTACAAAACCGTTTGTAGTGCAGACAGACAGTTGAAGTGTAGCCCTAGATGCAGTAATATATCAGGAAGTAGATAACTCTAGATTACCTATTAGTTACGCTTCACGCACCCTGACAGACCAAGAAAAGAAATACTCCGCATACGAATTAGAATGTTTAGCTATCGTTTTCGCTTTTGAGAAGTTCAAACCCTTTTTAGAACATAAAGAGTTTTTGTTAGAAACAGATAATCAAGCATTATCTTGGCTACTAAATCACCCAAACAAGTTAGGTCGTATCGGAAGATGGGTATTAAGATTAAATTGTTTTAAATTCAAAGTACAACATATTAGAGGCACCCAAAACGTAGTTGCCGATACACTGTCACGTATGTTCCAGCCGAGTAGTAAAACATACGAAAACAAGGAGAGTAGAGAAACGCCGATCATTAATACTTTAATGACCGAATTTCCTCTTGCATTTACGGACTTAGCCCAGTATCAACAACAAGACCCACGTTTGAGACCAATTATTGAACAACTCGATAAAGGAAATAAGTCAGAAAAATACATATTAAGTAAGAGAGTGTTATGTTGTAGAATAGCGAACGGAAAATATTTACGAATAATCACCCCTGATATTATTAAACCTATGCTGATGGAATACTATCACTCTTCCACCACTGGAGCACATATGGGAATAAATAAAACCATACATCGAATTCGTAAAGAATATCACTGGGAAAATATGAACAGTGAGATCTCTAATTTCGTGAAAAGGTGTAAGTTGTGTGCACTCAGCAAACCAGCGAAAAACAGTCAAATAAGTCAATTAATCTCAGAAATTCCTGCTACCCCGTTTTCCAAAATTTATTTAGACTTTTCAGGACCCTACCCGCGTTCTAAATCAGGAAATACAATGTTACTAATTTGCGTAGATTCTTTCAGCAAATTCGTCTGGATGTACCCATGTGGCAAGCATTAACTTCAACCACCGTAAATATTTTACAGCATAGATTATTTAAAGAATTTGGTATCCCAGTCCATCTAGTGTCGGATAACGGACCACAGTTTAAGTCAAAGGAATTCAGGAACATGTGTTTCAAACTAGGAATATACCACATTACCACTACAGAGTATCGTCCGCAAGGAAATATAGCTGAAAGGTATTTGCGAAACCTAAAATCTAATTTAATAGCCTACCATGCAAACGATCATACGTCTTGGGACCAGAACCTATCCTGGATACAATTCGCCTTTAATTCAGCATATCATGAAGGACATAAGTCTACCCCATTCGAATTATTGTTCAAATATAAACCTAACCACCCATTATCCACTAAGTGGAAAATACATGAGTTGATACCCCTTGAAATTAGGGATAAAAATATAAAGAAAATCTGGAATGAAGCGCGCGCTAATTTACGAGCAAACTTAGCGAAATCAAGGAAATATCACGAGCGAAATAATAATAATAATGAAGTAAAGAACCAAATCGGCGACTTAGTAATGTATAAAACACACCCTACGAGTAGTGCAATCGATAAGACAACTTCCAAGCTATCATACCGATGGTGCGGTCCTTATCAAATTCACAAATACTTAACTCCAGTAACTGTAGCCCTGTACGAATCCTCTACTCAAAAATATGTACGAAGAACACATATTTCGCAGATAAAACATTATCACAAAGAAGGAAATGGTAGAGTGCAAGCTAAATAAATGTAAAAAAAAAAGAGGTATATGTTGTGTACTCACCTGCTAAAGAGTACTTGAGTAACATTTGGCTACCTAATCGTATAGTATAAATAGGTACGATGCCTGATCAACCTTGAATCCTATTCATCGAAAGTAGAGAAAGATGAGAAGTCAGCTGACATCGAATATGAGTAATAATTAAGTAACAAATTACTTAAGGAGTAATTCTATAACAAGAATAACTCACAACTAAAGAAAAATCCGGTAGTAGTCATAAGTAGTAGAGTTAAGAAAAATTTAGAATGTTTACAATATGTTTTATAATGTGTGAATTTTATGTAGTATAAGAATTAGTATGTAAAGTATTATATATATATATTTCATTACTTTCTGCTACAGTCCGTTTCTTGATGTATATATCCCTAAAGGAAAAAATACATCTTGAGGTAAAATAGTTATAAGTATTATAGTATTATATACACCAGAAGCAAGATGGCGAAGGTTGAAAATGGGAGAACAGGATCTCCCGAAACATGTCCCTAAAGGAAAAAATACATCTTGAGGTAAAATAGTTATAAGTATTATAGTAATATATATATATATATATATATATATATATATGGATAGTAGAATAAGCAAGTTGAGAGTGACTTATGCAGCTCGTAATTTCATACAGAGAAAAACGGGTGAGAGAAACTTCACACGGTAATCCCCAAGCATACTCCCGGTACATTGCTGACCAAATAAGCCGGAGTCTGTTCTTAAGCGGCGGAGTATGTGACGATTTCATTAATAAAAATATGGTAATTAATAAATAGGTAATGTGAAGGCTGAGAAATTTTAAATTTTTAATAAAATCGCACATTTAAACTAAATCTTATTGCTATCATTAAATAATAATAATATTTAATAAAAGGTTGTAATAATAAAATAAAAGCGAATACGAGTGTACAGAAAGGGTAAACCTTGTTAATTAATCCTGCATAGACATGCGCTAACCGGAATTAACTTGAATTCCGACCCCTAAACAAACTAAATATACTTGTAAATTTGACATTATTTAAATAATTAAACAAGACCACTGTAACGTACTTTAATAACGTCTGTAATTAAGAATATCTCTGCTTGAATAAATAGTCAAACCTTAATCCTTTAAATAAAGAAGGAACATGGAACTACTTTTATGCTGAATAGTAAATGACACGAGATTACTACTCTCACCCCTTAACTATTAACCCACTTGCAATGGAGCGCTCACGCCGTAAGCTGCGCACAGCGTTGTTTCGTGACGCAGAGATAAATATGTGAAAGTTCGCTAAAGAATATCTTAATAACTAAATTGTGCGCCGATGACATCTCTATCAAATCTTAAATAAGAAAGTATGTAATTAATACAGTACTAGAACCATGAGGTGAAATTCAACTAATAAATAATCATGTGAAGTGAATACCAGTGAAACAAACTTTCGCTTTATTTATTCTAACAACAAGAATTACTACAGTCATTTAAGAAGAGAGTACCACACCCAGAATGATTTAACATACGTCAGGAACTTTACCGTCACCGGATACTAAGGTAACGACAGACCTTCAGGAAACACACCGAGGAGCGAAGAGCCAAATCTGCATCAACTACAGGAAACCACAGGTGACATGGAGGCTTGTCTTCCATGGTTATGAGATACTAAAATTATAACCAACAAAAGACAATTTAACTAACCACTTTAAGACTTTTAAAAACAGACATTATATGTAAGATGTAGTCAGTAATCTAATAAAACTGTTTGTAGTAAAAGAGTAAAAGTTTAAACTGAAACATTATTGTTTTGAAAAGGTTAATAAAGTCCATTCTTCAAATAGCACAATTTTCAAGAGATTGTATATGGGGAGGTGACCATTATTAACATACTATATTCAATCCCGGATCCGTGGAATAAATTAAATTGATGTATATCTTTATTTTGAGGGCCCTTTGTGAAAGAATAAAATATATAATCATCTTGTAAACTGTAAGATGTTGAACCATATATGTTGAGAACTTTGAGTAGAGCAATTAATCTCATTATGTAATAAAGAGATGTCATCTTTAGTACAGACTAAACTGAGTGCATAAATCAACAGTCTCCTCTTCCCAGTTTCCTTTTATATTAATTGTTTTGGTGTTGTGATTAATTTTCAGCTCGTCACAACGAAGGCAGCCTGTATAATTAGCAGAACCAATTAATGCGGGTTCCCTATGTTATAAGACAAGTTAAGATGTTATAAATTGCGTCACTCTGCTATTGCTTCTATTATTGCTATGGCTATTGCTATTGCTATTGCTGCTGCTGCTGCTGCTGCTTTGTTAAATTTAAATTTGCTGCCCCCCTGTTAAAAAAAAAAAACTAATTGTATCTTGTGTTGTTTAAGAAGTAATTGTGTCCCAAGCTGTTGATGTATTCACTCATGTACTTTAATATGTGTCAAAATTTTAAATAAAATAAAAATCATAATTATTATTATAGTAATATAGTATAGGTAACTTTAATTGTAAATATAATATGTGTAAACTTATATTAACATATTGACCCACGTAAACAAACCATGTACGTACTTGTCCAAAAATTTCATTCATCAATGTGTCAATTTGACGACAAACTCGGACAGGTAAATATCCTGTTGCCGCCTGTGTAAAACTGTCATAGTTGCCCTCCCGCAAGTTGAGTTAGACAATACGCCACCCTCTTTGATAGTTCTATTGTTATAAGAAGCGTGTATTATCCTGTGCTTAGTAACCGAGGATTCCCCCTCTGGTGAACGTATATTGAAGCCTGTGTGAGATTTCTCTCTCTCTACCAATGTAAAATGATTAAAGTTCACATTTTAATTGTTTATTTGTAAAAAAAAAAAGAGTAAGAATACAATTGATTTATATTTTTATTTTTCTTGTGTAAAAAAAAAAAAAAGAAAGCGTTGTATAGAATTTAATGCAAATAGTAGAATAATTATTTATAGCCACTCACATTTCAAAAATGGCTGTATTTAACCCTGATCTATTATTAAAAGATGAGCTGTGCTACGAAGCAATTTTACGCGGTTTAAAACACGTGAATGTAACAGTGTCTGAATTGCGAAAATCATTACGCGAAACCAGATCAGATATACCCTCGCAGTTAGATAGATTGCGTGAACTCGATTATGACAGCGAACGAGAAACCTGTTATGCGAAGTATAGGGAACTGACGTTATTATCTCAAAACCTTCAAGACGAAAAATCACCAACTGTAATATTGCGCGTCATGCAACGAATAGAACATTTAACCCGCCGGTTGAACAATTTATTAAGCTGGCCCGACGTCACCGTAATCCCTGCCGATGTGCAGAAATTTGCGGATGAGGCATTACGCCAATTACCCATAATTATCAACGACTTACAACGAAAGTCAGACTCATCTAGAATAGAAGAAATTGAACAATCCTTGCAAAAATTATATATTTCCCTGGTTCAATGCCCTACTTTAGAACACCCTCCCTCCACCTCGAACCACGAATCACCCACCGTATCGAAGATACAACCGACTCATGAACAGTTACCTAGTAGAGAATTAAATACCCTAACGATATCAGAACCCCCACAGCCTAGTGGTCACCATACTCGCACTAGTCGATATGCGATTACAACTCCTAATGCAACCACAAATCCTTCGAAATGTAGGCCTATACCAAATGTAAATTTTAATGTAGACCTCTACGGAAAGATTACCCACCCAGTAGAGAAAATAATTAATGAAATTCCTTACACCGATGGCTTAAGTATAACGAAACTGTTGAATTTTATCAGATACCTACTGCAAATAAAAGATCTACAACAATTGAACGATTGGCAAATACTGCAAGTAATCCTAACCAAATGTAAACCACCATTACGAGATCGTGTACTGGAATCATTAAACTCGACTCTTCCAGTAGAAGAACTCATACTACCATAATCAAATATTTTATCCCCACGGGAATTTACGAGGAGATTAAAAGAATTACCGTACTTCGAGTACAAGGCGCCCATGAAAGACTGGCCCACTATATTGCAGACATCAGAGAATCTTCACGACTACTGCAAGTCGATTGGAGTGAGAAACAATTGGTCGATACTATTCTAGTAGGCTTATCTCCTGAAGAACGCTCCCGTTTAGCACTAATAAGTAGACCCCACACTTTCGCTGACCTTGAACAATGTAGTATTCACTCTTCAAATGTATGGTACGCAGATCAGCACAGACATGCATCGGTATCCACAACACCACATAGAAAGGAAACGTAAGCCCTAGTCTCAGATGCAAGTACTCTACGAGAAAGACGACCATTTCGTCGACCAACCTATTTTCATGGCCATGGTAAGTCCAAGGAGCCTCAACCTCGATATGAAACCAGTGAAACCCCACGTAAAGAATATGTATGCTATAACTGCGGGAAACCTGGACACCTCAGTAGAAACTGTAAACGGAAACAGTACAATCAGAAAACTCATTATCCAAAAAACATGTAAGGCGGGGAGATCCGAAACCCTGTGTCTTCCGCAGCATCGTGAAAACAGGTAAACCCCTGAGAGACAATAAATTAAAACAAAATAATAATAACAAAAGAAAATTAGACCCCTATGTTAGACAATTTATCGATAAATGTAACGCTATTAATAAATGTGATTTCAGTAAGTGTCAATTACCGTATATACAAGTTGACCTTGGTGTTACATCCACCCTCGGATTGATTGATTCCGGATCAACGCGAAGTTTAATTAGTCAAGAGCTAGCCAATAAATTATTTAAACACAATTTAGTTAAACGCAGTCAATCAGTAAATATTAGATGCGCTACAGCTAATAAACAAAACTTAATGATAAAACTTATCATCACGTTTAAAGTAAAAATTAAGAATCTAACGTGGTATTTTCCAATGTTGGTATGCGACGAGTTAGGACCCGAGTTAATATTGGGAGCTGATTTTATCAGTAAAACAGGAATAATTCTAGATATTCACGATAAGAAATTTTATTTTGGATTCGATCGTTCACGAAAATATAACTTGGATGATAATGCAAATAACAGAGAGAGTACTAGCACGACCTCTACACATCTAAAACATCACGAATCTGAATTAGGTCATCTGGAAAGTAAAGATAGACGGAACATACAGACATTAATAAAACAATTCTCCAATGTCCTCACCCCAAAGTTAGGACTGACGGACCTAATAGAGTACAAAATAAATTTGAGCGACAATAAAGTAATACGTTTAGCCCCATACAAGTTATCACCTCCAAAAATGGAAGTAATGAGGAACCAAATTAACAAATTGTTAGAACAAGGAGTCATCGAACCCTCTACTTCATCTTATTCATCACCCGCGTTTTTAGTACCAAAAAGTAACGACAAACATAGATTAGTTGTGGACTTTGACAACTAAATAAACGGATAGAATTTGAATCTATACCGCTTCCCGACATCCACAGTGCTTTTCATTATTTTACGAAAGCAAAAATTTTTACCATTATGGATTTAAATCAGGCATTTCATCAAATACCCCTTTCGGAAGAATCAAAACGTCTAACCGCATTTGCCGTCCGTTTCAACCTGTACCAATTTACGAGGGTACCCTTTGGTATATCCCAAGGTAGTTCTGTATGTAGCAGATTATTAGAAAAATTATTTCATGATATAAAATTTAAATATGTGTACCACTACTTAGATGACATCGTTATCCTACAGCGAGTCAATTGAGCAACATCTTAAACATCTACGTGAAGTACTATCCCGATTGGAGAAAGCTGGATTAACCGTAAACCCCAGTAAAGTAAATTTTGCTGTCACACAATTTTCATTTTTAGGTCACATCGTAAAAGCCAACGGAAAGGTAAGCATAGACCCCGAGCGAACCCGTGCTATCAGAGAATTTTTACCACCGCAGGATGCGAAAGGAATAGCCCGATTTTTAGGAATGATAAATTATTTCCACAAGTATATCCCACATCTAGCCGAAATTGCAGCACCGCTAAATACCTTAAGAAAGAAGGGAGTTAAATTTGAGTGGAATGAGCAACACCAAACCGCATTCGAGAAATTAAAAGAAAGCATCATATCACCCCCAGTACTACAATTAGCCGATTTTACAAAACCGTTTGTAGTGCAGACAGACGGTTGAAGTGTAGCCCTAGATGCAGTAATATATCAGGAAGTAGATAACTCTAGATTACCTATTAGTTACGCTTCACGCACCCTGACAGACCAAGAAAAGAAATACTCCGCATACGAATTAGAATGTTTAGCTATCGTTTTCGCTTTTGATAAGTTCAAACCCTTTTTAGAACATAAAGAGTTTTTGTTAGAAACAGATAATCAAGCATTATCTTGGCTACTAAATCACCCAAACAAGTTAGGTCGTATCGGAAGATGGGTATTAAGATTAAATTGTTTTAAATTCAAAGTACAACATATTAGAGGCACCCAAAACGTAGTTGCCGATACACTGTCACGTATGTTCCAGCCGAGTAGTAAAACATACGAAAACAAGGAGAGTAGAGAAACGCCGATCATTAATACTTTAATGACCGAATTTCCTCTTGCATTTACGGACTTAGCCCAGTATCAACAACAAGACCCACGTTTGAGACCAATTATTGAACAACTCGATAAAGGAAATAAGTCAGAAAAATACATATTAAGTAAGAGAGTGTTATGTTGTAGAATAGCGAACGGAAAATATTTACGAATAATCACCCCTGATATTATTAAACCTATGCTGATGGAATACTATCACTCTTCCACCACTGGAGCACATATGGGAATAAATAAAACCATACATCGAATTCGTAAAGAATATCACTGGGAAAATATGAACAGTGAGATCTCTAATTTCGTGAAAAGGTGTAAGTTGTGTGCACTCAGCAAACCAGCGAAAAACAGTCAAATAAGTCAATTAATCTCAGAAATTCCTGCTATCCCGTTTTCCAAAATTTATTTAGACTTTTCAGGACCCTACCCGCGTTCTAAATCAGGAAATACAATGTTACTAATTTGCGTAGATTCTTTCAGCAAATTCGTCTGGATGTACCCATGTGGCAAGCATTAACTTCAACCACCGTAAATATTTTACAGCATAGATTATTTAAAGAATTTGGTATCCCAGTCCATCTAGTGTCGGATAACGGACCACAGTTTAAGTCAAAGGAATTCAGGAACATGTGTTTCAAACTAGGAATATACCACATTACCACTACAGAGTATCGTCCGCAAGGAAATATAGCTGAAAGGTATTTGCGAAACCTAAAATCTAATTTAATAGCCTACCATGCAAACGATCATACGTCTTGGGACCAGAACCTATCCTGGATACAATTCGCCTTTAATTCAGCATATCATGAAGGACATAAGTCTACCCCATTCGAATTATTGTTCAAATATAAACCTAACCACCCATTATCCACTAAGTGGAAAATGCATGAGTTGATACCCCTTGAAATTAGGGATAAAAATATAAAGAAAATCTGGAATGAAGCGCGCGCTAATTTACGAGCAAACTTAGCGAAATCAAGGAAATATCACGAGCGAAATAATAATAATAATGAAGTAAAGAACCAAATCGGCGACTTAGTAATGTATAAAACACACCCTACGAGTAGTGCAATCGATAAGACAACTTCCAAGCTATCATACCGATGGTGCGGTCCTTATCAAATTCACAAATACTTATCTCCAGTAACTGTAGCCCTGTACGAATCTTCTACTCAAAAATATGTACGAAGAACACATATTTTGCAGATAAAACATTATCACAAAGAAGGAAATGGTAGAGTGCAAGCTAAATAAATGTAAAAAAAAAAGAGGTATATGTTGTGTACTCACCTGCTAAAGAGTACTTGAGTAACATTTGGCTACCTAATCGTATAGTATAAATAGGTACGAGGCCTGATCAACCTTGAATCCTATTCATCGAAAGTAGAGAAAGATGAGAAGTCAGCTGACATCGAATATGAGTAATAATTAAGTAACAAATTACTTAAGGAGTAATTCTATAACAAGAATAACTCACAACTAAAGAAAAATCCGGTAGTAGTCATAAGTAGTAGAGTTAAGAAAAATTTAGAATGTTTACAATATGTTTTATAATGTGTGAATTTTATGTAGTATAAGAATTAGTATGTAAAGTATTATATATATATATATATATATATATATTTCATTACTTTCTGCTACAGTCCGTTTCTTGATGTATATATCCCTAAAGGAAAAAATACATCTTGAGGTAAAATAGTTATAAGTATTATAGTATTATATACACCAGAAGCAAGATGGCGAAGGTTGAAAATGGGAGAACAGGATCTCCCGAAACATGTCCCTAAAGGAAAAAATACATCTTGAGGTAAAATAGTTATAAATATTATAGTAATATATATATATATATATATATATATATATATATATATATATGGATAGTAGAATAAGCAAGTTGAGAGTGACTTATGCAGCTCGTAATTTCATACAGAGAAAAACGGGTGAGAGAAACTTCACACGGTAATCCCCAAGCATACTCCCGGTACATTGCTGACCAAATAAGCCGGAGTCTGTTCTTAAGCGGCGGAGTATGTGACGATTTCATTAATAAAAATATGGTAATTAATAAATAGGTAATGTGAAGGCTGAGAAATTTTAAATTTTTAATAAAATCGCACATTTAAACTAAATCTTATTGCTATCATTAAATAATAATAATATTTAATAAAAGGTTGTAATAATAAAATAAAAGCGAATACGAGTGTACAGAAAGGGTAAACCTTGTTAATTAATCCTGCATAGACATGCGCTAACCGGAATTAACTTGAATTCCGACCCCTAAACAAACTAAATATACTTGTAAATTTGACATTATTTAAATAATTAAACAAGACCACTGTAACGTACTTTAATAACGTCTGTAATTAAGAATATCTCTGCTTGAATAAATAGTCAAACCTTAATCCTTTAAATAAAGAAGGAACATGGAACTACTTTTATGCTGAATAGTAAATGACACGAGATTACTACTCTCACCCCTTAACTATTAACCCACTTGCAATGGAGCGCTCACGCCGTAAGCTGCGCACAGCGTTGTTTCGTGACGCAGAGATAAATATGTGAAAGTTCGCTAAAGAATATCTTAATAACTAAATTGTGCGCCGATGACATCTCTATCAAATCTTAAATAAGAAAGTATGTAATTAATACAGTACTAGAACCATGAGGTGAAATTCAACTAATAAATAATCATGTGAAGTGAATACCAGTGAAACAAACTTTCGCTTTATTTATTCTAACAACAAGAATTACTACAGTCATTTAAGAAGAGAGTACCACACCCAGAATGATTTAACATACGTCAGGAACTTTACCGTCACCGGATACTAAGGTAACGACAGACCTTCAGGAAACACACCGAGGAGCGAAGAGCCAAATCTGCATCAACTACAGGAAACCACAGGTGACATGGAGGCTTGTCTTCCATGGTTATGAGATACTAAAATTATAACCAACAAAAGACAATTTAACTAACCACTTTAAGACTTTTAAAAACAGACATTATATGTAAGATGTAGTCAGTAATCTAATAAAACTGTTTGTAGTAAAAGAGTAAAAGTTTAAACTGAAACATTATTGTTTTGAAAAGGTTAATAAAGTCCATTCTTCAAATGGCACAATTTTCAAGAGATTGTATATGGGGAGGTGACCATTATTAACATACTATATTCAATCCCGGATCCGTGGAATAAATTAAATTGATGTATATCTTTATTTTGAGGGCCCTTTGTGAAAGAATAAAATATATAATCATCTTGTAAACTGTAAGATGTTGAACCATATATGTTGAGAACTTTGAGTAGAGCAATTAATCTCATTATGTAATAAAGAGATGTCGTCTTTAGTACAGACTAAACTGAGTGCATAAATCAACAGTCTCCCCTTCCCAGTTTCCTTTTATATTAATTGTTTTGGTGTTGTGATTAATTTTCAGCTCGTCACAACGAAGGCAGCCTGTATAATTAGCAGAACCAATTAATGCGGGTTCCCTATGTTATAAGACAAGTTAAGATGTTATAAATTGCGTCACTCTGCTATTGCTGCTATTATTGCTATGGCTATTGCTATTGCTATTGCTGCTGCTGCTGCTGCTGCTTTGTTAAATTTAAATTTGCTGCCCCCCTGTTAAAAAAAAAAAAAACTAATTGTATCTTGTGTTGTTTAAGAAGTAATTGTGTCCCAAGCTGTTGATGTATTCACTCATGTACTTTAATATGTGTCAAAATTTTAAATAAAATAAAAATCA
Organism: Magicicada septendecula; assembly: GCA_034769895.1. Taxonomy (NCBI): domain Eukaryota; kingdom Metazoa; phylum Arthropoda; class Insecta; order Hemiptera; family Cicadidae; genus Magicicada; species Magicicada septendecula. The sequence goes on from CM068367.1 coordinate 403,028,449, forward strand.
TAATTATTATTATAGTAATATAGTATAGGTAACTTTAATTGTAAATATAATATGTGTAAACTTATATTAACATATTGACCCACGTAAACAAACCATGTACGTACTTGTCCAAAAATTTCATTCATCAATGTGTCAATTTGACGACAAACTCGGACAGGTAAATATCCTGTTGCCGCCTGTGTAAAACTGTCATAGTTGCCCTCCCGCAAGTTGAGTTAGACAATACGCCACCCTCTTTGATAGTTCTATTGTTATAAGAAGCGTGTATTATCCTGTGCTTAGTAACCGAGGATTCCCCCTCTGGTGAACGTATATTGAAGCCTGTGTGAGATTTCTCTCTCTCTACCAATGTAAAATGATTAAAGTTCACATTTTAATTGTTTATTTGTAAAAAAAAAAAAGAGTAAGAATACAATTGATTTATATTTTTATTTTTCTTGTGTAAAAAAAAAAAAAAGAAAGCGTTGTATAGAATTTAATGCAAATAGTAGAATAATTATTTATAGCCACTCACATTTCAAAAATGGCTGTATTTAACCCTGATCTATTATTAAAAGATGAGCTGTGCTACGAAGCAATTTTACGCGGTTTAAAACACGTGAATGTAACAGTGTCTGAATTGCGAAAATCATTACGCGAAACCAGATCAGATATACCCTCGCAGTTAGATAGATTGCGTGAACTCGATTATGACAGCGAACGAGAAACCTGTTATGCGAAGTATAGGGAACTGACGTTATTATCTCAAAACCTTCAAGACGAAAAATCACCAACTGTAATATTGCGCGTCATGCAACGAATAGAACATTTAACCCGCCGGTTGAACAATTTATTAAGCTGGCCCGACGTCACCGTAATCCCTGCCGATGTGCAGAAATTTGCGGATGAGGCATTACGCCAATTACCCATAATTATCAACGACTTACAACGAAAGTCAGACTCATCTAGAATAGAAGAAATTGAACAATCCTTGCAAAAATTATATATTTCCCTGGTTCAATGCCCTACTTTAGAACACCCTCCCTCCACCTCGAACCACGAATCACCCACCGTATCGAAGATACAACCGACTCATGAACAGTTACCTAGTAGAGAATTAAATACCCTAACGATATCAGAACCCCCACAGCCTAGTGGTCACCATACTCGCACTAGTCGATATGCGATTACAACTCCTAATGCAACCACAAATCCTTCGAAATGTAGGCCTATACCAAATGTAAATTTTAATGTAGACCTCTACGGAAAGATTACCCACCCAGTAGAGAAAATAATTAATGAAATTCCTTACACCGATGGCTTAAGTATAACGAAACTGTTGAATTTTATCAGATACCTACTGCAAATAAAAGATCTACAACAATTGAACGATTGGCAAATACTGCAAGTAATCCTAACCAAATGTAAACCACCATTACGAGATCGTGTACTGGAATCATTAAACTCGACTCTTCCAGTAGAAGAACTCATACTACCATAATCAAATATTTTATCCCCACGGGAATTTACGAGGAGATTAAAAGAATTACCGTACTTCGAGTACAAGGCGCCCATGAAAGACTGGCCCACTATATTGCAGACATCAGAGAATCTTCACGACTACTGCAAGTCGATTGGAGTGAGAAACAATTGGTCGATACTATTCTAGTAGGCTTATCTCCTGAAGAACGCTCCCGTTTAGCACTAATAAGTAGACCCCACACTTTCGCTGACCTTGAACAATGTAGTATTCACTCTTCAAATGTATGGTACGCAGATCAGCACAGACATGCATCGGTATCCACAACACCACATAGAAAGGAAACGTAAGCCCTAGTCTCAGATGCAAGTACTCTACGAGAAAGACGACCATTTCGTCGACCAACCTATTTTCATGGCCATGGTAAGTCCAAGGAGCCTCAACCTCGATATGAAACCAGTGAAACCCCACGTAAAGAATATGTATGCTATAACTGCGGGAAACCTGGACACCTCAGTAGAAACTGTAAACGGAAACAGTACAATCAGAAAACTCATTATCCAAAAAACATGTAAGGCGGGGAGATCCGAAACCCTGTGTCTTCCGCAGCATCGTGAAAACAGGTAAACCCCTGAGAGACAATAAATTAAAACAAAATAATAATAACAAAAGAAAATTAGACCCCTATGTTAGACAATTTATCGATAAATGTAACGCTATTAATAAATGTGATTTCAGTAAGTGTCAATTACCGTATATACAAGTTGACCTTGGTGTTACATCCACCCTCGGATTGATTGATTCCGGATCAACGCGAAGTTTAATTAGTCAAGAGCTAGCCAATAAATTATTTAAACACAATTTAGTTAAACGCAGTCAATCAGTAAATATTAGATGCGCTACAGCTAATAAACAAAACTTAATGATAAAACTTATCATCACGTTTAAAGTAAAAATTAAGAATCTAACGTGGTATTTTCCAATGTTGGTATGCGACGAGTTAGGACCCGAGTTAATATTGGGAGCTGATTTTATCAGTAAAACAGGAATAATTCTAGATATTCACGATAAGAAATTTTATTTTGGATTCGATCGTTCACGAAAATATAACTTGGATGATAATGCAAATAACAGAGAGAGTACTAGCACGACCTCTACACATCTAAAACATCACGAATCTGAATTAGGTCATCTGGAAAGTAAAGATAGACGGAACATACAGACATTAATAAAACAATTCTCCAATGTCCTCACCCCAAAGTTAGGACTGACGGACCTAATAGAGTACAAAATAAATTTGAGCGACAATAAAGTAATACGTTTAGCCCCATACAAGTTATCACCTCCAAAAATGGAAGTAATGAGGAACCAAATTAACAAATTGTTAGAACAAGGAGTCATCGAACCCTCTACTTCATCTTATTCATCACCCGCGTTTTTAGTACCAAAAAGTAACGACAAACATAGATTAGTTGTGGACTTTGACAACTAAATAAACGGATAGAATTTGAATCTATACCGCTTCCCGACATCCACAGTGCTTTTCATTATTTTACGAAAGCAAAAATTTTTACCATTATGGATTTAAATCAGGCATTTCATCAAATACCCCTTTCGGAAGAATCAAAACGTCTAACCGCATTTGCCGTCCGTTTCAACCTGTACCAATTTACGAGGGTACCCTTTGGTATATCCCAAGGTAGTTCTGTATGTAGCAGATTATTAGAAAAATTATTTCATGATATAAAATTTAAATATGTGTACCACTACTTAGATGACATCGTTATCCTACAGCGAGTCAATTGAGCAACATCTTAAACATCTACGTGAAGTACTATCCCGATTGGAGAAAGCTGGATTAACCGTAAACCCCAGTAAAGTAAATTTTGCTGTCACACAATTTTCATTTTTAGGTCACATCGTAAAAGCCAACGGAAAGGTAAGCATAGACCCCGAGCGAACCCGTGCTATCAGAGAATTTTTACCACCGCAGGATGCGAAAGGAATAGCCCGATTTTTAGGAATGATAAATTATTTCCACAAGTATATCCCACATCTAGCCGAAATTGCAGCACCGCTAAATACCTTAAGAAAGAAGGGAGTTAAATTTGAGTGGAATGAGCAACACCAAACCGCATTCGAGAAATTAAAAGAAAGCATCATATCACCCCCAGTACTACAATTAGCCGATTTTACAAAACCGTTTGTAGTGCAGACAGACGGTTGAAGTGTAGCCCTAGATGCAGTAATATATCAGGAAGTAGATAACTCTAGATTACCTATTAGTTACGCTTCACGCACCCTGACAGACCAAGAAAAGAAATACTCCGCATACGAATTAGAATGTTTAGCTATCGTTTTCGCTTTTGATAAGTTCAAACCCTTTTTAGAACATAAAGAGTTTTTGTTAGAAACAGATAATCAAGCATTATCTTGGCTACTAAATCACCCAAACAAGTTAGGTCGTATCGGAAGATGGGTATTAAGATTAAATTGTTTTAAATTCAAAGTACAACATATTAGAGGCACCCAAAACGTAGTTGCCGATACACTGTCACGTATGTTCCAGCCGAGTAGTAAAACATACGAAAACAAGGAGAGTAGAGAAACGCCGATCATTAATACTTTAATGACCGAATTTCCTCTTGCATTTACGGACTTAGCCCAGTATCAACAACAAGACCCACGTTTGAGACCAATTATTGAACAACTCGATAAAGGAAATAAGTCAGAAAAATACATATTAAGTAAGAGAGTGTTATGTTGTAGAATAGCGAACGGAAAATATTTACGAATAATCACCCCTGATATTATTAAACCTATGCTGATGGAATACTATCACTCTTCCACCACTGGAGCACATATGGGAATAAATAAAACCATACATCGAATTCGTAAAGAATATCACTGGGAAAATATGAACAGTGAGATCTCTAATTTCGTGAAAAGGTGTAAGTTGTGTGCACTCAGCAAACCAGCGAAAAACAGTCAAATAAGTCAATTAATCTCAGAAATTCCTGCTATCCCGTTTTCCAAAATTTATTTAGACTTTTCAGGACCCTACCCGCGTTCTAAATCAGGAAATACAATGTTACTAATTTGCGTAGATTCTTTCAGCAAATTCGTCTGGATGTACCCATGTGGCAAGCATTAACTTCAACCACCGTAAATATTTTACAGCATAGATTATTTAAAGAATTTGGTATCCCAGTCCATCTAGTGTCGGATAACGGACCACAGTTTAAGTCAAAGGAATTCAGGAACATGTGTTTCAAACTAGGAATATACCACATTACCACTACAGAGTATCGTCCGCAAGGAAATATAGCTGAAAGGTATTTGCGAAACCTAAAATCTAATTTAATAGCCTACCATGCAAACGATCATACGTCTTGGGACCAGAACCTATCCTGGATACAATTCGCCTTTAATTCAGCATATCATGAAGGACATAAGTCTACCCCATTCGAATTATTGTTCAAATATAAACCTAACCACCCATTATCCACTAAGTGGAAAATACATGAGTTGATACCCCTTGAAATTAGGGATAAAAATATAAAGAAAATCTGGAATGAAGCGCGCGCTAATTTACGAGCAAACTTAGCGAAATCAAGGAAATATCACGAGCGAAATAATAATAATAATGAAGTAAAGAACCAAATCGGCGACTTAGTAATGTATAAAACACACCCTACGAGTAGTGCAATCGATAAGACAACTTCCAAGCTATCATACCGATGGTGCGGTCCTTATCAAATTCACAAATACTTATCTCCAGTAACTGTAGCCCTGTACGAATCTTCTACTCAAAAATATGTACGAAGAACACATATTTTGCAGATAAAACATTATCACAAAGAAGGAAATGGTAGAGTGCAAGCTAAATAAATGTAAAAAAAAAAGAGGTATATGTTGTGTACTCACCTGCTAAAGAGTACTTGAGTAACATTTGGCTACCTAATCGTATAGTATAAATAGGTACGAGGCCTGATCAACCTTGAATCCTATTCATCGAAAGTAGAGAAAGATGAGAAGTCAGCTGACATCGAATATGAGTAATAATTAAGTAACAAATTACTTAAGGAGTAATTCTATAACAAGAATAACTCACAACTAAAGAAAAATCCGGTAGTAGTCATAAGTAGTAGAGTTAAGAAAAATTTAGAATGTTTACAATATGTTTTATAATGTGTGAATTTTATGTAGTATAAGAATTAGTATGTAAAGTATTATATATATATATATATATATATATATTTCATTACTTTCTGCTACAGTCCGTTTCTTGATGTATATATCCCTAAAGGAAAAAATACATCTTGAGGTAAAATAGTTATAAGTATTATAGTATTATATACACCAGAAGCAAGATGGCGAAGGTTGAAAATGGGAGAACAGGATCTCCCGAAACATGTCCCTAAAGGAAAAAATACATCTTGAGGTAAAATAGTTATAAATATTATAGTAATATATATATATATATATATATATATATATATATATATATATATATGGATAGTAGAATAAGCAAGTTGAGAGTGACTTATGCAGCTCGTAATTTCATACAGAGAAAAACGGGTGAGAGAAACTTCACACGGTAATCCCCAAGCATACTCCCGGTACATTGCTGACCAAATAAGCCGGAGTCTGTTCTTAAGCGGCGGAGTATGTGACGATTTCATTAATAAAAATATGGTAATTAATAAATAGGTAATGTGAAGGCTGAGAAATTTTAAATTTTTAATAAAATCGCACATTTAAACTAAATCTTATTGCTATCATTAAATAATAATAATATTTAATAAAAGGTTGTAATAATAAAATAAAAGCGAATACGAGTGTACAGAAAGGGTAAACCTTGTTAATTAATCCTGCATAGACATGCGCTAACCGGAATTAACTTGAATTCCGACCCCTAAACAAACTAAATATACTTGTAAATTTGACATTATTTAAATAATTAAACAAGACCACTGTAACGTACTTTAATAACGTCTGTAATTAAGAATATCTCTGCTTGAATAAATAGTCAAACCTTAATCCTTTAAATAAAGAAGGAACATGGAACTACTTTTATGCTGAATAGTAAATGACACGAGATTACTACTCTCACCCCTTAACTATTAACCCACTTGCAATGGAGCGCTCACGCCGTAAGCTGCGCACAGCGTTGTTTCGTGACGCAGAGATAAATATGTGAAAGTTCGCTAAAGAATATCTTAATAACTAAATTGTGCGCCGATGACATCTCTATCAAATCTTAAATAAGAAAGTATGTAATTAATACAGTACTAGAACCATGAGGTGAAATTCAACTAATAAATAATCATGTGAAGTGAATACCAGTGAAACAAACTTTCGCTTTATTTATTCTAACAACAAGAATTACTACAGTCATTTAAGAAGAGAGTACCACACCCAGAATGATTTAACATACGTCAGGAACTTTACCGTCACCGGATACTAAGGTAACGACAGACCTTCAGGAAACACACCGAGGAGCGAAGAGCCAAATCTGCATCAACTACAGGAAACCACAGGTGACATGGAGGCTTGTCTTCCATGGTTATGAGATACTAAAATTATAACCAACAAAAGACAATTTAACTAACCACTTTAAGACTTTTAAAAACAGACATTATATGTAAGATGTAGTCAGTAATCTAATAAAACTGTTTGTAGTAAAAGAGTAAAAGTTTAAACTGAAACATTATTGTTTTGAAAAGGTTAATAAAGTCCATTCTTCAAATGGCACAATTTTCAAGAGATTGTATATGGGGAGGTGACCATTATTAACATACTATATTCAATCCCGGATCCGTGGAATAAATTAAATTGATGTATATCTTTATTTTGAGGGCCCTTTGTGAAAGAATAAAATATATAATCATCTTGTAAACTGTAAGATGTTGAACCATATATGTTGAGAACTTTGAGTAGAGCAATTAATCTCATTATGTAATAAAGAGATGTCGTCTTTAGTACAGACTAAACTGAGTGCATAAATCAACAGTCTCCCCTTCCCAGTTTCCTTTTATATTAATTGTTTTGGTGTTGTGATTAATTTTCAGCTCGTCACAACGAAGGCAGCCTGTATAATTAGCAGAACCAATTAATGCGGGTTCCCTATGTTATAAGACAAGTTAAGATGTTATAAATTGCGTCACTCTGCTATTGCTGCTATTATTGCTATGGCTATTGCTATTGCTATTGCTGCTGCTGCTGCTGCTGCTTTGTTAAATTTAAATTTGCTGCCCCCCTGTTAAAAAAAAAAAAAACTAATTGTATCTTGTGTTGTTTAAGAAGTAATTGTGTCCCAAGCTGTTGATGTATTCACTCATGTACTTTAATATGTGTCAAAATTTTAAATAAAATAAAAATCATAATTATTATTATAGTAATATAGTATAGGTAACTTTAATTGTAAATATAATATGTGTAAACTTATATTAACGTATTGATCCACGTAAACAAACCATGTACGTACTTGTCCAAAAATTTCATTCATCAATGTGTCAATTTGACGACAAACTCGGACAGGTAAATATCCTGTTGCCGCCTGTGTAAAACTGTCATAGTTGCCCTCCCGCAAGTTGAGTTAGACAATACGCCACCCTCTTTGATAGTTCTATTGTTATAAGAAGCGTGTATTATCCTGTGCTTAGTAACCGAGGATTCCACCTCTGGTGAACGTATATTGAAGCCTGTGTGAGATTTCTCTCTCTCTACCAATGTAAAATGATTAAAGTTCACATTTTAATTGTTTATTTGTAAAAAAAAAAAAGAGTAAGAATACAATTGATTTATATTTTTATTTTTCTTGTGTAAAAAAAAAAAAGAAAGCGTTGTATAGAATTTAATGCAAATAGTAGAATAATTATTTATAGCCACTCACATTTCAAAAATGGCTGTATTTAACCCTGATCTATTATTAAAAGATGAGCTGTGCTACGAAGCAATTTTACGCGGTTTAAAACACGTGAATGTAACAGTGTCTGAATTGCGAAAATCATTACGCGAAACCAGATCAGATATACCCTCGCAGTTAGATAGATTGCGTGAACTCGATTATGACAGCGAACGAGAAACCTGTTATGCGAAGTATAGGGAACTGACGTTATTATCTCAAAACCTTCAAGACGAAAAATCACCAACTGTAATATTGCGCGTCACGCAACGAATAGAACATTTAACCCGCCGGTTGAACAATTTATTAAGCTGGCCCGACGTCACCGTAATCCCTGCCGATGTGCAGAAATTTGCGGATGAGGCATTACGCCAATTACCCATAATTATCAACGACTTACAACGAAAGTCAGACTCATCTAGAATAGAAGAAATTGAACAATCCTTACAAAAATTATATATTTCCCCGGTTCAATGCCCTACTTTAGAACACCCTCCCTCCACCTCGAACCACGAATCACCCACCGTATCGAAGATACAACCGACTCATGAACAGTTACCTAGTAGAGAATTAAATACCCTAACGATATCAGAACCCCCACAGCCTAGTGGTCACCATACTCGCACTAGTCGATATGCGATTACAACTCCTAATGCAACCACAAATCCTTCGAAATGTAGGCCTATACCAAATGTAAATTTTAATGTAGACCTCTACGGAAAGATTACCCACCCAGTAGAGAAAATAATTAATGAAATTCCTTACACCGATGGCTTAAGTATAACGAAACTGTTGAATTTTATCAGATACCTACTGCAAATAAAAGATCTACAACAATTGAACGATTGGCAAATACTGCAAGTAATCCTACCCAAATGTAAACCACCATTACGAGATCGTGTACTGGAATCATTAAACTCGACTCTTCCAGTAGAAGAACTTCATACTACCATAATCAAATATTTTATCCCCACGGGAATTTACGAGGAGATTAAAAGAAATACCGTACTTCGAGTACAAGGCGCCCATAAAAGACTGGCCCACTATATTGCAGACATCAGAGAATCTTCACGACTACTGCAAGTCGATTGGAGTGAGAAACAATTGGTCGATACTATTCTAGTAGGCTTATCTCCTGAAGAACGCTCCCGTTTAGCACTAATAAGTAGACCCCACACTTTCGCTGACCTTGAACAATGTAGTATTCACTCTTCAAATGTATGGTACGCAGATCAGCACAGACATGCATCGGTATCCACAACACCACATAGAAAGGAAACGTAAGCCCTAGTCTCAGATGCAAGTACTCTACGAGAAAGACGACCATTTCGTCGACCAACCTATTTTCATGGCCATGGTAAGTCCAAGGAGCCTCAACCTCGATATGAAACCAGTGAAACCCCACGTAAAGAATATGTATGCTATAACTGCGGGAAACCTGGACACCTCAGTAGAAACTGTAAACGGAGACAGTACAATCAGAAAACTCATTATCCAAAAAACATGTAAGGCGGGGAGATCCGAAACCCTGTGTCTTCCGCAGCATCGTGAAAACAGGTAAACCCCTGAGAGACAACAAATTAAAACAAAATAATAATAACAAAAGAAAATTAGACCCCTATGTTAGACAATTTATCGATAAATGTAACGCTATTAATAAATGTGATTTCAGTAAGTGTCAATTACCGTATATACAAGTTGACCTTGGTGTTACATCCACCCTCGGATTGATTGATTCCGGATCAACGCGAAGTTTAATTAGTCAAGAGCTAGCCAATAAATTATTTAAACACAATTTAGTTAAACGCAGTCAATCAGTAAATATTAGATGCGCTACAGCTAATAAACAAAACTTAATGATAAAACTTATCATCACGTTTAAAGTAAAAATTAAGAATCTAACGTGGTATTTTCCAATGTTGGTATGCGACGAGTTAGGACCCGAGTTAATATTGGGAGCTGATTTTATCAGTAAAACAGGAATAATTCTAGATATTCACGATAAGAAATTTTATTTTGGATTCGATCGTTCACGAAAATATAACTTGGATGATAATGCAAATAACAGAGAGGAGTACTAGCACGACCTCTACACATCTAAAACATCACGAATCTGAATTAGGTCATCTGGAAAGTAAAGATAGACGGAACATACAGACATTAATAAAACAATTCTCCAATGTCCTCACCCCAAAGTTAGGACTGACGGACCTAATAGAGTACAAAATAAATTTGAGCGACAATAAAGTAATACGTTTAGCCCCATACAAGTTATCACCTCCAAAAATGGAAGTAATGAGGAACCAAATTAACAAATTGTTAGAACAAGGAGTCATCGAACCCTCTACTTCATCTTATTCATCACCCGCGTTTTTAGTACCAAAAAGTAACGACAAACATAGATTAGTTGTGGACTATAGACAACTAAATAAACGGATAGAATTTGAATCTATACCGCTTCCCGACATCCACAGTGCTTTTCATTATTTTACGAAAGCAAAAATTTTTACCATTATGGATTTAAATCAGGCATTTCATCAAATACCCCTTTCGGAAGAATCAAAACGTCTAACCGCATTTGCCGTCCCTTTCAACCTGTACCAATTTACGAGGGTACCCTTTGGTATATCCCAAGGTAGTTCTGTATGTAGCAGATTATTAGAAAAATTATTTCATGATATAAAATTTAAATATGTGTACCACTACTTAGATGACATCGTTATCTACAGCGAGTCAATTGAGCAACATCTTAAACATCTACGTGAAGTACTATCCCGATTGGAGAAAGCTGGATTAACCGTAAACCCCAGTAAAGTAAATTTTGCTGTCACACAATTTTCATTTTTAGGTCACATCGTAAAAGCCAACGGAAAGGTAAGCATAGACCCCGAGCGAACCCGTGCTATCAGAGAATTTTTACCACCGCAGGATGCGAAAGGAATAGCCCGATTTTTAGGAATGATAAATTATTTCCACAAGTATATCCCACATCTAGCCGAAATTGCAGCACCGCTAAATACCTTAAGAAAGAAGGGAGTTAAATTTGAGTGGAATGAGCAACACCAAACCGCATTCGAGAAATTAAAAGAAAGCATCATATCACCCCCAGTACTACAATTAGCCGATTTTACAAAACCGTTTGTAGTGCAGACAGACAGTTCAAGTGTAGCCCTAGGTGCAGTAATACATCAGGAAGTAGATAACTCTAGATTACCTATTAGTTACGCTTCACGCACCCTGACAGACCAAGAAAAGAAATACTCCGCATACGAATTAGAATGTTTAGCTATCGTTTTCGCTTTTGATAAGTTCAAACCCTTTTCAGAACATAAAGAGTTTTTGTTAGAAACAGATAATCAAGCATTATCTTGGCTACTAAATCACCCAAAACAGTTAGGTCGTAACGGAAGACGGGTATTAAGATTAAATTGTTTTAAATTCAAAGTACAACATATTAGAGGTACCCAAAACGTAGTTGCCGATACACTGTCACGTATGTTCCAGCCGAGTAGTAAAACATACCGAAACAAGGAGAGTAGAGAAACGCCGATCATTAATACTTTAATGACCGAATTTCCTCTTGCATTTACGGACTTAGCCCAGTATCAACAACAAGACCCACGTTTGAGACCAATTATTGAACAACTCGATAAAGGAAATAAGTCAGAAAAATACATATTAAGTAAGAGAGTGTTATGTTGTAGAATAGCGAACGGAAAATATTTACGAATAATCACCCCTGATATTATTAAACCTATGCTGATGGAATACTATCACTCTTCCACCACTGGAGCACATATGGGAATAAATAAAACCATACATCGAATTCGTAAAGAATATCACTGGGAAAATATGAACAGTGAGATCTCTAATTTCGTGAAAAGGTGTAAATTGTGTGCACTCAGCAAACCAGCGAGAAACAGTCAAATAAGTCAATTAATCTCAGAAATTCCTGCTACCCCGTTTTCCAAAATTTATTTAGACTTTTCAGGACCCTACCCGCGTTCTAAATCAGGAAATACAATGTTACTAATTTGCGTAGATTCTTTCAGCAAATTCGTCTGGATGTACCCATGTGGCGAGCATTAGCTTCAACCACCGTAAATATTTTACAGCATAGATTATTTAAAGAATTCGGTACCCCAGTCCATCTAGTGTCGGATAACGGACCACAGTTTAAGTCAAAGGAATTCAGGAAAATGTGTTTCAAACTAGGAATAGACCACATTACCACTACAGAGTATCGTCCGCAAGGAAATATAGCTGAAAGGTATTTGCGAAACCTAAAATCTGCTTTAATAGCCTACCATGCAAACGATCATACGTCTTGGGACCAGAACCTATCCTGGATACAATTCGCCTTTAATTCAGCATATCATGAAGGATATAAGTCTACCCCATTCGAATTATTGTTCAAATATAAACCTAACCACCCATTATCCACTAAGTGGAAAATACATGAGTTGTTACCCCTTGAAATTAGGGATAAAAATATAAAGAAAATCTGGAATGAAGCGCGCGCTAATTTACGAGCAAACTTAGCGAAATCAAGGAAATATCACGAGCGAAATAATAATAATAATGAAGTAAAGAACCAAATCGGCGACTTAGTAATGTATAAAACACACCCTACGAGTAGTGCAATCGATAAGACAACTTCCAAGCTATCATACCGATGGTGCGGTCCTTATCAAATTCACAAATACTTAACTCCAGTAACTGTAGCCCTGTACGTACCCTCTACTCAAAAATATGTACGAAGAACACATATTTCGCAGATAAAACATTATCACAAAGAAGGAAATGGTAGAGTGCAAGCTAAATAAATGTAAAAAAAAAGAGGTATATGTTGTGTACTCACCTGCTAAAGAGTACTTGAGTAACATTTGGCTACCTAATCGTATAGTATAAATAGGTACGAGGCCTGATCAACCTTGAATCCTATTCATCGAAAGTAGAGAAAGATGAGAAGTCAGCTGACATCGAATATGAGTAATAATTAAGTAACAAATTACTTAAGGAGTAATTCTATAACAAGAATAACTCACAACTAAAGAAAAAACCGGTAGTAGTCATAAGTAGTAGAGTTAAGAAAAATTTAGAATGTTTACAATATGTTTTATAATGTGTGAATTTTATGTAGTATAAGAATTAGTATGTAAAGTATTATATATATATATATATATATATATATATATATATGGATCGTAGAATAAGCAAGTTGAGAGTGACTTATGCAGCTCGTAATTTCATACAGAGAAAAACGGGTGAGAGAAACTTCACACGGTAATCCCCAAGCATATTCCCGGTACATTGCTGACCAAATAAGCCGGAGTCTGTTCTTAAGCGGCGGAGTATGTGACGATTTCATTAATAAAAATATGGTAATTAATAAATAGGTAATGTGAAGGCTGAGAAATTTTAAATTTTTAATAAAATCGCACATTTAAACTAAATCTTATTGCTATCATTAAATAATAATAATATTTAATAAAAGGTTGTAATAATAAAATAAAAGCGAATACGAGTGTACAGAAAGGGTAAACCTTGTTAATTAATCCTGCATAGACATGCGCTAACCGGAATTAACTTGAATTCCGACCCCTAAACAAACTAAATATACTTGTAAATTTGACATTATTTAAATAATTAAACAAGACCACTGTAATGTACTTTAATAACGTCTGTAATTAAGAATATCTCTGCTTGATTAAATAGTCAAACCTTAATCCTTTAAATAAAGAAAAGAAACATGGAACTACTTTTATGCTGAATAGTAAATGACACGAGATTACTACTCTACCCCTTAACTATTAACCCACTTGCAATGGAGCGCTCACGCCGTAAGCTGCGCACAGCGTTGTTTCGTGACGCAGAGATAAATATGTGAAAGTTCGCTAAAGAATATCTTAATAACTAAATTGTGCGCCGATGACATCTCTATCAAATCTTAAATAAGAAAGTATGTAATTAATACAGTACTAGAACCATGAGGTGAAATTCAACTAATAAATAATCATGTGAAGTGAATACCAGTGAAACAAACTTTCGCTTTATTTATTCTAACAACAAGAATTACTACAGTCATTTAAGAAGAGAGTACCACACCCAGAATGATTTAACATACGTCAGGAACTTTACCGTCACCGGATACTAAGGTAACGACAGACCTTCAGGAAACACACCGAGGAGCGAAGAGCCAAATCTGCATCAACTACAGGAAACCACAGGTGACATGGAGGCTTGTCTTCCATGGTTATGAGATACTAAAATTATAACCAACAAAAGACAATTTAACTAACCACTTTAAGACTTTTAAAAACAGACATTATATGTAAGATGTAGTCAGTAATCTAATAAAACTGTTTGTAGTAAAAGAGTAAAAGTTTAAACTGAAACATTATTTTTTGAAAAGGTTAATAAAGTCCATTCTTCAAATGGCACAATTTTCAAGAGATTGTATATGGGGAGGTGACCATTATTAACATACTATATTCAATCCCGGATCCGTGGAATAAATTAAATTGATGTATATCTTTATTTTGAGGGCCCTTTGTGAAAGAATAAAATATATAATCATCTTGTAAACTGTAAGATGTTGAACCATATATGTTGAGAACTTTGAGTAGAGCAATTAATCTCATTATGTAATAAAGAGATGTCATCTTTAGTACAGACTAAACTGAGTGCATAAATCAACAGTCTCCCCTTCCCAGTTTCCTTTTATATTAATTGTTTTGGTGTTGTGATTAATTTTCAGCTCGTCACAACGAAGGCAGCCTGTATAATTAGCAGAACCAATTAATGCGGGTTCCCTATGTTATAAGACAAGTTAAGATGTTATAAATTGCGTCACTCTGCTATTGCTGCTATTATTGCTATGGCTATTGCTATTGCTATTGCTGCTGCTGCTGCTGCTGCTTTGTTAAATTTAAATTTGCTGCCCCCTGTTAAAAAAAAAAAAAATAATTGTGTCTTGTGTTGTTTAAGAAGTAATTGTGTCCCAAGCTGTTGATCTATTCACTCATGTACTTTAATATGTGTCAAAATTTTAAATAAAATAAAAATCATAATTATTATTATAGTAATATAGTATAGGTAACTTTAATTGTAAATATAATATGTGTAAACTTATATTAACATATTGACCCACGTAAACAAACCATGTACGTACTTGTCCAAAAATTTCATTCATCAATGTGTCAATTTGACGACAAACTCGGACAGGTAAATATCCTGTTGCCGCCTGTGTAAAACTGTCATAGTTGCCCTCCCGCAAGTTGAGTTAGACAATACGCCACCCTCTTTGATAGTTCTATTGTTATAAGAAGCGTGTATTATCCTGTGCTTAGTAACCGAGGATTCCCCCTCTGGTGAACGTATATTGAAGCCTGTGTGAGATTTCTCTCTCTCTACCAATGTAAAATGATTAAAGTTCACATTTTAATTGTTTATTTGTAAAAAAAAAAGAGTAAGAATACAATTGATTTATATTTTTATTTTTCTTGTGTAAAAAAAAAAAAAAAGAAAGCGTTGTATAGAATTTAATGCAAATAGTAGAATAATTATTTATAGCCACTCACATTTCAAAAATGGCTGTATTTAACCCTGATCTATTATTAAAAGATGAGCTGTGCTACGAAGCAATTTTACGCGGTTTAAAACACGTGAATGTAACAGTGTCTGAATTGCGAAAATCATTACGCGAAACCAGATCAGATATACCCTCGCAGTTAGATAGATTGCGTGAACTCGATTATGACAGCGAACGAGAAACCTGTTATGCGAAGTATAGGGAACTGACGTTATTATCTCAAAACCTTCAAGACGAAAAATCACCAACTGTAATATTGCGCGTCATGCAACGAATAGAACATTTAACCCGCCGGTTGAACAATTTATTAAGCTGGCCCGACGTCACCGTAATCCCTGCCGATGTGCAGAAATTTGCCGATGAGGCATTACGCCAATTACCCATAATTATCAACGACTTACAACGAAAGTCAGACTCATCTAGAATAGAAGAAATTGAACAATCCTTACAAAAATTATATATTTCCCCGGTTCAATCCCCTACTTTAGAACACCCTCCCTCCACCTCGAACCACGAATCACCCACCGTATCGAAGATACAACCGACTCATGAACAGTTACCTAGTAGAGAATTAAATACCCTAACGATATCAGAACCCCACAGCCTAGTGGTCACCATACTCGCACTAGTCGATATGCGATTACAACTCCTAATGCAACCACAAATCCTTCGAAATGTATACCAAATGTAAATTTTAATGTAGACCTCTACGGAAAGATTACCCACCCAGTAGAGAAAATAATTAATGAAATTCCTTACACCGATGGCTTAAGTATAACGAAACTGTTGAATTTTATCAGATACCTACTGCAAATAAAAGATCTACAACAATTGAACGATTGGCAAATACTGCAAGTAATCCTACCCAAATGTAAACCACCATTACGAGATCGTGTACTGGAATCATTAAACTCGACTCTTCCAGTAGAAGAACTTCATACTACCATAATCAAATATTTTATCCCCACGGGAATTTACGAGGAGATTAAAAGAAATACCGTACTTCGAGTACAAGGCGCCCATGAAAGACTGGCCCACTATATTGCAGACATCAGAGAATCTTCACGACTACTGCAAGTCGATTGGAGTGAGAAACAATTGGTCGATACTATTCTAGTAGGCTTATCTCCTGAAGAACACTCCCGTTTAGCACTAATAAGTAGACCCCACACTTTCGCTGACCTTGAACAATGTAGTATTCACTCTTCAAATGTATGGTACGCAGATCAGCACAGACATGCATCGGTATCCACAACACCACATAGAAAGGAAACGTAAGCCCTAGTCTCAGATGCAAGTACTCTACGAGAAAGACGACCATTTCTTCGACCAACCTATTTTCATGGCCATGGTAAGTCCAAGGAGCCTCAACCTCGATATGAAACCAGTGAAACCCCACGTAAAGAATATGTATGCTATAACTGCGGGAAACCTGGACACCTCAGTAGAAACTGTAAACGGAAACAGTACAATCAGAAAACTCATTATCCAAAAAACATGTAAGGCGGGGAGATCCGAAACCCTGTGTCTTCCGCAGCATCGTGAAAACAGGTAAACCCCTGAGAGACAACAAATTAAAACAAAATAATAATAACAAAAGAAAATTAGACCCCTATGTTAGACAATTTATCGATAAATGTAACGCTATTAATAAATGTGATTTCAGTAAGTGTCAATTACCGTATATACAAGTTGACCTTGGTGTTACATCCACCCTCGGATTGATTGATTCCGGATCAACGCGAAGTTTAATTAGTCAAGAGCTAGCCAATAAATTATTTAAACACAATTTAGTTAAACGCAGTCAATCAGTAAATATTAGATGCGCTACAGCTAATAAACAAAACTTAATGATAAAACTTATCATCACGTTTAAAGTAAAAATTAAGAATCTAACGTGGTATTTTCCAATGTTGGTATGCGACGAGTTAGGACCCGAGTTAATATTGGGAGCTGATTTTATCAGTAAAACAGGAATAATTCTAGATATTCACGATAAGAAATTTTATTTTGGATTCGATCGTTCACGAAAATATAACTTGGATGATAATGCAAATAACAGAGAGGAGTACTAGCACGACCTCTACACATCTAAAACATCACGAATCTGAATTAGGTCATCTGGAAAGTAAAGATAGACGGAACATACAGACATTAATAAAACAATTCTCCAATGTCCTCACCCCAAAGTTAGGACTGACGGACCTAATAGAGTACAAAATAAATTTGAGCGACAATAAAGTAATACGTTTAGCCCCATACAAGTTATCACCTCCAAAAATGGAAGTAATGAGGAACCAAATTAACAAATTGTTAGAACAAGGAGTCATCGAACCCTCTACTTCATCTTATTCATCACCCGCGTTTTTAGTACCAAAAAGTAACGACAAACATAGATTAGTTGTGGACTATAGACAACTAAATAAACGGATAGAATTTGAATCTATACCGCTTCCCGACATCCACAGTGCTTTTCATTATTTTACGAAAGCAAAAATTTTTACCATTATGGATTTAAATCAGGCATTTCATCAAATACCCCTTTCGGAAGAATCAAAACGTCTAACCGCATTTGCCGTCCCTTTCAACCTGTACCAATTTACGAGGGTACCCTTTGGTATATCCCAAGGTAGTTCTGTATGTAGCAGATTATTAGAAAAATTATTTCATGACATAAAATTTAAATATGTGTACCACTACTTAGATGACATCGTTATCTACAGCGAGTCAATTGAGCAACATCTTAAACATCTACGTGAAGTACTATCCCGATTGGAGAAAGCTGGATTAACCGTAAACCCCAGTAAAGTAAATTTTGCTGTCACACAATTTTCATTTTTAGGTCACATCGTAAAAGTCAACGGAAAGGTAAGCATAGACCCCGAGCGAACCCGTGCTATCAGAGAATTTTTACCACCGCAGGATGCGAAAGGAATAGCCCGATTTTTAGGAATGATAAATTATTTCCACAAGTATATCCCACATCTAGCCGAAATTGCAGCACCGCTAAATACCTTAAGAAAGAAGGGAGTTAAATTTGAGTGGAATGAGCAACACCAAACCGCATTCGAGAAATTAAAAGAAAGCATCATATCACCCCCAGTACTACAATTAGCCGATTTTACAAAACCGTTTGTAGTGCAGACAGACAGTTCAAGTGTAGCCCTAGGTGCAGTAATATATCAGGAAGTAGATAACTCTAGATTACCTATTAATTACGCTTCACGCACCCTGACAGACCAAGAAAAGAAATACTCCGCATACGAATTAGAATGTTTAGCTATCGTTTTCGCTTTTGAGAAGTTCAAACCCTTTTTAGAACATAAAGAGTTTTTGTTAGAAACAGATAATCAAGCATTATCTTGGCTACTAAATCACCCAAAACAGTTAGGTCGTAACGGAAGACGGGTATTAAGATTAAATTGTTTTAAATTCAAAGTACAACATATTAGAGGTACCCAAAACGTAGTTGCCGATACACTGTCACGTATGTTCCAGCCGAGTAGTAAAACATACCGAAACAAGGAGAGTAGAGAAACGCCGATCATTAATACTTTAATGACCGAATTTCCTCTTGCATTTACGGACTTAGCCCAGTATCAACAACAAGACCCACGTTTGAGACCAATTATTGAACAACTCGATAAAGGAAATAAGTCAGAAAAATACATATTAAGTAAGAGAGTGTTATGTTGTAGAATAGCGAACGGAAAATATTTACGAATAATCACCCCTGATATTATTAAACCTATGCTGATGGAATACTATCACTCTTCCACCACTGGAGCACATATGGGAATAAATAAAACCATACATCGAATTCGTAAAGAATATCACTGGGAAAATATGAACAGTGAGATCTCTAATTTCGTGAAAAGGTGTAAATTGTGTGCACTCAGCAAACCAGCGAGAAACAGTCAAATAAGTCAATTAATCTCAGAAATTCCTGCTACCCCGTTTTCCAAAATTTATTTAGACTTTTCAGGACCCTACCCGCGTTCTAAATCAGGAAATACAATGTTACTAATTTGCGTAGATTCTTTCAGCAAATTCGTCTGGATGTACCCATGTGGCGAGCATTAGCTTCAACCACCGTAAATATTTTACAGCATAGATTATTTAAAGAATTCGGTACCCCAGTCCATCTAGTGTCGGATAACGGACCACAGTTTAAGTCAAAGGAATTCAGGAAAATGTGTTTCAAACTAGGAATAGACCACATTACCACTACAGAGTATCGTCCGCAAGGAAATATAGCTGAAAGGTATTTGCGAAACCTAAAATCTGCTTTAATAGCCTACCATGCAAACGATCATACGTCTTGGGACCAGAACCTATCCTGGATACAATTCGCCTTTAATTCAGCATATCATGAAGGATATAAGTCTACCCCATTCGAATTATTGTTCAAATATAAACCTAACCACCCATTATCCACTAAGTGGAAAATACATGAGTTGTTACCCCTTGAAATTAGGGATAAAAATATAAAGAAAATCTGGAATGAAGCGCGCGCTAATTTACGAGCAAACTTAGCGAAATCAAGGAAATATCACGAGCGAAATAATAATAATAATGAAGTAAAGAACCAAATCGGCGACTTAGTAATGTATAAAACACACCCTACGAGTAGTGCAATCGATAAGACAACTTCCAAGCTATCATACCGATGGTGCGGTCCTTATCAAATTCACAAATACTTAACTCCAGTAACTGTAGCCCTGTACGTACCCTCTACTCAAAAATATGTACGAAGAACACATATTTCGCAGATAAAACATTATCACAAAGAAGGAAATGGTAGAGTGCAAGCTAAATAAATGTAAAAAAAAAGAGGTATATGTTGTGTACTCACCTGCTAAAGAGTACTTGAGTAACATTTGGCTACCTAATCGTATAGTATAAATAGGTACGAGGCCTGATCAACCTTGAATCCTATTCATCGAAAGTAGAGAAAGATGAGAAGTCAGCTGACATCGAATATGAGTAATAATTAAGTAACAAATTACTTAAGGAGTAATTCTATAACAAGAATAACTCACAACTAAAGAAAAAACCGGTAGTAGTCATAAGTAGTAGAGTTAAGAAAAATTTAGAATGTTTACAATATGTTTTATAATGTGTGAATTTTATGTAGTATAAGAATTAGTATGTAAAGTATATATATATATATATATATATATATATATATATATATATATATATGGATCGTAGAATAAGCAAGTTGAGAGTGACTTATGCAGCTCGTAATTTCATACAGAGAAAAACGGGTGAGAGAAACTTCACACGGTAATCCCCAAGCATATTCCCGGTACATTGCTGACCAAATAAGCCGGAGTCTGTTCTTAAGCGGCGGAGTATGTGACGATTTCATTAATAAAAATATGGTAATTAATAAATAGGTAATGTGAAGGCTGAGAAATTTTAAATTTTTAATAAAATCGCACATTTAAACTAAATCTTATTGCTATCATTAAATAATAATAATATTTAATAAAAGGTTGTAATAATAAAATAAAAGCGAATACGAGTGTACAGAAAGGGTAAACCTTGTTAATTAATCCTGCATAGACATGCGCTAACCGGAATTAACTTGAATTCCGACCCCTAAACAAACTAAATATACTTGTAAATTTGACATTATTTAAATAATTAAACAAGACCACTGTAATGTACTTTAATAACGTCTGTAATTAAGAATATCTCTGCTTGATTAAATAGTCAAACCTTAATCCTTTAAATAAAGAAAAGAAACATGGAACTACTTTTATGCTGAATAGTAAATGACACGAGATTACTACTCTACCCCTTAACTATTAACCCACTTGCAATGGAGCGCTCACGCCGTAAGCTGCGCACAGCGTTGTTTCGTGACGCAGAGATAAATATGTGAAAGTTCGCTAAAGAATATCTTAATAACTAAATTGTGCGCCGATGACATCTCTATCAAATCTTAAATAAGAAAGTATGTAATTAATACAGTACTAGAACCATGAGGTGAAATTCAACTAATAAATAATCATGTGAAGTGAATACCAGTGAAACAAACTTTCGCTTTATTTATTCTAACAACAAGAATTACTACAGTCATTTAAGAAGAGAGTACCACACCCAGAATGATTTAACATACGTCAGGAACTTTACCGTCACCGGATACTAAGGTAACGACAGACCTTCAGGAAACACACCGAGGACCGAAGAGCCAAATCTGCATCAACTACAGGAAACCACAGGTGACATGGAGGCTTGTCTTCCATGGTTATGAGATACTAAAATTATAACCAACAAAAGACAATTTAACTAACCACTTTAAGACTTTTAAAAACAGACATTATATGTAAGATGTAGTCAGTAATCTAATAAAACTGTTTGTAGTAAAAGAGTAAAAGTTTAAACTGAAACATTATTTTTTGAAAAGGTTAATAAAGTCCATTCTTCAAATGGCACAATTTTCAAGAGATTGTATATGGGGAGGTGACCATTATTAACATACTATATTCAATCCCGGATCCGTGGAATAAATTAAATTGATGTATATCTTTATTTTGAGGGCCCTTTGTGAAAGAATAAAATATATAATCATCTTGTAAACTGTAAGATGTTGAACCATATATGTTGAGAACTTTGAGTAGAGCAATTAATCTCATTATGTAATAAAGAGATGTCATCTTTAGTACAGACTAAACTGAGTGCATAAATCAACAGTCTCCCCTTCCCAGTTTCCTTTTATATTAATTGTTTTGGTGTTGTGATTAATTTTCAGCTCGTCACAACGAAGGCAGCCTGTATAATTAGCAGAACCAATTAATGCGGGTTCCCTATGTTATAAGACAAGTTAAGATGTTATAAATTGCGTCACTCTGCTATTGCTGCTATTATTGCTATGGCTATTGCTATTGCTATTGCTGCTGCTGCTGCTGCTGCTTTGTTAAATTTAAATTTGCTGCCCCCTGTTAAAAAAAAAAAAAATAATTGTGTCTTGTGTTGTTTAAGAAGTAATTGTGTCCCAAGCTGTTGATCTATTCACTCATGTACTTTAATATGTGTCAAAATTTTAAATAAAATAAAAATCATAATTATTATTATAGTAATATAGTATAGGTAACTTTAATTGTAAATATAATATGTGTAAACTTATATTAACATATTGACCCACGTAAACAAACCATGTACGTACTTGTCCAAAAATTTCATTCATCAATGTGTCAATTTGACGACAAACTCGGACAGGTAAATATCCTGTTGCCGCCTGTGTAAAACTGTCATAGTTGCCCTCCCGCAAGTTGAGTTAGACAATACGCCACCCTCTTTGATAGTTCTATTGTTATAAGAAGCGTGTATTATCCTGTGCTTAGTAACCGAGGATTCCCCCTCTGGTGAACGTATATTGAAGCCTGTGTGAGATTTCTCTCTCTCTACCAATGTAAAATGATTAAAGTTCACATTTTAATTGTTTATTTGTAAAAAAAAAAGAGTAAGAATACAATTGATTTATATTTTTATTTTTCTTGTGTAAAAAAAAAAAAAAAGAAAGCGTTGTATAGAATTTAATGCAAATAGTAGAATAATTATTTATAGCCACTCACATTTCAAAAATGGCTGTATTTAACCCTGATCTATTATTAAAAGATGAGCTGTGCTACGAAGCAATTTTACGCGGTTTAAAACACGTGAATGTAACAGTGTCTGAATTGCGAAAATCATTACGCGAAACCAGATCAGATATACCCTCGCAGTTAGATAGATTGCGTGAACTCGATTATGACAGCGAACGAGAAACCTGTTATGCGAAGTATAGGGAACTGACGTTATTATCTCAAAACCTTCAAGACGAAAAATCACCAACTGTAATATTGCGCGTCATGCAACGAATAGAACATTTAACCCGCCGGTTGAACAATTTATTAAGCTGGCCCGACGTCACCGTAATCCCTGCCGATGTGCAGAAATTTGCCGATGAGGCATTACGCCAATTACCCATAATTATCAACGACTTACAACGAAAGTCAGACTCATCTAGAATAGAAGAAATTGAACAATCCTTACAAAAATTATATATTTCCCCGGTTCAATCCCCTACTTTAGAACACCCTCCCTCCACCTCGAACCACGAATCACCCACCGTATCGAAGATACAACCGACTCATGAACAGTTACCTAGTAGAGAATTAAATACCCTAACGATATCAGAACCCCACAGCCTAGTGGTCACCATACTCGCACTAGTCGATATGCGATTACAACTCCTAATGCAACCACAAATCCTTCGAAATGTATACCAAATGTAAATTTTAATGTAGACCTCTACGGAAAGATTACCCACCCAGTAGAGAAAATAATTAATGAAATTCCTTACACCGATGGCTTAAGTATAACGAAACTGTTGAATTTTATCAGATACCTACTGCAAATAAAAGATCTACAACAATTGAACGATTGGCAAATACTGCAAGTAATCCTACCCAAATGTAAACCACCATTACGAGATCGTGTACTGGAATCATTAAACTCGACTCTTCCAGTAGAAGAACTTCATACTACCATAATCAAATATTTTATCCCCACGGGAATTTACGAGGAGATTAAAAGAAATACCGTACTTCGAGTACAAGGCGCCCATGAAAGACTGGCCCACTATATTGCAGACATCAGAGAATCTTCACGACTACTGCAAGTCGATTGGAGTGAGAAACAATTGGTCGATACTATTCTAGTAGGCTTATCTCCTGAAGAACACTCCCGTTTAGCACTAATAAGTAGACCCCACACTTTCGCTGACCTTGAACAATGTAGTATTCACTCTTCAAATGTATGGTACGCAGATCAGCACAGACATGCATCGGTATCCACAACACCACATAGAAAGGAAACGTAAGCCCTAGTCTCAGATGCAAGTACTCTACGAGAAAGACGACCATTTCTTCGACCAACCTATTTTCATGGCCATGGTAAGTCCAAGGAGCCTCAACCTCGATATGAAACCAGTGAAACCCCACGTAAAGAATATGTATGCTATAACTGCGGGAAACCTGGACACCTCAGTAGAAACTGTAAACGGAAACAGTACAATCAGAAAACTCATTATCCAAAAAACATGTAAGGCGGGGAGATCCGAAACCCTGTGTCTTCCGCAGCATCGTGAAAACAGGTAAACCCCTGAGAGACAACAAATTAAAACAAAATAATAATAACAAAAGAAAATTAGACCCCTATGTTAGACAATTTATCGATAAATGTAACGCTATTAATAAATGTGATTTCAGTAAGTGTCAATTACCGTATATACAAGTTGACCTTGGTGTTACATCCACCCTCGGATTGATTGATTCCGGATCAACGCGAAGTTTAATTAGTCAAGAGCTAGCCAATAAATTATTTAAACACAATTTAGTTAAACGCAGTCAATCAGTAAATATTAGATGCGCTACAGCTAATAAACAAAACTTAATGATAAAACTTATCATCACGTTTAAAGTAAAAATTAAGAATCTAACGTGGTATTTTCCAATGTTGGTATGCGACGAGTTAGGACCCGAGTTAATATTGGGAGCTGATTTTATCAGTAAAACAGGAATAATTCTAGATATTCACGATAAGAAATTTTATTTTGGATTCGATCGTTCACGAAAATATAACTTGGATGATAATGCAAATAACAGAGAGGAGTACTAGCACGACCTCTACACATCTAAAACATCACGAATCTGAATTAGGTCATCTGGAAAGTAAAGATAGACGGAACATACAGACATTAATAAAACAATTCTCCAATGTCCTCACCCCAAAGTTAGGACTGACGGACCTAATAGAGTACAAAATAAATTTGAGCGACAATAAAGTAATACGTTTAGCCCCATACAAGTTATCACCTCCAAAAATGGAAGTAATGAGGAACCAAATTAACAAATTGTTAGAACAAGGAGTCATCGAACCCTCTACTTCATCTTATTCATCACCCGCGTTTTTAGTACCAAAAAGTAACGACAAACATAGATTAGTTGTGGACTATAGACAACTAAATAAACGGATAGAATTTGAATCTATACCGCTTCCCGACATCCACAGTGCTTTTCATTATTTTACGAAAGCAAAAATTTTTACCATTATGGATTTAAATCAGGCATTTCATCAAATACCCCTTTCGGAAGAATCAAAACGTCTAACCGCATTTGCCGTCCGTTTCAACCTGTACCAATTTACGAGGGTACCCTTTGGTATATCCCAAGGTAGTTCTGTATGTAGCAGATTATTAGAAAAATTATTTCATGACATAAAATTTAAATATGTGTACCACTACTTAGATGACATCGTTATCTACAGCGAGTCAATTGAGCAACATCTTAAACATCTACGTGAAGTACTATCCCGATTGGAGAAAGCTGGATTAACCGTAAACCCCAGTAAAGTAAATTTTGCTGTCACACAATTTTCATTTTTAGGTCACATCGTAAAAGTCAACGGAAAGGTAAGCATAGACCCCGAGCGAACCCGTGCTATCAGAGAATTTTTACCACCGCAGGATGCGAAAGGAATAGCCCGATTTTTAGGAATGATAAATTATTTCCACAAGTATATCCCACATCTAGCCGAAATTGCAGCACCGCTAAATACCTTAAGAAAGAAGGGAGTTAAATTTGAGTGGAATGAGCAACACCAAACCGCATTCGAGAAATTAAAAGAAAGCATCATATCACCCCCAGTACTACAATTAGCCGATTTTACAAAACCGTTTGTAGTGCAGACAGACAGTTCAAGTGTAGCCCTAGGTGCAGTAATATATCAGGAAGTAGATAACTCTAGATTACCTATTAATTACGCTTCACGCACCCTGACAGACCAAGAAAAGAAATACTCCGCATACGAATTAGAATGTTTAGCTATCGTTTTCGCTTTTGAGAAGTTCAAACCCTTTTTAGAACATAAAGAGTTTTTGTTAGAAACAGATAATCAAGCATTATCTTGGCTACTAAATCACCCAAAACAGTTAGGTCGTAACGGAAGACGGGTATTAAGATTAAATTGTTTTAAATTCAAAGTACAACATATTAGAGGTACCCAAAACGTAGTTGCCGATACACTGTCACGTATGTTCCAGCCGAGTAGTAAAACATACGAAAACAAGGAGAGTAGAGAAACGCCGATCATTAATACTTTAATGACCGAATTTCCTCTTGCATTTACGGACTTAGCCCAGTATCAACAACAAGACCCACGTTTGAGACCAATTATTGAACAACTCGATAAAGGAAATAAGTCAGAAAAATACATATTAAGTAAGAGAGTGTAATGTTGTAGAATAGCGAACGGAAAATATTTACGAATAATCACCCCTGATATTATTAAACCTATGCTGATGGAATACTATCACTCTTCCACCACTGCAGCACATATGGGAATAAATAAAACCATACATCGAATTCGTAAAGAATATCACTGGGAAAATATGAACAGTGAGATCTCTAATTTCGTGAAAAGGTGTAAATTGTGTGCACTCAGCAAACCAGCGAGAAACAGTCAAATAAGTCAATTAATCTCAGAAATTCCTGCTACCCCGTTTTCCAAAATTTATTTAGACTTTTCAGGACCCTACCCGCGTTCTAAATCAGGAAATACAATGTTACTAATTTGCGTAGATTCTTTCAGCAAATTCGTCTGGATGTACCCATTTGGCGAGCATTAGCTTCAACCACCGTAAATATTTTACAGCATAGATTATTTAAAGAATTCGGTACCCCAGTCCATCTAGTGTCGGATAACGGACCACAGTTTAAGTCAAAGGAATTCAGGAAAATGTGTTTCAAACTAGGAATAGACCACATTACCACTACAGAGTATCGTCCGCAAGGAAATATAGCTGAAAGGTATTTGCGAAACCTAAAATCTGCTTTAATAGCCTACCATGCAAACGATCATACGTCTTGGGACCAGAACCTATCCTGGATACAATTCGCCTTTAATTCAGCATATCATGAAGGACATAAGTCTACCCCATTCGAATTATTGTTCAAATATAAACCTAACCACCCATTATCCACTAAGTGGAAAATACATGAGTTGTTACCCCTTGAAATTAGGGATAAAAATATAAAGAAAATCTGGAATGAAGCGCGCGCTAATTTACGAGCAAACTTAGCGAAATCAAGGAAATATCACGAGCGAAATAATAATAATAATAATGAAGTAAAGTACCAAATCGGCGACTTAGTAATGTATAAAACACACCCTACGAGTAGTGCAATCGATAAGACAACTTCCAAGCTATCATACCGATGGTGCGGTCCTTATCAAATTCACAAATACTTAACTCCAGTAACTATAGCCCTGTACGAACCCTCTACTCAAAAATATGTACGAAGAACACATATTTCGCAGATAAAACATTATCACAAAGAAGGAAATGGTAGAGTGCAAGCTAAATAAATGTAAAAAAAAAAGAGGTATATGTTGTGTACTCACCTGCTAAAGAGTACTTGAGTAACATTTGGCTACCTAATCGTATAGTATAAATAGGTACGAGGCCTGATCAACCTTGAATCCTATTCATCGAAAGTAGAGAAAGATGAGAAGTCAGCTGACATCGAATATGAGTAATAATTAAGTAACAAATTACTTAAGGAGTAATTCTATAACAAGAATAACTCACAACTAAAGAAAAATCCGGTAGTAGTCATAAGTAGTAGAGTTAAGAAAAATTTAGAATGTTTACAATATGTTTTATAATGTGTGAATTTTATGTAGTATAAGAATTAGTATGTAAAGTATTATATATATATATATATATATATATATATATATATATATATATGGATCGTAGAATAAGCAAGTTGAGAGTGACTTATGCAGCTCGTAATTTCATACAGAGAAAAACGGGTGAGAGAAACTTCACACGGTAATCCCCGGCGGAGTATGTGACGATTTCATTAATAAAAATATGGTAATTAATAAATAGGTAATGTGAAGGCTGAGAAATTTTAAATTTTTAATAAAATCGCACATTTAAACTAAATCTTATTGCTATCATTAAATAATAATAATATTTAATAAAAGGTTGTAATAATAAAATAAAAGCGAATACGAGTGTACAGAAAGGGTAAACCTTGTTAATTAATCCTGCAGAGACATGCGCTAACCGGAATTAACTTGAATTCCGACCCCTAAACAAACTAAATATACTAGTAAATTTGACATTATTTAAATAATTAAACAAGACCACTGTAACGTACTTTAATAACGTCTGTAATTAAGAATATCTCTGCTTGATTAAATAGTCAAACCTTAATCCTTTAAATAAAGAAGGAACATGGAACTACTTTTATGCTGAATAGTAAATGACACGAGATTACTACTCTACCCCTTAACTATTAACCCACTTGCAATGGAGCGCTCACGCCGTAAGCTGCGCACAGCGTTGTTTCGTGACGCAGAGATAAATATGTGAAAGTTCGCTAAAGAATATCTTAATAACTAAATTGTGCGCCGATGACATCTCTATCAAATCTTAAATAAGAAAGTATGTAATTAATACAGTACTAGAACCATGAGGTGAAATTCAACTAATAAATAATCATGTGAAGTGAATACCAGTGAAACAAACTTTCGCTTTATTTATTCTAACAACAAGAATTACTACAGTCATTTAAGAAGAGAGTACCACACCCAGAATGATTTAACATACGTCAGGAACTTTACCGTCACCGGATACTAAGGTAACGACAGACCTTCAGGAAACACACCGAGGACCGAAGAGCCAAATCTGCATCAACTACAGGAAACCACAGGTGACATGGAGGCTTGTCTTCCATGGTTATGAGATACTAAAATTATAACCAACAAAAGACAATTTAACTAACCACTTTAAGACTTTTAAAAACAGACATTATATGTAAGATGTAGTCAGTAATCTAATAAAACTGTTTGTAGTAAAAGAGTAAAAGTTTAAACTGAAACATTATTGTTTTGAAAAGGTTAATAAAGTCCATTCTTCAAATGGCACAATTTTCAAGAGATTGTATATGGGGAGGTGACCATTATTAACATACTATATTCAATCCCGGATCCGTGGAATAAATTAAATTGATGTATATCTTTATTTTGAGGGCCCTTTGTGAAAGAATAAAATATATAATCATCTTGTAAACTGTAAGATGTTGAACCATATATGTTGAGAACTTTGAGTAGAGCAATTAATCTCATTATGTAATAAAGAGATGTCATCTTTAGTACAGACTAAACTGAGTGCATAAATCAACAGTCTCCCCTTCCCAGTTTCCTTTTATATTAATTGTTTTGGTGTTGTGATTAATTTTCAGCTCGTCACAACGAAGGCAGCCTGTATAATTAGCAGAACCAATTAATGCGGGTTCCCTATGTTATAAGACAAGTTAAGATGTTATAAATTGCGTCACTCTGCTATTGCTGCTATTATTGCTATGGCTATTGCTATTGCTATTGCTGCTGCTGCTGCTGCTTTGTTAAATTTAAATTTGCTGCCCCCCTGTTAAAAAAAAAAAAACTAATTGTGTCTTGTGTTGTTTAAGAAGTAATTGTGTCCCAAGCTGTTGATGTATTCACTCATGTACTTTAAGATGTGTCAAAATTTTAAATAAAATAAAAATCATAATTATTATTATAGTAATATAGTATAGGTAACTTTAATTGTAAATATAATATGTGTAAACTTATATTAACATATTGACCCACGTAAACAAACCATGTACGTACTTGTCCAAAAATTTCATTCATCAATGTGTCAATTTGACGACAAACTCGGACAGGTAAATATCCTGTTGCCGCCTGTGTAAAACTGTCATAGTTGCCCACCCGCAAGTTGAGTTAGACAATACGCCACCCTCTTTGATAGTTCTATTGTTATAAGAAGCGTGTATTATCCTGTGCTTAGTAACCGAGGATTCCCCCTCTGGTGAACGTATATTGAAGCCTGTGTGAGATTTCTCTCTCTCTACCAATGTAAAATGATTAAAGTTCACATTTTAATTGTTTATTTGTAAAAAAAAAAAAAAAAGAGTAAGAATACAATTGATTTATATTTTTATTTTTCTTGTGTAAAAAAAAAAAAAGAAAGCGTTGTATAGAATTTAATGCAAATAGTAGAATAATTATTTATAGCCGCTCACATTTCAAAAATGGCTGTATTTAACCCTGATCTATTATTAAAAGATGAGCTGTGCTACGAAGCAATTTTACGCGGTTTAAAACACGTGAATGTAACAGTGTCTGAATTGCGAAAATCATTACGCGAAACCAGATCAGATATACCCTCGCAGTTAGATAGATTGCGTGAACTCGATTATGACAGCGAACGAGAAACCTGTTATGCGAAGTATAGGGAACTGACGTTATTATCTCAAAACCTTCAAGACGAAAAATCACCAACTGTAATATTGCGCGTCACGCAACGAATAGAACATTTAACCCGCCGGTTGAACAATTTATTAAGCTGGCCCGACGTCACCGTAATCCCTGCCGATGTGCAGAAATTTGCGGATGAGGCATTACGCCAATTACCCATAATTATCAACGACTTACAACGAAAGTCAGACTCATCTAGAATAGAAGAAATTGAACAATCCTTACAAAAATTATATATTTCCCCGGTTCAATGCCCTACTTTAGAACACCCTCCCTCCACCTCGAACCACGAATCACCCACCGTATCGAAGATACAACCGACTCATGAACAGTTACCTAGTAGAGAATTAAATACCCTAACGATATAAGAACCCCACAGCCTAGTGGTCACCATACTCGCACTAGTCGATGTGCGATTACAACTCCTAATGCAACCACAAATCCTTCGATATGTATACCAAATGTAAATTTTAATGTAGACCTCTACGGAAAGATTACCCACCCAGTAGAGAAAATAATTAATGAAATTCCTTACACCGATGGCTTAAGTATAACGAAACTGTTGAATTTTATCAGATACCTACTGCAAATAAAAGATCTACAACAATTGAACGATTGGCAAATACTGCAAGTAATCCTACCCAAATGTAAACCACCATTACGAGATCGTGTACTGGAATCATTAAACTCGACTCTTCCAGTAGAAGAACTTCATACTACCATAATCAAATATTTTATCCCCACGGGAATTTACGAGGAGATTAAAAGAAATACCGTACTTCGAGTACAAGGCGCCCATGAAAGACTGGCCCACTATATTGCAGACATCAGAGAATCTTCACGACTACTGCAAGTCGATTGGAGTGAGAAACAATTGGTCGATACTATTCTAGTAGGCTTATCTCCTGAAGAACGCTCCCGTTTAGCACTAATAAGTAGACCCCACACTTTCGCTGACCTTGAACAATGTAGTATTCACTCTTCAAATGTATGGTACGCAGATCAGCACAGACATGCATCGGTATCCACAACACCACATAGAAAGGAAACGTAAGCCCTAGTCTCAGATGCAAGTACTCTACGAGAAAGACGACCATTTCGTCGACCAACCTATTTTCATGGCCATGGTAAGTCCAAGGAGCCTCAACCTCGATATGAAACCAGTGAGACCCCACGTAAAGAATATGTATGCTATAACTGCGGGAAACCTGGACACCTCAGTAGAAACTGTAAACGGAAACAGTACAATCAGAAAACTCATTATCCAAAAAACATGTAAGGCGGGGAGATCCGAAACCCTGTGTCTTCCGCAGCATCGTGAAAACAGGTAAACCCCTGAGAGACAACAAATTAAAACAAAATAATAATAACAAAAGAAAATTAGACCCCTATGTTAGACAATTTATCGATAAATGTAACGCTATTAATAAATGTGATTTCAGTAAGTGTCAATTACCGTATATACAAGTTGACCTTGGTGTTACATCCACCCTCGGATTGATTGATTCCGGATCAACGCGAAGTTTAATTAGTCAAGAGCTAGCCAATAAATTATTTAAACACAATTTAGTTAAACGCAGTCAATCAGTAAATATTAGATGCGCTACAGCTAATAAACAAAACTTAATGATAAAACTTATCATCACGTTTAAAGTAAAAATTAAGAATCTAACGTGGTATTTTCCAATGTTGGTATGCGACGAGTTAGGACCCGAGTTAATATTGGGAGCTGATTTTATCAGTAAAACAGGAATAATTCTAGATATTCACGATAAGAAATTTTATTTTGGATTCGATCGTTCACGAAAATATAACTTGGATGATAATGCAAATAACAGAGAGGAGTACTAGCACGACCTCTACACATCTAAAACATCACGAATCTGAATTAGGTCATCTGGAAAGTAAAGATAGACGGAACATACAGACATTAATAAAACAATTCTCCAATGTCCTCACCCCAAAGTTAGGACTGACGGACCTAATAGAGTACAAAATAAATTTGAGCGACAATAAAGTAATACGTTTAGCCCCATACAAGTTATCACCTCCAAAAATGGAAGTAATGAGGAACCAAATTAACAAATTGTTAGAACAAGGAGTCATCGAACCCTCTACTTCATCTTATTCATCACCCGCGTTTTTAGTACCAAAAAGTAACGACAAACATAGATTAGTTGTGGACTATAGACAACTAAATAAACGGATAGAATTTGAATCTATACCGCTTCCCGACATCCACAGTGCTTTTCATTATTTTACGAAAGCAAAAATTTTTACCATTATGGATTTAAATCAGGCATTTCATCAAATACCCCTTTCGGAAGAATCAAAACGTCTAACCGCATTTGCCGTCCGTTTCAACCTGTACCAATTTACGAGGGTACCCTTTGGTATATCCCAAGGTAGTTCTGTATGTAGCAGATTATTAGAAAAATTATTTCATGACATAAAATTTAAATATGTGTACCACTACTTAGATGACATCGTTATCTACAGCGAGTCAATTGAGCAACATCTTAAACATCTACGTGAAGTACTATCCCGATTGGAGAAAGCTGGATTAACCGTAAACCCCAGTAAAGTAAATTTTGCTGTCACACAATTTTCATTTTTAGGTCACATCGTAAAAGTCAACGGAAAGGTAAGCATAGACCCCGAGCGAACCCGTGCTATCAGAGAATTTTTACCACCGCAGGATGCGAAAGGAATAGCCCGATTTTTAGGAATGATAAATTATTTCCACAAGTATATCCCACATCTAGCCGAAATTGCAGCACCGCTAAATACCTTAAGAAAGAAGGGAGTTAAATTTGAGTGGAATGAGCAACACCAAACCGCATTCGAGAAATTAAAAGAAAGCATCATATCACCCCCAGTACTACAATTAGCCGATTTTACAAAACCGTTTGTAGTGCAGACAGACAGTTCAAGTGTAGCCCTAGGTGCAGTAATATATCAGGAAGTAGATAACTCTAGATTACCTATTAATTACGCTTCACGCACCCTGACAGACCAAGAAAAGAAATACTCCGCATACGAATTAGAATGTTTAGCTATCGTTTTCGCTTTTGAGAAGTTCAAACCCTTTTTAGAACATAAAGAGTTTTTGTTAGAAACAGATAATCAAGCATTATCTTGGCTACTAAATCACCCAAAACAGTTAGGTCGTAACGGAAGACGGGTATTAAGATTAAATTGTTTTAAATTCAAAGTACAACATATTAGAGGTACCCAAAACGTAGTTGCCGATACACTGTCACGTATGTTCCAGCCGAGTAGTAAAACATACGAAAACAAGGAGAGTAGAGAAACGCCGATCATTAATACTTTAATGACCGAATTTCCTCTTGCATTTACGGACTTAGCCCAGTATCAACAACAAGACCCACGTTTGAGACCAATTATTGAACAACTCGATAAAGGAAATAAGTCAGAAAAATACATATTAAGTAAGAGAGTGTAATGTTGTAGAATAGCGAACGGAAAATATTTACGAATAATCACCCCTGATATTATTAAACCTATGCTGATGGAATACTATCACTCTTCCACCACTGCAGCACATATGGGAATAAATAAAACCATACATCGAATTCGTAAAGAATATCACTGGGAAAATATGAACAGTGAGATCTCTAATTTCGTGAAAAGGTGTAAATTGTGTGCACTCAGCAAACCAGCGAGAAACAGTCAAATAAGTCAATTAATCTCAGAAATTCCTGCTACCCCGTTTTCCAAAATTTATTTAGACTTTTCAGGACCCTACCCGCGTTCTAAATCAGGAAATACAATGTTACTAATTTGCGTAGATTCTTTCAGCAAATTCGTCTGGATGTACCCATTTGGCGAGCATTAGCTTCAACCACCGTAAATATTTTACAGCATAGATTATTTAAAGAATTCGGTACCCCAGTCCATCTAGTGTCGGATAACGGACCACAGTTTAAGTCAAAGGAATTCAGGAAAATGTGTTTCAAACTAGGAATAGACCACATTACCACTACAGAGTATCGTCCGCAAGGAAATATAGCTGAAAGGTATTTGCGAAACCTAAAATCTGCTTTAATAGCCTACCATGCAAACGATCATACGTCTTGGGACCAGAACCTATCCTGGATACAATTCGCCTTTAATTCAGCATATCATGAAGGACATAAGTCTACCCCATTCGAATTATTGTTCAAATATAAACCTAACCACCCATTATCCACTAAGTGGAAAATACATGAGTTGTTACCCCTTGAAATTAGGGATAAAAATATAAAGAAAATCTGGAATGAAGCGCGCGCTAATTTACGAGCAAACTTAGCGAAATCAAGGAAATATCACGAGCGAAATAATAATAATAATAATGAAGTAAAGTACCAAATCGGCGACTTAGTAATGTATAAAACACACCCTACGAGTAGTGCAATCGATAAGACAACTTCCAAGCTATCATACCGATGGTGCGGTCCTTATCAAATTCACAAATACTTAACTCCAGTAACTATAGCCCTGTACGAACCCTCTACTCAAAAATATGTACGAAGAACACATATTTCGCAGATAAAACATTATCACAAAGAAGGAAATGGTAGAGTGCAAGCTAAATAAATGTAAAAAAAAAAGAGGTATATGTTGTGTACTCACCTGCTAAAGAGTACTTGAGTAACATTTGGCTACCTAATCGTATAGTATAAATAGGTACGAGGCCTGATCAACCTTGAATCCTATTCATCGAAAGTAGAGAAAGATGAGAAGTCAGCTGACATCGAATATGAGTAATAATTAAGTAACAAATTACTTAAGGAGTAATTCTATAACAAGAATAACTCACAACTAAAGAAAAATCCGGTAGTAGTCATAAGTAGTAGAGTTAAGAAAAATTTAGAATGTTTACAATATGTTTTATAATGTGTGAATTTTATGTAGTATAAGAATTAGTATGTAAAGTATTATATATATATATATATATATATATATATATGGATCGTAGAATAAGCAAGTTGAGAGTGACTTATGCAGCTCGTAATTTCATACAGAGAAAAACGGGTGAGAGAAACTTCACACGGTAATCCCCGGCGGAGTATGTGACGATTTCATTAATAAAAATATGGTAATTAATAAATAGGTAATGTGAAGGCTGAGAAATTTTAAATTTTTAATAAAATCGCACATTTAAACTAAATCTTATTGCTATCATTAAATAATAATAATATTTAATAAAAGGTTGTAATAATAAAATAAAAGCGAATACGAGTGTACAGAAAGGGTAAACCTTGTTAATTAATCCTGCAGAGACATGCGCTAACCGGAATTAACTTGAATTCCGACCCCTAAACAAACTAAATATACTAGTAAATTTGACATTATTTAAATAATTAAACAAGACCACTGTAACGTACTTTAATAACGTCTGTAATTAAGAATATCTCTGCTTGATTAAATAGTCAAACCTTAATCCTTTAAATAAAGAAGGAACATGGAACTACTTTTATGCTGAATAGTAAATGACACGAGATTACTACTCTACCCCTTAACTATTAACCCACTTGCAATGGAGCGCTCACGCCGTAAGCTGCGCACAGCGTTGTTTCGTGACGCAGAGATAAATATGTGAAAGTTCGCTAAAGAATATCTTAATAACTAAATTGTGCGCCGATGACATCTCTATCAAATCTTAAATAAGAAAGTATGTAATTAATACAGTACTAGAACCATGAGGTGAAATTCAACTAATAAATAATCATGTGAAGTGAATACCAGTGAAACAAACTTTCGCTTTATTTATTCTAACAACAAGAATTACTACAGTCATTTAAGAAGAGAGTACCACACCCAGAATGATTTAACATACGTCAGGAACTTTACCGTCACCGGATACTAAGGTAACGACAGACCTTCAGGAAACACACCGAGGACCGAAGAGCCAAATCTGCATCAACTACAGGAAACCACAGGTGACATGGAGGCTTGTCTTCCATGGTTATGAGATACTAAAATTATAACCAACAAAAGACAATTTAACTAACCACTTTAAGACTTTTAAAAACAGACATTATATGTAAGATGTAGTCAGTAATCTAATAAAACTGTTTGTAGTAAAAGAGTAAAAGTTTAAACTGAAACATTATTGTTTTGAAAAGGTTAATAAAGTCCATTCTTCAAATGGCACAATTTTCAAGAGATTGTATATGGGGAGGTGACCATTATTAACATACTATATTCAATCCCGGATCCGTGGAATAAATTAAATTGATGTATATCTTTATTTTGAGGGCCCTTTGTGAAAGAATAAAATATATAATCATCTTGTAAACTGTAAGATGTTGAACCATATATGTTGAGAACTTTGAGTAGAGCAATTAATCTCATTATGTAATAAAGAGATGTCATCTTTAGTACAGACTAAACTGAGTGCATAAATCAACAGTCTCCCCTTCCCAGTTTCCTTTTATATTAATTGTTTTGGTGTTGTGATTAATTTTCAGCTCGTCACAACGAAGGCAGCCTGTATAATTAGCAGAACCAATTAATGCGGGTTCCCTATGTTATAAGACAAGTTAAGATGTTATAAATTGCGTCACTCTGCTATTGCTGCTATTATTGCTATGGCTATTGCTATTGCTATTGCTGCTGCTGCTGCTGCTTTGTTAAATTTAAATTTGCTGCCCCCCTGTTAAAAAAAAAAAAACTAATTGTGTCTTGTGTTGTTTAAGAAGTAATTGTGTCCCAAGCTGTTGATGTATTCACTCATGTACTTTAAGATGTGTCAAAATTTTAAATAAAATAAAAATCATAATTATTATTATAGTAATATAGTATAGGTAACTTTAATTGTAAATATAATATGTGTAAACTTATATTAACATATTGACCCACGTAAACAAACCATGTACGTACTTGTCCAAAAATTTCATTCATCAATGTGTCAATTTGACGACAAACTCGGACAGGTAAATATCCTGTTGCCGCCTGTGTAAAACTGTCATAGTTGCCCACCCGCAAGTTGAGTTAGACAATACGCCACCCTCTTTGATAGTTCTATTGTTATAAGAAGCGTGTATTATCCTGTGCTTAGTAACCGAGGATTCCCCCTCTGGTGAACGTATATTGAAGCCTGTGTGAGATTTCTCTCTCTCTACCAATGTAAAATGATTAAAGTTCACATTTTAATTGTTTATTTGTAAAAAAAAAAAAAAAAGAGTAAGAATACAATTGATTTATATTTTTATTTTTCTTGTGTAAAAAAAAAAAAAGAAAGCGTTGTATAGAATTTAATGCAAATAGTAGAATAATTATTTATAGCCGCTCACATTTCAAAAATGGCTGTATTTAACCCTGATCTATTATTAAAAGATGAGCTGTGCTACGAAGCAATTTTACGCGGTTTAAAACACGTGAATGTAACAGTGTCTGAATTGCGAAAATCATTACGCGAAACCAGATCAGATATACCCTCGCAGTTAGATAGATTGCGTGAACTCGATTATGACAGCGAACGAGAAACCTGTTATGCGAAGTATAGGGAACTGACGTTATTATCTCAAAACCTTCAAGACGAAAAATCACCAACTGTAATATTGCGCGTCACGCAACGAATAGAACATTTAACCCGCCGGTTGAACAATTTATTAAGCTGGCCCGACGTCACCGTAATCCCTGCCGATGTGCAGAAATTTGCGGATGAGGCATTACGCCAATTACCCATAATTATCAACGACTTACAACGAAAGTCAGACTCATCTAGAATAGAAGAAATTGAACAATCCTTACAAAAATTATATATTTCCCCGGTTCAATGCCCTACTTTAGAACACCCTCCCTCCACCTCGAACCACGAATCACCCACCGTATCGAAGATACAACCGACTCATGAACAGTTACCTAGTAGAGAATTAAATACCCTAACGATATAAGAACCCCACAGCCTAGTGGTCACCATACTCGCACTAGTCGATGTGCGATTACAACTCCTAATGCAACCACAAATCCTTCGATATGTATACCAAATGTAAATTTTAATGTAGACCTCTACGGAAAGATTACCCACCCAGTAGAGAAAATAATTAATGAAATTCCTTACACCGATGGCTTAAGTATAACGAAACTGTTGAATTTTATCAGAT
Organism: Magicicada septendecula; assembly: GCA_034769895.1. Classification (NCBI taxonomy): domain Eukaryota; kingdom Metazoa; phylum Arthropoda; class Insecta; order Hemiptera; family Cicadidae; genus Magicicada; species Magicicada septendecula. The sequence goes on from CM068367.1 coordinate 403,067,895, forward strand.
ACCTACTGCAAATAAAAGATCTACAACAATTGAACGATTGGCAAATACTGCAAGTAATCCTACCCAAATGTAAACCACCATTACGAGATCGTGTACTGGAATCATTAAACTCGACTCTTCCAGTAGAAGAACTTCATACTACCATAATCAAATATTTTATCCCCACGGGAATTTACGAGGAGATTAAAAGAAATACCGTACTTCGAGTACAAGGCGCCCATGAAAGACTGGCCCACTATATTGCAGACATCAGAGAATCTTCACGACTACTGCAAGTCGATTGGAGTGAGAAACAATTGGTCGATACTATTCTAGTAGGCTTATCTCCTGAAGAACGCTCCCGTTTAGCACTAATAAGTAGACCCCACACTTTCGCTGACCTTGAACAATGTAGTATTCACTCTTCAAATGTATGGTACGCAGATCAGCACAGACATGCATCGGTATCCACAACACCACATAGAAAGGAAACGTAAGCCCTAGTCTCAGATGCAAGTACTCTACGAGAAAGACGACCATTTCGTCGACCAACCTATTTTCATGGCCATGGTAAGTCCAAGGAGCCTCAACCTCGATATGAAACCAGTGAGACCCCACGTAAAGAATATGTATGCTATAACTGCGGGAAACCTGGACACCTCAGTAGAAACTGTAAACGGAAACAGTACAATCAGAAAACTCATTATCCAAAAAACATGTAAGGCGGGGAGATCCGAAACCCTGTGTCTTCCGCAGCATCGTGAAAACAGGTAAACCCCTGAGAGACAACAAATTAAAACAAAATAATAATAACAAAAGAAAATTAGACCCCTATGTTAGACAATTTATCGATAAATGTAACGCTATTAATAAATGTGATTTCAGTAAGTGTCAATTACCGTATATACAAGTTGACCTTGGTGTTACATCCACCCTCGGATTGATTGATTCCGGATCAACGCGAAGTTTAATTAGTCAAGAGCTAGCCAATAAATTATTTAAACACAATTTAGTTAAACGCAGTCAATCAGTAAATATTAGATGCGCTACAGCTAATAAACAAAACTTAATGATAAAACTTATCATCACGTTTAAAGTAAAAATTAAGAATCTAACGTGGTATTTTCCAATGTTGGTATGCGACGAGTTAGGATCCGAGTTAATATTGGGAGCTGATTTTATCAGTAAAACAGGAATAATTCTAGATATTCACGATAAGAAATTTTATTTTGGATTCGATCGTTCACGAAAATATAACTTGGATGATAATGCAAATAACAGAGAGAGTACTAGCACGACCTCTACACATCTAAAACATCACGAATCTGAATTAGGTCATCTGGAAAGTAAAGATAGACGGAACATACAGACATTAATAAAACAATTCTCCAATGTCCTCACACCAAAGTTAGGACTGACGGACCTAATAGAGTACAAAATAAATTTGAGCGACAATAAAGTAATACGTTTAGCCCCATACAAGTTATCACCTCCAAAAATGGAAGTAATGAGGAACCAAATTAACAAATTGTTAGAACAAGGAGTCATCGAACCCTCTACTTCATCTTATTCATCACCCGCGTTTTTAGTACCAAAAAGTAACGACAAACATAGATTAGTTGTGGACTATAGACAACTAAATAAACGGATAGAATTTGAATCTATACCGCTTCCCGACATCCACAGTGCTTTTCATTATTTTACGAAAGCAAAAATTTTTACCATTATGGATTTAAATCAGGCATTTCATCAAATACCCCTTTCGGAAGAATCAAAACGTCTAACCGCATTTGCCGTCCCTTTCAACCTGTACCAATTTACGAGGGTACCCTTTGGTATATCCCAAGGTAGTTCTGTATGTAGCAGATTATTAGAAAAATTATTTCATGATATAAAATTTAAATATGTGTACCACTACTTAGATGACATCGTTATCCTACAACGAGTCAATTGAGCAACATCTTAAACATCTACGTGAAGTACTATCCCGATTGGAGAAAGCTGTATTAACCGTAAACCCCAGTAAAGTAAATTTTGCTGTCACACAATTTTCATTTTTAGGTCACATCGTAAAAGCCAACGGAAAGGTAAGCATAGACCCCGAGCGAACCCGTGCTATCAGAGAATTTTTACCACCGCAGGATGCGAAAGGAATAGCCCGATTTTTAGGAATGATAAATTATTTCCACAAGTATATCCCACATCTAGCCGAAATTGCAGCACCGCTAAATACCTTAAGAAAGAAGGGAGTTAAATTTGAGTGGAATGAGCAACACCAAACCGCATTCGAGAAATTAAAAGAAAGCATCATATCACCCCCAGTACTACAATTAGCCGATTTTACAAAACCGTTTGTAGTGCAGACAGACAGTTCAAGTGTAGCCCTAGGCGCAGTAATATATCAGGAAGTAGATAACTCTAGATTACCTATTAGTTACGCTTCACGCACCCTGACAGACCAAGAAAAGAAATACTCCGCATACGAATTAGAATGTTTAGCTATCGTTTTCGCTTTTGAGAAGTTCAAACCCTTTTTAGAACATAAAGAGTTTTTGTTAGAAACAGATAATCAAGCATTATCTTGGCTACTAAATCACCCAAAACAGTTAGGTCGTATCGGAAGATGGGTATTAAGATTAAATTGTTTTAAATTCAAAGTACAACATATTAGAGGCACCCAAAACGTAGTTGCCGATACACTGTCACGTATGTTCCAGCCGAGTAGTAAAACATACGAAAACAAGGAGAGTAGAGAAACGCCGATCATTAATACTTTAATGACCGAATTTCCTCTTGCATTTACGGACTTAGCCCAGTATCAACAACAAGACCCACGTTTGAGACCAATTGTTGAACAACTCGATAAAGGAAATAAGTCAGAAAAATACATATTAAGTAAGAGAGTATTATGTTGTAGAATAGCGAACGGAAAATATTTACGAATAATCACCCCTGATATTATTAAACCTATGCTGATGGAATACTATCACTCTTCCACCACTGGAGCACATATGGGAATAAATAAAACCATACATCGAATTCGTAAAGAATATCACTGGGAAAATATGAACAGTGCGATCTCTAATTTCGTGAAAAGGTGTAAGTTGTGTGCACTCAGCAAACCAGCGAAAAACAGTCAAATAAGTCAATTAATCTCAGAAATTCCTGCTATCCCGTTTTCCAAAATTTATTTAGACTTTTCAGGACCCTACCCGCGTTCTAAATCAGGAAATACAATGTTACTAATTTGCGTAGATTCTTTCAGCAAATTCGTCTGGATGTACCCATGTGGCGAGCATTAGCTTCAACCACCGTAAATATTTTACAGCATAGATTATTTAAAGAATTCGGTACCCCAGTCCATCTAGTGTCGGATAACGGACCACAGTTTAAGTCAAAGGAATTCAGGAACATGTGTTTCAAACTAGGAATAGACCACATTACCACTACAGAGTATCGTCCGCAAGGAAATATAGCTGAAAGGTATTTGCGAAACCTAAAATCTGCTTTAATAGCCTACCATGCAAACGATCATACGTCTTGGGACCAGAACCTATCCTGGATACAATTCGCCTTTAATTCAGCATATCATGAAGGACATAAGTCTACACCATTCGAATTATTGTTCAAATATAAACCTAACCACCCATTATCCACTAAGTGGAAAATACATGAGTTGTTACCCCTTGAAATTAGGAATAAAAATATAAAGAAAATCTGGAATGAAGCGCGCGCTAATTTACGAGCAAACTTAGCGAAATCAAGGAAATATCACTAGCGAAATAATAATAATAATGAAGTAAAGAACCAAATCGGCGACTTAGTAATGTATAAAACACACCCTACGAGTAGTGCAATCGATAAGACAACTTCCAAGCTATCATACCGATGGTGCGGTCCTTATCAAATTCACAAATACTTAACTCCAGTAACTGTAGCCCTGTACGAACCCTCTACTCAAAAATATGTACGAAGGACACATATTTCGCAGATAAAACATTATCACAAAGAAGGAAATGGTAGAGTGCAAGCTAAATAAATGTAAAAAAAAAGAGGTATATGTTGTGTACTCACCTGCTAAAGAGTACTTGAGTAACATTTGGCTACCTAATCGTATAGTATAAATAGGTACGAGGCCTGATCAACCTTGAATCCTATTCATCGAAAGTAGAGAAAGATGAGAAGTCAGCTGACATCGAATATGAGTAATAATTAAGTAACAAATTACTTAAGGAGTAATTCTATAACAAGAATAACTCACAACTAAAGAAAAATCCGGTAGTAGTCATAAGTAGTAGAGTTAAGAAAAATTTAGAATGTTTACAATATGTTTTATAATATGTGAATTTTATGTAGTATAAGAATTAGTATGTAATGTATTATATTATTTCATTACTTTCTGCTACAGTCCGTTTCTTGATGTATATAATACTATAATACTTATAACTATTTTACCTCAAGATGTATTTTTTCCTTTAGGGACATGTTTCGGGAGATCCTGTTCTCCCATTTTCAACCTTCGCCATCTTGCTTCTGGTGCAGTATTTGTGTGTTGGCTTCTGGATGTTATTATGGTGGTTTGTTGGTCTTTGGTCCTTCAATGTTGCATTATTGTGTGTGGTTGTGGTATCTGTTTTTGTATTTTGTGTATTTTCGATGTTGAGTGCTTTGAATATTGTGTCATGTTTTGTATTGATTTGTATTTGTTCTGGTATTAATTTGTTTTGTGTTTTATGTTTGTAAATCTGTAAATTTTCCCATATGTTCATTATGGTGCCTTTGTGTGGTATATGTTTTATTAGTGTTACATTGGTTATGTCTGGGAATTCATGTCCTGTGTTTATTGCATGTGTGGCTAAATTGGATTTATATATGTTTGGTTTTTTGTATGCATTTAGGTGTTCAAAATAACGTTTTTTCAGCTGTTTTTTTGTTTGTCCTATATAACATTTATTGCAATCTTGGCATTCAATTTTGTATATACCGTTGGTTGTTGTATTATCTTTGTTGTGTGAGTTATTTAGATTTTGTAATTTATTTTTATTAGTTTTGTATGCTATTTTTATATCTGTGTTTTTAAATAGTTTTGTTAGTTTTGACATTTTATTATTTATATATGTGAATGTGGCCCATTTTTTGTTGTTGTTATTATTTATGTGTTGTTCAGTTTGATTAATTCTTAATTGTTCAGTTTTTATTTTGTATTTGATTTTATTTTCTATTTTGATCATAGTATTTTTATTGTATCCATTTGCATAACCAATTTGGTATATTATATTTCTTTCTTTGTCACTTTCTTGTTTGTTTAGGGGTATTTTGTACATTCTGTTAAATAACGAATAAAATGCTGCCATTTTATGTTGTGGTGGGTGGTCAGAATGGTTAGGTATAATGATGTTAGTGGAAGTTGGTTTTCTATATATTGCATATTGTATGTGTTTGTTGTATCTTGTGATGGTTATGTCTAAATAGTTGATTTTGTTATGTTTTTCTTTTTATTCTGTGAATTGTATTTTGGGATGTATGTTATTGATTTGTTTCAGTATGTTCTCTGCATTTGTGTTTTTGTTATTTGATACATATAGTCCATCATCTACATATCTTATCCATATGCCATCTGGGTCATGTGTTTTTATGATATTTTGTATTTTGGTGTCTATATGTTGTAGGAATATTTCTGCTATTATGCTTGATAATGGTGATCCCATTGCTAAACCTTCTTTCTGTTGATAAATTTTGCTATTAAATTCAAAGTAATTTTGTTTTAGTATTAGTTGGAGACTATTTTTTATTTCGGTTATATATTGTTTGTTTTCATTTTGTTCTATAAGTTTGTTTATTATTATGTCATTGTTTCTTCTACTGGGATATTAGTGTACATGTTTGTTATGTCATATGATGTGAAAAATGTATTTTCATTTATATTTATTATTTTTAGTTTGTCTATTAATTCGTATGTATTTTTTATGTTATGATGGTTATTTGTTAGATGGTTATTTTTTAGTTTTTGTGCTATTATTCTTGCTATTTTGTATGTAGGAGCTTTTTTGAAATTGATTAATGGACGTATTGGGTTGTTTAATTTGTGTATTTTTATTAGGCTGTTCATTTTAGGTGGTTCTGGATTATTGTTTATATATATGTCTATGTTTTTATTGTTGAAAATGTTTTTATTTGTTTTTATTAGTTTTATTGTTTGTTTAAGATAGTTTTCTGTTGGGTTTTTATCTAGTTGTACGCATTTATTATTGTTGATGAAGTCTTCGGTTTTTTTGATGTAGTCTGTTTTATCAATGATTACTGTTGCTTGACTTTTGTCTGCTTTAGTTATTATTAAATTATTGTTCTTTACTTTATTTTTAATTTCTTTTATTGTTTTATTGTTTTTCTTTTGTTTATCTTTGTTTTTCATTTCGCTAGTGATTATTTTTTTAATTATATGTGTTGCTTCTGTTCTTTTTTCTTCTTGTATATTGTCTTTTATTAGGTTAATGGCAAATTCTGTTTCTACTATTAAATTTTCTAGATTTTTGTTTGCATTTTGGGTTATGTTAGTTTTTGACATATTGTTTAAATATTCTGTTTCTTTTTTGTTAAATTCTGTATTGCTGAGGTTAATGGTTCGAGGGTAAAATGTGTGTTTATTTTTGTTTTTTTGTTCTTGATTTTTGTTTTGTTGTTTTAATGTGTTAAGTTTTTTGTTAATTGTATAAGTCTTTTTGTATTTCTCAAATCTTATTTTATTTTCTATGTTATTGTATTTATTGTTCCAAGTGATTGGATGTAATAAATTTGTTAGCTCTAAGTGTAGTTTGTATATGTCTAGTGTTATGCTATTTTTCTTACTGTATAATTGATTAATTTCGTTTTGTATCCATAGCCTTTGTGCTTGTTTTATAGTTTTTTGTGCAGTCATATTTTTGTTGTTTGTGTTTATGTTGATGTATTGACATAATATATTATATTATTGACATAATAATAAACAAACTTGTAGAACAAAATGAAAACAAACAATATATAACCGAAATAAAAAATAGTCTCCAACTAATACTAAAACAAAATTACTTTGAATTTAATAGCAAAATTTATCAACAGAAAGAAGGTTTAGCAATGGGATCACCATTATCAAGCATAATAGCAGAAATATTCCTACAACATATAGACACCAAAATACAAAATATCATAAAAACACATGACCCAGATGGCATATGGATAAGATATGTAGATGATGGACTATATGTATCAAATAACAAAAACACAAATGCAGAGAACATACTGAAACAAATCAATAACATACATCCCAAAATACAATTCACAGAATAAAAAGAAAAACATAACAAAATCAACTATTTAGACATAACCATCACAAGATACAACAAACACATACAATATGCAATATATAGAAAACCAACTTCCACTAACATCATTATACCTAACCATTCTGACCACCCACCACAACATAAAATGGCAGCATTTTATTCGTTATTTAACAGAATGTACAAAATACCCCTAAACAAACAAGAAAGTGACAAAGAAAGAAATATAATATACCAAATTGGTTATGCAAATGGATACAATAAAAATACTATGATCAAAATAGAAAATAAAATCAAATACAAAATAAAAACTGAACAATTAAGAATTAATCAAACTGAACAACACATAAATAATAACAACAACAAAAAATGGGCCACATTCACATATATAAATAATAAAATGTCAAAACTAACAAAACTATTTAAAAACACAGATATAAAAATAGCATACAAAACTAATAAAAATAAATTACAAAATCTAAATAACTCACACAACAAAGATAATACAACAACCAACGGTATATACAAAATTGAATGCCAAGATTGCAATAAATGTTATATAGGACAAACAAAAAAACAGATGAAAAAACGTTATTTTGAACACCTAAATGCATACAAAAAACCAAACATATATAAATCCAATTTAGCCACACATGCAATAAACACAGGACATGAATTCCCAGACATAACCAATGTAACACTAATAAAACATATACCACACAAAGGCACCATAATGAACATATGGGAAAATTTACAGATTTACAAACATAAAACACAAAACAAATTAATACCAGAACAAATACAAATCAATACAAAACATGACACAATATTCAAAGCACTCAACATCGAAAATACACAAAATACAAAAACAGATACCACAACCACACACAATAATGCAACATTGAAGGACCAAAGACCAACAAACCACCATAATAACATCCAGAAGCCAACACACAAATACTGCACCAGAAGCAAGATGGCGAAGGTTGAAAATGGGAGAACAGGATCTCCCGAAACATGTCCCTAAAGGAAAAAATACATCTTGAGGTAAAATAGTTATAAGTATTAAAGTATTATATATATATATATATGGATAGTAGAATAAGCAAGTTGAGAGTGACTTATGCAGCTCGTAATTTCATACAGAGAAAAACGGGTGAGAGAAACTTCACACGGTAATCCCCAAGCATACTCCCGGTACATTGCTGACCAAATAAGCCGGAGTCTGTTCTTAAGCGGCGGAGTATGTGACGATTTCATTAATAAAAATATGGTACTTAATAAATAGGTAATGTGAAGGCTGAGAAATTTTAAATTTTTAATAAAATCGCACATTTAAACTAAATCTTATTGCTATCATTAAATAATAATAATATTTAATAAAAGGTTGTAATAATAAAATGAAAGCGAATACGAGTGTACAGAAAGGGTAAACCTTGTTAATTAATCCTCCATAGACATGCGCTAACCGGAATTAACTTGAATTCCGACCCCTAAACAAACTAAATATACTTGTAAATTTGACATTATTTAAATAATTAAACAAGACCACTGTAACGTACTTTAATAACGTCTGTAATTAAGAATAACTCTGCTTGATTAAATAGTCAAACCTTAATCCTTTAAATAAAGAAGGAACATGGAACTACTTTTATGCTGATTAGTAAATGACACGAGATTACTACTCAACCCCTTAACTATTAACCCACTTGCAATGGAGCGCTCACGCCGTAAGCTGCGCACAGCGTTGTTTCGTGACGCAGAGATAAATATGTGAAAGTTCGCTAAAGAATATCTTAATAACTAAATTGTGCGCCGATGACATCTCTATCAAATCTTAAATAAGAAAGTATGTAATTAATACAGTACTAGAACCATGAGGTGAAATTCAACTAATAAATAATCATGTGAAGTGAATACCAGTGAAACAAACTTTCGCTTTATTTATTCTAACAACAAGAATTACTACAGTCATTTAAGAAGAGAGTACCACACCCAGAATGATTTAACATACGTCAGGAACTTCACCGTCACCGGATACTAAGGTAACGACAGACCTTCAGGAAACACACCGAGGAGCGAAGAGCCAAATCTGCATCAACTACAGGAAACCACAAGTGACATGGAGGCTTGTCTTCCATGGTTATGAGATACTAAAATTATAACCAACAAAAGACAATTTAACTAACCACTTTAAGACTTTTAAAAACAGACATTATATGTAAGATGTAGTCAGTAATCTAATAAAACTGTTTGTAGTAAAAGAGTAAAAGTTTAAACTGAAAGCATTATTGTTTTAAAAAGTTTATTAAAGTCCATTTTTCAAATGGCACAATTTTCAAGAGATTGTATATGGGGAGGTGACCATTATTAACATACTATATTCAATCCCGGATCCGTGGAATAAATTAAATTGATGTATATCTTTATTTTGAGGGCCCTTTGTGAAAGAATAAAATATATAATCATCTTGTAAACTGTAAGATGTTGAACCATATATGTTGAGAACTTTGAGTAGAGCAATTAATCTCATTATGTAATATAGAGATGTCATCTTTAGTACAGACTAAACTGAGTGCATAAATCAACAGTCTCCCCTTCCCAGTTTCCTTTTATATTAATTGTTTTGGTGTTGTGATTAATTTTCAGCTCGTCACAACGAAGGCAGCCTGTATAATTGGCAGAACCAATTAATGCGGGTTCCCTATGTTATAAGACAAGTTAAGATGTTATAAATTGCGCCACTCTGCTATTGCTGCTATTATTGCTATGGCTATTGCTATTGCTATTGCTATTGCTGCTACTGCTGCTTTGTTAAATTTAAATTTGCTGCCCCCTGTTAAAAAAAAAAAAAACTAATTGTGTCTTGTGTTGTTTAAGAAGTAATTGTGTCCCAAGCTGTTGATGTATTCACTCATGTACTTTAATAGGTGTCAAAATTTTAAATAAAATAAAAATCATAATTATTATTATAGTAATATAGTATAGGTAACTTTAATTGTAAATATAATATGTGTAAACTTATATTAACATATTGACCCACGTAAACAAACCATGTACGTACTTGTCCAAAAATTTCATTCATCAATGTGTCAATTTGACGACAAACTCGGACAGGTAAATATCCTGTTGCCGCCTGTGTAAAACTGTCATAGTTGCCCTCCCGCAAGTTGAGTTAGACAATACGCCACCCTCTTTGATAGTTCTATTGTTATAAGAAGCGTGTATTATCCTGTGCTTAGTAACCGAGGATTCCCCCTCTGGTGAACGTATATTGAAGCCTGTGTGAGATTTCTCTCTCTCTACCAATGTAAAATGATTAAAGTTCACATTTTAATTGTTTATTTGTAAAAAAAAAAAAAGAGTAAGAATACAATTGATTTATATTTTTATTTTTCTTGTGTAAAAAAAAAAAAAGAAAGCGTTGTATAGAATTTAATGCAAATAGTAGAATAATTATTTATAGCCACTCACATTTCAAAAATGGCTGTATTTAACCCTGATCTATTATTAAAAGATGAGCTGTGCTACGAAGCAATTTTACGCGGTTTAAAACACGTGAATGTAACAGTGTCTGAATTGCGAAAATCATTACGCGAAACCAGATCGAATATACCCTCGCAGTTAGATAGATTGCGTGAACTCGATTATGACAGCGAACGAGAAACCTGTTATGCGAAGTATAGGGAACTGACGTTATTATCTCAAAACCTTCAAGACGAAAAATCACCAACTGTAATATTGCGCGTCACGCAACGAATAGAACATTTAACCCGCCGGTTGAACAATTTATTAAGCTGGCCCGACGTCACCGTAATCACTGCCGATGTGCAGAAATTTGCGGATGAGACATTACGCCAATTACCCATAATTATCAACGACTTACAACGAAAGTCAGACTCATCTAGAATAGAAGAAATTGAACAATCCTTACAAAAATTATATATTTCCCCGGTTCAATCCCCTACTTTAGAACACCCTCCCTCCACCTCGAACCACGAATCACCCACCGTATCGAAGATACAACCGACTCATGAACAGTTACCTAGTAGAGAATTAAATACCCTAACGATATCAGAACCCCCACAGCCTAGTGGTCACCATACTCGCACTAGTCGATATGCGATTACAACTCCTAATGCAACCACAAATCCTTCGAAATGTAGGCCTATACCAAATGTAAATTTTAATGTAGACCTCTACGGAAAGATTACCCACCCAGTAGAGAAAATAATTAATGAAATTCCTTACACCGATGGCTTAAGTATAACGAAACTGTTGAATTTTATCAGATACCTACTGCAAATAAAAGATCTACAACAATTGAACGATTGGCAAATACTGCAAGTAATCCTACCCAAATGTAAACCACCATTACGAGATCGTGTACTGGAATCATTAAACTCGACTCTTCCAGTAGAAGAACTACCATACTATAATTACTACCATAATCAAATATTTTATCCCCACGGGAATTTACGAGGAGATTAAAAGAAATACCGTACTTCGAGTACAAGGCGCCCACGAAAGACTGGCACACTATATTGCAGACATCAGAGAATCTTCACGACTACTGCAAGTCGATTGGAGCGAGAAACAATTGGTCGATACTATTCTAGTAGGCTTATCTCCTGAAGAACGCTCCCGTTTAGCACTAATAAGTAGACCCCACACTTTCGCTGACCTTGAACAATGTAATATTCACTCTTCAAATGTATGGTAAGCAGATCAGCACAGACATGCATCGGTATCCACAACACCACATAGAAAGGAAACGTAAGCCCTAGTCTCAGATGCAAGTACTCTACGAGAAAGACGACCATTTCGTCGACCAACCTATTTTCATGGCCATGGTAAGTCCAAGGAGCCTCAACCTCGATATGAAACCAGTGAGACCCCACGTAAAGAATATGTATGCTATAACTGCGGGAAACCTGGACACCTCAGTAGAAACTGTAAACGGAAACAGTACAATCAGAAAACTCATTATCCAAAAAACATGTAAGGCGGGGAGATCCGAAACCCTGTGTCTTCCGCAGCATCGTGAAAACAGGTAAACCCCTGAGAGACAACAAATTAAAACAAAATAATAATAACAAAAGAAAATTAGACCCCTATGTTAGACAATTTATCGATAAATGTAACGCTATTAATAAATGTGATTTCAGTAAGTGTCAATTACCGTATATACAAGTTGACCTTGGTGTTACATCCACCCTCGGATTGATTGATTCCGGATCAACGCGAAGTTTAATTAGTCAAGAGCTAGCCAATAAATTATTTAAACACAATTTAGTTAAACGCAGTCAATCAGTAAATATTAGATGCGCTACAGCTAATAAACAGAACTTAATGATAAAACTTATCATCACGTTTAAAGTAAAAATTAAGAATCTAACGTGGTATTTTCCAATGTTGGTATGCGACGAGTTAGGACCCGAGTTAATATTGGGAGCTGATTTTATCAGTAAAACAGGAATAATTCTAAATATTCACGATAAGAAATTTTATTTTGGATTCGATCGTTCACGAAAATATAACTTGGATGATAATGCAAATAACAGAGAGGAGTACTAGCACGACCTCTACACATCTAAAACATCACGAATCTGAGGTCATCTGGAAAGTAAAGATAGACGGAACATACAGACATTAATAAAACAATTCTCCAATGTCCTCACCCCAAAGTTAGGACTGACGGACCTAATAGAGAACAAAATATATTTGAGCGACAATAAAGTAATACGTTTAGCCCCATACAAGTTATCACCTCCAAAAATGGAAGTAATGAGGAACCAAATTAACAAATTGTTAGAACAAGGAGTCATCGAACCCTCTACTTCATCTTATTCATCACCCGCGTTTTTAGTACCAAAAAGTAACGACAAACATAGATTAGTTGTGGACTATAGACAACTAAATAAACGGATAGAATTTGAATCTATACCGCTTCCCGACATCCACAGTGCTTTTCATTATTTTACGAAAGCAAAAATTTTTACCATTATGGATTTAAATCAGGCATTTCATCAAATACCCCTTTCGGAAGAATCAAAACGTCTAACCGCATTTGCCGTCCCTTTCAACCTGTACCAATTTACGAGGGTACCCTTTGGTATATCCCAAGGTAGTTCTGTATGTAGCAGATTATTAGAAAAATTATTTCATGATATAAAATTTAAATATGTGTACCACTACTTAGATGACATCGTTATCCTACAGCGAGTCAATTGAGCAACATCTTAAACATCTACGTGAAGTACTATCCCGATTGGAGAAAGCTGGATTAACCGTAAACCCCAGTAAAGTAAATTTTGCTGTCACACAATTTTCATTTTTAGGTCACATCGTAAAAGCCAACGGAAAGGTAAGCATAGACCCCGAGCGAACCCGTGCTATCAGAGAATTTTTACCACCGCAGGATGCGAAAGGAATAGCCCGATTTTTAGGAATGATAAATTATTTCCACAAGTATATCCCACATCTAGCCGAAATTGCAGCACCGCTAAATACCTTAAGAAAGAAGGGAGTTAAATTTGAGTGGAATGAGCAACACCAAACCGCATTCGAGAAATTAAAAGAAAGCATCATATCACCCCCAGTACTACAATTAGCCGATTTTACAAAACCGTTTGTAGTGCAGACAGACAGTTCAAGTGTAGCCCTAGGTGCAGTAATATATCAGGAAGTAGATAACTCTAGATTACCTATTAGTTACGCTTCACGCACCCTGACAGACCAAGAAAAGAAATACTCCGCATACGAATTAGAATGTTTAGCTATCGTTTTCGCTTTTGAGAAGTTCAAACCCTTTTTAGAACATAAAGAGTTTTTGTTAGAAACAGATAATCAAGCATTATCTTGGCTACTAAATCACCAAAACAGTAGGTCGTAACGGAAGACGGGTATTAAGATTAAATTGTTTTAAATTCAAAGTACAACATATTAGAGGTATCCAAAACGTAGTTGCCGATACACTGTCACGTATGTTCCAGCCGAGTAGTAAAACATACGAAAACAAGGAGAGTAGAGAAACGCCGATCATTAATACTTTAATGACCGAATTTCCTCTTGCATTTACGGACTTAGCCCAGTATCAATAACAAGACCCACGTTTGAGACCAATTATTGAACAACTCGATAAAGGAAATAAGTCAGAAAAATACATATTAAGTAAGAGAGTGTTATGTTGTAGAATAGCGAACGGAAAATATTTACGAATAATCACCCCTGATATTATTAAACCTATGCTGATGGAATACTATCACTCTTCCACCACTGGAGCACATATGGGAATAAATAAAACCATACATCGAATTCGTAAAGAATATCACTGGGAAAATATGAACAGTGAGATCCCTAATTTCGTGAAAAGGTGTAAGTTGTGTGCACTCAGCAAACCAGCGAGAAACAGTCAAATAAGTCAATTAATCTCAGAAATTCCTGCTACCCCGTTTTCCAAAATTTATTTAGACTTTTCAGGACCCTACCCGCGGTCTAAATCAGGAAATACAATGTTACTAATTTGCGTAGATTCTTTCAGCAAATTCGTCTGGATGTACCCATGTGGCGAGCATTAGCTTCAACCACCGTAAATATTTTACAGCATAGATTATTTAAAGAATTCGGTACCCCAGTCCATCTAGTGTCGGATAACGGACCACAGTTTAAGTCAAAGGAATTCAGGAACATGTGTTTCAAACTAGGAATAGACCACATTACCACTACAGAGTATCGTCCGCAAGGAAATATAGCTGAAAGGTATTTGCGAAACCTAAAATCTGCTTTAATAGCCTACCATGCAAACGATCATACGTCTTGGGACCAGAACCTATCCTGGATACAATTCGCCTTTAATTCAGCATATCATGAAGGACATAAGTCTACCCCATTCGAATTATTGTTCAAATATAAACCTAACCACCCATTATCCACTAAGTGGAAAATACATGAGTTGTTACCCCTTGAAATTAGGGATAAAAATATAAAGAAAATCTGGAATGAAGCGCGCGCTAATTTACGAGCAAACTTAGCGAAATCAAGGAAATATCACGAGCGAAATAATAATAATAATAATGAAGTAAAGTACCAAATCGGCGACTTAGTAATGTATAAAACACACCCTACGAGTAGTGCAATCGATAAGACAACTTCCAAGTTATCATACCGATGGTGCGGTCCTTATCAAATTCACAAATACTTAACTCCAGTAACTATAGCCCTGTACGAACCCTCTACTCAAAAATATGTACGAAGAACACATATTTCGCAGATAAAACATTATCACAAAGAAGGAAATGGTAGAGTGCAAGCTAAATAAATGTAAAAAAAAAAGAGGTATATGTTGTGTACTCACCTGCTAAAGAGTACTTGAGTAACATTTGGCTACCTAATCGTATAGTATAAATAGGTACGAGGCCTGATCAACCTTGAATCCTATTCATCGAAAGTAGAGAAAGATGAGAAGTCAGCTGACATCGAATATGAGTAATAATTAAGTAACAAATTACTTAAGGAGTAATTCTATAACAAGAATAACTCACAACTAAAGAAAAATCCGGTAGTAGTCATAAGTAGTAGAGTTAAGAAAAATTTAGAATGTTTACAATATGTTTTATAATGTGTGAATTTTATGTAGTATAAGAATTAGTATGTAAAGTATTATATATATATATATATATATATATATATGGATAGTAGAATAAGCAAGTTGAGAGTGACTTATGCAGCTCGTAATTTCATACAGAGAAAAACGGGTGAGAGAAACTTCACACGGTAATCCCCATGCATACTCCCGGTACATTGCTGACCAAATAAGCCGGAGTCTGTTCTTAAGCGGCGGAGTATGTGACGATTTCATTAATAAAAATATGGTAATTAATAAATAGGTAATGTGAAGGCTGAGAAATTTTAAATTTTTAATAAAATCGCACATTTAAACTAAATCTTATTGCTATCATTAAATAATAATAATATTTAATAAAAGGTTGTAATAATAAAATAAAAGCGAATACGAGTGTACAGAAAGGGTAAACCTTGTTAATTAATCCTGCATAGACATGCGCTAACCGGAATTAACTTGAATTCCGACCCCTAAACAAACTAAATATACTTGTAAATTTGACATTATTTAAATAATTAAACAAGACCACTGTAATGTACTTTAATAACGTCTGTAATTAAGAATATCTCTGCTTGATTAAATAGTCAAACCTTAATCCTTTAAATAAAGAAGGAACATGGAACTACTTGTATGCTGAATAGTAAATGACACGAGATTACTACTCTCACCCCTTAACTATTAACCCACTTGCAATGGAGCGCTCACGCCGTAAGCTGCGCACAGCGTTGTTTCGTGACGCAGAGATAAATATGTGAAAGTTCGCTAAAGAATATCTTAATAACTAAATTGTGCGCCGATGACATCTCTATCAAATCTTAAATAAGAAAGTGTGTAATTAATACAGTACTAGAACCATGAGGTGAAATTCAACTAATAAATAATCATGTGAAGTGAATACCAGTGAAACAAACTTTCGCTTTATTTATTCTAACAACAAGAATTACTACAGTCATTTAAGAAGAGAGTACCACACCCAGAATAGTAGAGGGAAAGTGTATGTTAGAGAACAATGGCGATGACGTCACAGAGAGGCACTGGCAGCTGGTGTCCGAGCTGTCCATGTGACGTCACTGTTTTGTGTGTGTGTGTGTGTGTATGTGTGTGTATGTGTGACTGAAACACTTCCGTGTTCCAGTTCATGACGTCATACAGAGGCTCAAGTCGCTGGCGTCCGCATGGCTAAAACCTGTTTCAAGACGTCACGGAGGCCGTGGTTTCTGCATGTCAAAAATTTGGTAGCCGAAAACAATGTGTAGCGGATGGGGGTACCCGGAATTCGGCGGTTGCCCGGACGCGCAGAGGCTATGTCATCGGGTACCGTTACTCGAAATTTTGGGGGCATCGGGTACCGTTATCCGAAATGTTTAAATCAACGGATGGGGGTACCCGAAATTTGTGGGTACGCCCACATGACGCATGTATAAAACACTGGTTATGACGAAACAGGAGGCTGGGTGGATATGCTAGCTGGTTCGACGATTACGTGATGTCTGAAATTTGACACCCGAAATGTTTAGAACAACGGATGGGGGTACCCCGAAATTTTTGATGTCCAATATTTGACAACCGAAATGTTTAAAACAACGGATGGGGGGTACCTGAAATCTCTTGGTGTCCGAAAGTTAACACCCGAAATGTTTAAATCAACGGATGGGGGTACCCGACATGACGCATGTGCTCGACTGCGAGGCGAGACAGTTGGTTTCCGCAAAAAATAAATTATGGCCCCTCCGGGATTTGAACCCGGGACCTCCGGTACTCCAAACCGGCATGCATCCACTACACCAAGGGGCCGTTGTCGTTTAACTGTAATTATTTTTGTACTTATACTTCTCGTCTCTTACTTGCAACTATGAGGTGGACGAGTGATATCTACTGTTGTCCTATGTGTAAAACCATAAAAGCACAATATAAGTTTATTTATTATTAAAAATTAATAATCATTTTTTATACTTTTATTTTTTACCTCTCATCCTCTTCCTAGCGGCCAGAGGCGAATGAGAGACCGCTACGCTTTTTTTAACGTGGTTTCTCCAACTTTACAGATTCGTAAAGCAGGCCTACTCCACGTTATCTATCGCTGTACTATTAACTAATACAGTGGTAGATAATGATAAGATACACTATGCAATGCTAAGTCAATGTATAAAAGCAGTACATATATTTTTTATTTATTTACTTTATTTTTATTTTTTTATTTTTTTATCGGGTGTATATGTTGTTCATACATGATGCGTATTCACATTTGCTGTACCGTAATTAGTAATTTTCACACCCATACTGGTCCTTGACGAGTTTACAGGTATATCTACCGTGCCAGTGACCCGTCTCGAACTACCAGGACTACGTTTATGAGTATTTCTACCGCGACAATGACGTAGTCAAGGTTAACACTCACGCACACACTACGGTACCTAATTCTACGTTTATGGACATTTCTGTCACGTAGCATTCACACTAACACCATGATGAAAACATGTTCACAACCGACTATATTTTATTTCGTTGCCGCAACCATTCTGCATAAAACAAAGCTTTGCGCAATGCACAGTGTAAGGGGGGAGTGGTAACGGGTTGACGATGAGGAACAGGACATTGTATGATGGGTACAAAGGATCTAGGAACTACAGGTGCTTGAATATCTTTTAAGTCAATCACCCCACCATGGTGATACAACTGTCGTAAGAAATTTGCCTTCTCAAACCCTTTTGTATAGACAACAGAACTGTCTGAAAAAAAGTCTGCAACGATGCGTACCATATTCTTGTACGGCACATTACCATCGTTCCACCGAATTCTGTGATAATGTGTTTCCAACCAGTCATTGATTTTTTGAAATTTCAGGTGCAGTCGTGCACGTTCGTATGGTGGAGCGAACAACACGATAACAAAACGTCCGGTTGTTATATCAACTGCAACGAACTCTTTGATTACATATTCATTTTTGTCACCACGAAACGCTTCAAACTCGGCAATAACCGTCCTATTCAAGTTCATTTTTCCGAGTGACACTTGTTCGCATCGAATACGTTAATTTTTTCAAATTCCCCCTCTACTTTTCCTTCCAATACCAGTTCATCGTAAAGACGATCAAATGTTAGCTGTTGGTCATGACGACTGCTTTCCAATCGAAAAAACGAGGGGAAAAAGAAGGATGGTGGTACATAACACCCCTTGGCTACTACCTGATTAATGTACGACTTGAAGTGATCTTGATCATAAAACAAGCGAACAAGATATTTCTTTAGTACTGTTAATAAACAACCAAAACGGATCCACTCGGGTTCTGTGAAAACAAATTTTTCGGTCTTACTACCTTTAATCCGAACAAACGTTTTCCCAAAGTTACGACTGATCATCACACTCTTCTTCTTTTCACGGTTTTCACCTTCTTCGTACAATAACATACTGGATAGTAGCTGTTCACGAAAGATCAACAAGTAATTCCACTCAGAAAAGTCAAGTAATATACGTTTCTTTTTTCCGTTTGTAAACAAAACACCCGGTTCATAGTTGAGTTCGTTAAACAGTCCGACGGTAACGAACTTAGTGTAAGAGTTAATAGGATATGCAAGAGATAAGTAAACGTTATACTCACAATGCCTGCCGCTGCTGCTGGCGCCGCTACCACAGTCACCTTCCATCGTTGAGACGGACTGATCTTGTTACAAGCTAGAGATCGCTAATACCTATCTTTATAAACTGGTAGAGGGGAGAACAAGTTTGTTATGACAAACGATGAACAGTATTCGACAACGCTGTGTACTGTACTATCCTATCGTGAATAATCAAAGCGTAAGCGGTGGTTTTATCTGGAAAATTGTTACTGGATTCAAATTCTAAACGCACATCAACGGCAGACGACTTGATTGGTTCTTCTTGTCTGGAACAATCGATGACAAACAACGGTGCTTTCGTTATAAATTCATTAGGTGTCAAAAGAGGCGTTCTGTTGCGACGGTCGTAGTATGATGTTTGAAAACGTGTATACATGTCGTAGAACAGTGCGTAACGTTTTTTTTCGATATCCTGGTTCAGGTTATCGTACGGATAGTATTTATCGTTCAGAAATAGCTTGACATTCGTTAAATTGCAGTGATCAAATTCCGACGCGTTTTTCGCTATATTGTTCTTTCTGTCCGTCTGAAATATCAGTATCACATACCGTGGTTTTTCCAACTGTGACGATGTCTTCAAGGTCCACGAATGTCGATTTGTCGTCGGTAGAACGGGATACTCGTGCAATTCCCAACTGCGGAACGGCATCACCAGTTCATGATCCTCCTCGATATGCTCCAATAGCGGTATTCGGTACTTGTTTGACACGCGCACATAGGGCATCTTCCAGTGTACTTTGTTTATTACGAGATTACCGTTTGCAGTTGCACCTGATTATTTTAGCACCATTGCGTTCTGATCGGTAGAGGTACGCAACAGAATCAATTCTTGCTTAACGTTCAGCATGATGCGTGTATAGTCTTCGTTGAAACCGAGTAGCATTTTTAACGGAAGACAAAACGTAAAATCACCGGTACTCTCGTGTACTGTCAACGACTCGTCGGTTGTCGTCACCCATCCTGCATTGATTAGATGCTTTCTTTCATGCTCATTGCTCGATAGTAACAATTTCACAGTGCTCGTAATTCCAACGTTTTTCGTACGATCTACTTCCACACCGCACACTTCGTAACGGATCTCCTCAAACAAGAAAGCCATTGCATTGTTGATTAATTTCACGTTCAACGCTGTGTCGGTAGCGTTAACCTTGGTCAATGTTCCTTCGATGTACAGAAAACTCTCCGCCGGTAAAGTGAAAACATCCTGTTGTTGGATGGGTATACGTATTTCATCGTTGTTACCGTATCGGGTGGAAGCATACGGTGCGTGCGTACGATATTCGAACTCAACGATTCTGTTATCGAAAGCCGCTCCTCGTTCGATAGCTAGAATTTCACCCGACATTATTTTAATCGTATAATTTGAATCCAAGTGAAAGTAAGAAAAGCTTGTTCCTTGATGTCAATCGCTTCAACGTTGAACACCGACTACCATGTTTCTTTCGTACACACTCCCTTTTTACAGGTGACGTTTGTCCGAAATACAATCCCATATTTTCAGATGCAGTCGTATCGTGATAACTTCACCGCGAAAATCGACTAAATCCCCGTCCTGATCAACGAGAGACAAAATTATGTTGTCAACGCGTTGTACGTTTACCGGTAAGTATATTACGTTTGTCGGTGTTTCAACTATTTTGAAACCTGGTGCCACGGTCGGATAAAACGAATGCAACGTGTGCTGGTCCTGGCCGTCCTTGTACGCACCCTGTACGATATTACTCCGTACGTGAACGGTGTTAACTTTGATTATGTCGACGGGTACGTTCGACTCGTGTGTTATATACGCTTCCAGCTGCTGATTCTCCTTAAATCCCAACATACTTGCAATGGTATTCGGTGTATGCGAAAAGTCAATGACATGCTTACAGTAAATTTCACACTTTAATGTGTTGTTGTTTGGACGTAAACTGATTGTTCTCTCGCCTAACTGTTTCTGCAGATACGTTTCGATATCACTGATTTCGTAGGTGCCGGTAGGCAACTTGATGACGAACCACTGATCCTTGGAAATTTTTACTGGAAATGCATTATTTTTTCCTTCAGTAACGTTTGGTATTGAATTATACGATGTAAAATCCAATAGTCCAACGTACCATTCACCGTATAACTCGAGAGGTGGGAAAAAGTTACACACGAGATTCGCAGCGTCGGTACCCGTCACGGTAACCGTTAACGACGACATGCTGAAGTTTACTGATCAGAAGACGATAAAAAGTCTAAACATAAATGACCGCAGATGACCGTGTTAGGAGGTTGCTTCCGTTCATAGTTGTAACGAACGTCGGCTGTATCACCAAAATATTGCATCAGCTCGAGAGGTGGACGTAAATTACCGAACCCGTCAAAATAGTGTACTCGATTTCCACGCTTCTTGTAACATACCCAGTGGGTTCCCGGTCCGCTCTCGTCGTCCAAATTTACGATGACGCTTTCGTTCTTCCACGGCGCTGTATCCGGTAATGCGTTACGCATGTAAACACCTCTAAAATACGGTATGTTTAGCTTTTTTGCGTATACACGTAATTCATCTTCGGACAACGGGCGGAGCGGTATGTGAATTAGTTTTTTCGGTACGGACGTAGATACAATCCGGACGCAGTTCTCTTCTTTTTCCTAGCGGTTCGGACAGTTCTCTTCCTCCTCTTCTTCATCCCACCACCAGCACCACGACCACGACTACTCACATTCTTTTTATTTTTACGACGTCGACCGCTTCCTATTGCTGATTTTGCTTTCATAGTCGCTGCAACTGCTGTCGCATAAGCTCGTTCGCTAATACCCGAATCCAACGCCTTTACCCGTCCCCACGCTTTTTCCGCGAGTTTACGATCTGCAATACGTCTACTTTCGTTGTCTTTGTATTGAGCGTAAGCGATGTCGTGTTCGCGACAGGCTTCGTCTAATTGGTTGATTCCGCGATCACCACGCGCTAATCTTTCTTCGAGTTTCGTGCCCGGTCCACAGAATCTGTAACCCGGCAGATGTAATTCGACAGGTAGTGCGTCCACCGCTCGATTGATAACTGACGAAACAACGGACGGTACAACGTTTTTAAGCACGTTTCCGACGCCCCACCCCTTTTTCCTCTTAACGTTGTTGTTCATCGTAAACCGATCTCCAGCCTTTCTCTTCTGTGTTTTTATCGTATTCATCTATTAACCTTTTTATTTCCTTCGTGTCGAGTGTCCACTCGTCTTCTGAACTACGTGGCTTAGACAATTTCAATAAGTAGTAATCCAGTTGATGCTGAAATGTTTTAACGACCTTATACATCTCGCTCTTTACGTATCGTCTCACGTCATTTAATTGTTGTAAGTTAACAGCATCGCTCTCTGCAAAACCATCCGCTACGTCTGATATTCTCTTTTCCGCTGCTTTGAAAACACCATCTTCGCCCAAGCTAACGGTGTTCTGCAACATGTATTTTACGTTAACCGCGTCATCTGCAAAAATCGGTGAACTCACTCCTGACAACCAGCTCTGCCCAAACAAATAGCTGTTCGATACTTTTTTAATGACGTTCGAGTCTACGTAGTTTTTGTTGACCGCATCGGTCGCTAGTTCCGGACTTCGAACGTTGATTACCCATCGATCTCGTGCATCGATGACCTCACCTCTCTCTTGACTCGAGTGTTGTATACAGTTGTCATCAACGTAATATTTGTTGACTACGTCTTTAACGTCTACAGGAGTATCAACATTTTTCAATCTACACCCTTTAACGTCCACGCTTTTACGTTCATCATCGAGTAGCAGACAATGTGTTTGCATATAAGTCAGGGATATCCTTTCTTAAGGGGTCATCCTTTCCTGCATCCGGTTCGTTCAGATTGCGGAGCTTTTTGTTTTCAACATCTATATGCCCATCATTCGTAATCTTAAATCCTACAGTATCGCGTAATTGTCTTTTTGTTTCACGTCGCACGCTCACGGCGCTTTGATGTCTCCCGAACTTGTCCACAACCATTGTACGACTGCACGCTACAAATGATGTGCTAACCGTTTTAAGTAACGACACTGTGGTGACCATCGCGTGTGTAACACAATCGGATCGTCACCCTCTTTCCAACGAAAGATTTTTATACCGCAAAATGAACATCGAACCCTGTCAATTTCATTTGTGTAATGAAAGCCTGCGGCAACCATAGCGGTCGGACTGATGAAATACACAGGCCATGATGTAAAGGTTTTCAGTCTCTCGTTTTCGACTTCAAAGTCAGGTGTCAAATCTAACCCGCACATGTCGACAGTGTTGACAACAATGAGTTGTTACACCGACGTTCATAAAATTTATACGATAATGTTGGCTTCACGTAATTCCTCTACTACTGAGATGATTTCGTTGTCGTGTCCGGTGTGACCGGTGCGTTTTGAACTTACCAGCAGTCTCAACCGTTCAACCAGTTCGTTGGGATCGTTCCAGTGTACGTAATCGATACCACGTCCGCTGCGTGGTGGGAACAATCGAGCGATTATCTCTCTGTACTTTAAACCTTTGTTTGTATTTACTTTAGCACCGGGTAAATAATAACGTTTATAAGCGTTAGTGTCCGACAGTATAGACTTGTACGCTGCTAAATCGTTTTCATCGTAGACGCTCTTGTCGGGTTCTTTCATAAACATAAGTTCGTAGAGGCCCGGTGTGCCTCTGTATCGTTTTCCAGCTATGTAGAAGCTATCGTCTTGATTGATCTCTAACACCGAATTGCCTACCATCCATTTGTCTTCAACGTTACGAACACCGTACGTATGATCCATCTTCTTATCTCGATCATCAGACAACGCGAGCAGTAAGTATTTCCTCGCGAGCGGACCTTCGACAGACTGTTCAACGTATTCTTGTGCTTCGTGTCGACCTTCGGGTGTTGTTAAAAACTCTTCAAGAGTTACGTTCGGTGTTTCGACATCAGGCGTTTGTGCCAACACTTCCGTTCTGAGGAAACGAGGTTGTGATGGTGTTTTCGTCTCAACAGCTGCCTTCGTATCTTCATCTTCAACTTTTATTTTTTTTTTTTATTTTATCACTGGAGTCATTCAACTTTTCCGAAATCTGGGTTAACGGTTCCAAAAGAGGTTTGTACTTTCTCGTTAACGCTTCATCGCTCTCTCTGATGTCATGTTTCAACGCGCGATACTTTTGTCTTATGTTATCGCTAATTGCATCGATTTCATGTGTCAATTGCTTGTCATCCATCTTGACACTGATGACTTTCTCGCACAAACTATTCTATTTATGTATAAAACGATCGAAACCCACTCTGTATCTACCCGCGTTTATCGGTGAGTCCTTGTTGATGACTATGAATCCGTAACGATCCTTCCACGCTTCGGCGCACATCGCTTTGAACTCTTCGTATTTCATATCTGTGTTAACGTGATCGTTGTAAACGTGACGTAAATTGAGATCATCTTGTCTGAACAAAACCAAGAAATTGGCGTTATCACGCACCAGTTGCTTTGGCACCAGACTGTACGTCTGACAAAGGTACAAAGTGTCCACACCGCTATGCCGTCCCATAGCGAAATATTTTCGTATGTTATTCTGCCGTTCACATACCACATCATCGAACAACATGATTGAATTAGGTACAATTTCGTGCGGAGGTGGTACTTCATCGTTTTCACTGTATGTGAAGTACATCATTCCTTCGTCAGCGAGAGCATTAAAAACGTCTTCCAACATACGATATTTTGGTTGAAATAACGATTTGGAGAACACGTACAGGTTCTGAAATCGCAGTCCGTTTGAATCGAATAACATGTTAAAGGCAACGTTTGACTTCCCGCTACATGACCCGCCGCACACGATACATCGAACTGTGTTTGGAAACAGTGGACTGTGTTTATTATATGCAACTTCACCGTTGTACTTAGCAGAGTCTACGTTCTTAACATTTAACTTTAACGATTGTTGTTCAATCTTCATCTTAACTCGTTTACGTTCGGTTAAATACTGTGGTAATGTTATTATATCAGATCTTTTTTATGTATCCACGAATCGTGTTTACCGTCAAAGCCGAGCCAGCGCACTCGCACGCGATCACCTTTACGTTGTAATATTTTCTCAACGAGATACACATCACCAACGCTGGTTTTACTCAATTCTTGTTCATAAAACCCACCTTCCACAACGTCACCCGTGTGATCTTTCAACAAGTACGTAACCGGTACGGTTGGCTGAACTCTGTGCACTGTATATATCTCGTTCGTCCAGTTTGGTGTATAACCTTTAGCGAATGTGATTTTGTATTTACTGATACGCACTCGATCGCCTATTTTAAACTTATGTTTCTTGCTCACTTTCCGCGGAACGGTATTTTTTCTTATTCGTTCCAACACAATTTGCTCGTTGCTCTTGTCGACTTGTCGCGACTTCATCTCTATAGTTCTATGCACTCTGTCGTTGTATTCCATCACCAGTTTAGGCAAAAGCGACAACCACCGATAATGGCCTTGCTCGCTGAACGCGCGGTACATGTTCGTTTTCAACGTACGATTAAATCGCTCTACGATGGACGCTTTCTTCTCGCTATACGTTGAATAGTGTTTGACGTTGAATCTCTTTAGTAAAGCTTGTACGGTAGTGTTAAAGTACTCTTTCCCCTTATCCGTTTGCAGGTATTTCATTTTATTTTTTACAATTATTGGCTCGAGAGCATGTGCTACTTCAACACCCGATTTAGTTTTTAAGGGACTCGCATATGCATACTTGCTAAATGCGTTTATTACCGTCATTAGATATTTGTACCCCTTGTTCAACTTGGCATGCGGTATCATTTCCACCAAATCCGCTTGGTAGAGATCGTGTAACCCCTTCACCTCCACCGCACGTCTGGGAAAGTTCCTTCTCACCGGTCTGTGCAATTCTTTTGCAATAGTTTTGCGTACGTTTTCCATATCGCCACCCGAAACGCGAATCGCAAAATTTTGGTACGAGATATACCGTTACGTTTTCACTAAACCTCACCGACTTCATCGTCGTTACTGACAGTGTGTTGCTCCTGCAAGCGAGTCTTATATCAACGTATATCAAACGCATAATTTATAACGGATTTTCTCGCTTGCTGAATTATCTCGCGTCTGGGTTGACAGAGTTTATAATGACCTACGCCAGTGTTGTTTCACCGTCATCCAAGACATATCGTTTGTCATCGTACGGTGACAGCGATAATTTTGTAAGCTTTCTTGTGTATATGTTATGTTTTTCGCTTTGGATAGTCTGCGCCGTAGTATAAGTTTGAGAAGTGGTCTTTACACATTGTTTATAAAGTTGATGTTTCAACTGTGTAGCTATCGCAGAACGTGGCACACCTTTCGCTACCTTTTTCTCTTTATCGTTTGCCGTAACGAATAAATAACATTTTGCGCGCAACCCGACAAATTCAAGTATCGGTATTCCATTTGTTTCGTCTTTAAAAGTACCCAACTTTTTCTTGTTTGTTTCACTATAGCACGGATGTGCCTTAGGGTACTCCGACGTGTCAAAGAGTTCGAGATGCTCCTCCATGTCTTTGTACACATCGTCGGTGCGAATGTCGTACAACAGAGAGTCAGTGTCCGTCATACATAGACGTGCACGTGACCCGTACGTATTCATCGTGAATCCGTAATGGAACCGATACATAATCAGCTTACTAATATCCAATACACTGAACCCAACGTACAAAGGTCGGTTCAGTGTAATGGATATTTTTTTCATCGTGAGACCTACCAGGTTCTCGTTATAGATGAAAAAGTGTTGTAGCCTGGGGTTAGCGGTTAGTTTGTGAAGTTTCTTCTCGTTTGGAACTAACTTGAAATCGATTCGCTTCCGTACGTTTTCCAACGATTTTCCGTACGGTGCGTTATTCATTAACTTAAAAAAGTCTTTTTCAAAGGTGTTTCTGGCTTCCTTTCGTCGCTCCGTATTAAAATCGATGAAAGGTTTCAACCATAGGCACTGTGTGAATGCTAACACACGGTGAATCGCTTTCAACTCCATTCCTAGTTCGAGGTAGAGTTTCAATGTTCTGTAATGAACAATGTATTTTGTCTTGTCCTCGAGGGACGTTATCAGTTTCTCTACCTTACCGTTACTACACACAAAGTCTT
Source organism: Magicicada septendecula (assembly GCA_034769895.1). Classification (NCBI taxonomy): domain Eukaryota; kingdom Metazoa; phylum Arthropoda; class Insecta; order Hemiptera; family Cicadidae; genus Magicicada; species Magicicada septendecula. The sequence continues at coordinate 403,095,524 of CM068367.1, forward strand.
TTAACAGCTTCATGCGATAGCAGTACGGTGAAAGCATACTGTCCGTAATAGTACGCTTTTCAGGTGCTAAAGGGTAGTCACTGTGTAAGTCGTGTAGGTAATGTGAATACCCCAGATCGACTTCCAGGATATAACCGGTGTCACCATCGTCGCGTAACGTGTGCACGTTCAACGTATCGATCACTGTACGTTCCAACCATCGAAAACCGGACAGTGGTAAAGGCTGTGTCATAGCCGTTCCGTACAGGTTGGTACAATCGAGGTAAAGTAAATAGTTATGCGGCTTGCTTGCGTCATAATCGGGAATGTACGGGTTGTTGGCCTTGGCGTACCTATTAGAAATTGCTGCTAAGCCGCCACGGATACCTCTTTCGATGTACAGGTGTACGTCTATATCGCGGAGTAACTCTAACCTAACTCCTGTCATTTTCAGCATCGCGTTCCACGCTAAACCGGCGGTGGTAAAAACGTTACACGGATCGAGTTCGTAGTACTGCAGGCTCATGTTTCGAAAGTTTTCAAATACATCAGCAAGCAGTAGTACATCCGTTTTTAAATAAAGGTCATGATAATCAGTAGGGGGAAAATGACAGTTCAAACTCAGCCCCCAGGGCATATCTGGGCCACAGCATCCGCGATCTGGACCGCAGCATCCGCGACTTTTTCGCTGATCTGTGTCCTGGACCCGCAGCATCCCGATGGACCACAGCATCCGTGAATAAATTTTTTTTAATTTTTTTAAATTGATTTTTTTAATTTTTTTTATTTTTTTAATTAAATTGATTTGGTGGGTTGAGGTTCAATGGACCACCAGCATCCGTGAATATACTTTTTTATTTTTTTAAGAAAGCTGATTTGCATATCAGTGGGTGGTGTTGGGTGGGAGGTTGTTTTTTTTAAATTTCATATCAGTGGGTGGGGGGTGGTTCCAACTCGATGCATTATAGTGTATATTAAAATATATGATCAGGTGTACCAACCTTTGCATGAGTTCAAATTTGTCGCGTGTTATAATGTATATTAAATCTATATGATCAGATGTACCAACCTCTGTATTATTATTATAGTGTATAGATAATTTATATGAGCAGGTTTGTCAACATTTTCTGTGGCGGGGGGAGGAAAATTCAAATATGTGTTATATTGTGTATGTATAGAGCAGATCTTTCAACATTTTTTTCTCTTCTGTGGTGGGAAATTCAAACTATATGATCATAATTGGTACTCTCTCTCTCTCTCTCACACGTTGTGTATGTCTCTCTCTCTCTCTCGTTGTCAAACGTTATGCTCAAACTGTTCTCCTCTCTCTGTGGTCAGTACCGCACGCATGTATATGAAATTAGAAAGTTTATTCGACATATATTAACGCCCTCTCTCTCTCTCTCACTCTCACTTGTTTCAACTGTGTCAACAAATAGTAACGTCCTCTCTCTCTCTCTCTCTCTCTCTCTCTCTCTCTCTCTCTCTCTCTCTCTCTCTCTCTCTCTCTCTCTCTCTCTCTCTCTCTCTCTCTCTCACTTTCACACGTTTCAACTATGCAAGGTTCCATACCCTTTTCCTGTCTCCCTCTCGTACATTGAGTAGTCGGTGTGATGAATAAATAATTTTAGCACTATCTCTCTTTCGTTGTCAAAACGTCGTCTTCATTTTCAATGTATTAAATAATTAATTAATAGTTTTATAATGCAGTCAGTGTGATTGATCCTTGTTAGAAATATATATATTTGGCGTCAATGAACTACTTACCTGTTATGTTGTTACAGATGACAAATCCATACGTTAACGACTTAGCAATCTGGTACAATACTCCTGTTTTAAGGTTGCAGTTTACACACACACATAGGTTCAGTAGTGTATAGCGAAATAAATTAAAATTATACACACACATGAAAACGGCGGCTGAAATTCATACAAATCTTCTGATGTAACAGTTCACAAAATAAATTAATTGTACACATGTTCAGAGGTGTAGAGTGAAATAAAATAAAGTCATAATTTGTTTAAATGATTAAATATATTTTAACATTCACAATATAAAATTCATAATTAAATGAATACATTATAAACTGATATTTTTCGAAAGTTTATATATATAAGTGTGTGTCGTACTTGTAGAAGAAGCAACCTGCAACATAACAATACAACAACATTAAAATCATGTTAAATATCACACACACACACGCGCGCGCACACACACACACACACACACACACACACACAGACGTACACGCACACAGACGCATACGCACACACATACATACATACAACGTGCATACGTTTGACTTGAATCATGTACATGTAGGTCCAATAAAACAGATAACAGATTTAAATACGCAACGTAATCACACACATACATACATACATACAACGTACACACGTTTGGGTTACACCACACGCGCACGCACACACACACAGACGTACACGCACACAGACGCATACGCACACACATACATACATACAACGTGCATACGTTTGACTTGAATCATGTACATGTAGGTCCAATAAAACAGATAACAGATTTAAATACGCAACGTAATCACACACATACATACATACATACATACAACGTCTCTCACTCTCACTTGTTTCAACTGTGTCAACAAATAGTAACGTCCTCTCTCTCTCTCTCTCTCTCTCACTCTCACACGTTTCAACTATGCAAGGTTCCATACCCTTTCTCCTGTCTCCCTCTCGTACATTGAGTAGTCGGTGTGATGAATAAATAATTTTAGCACTATCTCTCTTTCGTTGTCAAAACGTCGTCTTCATTTTCAATGTATTAAATAATTAATTAATAGTTTTATAATGCAGTCAGTGTGATTGATCCTTGTTAGAAATATATATATTTGGCGTCAATGAACTACTTACCTGTTATGTTGTTACAGATGACAAATCCATACGTTAACGACTTAGCAATCTGGTACAATACTTCTGTTTTAAGGTTGCAGTTTACACACACACATAGGTTCAGTAGTGTATAGCGAAATAAATTAAAATTATACACACACATGAAAACGGCGGCTGAAATTCATACAAATCTTCTGATGTAACAGTTCACAAAATAAATTAATTGTACACATGTTCAGAGGTGTAGAGTGAAATAAAATAAAGTCATAATTTGTTTAAATGATTAAATATATTTTAACATTCACAATATAAAATTCATAATTAAATGAATACATTATAAACTGATATTTTTCGAAAGTTTATATATATAAGTGTGTGTCGTACTTGTGGAAGAAGCAACCTGCAACATAACAATACAACAACATTAAAATCATGTTAAATATCACACACGCGCGCGCGCGCGCACACACACACACACACACAGAGACGTACACGCACACAGACGCATACGCACACACATACATACATACAACGTGCATACGTTTGACTTGAATCATGTACATGTAGGTCCAATAAAACAGATAACAGATTTAAATACGCAACGTAATCACACACATACATACATACAACGTACACACGTTTGGGTTACACCACACGCGCACGCACACACACACAGACGTACACGCACACAGACGCATACGCACACACATACATACATACAACGTGCATACGTTTGACTTGAATCATGTACATGTAGGTCCAATAAAACAGATAACAGATTTAAATACGCAACGTAATCACACACATACATACATACATACATACAACGTACACACGTTTGGGTTACACCACACGCGCACGCACACACACACACACACACACACACACACACACACACACACACACACACACACACACACACACACACACACACACAGACGTACACGCACACAGACGCATACGCACACACATACATACATACATACAACGTGCATACGATTGACTTGAATCATGTACATGTAGGTCCAATAAAACAGATAACAGATTTAAATATGCTATAGTCATTGTAAGACGTTACAATCCTTGAAGTGTTTTGTCCTTTCATCAAACCTTGTAAATTAGAATCTGCACTACATTCAAACACACGCACACACAATGACAACAACAAAAAATTAGTAATGTAGGTTGCTACCTTAACGAGATACAATTTCCACATGCGCCGTCTGGTTCTTCATCCCTCGAAATACAAGATGTAGGTCGCTGGGATTTATATGACGGAGTTCTTCATCTGTAAAGACGTCAGCATACCTCTTAGGTAGATATACACGATAGCGACGCTCACAATCTTCCAACGTTACAAGCACAGACTTCCCATATCGCGTGTCCACATGCAACATGTTAACGATCGGATACTGTTTGTCCACTGTTAATTCTGCACAACGTTTGTACTCAATAGCAGAAACTGCGTTGAATTTTGTGATAAACGACATTATTAGAAGTGAAGACGTCTGTATCAAACGAGGTGGAACCAAACAATGTCAGAATATTCGCTACAAAGAAGACTAGTGAAAGTAATGATGTGGCCATCAGGAAAGTTCACTTTCATCGCCTGAAGCTTTGCATGTACATACACACAGGCAGAATTAGCGCTGTTACAAAATATATATATATATATTAGGAAAGTCCACAGAAATAGTTATCGTCAGATCCGTTCTAAAATGGACTATTGGTGCGAAGTCTACTCTTCAGCCAGAAAGTTTATCCTAAAAACATGAGTCATAGTGCATACCGCAGGGTTCCGTTATGCCACTGCGACTGTTCATACTACCCCAACTGAAAGCAGATTTTTCTGAACCACGTCGGGTTGCACATCCACTCGTTCAGTTTTGGGATTGTATAACCTATCAACCGTGCATGTACATCCTATATTGCCATTGAAGTATCATCGATGGGATATGATAATTGACATCTGTAGCAAATGAAGGTCATTTATATTTTCTAATTAACAAGGGTTAAGAAAAAGTAACACGGAATGTTAGCAGGCGGGGTGAGCAGAGTTGTCGACAATTAATTTGTCACGTATCCGATAATGGCTGTACACGAATGTATCACAGCAGTTGTCTAGTATATAGCGCTTATCAGCCCACGTACCTGCTGAAGGTTGGCCATGATCTGCAAGAGAGAGAGAGAGAGAGAATGAATAACGAAAACAAAGGAACTGTTATACATATATATATATATATACATAGTTTTTATTTAACCGCATGTATTATGTTAGTGTATCTTAAACCATGAACAACGCACGCAAGAATATTGCGCAAGAGCTACACAGAGCGGCGAGAAGGAATTTCGTTAGACGCGCGGTTGAACTGAAGGGTATGCACGATTTGTACCAAGCGGATCTTGTGGAAATGATACCATACGCTCGAGTGAACAAAGGGTACATGTATATGATGACTGTAATCAATGCGTTTACCAAGTACGCGTACGCTGTACCATTGAAAACGAAGACAGGGAAAGAAGTGACGAACGCGTTGAAGCCTATACTAGCCGCTAACCGAATGAAGTATTTACAGACAGACAACGGGAAGGAGTATTACAACAGCACAGTACAAGCGTTGCTAAAAAAGTATAATGTGAAACATTACTCAACCTACAGTGAGAAAAAAGCTTCCATAGTGGAACGTTTTAATCGCACACTGAAGACCCACATGTATCGAGCTTTCAGCGAACAAGGACACTACCGCTGGTTGGATCTACTACCTACATTACTGAAATCGTACAACAATACAACACACAGAACCATTGGTATGAAACCTAGTGAAGTGAATGACGCCAACGAACATATAGTGTTGGAACGAATAAGGAAGAACACAGCGCCTAAAATCAGTCCAACGAAACCACCCAAATTTAAAGTCGGTGACCGTGTTCGTATAAGTAAGCACAAAATGACGTTCGCCAAAGGTTATACGCCGAATTGGACTAACGAAATATTCACTGTGGATAAAGTACAATCCACGACCATCCCAGTCACTTATCTGCTAAAAGACCATCTAAACAAAGTGTTGAAAGGTGGTTTTTACGAGCACGAGATTAGTAAGTCCAAAGTCGGCGACGTATACCTAGTGGAAAAGGTGTTACAACGCAAAGGTGACAGAGTGCGTGTTCGTTGGCTTGGTTTCGATGGTAAACACGATGCATGGATACATAAGAAAGATCTAATATAAAAAAGGTGACAGCACGTAATGAAAACAGTATGCTTTCGGTATTCACAAAGATGAAGATTGTACAGCAAGCAAACAAATTACCAATAAAGGATATGGACTTTTTGGCTGGTGACGAAGACAGTGCTAAACGTAAACATGGCCCGCTATTACCGAACAGTATTCGCTGTATCGTTACAGGCCCAAGTTCCTGTGGGAAATCAAATGTGCTATTCAACCTACTGTTTGATGCCAACGGACTACGTTTCCGCAACGTATACGTGTTTTCAAAATCATTATTTCAACCAAAATACAGAATGCTAGAAACAGTGATGAAATCACTCGCTGATGAAGGTTTAGGTTATCATGCATACAGCGAGAACGAAGAAGTCCCGCTACCGAGTGAAATCACTGGTCTCGACTCTGTTATCGTATTCGATGACGTATCGTGTGAAAGACAAAACAATATTCGAAAGTATTTTGCTATGGGGAGACATAGCGGTGTGGACACATTCTATCTATGCCAGACATATAGCCAGATACCGAAACAATTGGTACGTGACAACGCTAACTTGTTGATATTGTTCAAACAAGACGATCTAAATTTACGACATGCATACAATGATCACGTTAACATAGATATGAAATATGATGCTTTCAAAGACGTCTGCATGGAAGCGTGGAAGGATCGTTATGGATTTCTAGTCATAGACAAAGACTCGTCAATAAATGAAGGTAGATATAGAATCGGCTTTGATCGATTCATAATTGTTTCCGGCGAGGTATAAAAGTGGTTGCACTGTAGTAATGTCATCAGTCCTCTTGCTAACACACGATGGCGATGAATAAGGAGGAACGACTTGTGTATGATATAGATACGATAAGTGACAACATAAGGAAAAAATATCATGCATTACAACACGGTATCAGAGAAAGCGACGAGAAGTTTAGAAAAAATTACAAACCGATTCTGGAACCGTTAGAAGCTATTTCACGAAAGTTAAGTGGTGATATAATGGAGGAGGAGGAGGAGGAGGAGGAGGAGGAGGAGGAGGAGGAGGAGAAGAAGCAGCAGATAAAACAAGAAGAGCCTACACAACACGTAATAACAGAAAACGAAGGTGACATGCAGAGTCAACACGTAATAACAGAAAACGAAAGTGACGTGCAGAGTCATAGCGCTTCTCATTTCAGTGACGAGGACGCATGGAACCCTAACACTTCACATTTCAGTGACGATTCATTAGCAAACAAATATGTGCGTTTGTGCGAATCGACGGACTGTAAACGGATTATAGATCGTATGTATGGTGTTCGATACGAAGGCGGTAAATTTATGATAGGTGATTCAAATGTAAAAATCGATGATAACGACAACTTTCATGTCAAAGGAAAAATTTACGAGGGTACGCCTGGTCTGTATGAACTTTTGTTTATGAAACTACCGAAAAAATACAATAAGGACGATATGAGGAAATATAAGTCCATACTACTAGCAACCAACGGACACAAACAAAAATATAAACACAATACACGAATAAACAGTAACAGTGGCGTCAAGTACCGACTAGTAATATCTAAATTGTTTGCATCGAGTGTACGAAAACGTACAGGGAGTGGGTATATGGAGATGAAACCGAACACTACAATCGATTACGTGCATTGGGATGATCCTAACGAGTTAGTTAATAGATTGAGACTGTTAATGGCTTCTCAAAATAGTGGACATACTGGTCATAGGAATGAAATCATGTCGATATTGGAGGAATTACGTGAAGCCGGCATTATCATATAAAAGCAGACGCACCGTTCTACAACCACCAGTTCTTCTTCATAAATATGAGTGTAGACAAGTTCGGTAGACACGACAGCGCTGTAAGAGTGCGAAAAGAAACTCATCGAAGTCTGCGTGAGGATATCGGTTTAGGAGTGACTAACGACGGTCACTTTGATGTAAAAAACAAAAAGATACGCAACTTGGGTGATCCTGAAGAGCTGCACGATGTTGTTTCTTTACAGTACGTAAAGGACGCATGCTTACAGTACAAGAACGACGACGCTACCGTAGACGCAAAAGATCATCGAATAATAATGCTAAACGATCCGCTTAAATCAAGAGATGCAGCCACAAAACGATACGTAGACGAGAAGAGTTTGAAAAAAGATCGTGCAGGTAACGTAATCGTTAATGACTGCCGACTAACACGTGTGCAAGCGCCTGTTGACTTCAAAGACGCAGTGAATTTGGAATTTTTACATGCACACACAATCAGTTTGCAAAGCGATGCTTTCTACGCTGCCGGAAGAAAAATTACGAATATAGCGAACGGTGTCAATGACAAAGACGCAGTCACTGTACGACAAATGCACGAATTAAAATTACATATAAAGACCGAATTGTACAAGGTCACTCAGGTATTTCACGCTCATATAATCAATCTAATAAAGTTTGTCTATAAATATCAAGACAGCGCGACACAGCGTTCAGTTCTGGCTGAATATATTGAAGAGGTGGGACGTTTAATAGACGTTCTCGATACGGAAACGGAAATCAAGGATTGGAGATCTGTTTACAAGAATGCACGTACTTCGTAAGAAAAGAATGGGGCGCGGTGTAATTGGAAAAATACTTAAAAACACTGTGCCCGCTATCGTTTCGTCAGTACCTACTTTGATTAATCGAGCGGTGGACGCATTACCGGTAGAATTACACCTACCCGGCTACCGATTCTGTGGACCCGGAACAAAACTCAAAGAGAGATTGGCACGTGGCGAGCGTGGAATCAACGAGTTGGACGAAGCCTGTCGCGAACACGATATCGCCTACGCAAGGTACACAGACAACAGTCGAAGACGTATAGCTGATCGCGTTCTTGCCGACAAAGCGTGGGAACGAGTGAAAGGTTGGAATTCCGGTGTTAGTGAAAGAGCGTATGCTGCAGCTGTAGCCGCTGCAATGAAAGCGAAATCAGCAGTGGGTGGAGGGGGTTCGCGTAGTGGTTGTAGAAAAAAGAAGAAGGGTTCAGGAATTAAACATCAATCCGTGGGCAAACGCAAAACAGTCTCAAGACATAAACGTAACAATACAAAAATAGCGTCAGGTCTATACCTACGTCCTTACAGACAAAAAAACTAATTTGCATACCAGTGCGTGCATTGTCCGATAGTGATTTGTATGTGTACGCAAAACTTTTGAAAATACCTTATTTCAGAGGTGTTTTTATGCGTAACACTTTACCACGCAGACGACCATGGAAGAATGAGAGTGCAGTTGTTAATCTGGACAGTGCAGAAGGACTCGGTACGCACTGGGTTTGCTACAAGAAGCGAAACAATCGAGTTTACTACTATGATGCGTATGGTAATATGCGACCACCTCTTGAGCTGACACAGTATTTTGGAACCGACACTGCCATTTACTACAATTACGAGCGTGAACAGTCGTCACACACAGTCATCTGTGGGCATTTATGTTTGGACTTCTTAACGCGTGAGTGATCAGTAAGCGACAAGATGTCTTCGCTGTCGGTCACCTTAACAGGTACGAATGCTGCTGCTCTTGTATGTGACTTTTTCCCACCTCTCGAACTAACAAACGGGGAATGGTATGTAGGTCTATTGGACTTTACTACATACAACAGTATACCGAACGTGGTTGAGAGGAAAAACAATGTGTTTCCAGTACTACGAGACGGAACAACGTGGGACTTGATAACTTTACCTACAGGTGCTTATGAAATCGGTGACATAGAAGCCTTCCTCAAAAAGCAGTTAGGAGACTCACAGATTAGTCTACGTCCTAACAATAATACACTGAAATGTGAACTGACTTGTGCACTGGATATTGACTTTCAACAAACAGTGTACGGTATTGGTGATATGTTGGGTTTCAAGGAAAAGCGTCTGCTTGAAGCGAATAAAACTCATACGTCTGACGCTACAGTTAACATTATAAAAGTGAACAGTATATTGATAAGGTGTAATATAGCGCACGGATCATACAAGAACGGTAAAAACGAGCACACTCTGCACTCATTCTATCCGTCAGTCGAGCCAGGATTCAAAATAATTGAATCACCTACAAACGTCATATACCTACCTGTGAATGTGAGTCGTTTGGACAACATAACATTATCTTTACACGACCAGGACGGTGACGTAATAGATTTTCGCGGCGAAGTCATCACTGTGCGTTTACATCTAAAACGACTATAGACATGGGCTTGTACTTTGTTTCTTCGCCACCGCTGCTACCACAGTCGTCGACAATAAAAGAAGAAGAAGAAGAAAGATCGGCTAGGAAACGCATCAGTACTCGTTCGAAACTGAAACGATTAACATCAGTTAACCGCCGTTTTCTGATTTCATTGGGTTTTGTTGTAAACAAGTAACATGGCGAGTGGAATATTATCTGTGGAGCAGCAACAGTTCTTTGAAGACAGTATCACACACTTTTCATTTCATTCACACGCACCGTACGCAACAACAAGAAATGGAAACAATGATGAAATACGTGTGCCAATACAACAACAGGACGTCTTTACACTACCGTCGGAAAGTTTCCTCTACATCGAAGGCAAGTTGGTTAAAAACCCTAGTGTGGCTGCAGATACTGCGTTGAATGTGGAACTGGTGAACAATGCTATAGCATTTCTCTTTGAAGAGATTCGTTACGAGTTGGCCGGTGTGGTAGTGGACCATACTCGAAACGTCGGTGTTACGTCAACTATTAAAACTTTTCTATCACTCAACAACAACACACGTGACGCAATGAAAAACGCAGGTTGGGTGGCGCCGACCACAAACGTATTAAAAGTGAATGATGACGGGGAATTCAACTTTTGTATTCCACTGAAAATGCTAATGGGATTCGCAGAAGACTATACACGCATCGTGCTGAACGTGAAACAAGAACTTATACTCCTACGCACATCTACCGACATAAACGCTATGGTTTTAACAAGCGGACAAACGACTGCTAATTGTGTTCTTGAACTAGATAAAGTTTACTGGAAAATGCCTTATGTACATGTAGCTAATGCGTACAGATTACCACTGTTACGACTCATAGAGAATGACCACCCGATAACTATGCCTTTTAGGACCTGGGAGTTGCATGAGTATCCTGCCTTACCACAGACTAAAAGGCAGAATTGGATTGTCAAGACCTCGAGTCAGCTAGAAAAACCACGCTTTGTTGTGTTAGCGTTTCAGACAGCAAGAAAGAATGTACTGACGGCACACGCTGATGAATTTGATCATTGTAATGTAATCAATGCGAGACTGTTTCTAAACGACAAGTATTATCCTTACGATAATTTAAACTTGGATATTGGGAAAGACCGTTTTGCATTTTGTACAATATGTACGTCAGTTTTCAAAGTTCGTATTACCACCGTTTAGACGTCAGCCCAGTACTGACACCAGAATTATTCAAATCAAAAGCCCCGCTGCTTGTATTCGATTGTAGCAAACAGGACGATGCGCTTAAGTCTTCAGCAGTTGATGTACGTTTAGAATTTGAATCGTCAATGAATTTTCCTGCACAGACGGCTGCCTACTGTATGATACTACATTATACGCTTGTAGAATATACACCATTGTCCAACGCAGTACATAGACGTGTTTAAGTCTTATTTTATACACATTTTGTAAATACTAGTTTTAAATATATATATATATTTTTCATATTTGTAACATTATAATATTGGAGCTGTGTGTGTATGTGTGTGTGTGTGTATTTTTAATTGTAAAACTAGTTTAGATATATTTTAATACGTGTAACAATATAATATTGAGTTGTGTATGTATTTTTAATTGTAAAACTAGTTTAATATAATCTTGGAGCTGTGTATGTATTTTAATAAATGTATATAGTACACACTTTATTATTATTTGTATAACCCACCCACCATAATGTATACTTACTTGCAACAAACATACTAGTGAGCGTTGTCCACACACGTACCCTTAAATGCTAGACGTTGTATGCACACTGAAGGCTCGCACGCTTACAATTCAGCCACACTGACTGCATTATAAACTATTAATTAATTATTTGATACATGAAAAATGAAGACGTCGTTTGACAACAAGAGAGAGAGAGAGCTAAAATTATTTATGAATTTCAACCACCGTTTTCATGTGTGTGTATAATTTTAATTTATTTCGCTATACACCACTGAACCTAGAGAGAGAGAGCTAAAATTATTTATTCATATTTCTAACAAGGATCAATCACACTGACTGCATTAATTAATTATTTAATACATTGAAAATGAAGACGACGTTTGACAACGAGAGGGTTTAATTTATTTCGCTATACACTACTGAACCTATGTGTGTGTGTAAACTGCAACCTTAAAACAGAAGTATTGTACCAGATTGCTAGGCCGTTAACGTATGGATTTGTCATCTGTAACAATACAACAGGTAAGTAGTTCATTGAAGCCAAATATATATTTCTAACAAGGATCAATCCCACTGACTGCATTATAAAACTATTAATTAATTATTTAATACATTGAAAAATGAAGACGACGTTTTGACAACGAAAGAGAGATAGTGCTAAAATTATTTATTCATCACACCGACTACTCAATGTACGAGAGGGAGACAGGAGAAAGGGTATGGAACCTTGCATAGTTGAAACGTGTGAGAGTGAGAGAGAGAGAGAGAGAGAGAGAGAGAGAGGACGTTACTATTTGTTGACACAGTTGAAACAAGTGAGAGTGAGAGTGAGAGAGAGAGAGAGAGAGAGAGAGAGAGGGGGGGGTTAATATTTGTCGAATAAATATAAACTTTCTAATTTCATATACATGCGTGCGGTACTGACCACAGAGAGAGGAGAACAGTTTGAGCATAACGTTTGACAACGAGAGAGAGAGAGAGAGAGAGAGAGAGACATACACAACGTGTGAGAGAGAGAGAGAGAGAGAGAGGACGAATAATACAGAGGTTGGTACATCTGATCATATAGATTTACTATACATTATAACACACGACAAATTTGAACTCATGTAAAGGTTGGTACACCTAATCATATATTTTAATATACACTATAATGCCGGTGAGTATAACGTTTGACAACGAGAGAGAGAGAGAGACATACACACCGTGTGAGAGAGAGAGAGAGAGAGAGAGTAACAATTATGATCATATATAGTTTGAATTTCCCACCACAGAAGAGAAAGAAATGTTGGCAGATCTGCTCTATACACGCACACAATAATTTAAGATTGGTAACCCTGATCATATATTTTAATATATACACTATATACCACATATTTGAATTTCCCTCCCCCCACCGCAGAAAATGTTGACAACCCTGCTCATATAAAATATCTATACACTATAATAATACTACAGAGGTTGGTACACCTGATCATATAGATTTAATATACATTATAATACACGACAAATTTGAACTCATGCAAAGGTTGGTACACCTGATCATATATTTTAATATACACTATAATGCATCGAGTTGGAACCACCCCCCACCCACTGATATGAAATAAAAAAAAAACAACCTTCCACCCAACACCACCCACTAATATGCAAATCAGCTTTCTTAAAAAAATAAAAAAGTATATTCACGGATGCTGGTGGTCCATTGAACCTCATCCCACCAAATCAATTTAATAAAAAAAATAAAAAAATAAAAAAATCAATTTAAAAAAATAAAAAAAATTTATTCACGGATGCTGTGGTCCATCGGGATGCTGCGGGTCCAGGACACAGATCAGCGAAAAAGTCGCGGATGCTGCGGTCCAGATCGCGGATGCTGTGGTCCAGATATGCCCTGGGGGCTGAGTTTGAACTGTCATTTTCCCCCTACTATAATCACCGAACGTTTGCATGTCGAAAGCCGACCAAACCGCTCGAGCGTGCGCGTAATCTTCTTCGTCTATATCCGACTCTGTCAACCCGTTGTAAAAATGTACGCGGTCCGGTAACTGCCTCTCGTCAAATTTTGAATCGTCCGTAACGTATTCGTAAGGGTACACACCTTTACGCAACAGTAAATCAACATTACGCGTGTAAAATTGATTAAGGATTTTAAATTTATCCGCGGATAAGTTGGAGGCGAGTTTTTCAAGTGACGTGTTCATGAACCGCAGAGAATCGAGAAACCGGAGCTGTCCGAGTGTAACGGAGATGTAACGTTCGCTTGTAGTAGCGATACACGTTATTTCATCTTCCTTGTACTTTCCGAAACCTTGCATCAAATGATGCGAGTCATAGCCACTTAAATTATGGAAAAAAACCGGAACGTGTGTTGGTATTTTGTAATTTATATTACACGCATTGTGAGCAGCGCCTAAATAGTTACCCGTTATGTGGCAATGATTTCGAACCGTGTCGTCCGTTAACGGCTTCTTGCACAGATGACAGTGAGTGGCGTTTCGAAATGACCGTTCATCGGTCGCTGTCATTTGGATCGGTTTATTAAACTTTTTATCGAGTCGTTGAACGTCGGCTAAAAGCATACGAAGGAACGTGTCCACCACGTCTTTACCGCGGTATATTACAGGTTCCTTGACGGCGTTTCCCATCCAGTTAACTATCACATAGCAGAAACTGGCTGGTATATGATGTGCCACGTTTTTACCGGTGGTCGGAACAATAAACGATTCAAAGTCAGCGTATACCGTATAAGGTACGCGGTGACAAAGTGAAAAGTTTTTAAAATACATCCACTTTTCGTCCTCGTCAGGAAGTTTTACTTTCTGTACTCCGTGCTGAGAACAGTTGCGTTCGTGTTCTTCAACTCGTTTTTGCGCCGCGTTAGTATCTTTATTGTCCGAAAATCTGTGTAGACAGTAGTTGCAGTACACCGATGCACGACAATTTTTTGTCAACGACGAAAGCATACGCGAAAGGTTCCGTATGAGGCAGTAGTGAGTAGTGTTCGAGTCGGACAGTAGCAGTAGGTTTACGTGGTACTTTCTACCGCGATGTTCAGTGATTCGTAAAGGATATACCTCGCCTTCGTAGCCAAAAACGTTAACGGATATGTTTTCGTTTAATTTTTCAAAACGTTTTATCTTATTGACTGCGACGGGATAAGGTATGTCCTTCATGTTTATTTCTTCTTCGTACGGAAGGTAATGGCTAACGCGATGCGGGTTACACGCGATCGGGTGTATACAGGCGAGCACAGACCACAAGAAACACTTTTCATCTTCTAAATTTTTCACATTAATAATTCCTTTCTTACTGTGTGACAATTTCGATGGTGTAGGTAGAAAGCTCGACCATACAAGAGGATTGTATTTTGTAATATTTAGTTCCACCGACTCGACACCGTTTTCGACCCACCCGCTTCCGTCACGCGTGAATTTTTCAACTGATTCCATTATTTTCTCGCTAGCTATCGAATACTGTTCATCGATATCGTCATACTGTGACTTAAGTTCTGTACGCGATCTGAATACCGCATTACAATAAATATTTTCGGTGTTTATTAATTTTTTAAAAGATACACGAACTGCTAAATACCATTTTATATAATTATTTAATGCTACGGCTTCGCTACAAATCTTATCAACAATCGTGCGTTTGTAATCTAATAACACTGTTTGTGTGTTTAGTGTATTGTCAAGTATCATAAATTTTATAGTAATTACATTACCATTGATAGCACGGTGTTCGCTGTTGCTGCCGCTGCTGCTGCTGCTGCTGCTGCTGTCGGTCATTGTGAAAGGAGTGAGGCAGTCCCGCGTCGTCGGTTCCCTATATAGACAGTCCGGTAACCGGTGACGCTGTCGCCGCGCGCCCTTGACCGATCGGCCTCGCGAGGAGCAGCGGTGCGGGGTAGGTAGTCGTCCGGTCGTGACCGACGACGCGCGTTGCGGAGGGCTGGGTGGGGTGGGGGTGCGGTGTAGGAAGCCGACGTCCGTGACCGATGCGGTGCGGGGTAAAGGTGTGGGATGGTGGTGCGGGGTAGGGAGCTAGGTTGCAGCCGGTGTCCGTGACCGAGAGGTAGGCGAGGTGCGGGGTACAGGATGCCGGCGACCTTGACCGAAGCGCGCTCGTTGAGTCGCCTCCCGCGGGATGTTGGGTGCGGGTACGGGGGGGCTGGGTTGTACGACCGGTCGTGACCGAAAGCAGATGGTGGCCCGAGACGACGCGAGGTGGGGTGCGGGTGACCGTGACCGACGGACTCGAGTGGGGTGCGGGGTGGGGGGTAAACCCGGTCGTTGCGGAGCGACAGACAAAGTAATTGAACAAAATATGTAGGCGAGGTGCGGGGTGGTGGTGAGGCTCTGGGTGCGGTGTGGGTGTGCGGGGTAGGATGTCATCGTCCGGTCGTGACCGAAAGCAGGTGGTGGCCCGTGACGACGCGGGGTGGGGTAGGAAGCAAAATTATAGCCGTTACCGTTGCGGTGGAGGTGCGGGGTAGGGTGTCGTGACCGAAGGAGATGACGCTTTAGAAGGAAGGAACGTGGTCGGGGGAAACAGAATAAATACGCCAGTGTTTCCCTGTGCAGTCATCAGTACTCGCCATGGAAGGAATCGTTGCGAACGCGAAGACAGTTGAAAATTTTTTACCAAAAAGAGACTTGTCAAGTCTTTCTTTAGGAGTAAAGTATCATATAATTCACATGAAATTTGTGAAAACGAAATTCGGGGAGTCAGTTGTGGTAGATTTGGAAGATACCGGAGCCTGTCCTCAGCCGGAGGATAAACTTTTCTATGTATACCTACCTAAAAGATGGTGTGACGTATTTACAGAGGAGCAATTGAAAGCTGTGAAGCCTTGTGTCCTATCACTATGCGTAACCTCACACACTCCGCTGGCGAACGAGAAAGTGAGCGTGCAGTTGGATATTGATTATGTGAGTATGATATTTCAGTACCACAAATAATTACTTATACAGAAGTGGTTATGTATTAATTTTTTCTCTTTTTTTCCAGACCAAATAAACGAGAACAGGATTGATTTATTATAATAATAATAGTAATAATAACATTAATAGTAAAATGTTTTTAAATGATGAAGTAGACTTCTCTATTTTTTTTTTTTTGTTTTTTAATGTTAACTGTTCATTTTCAGAGAAAGAACAAGGTGTTGCTTGGATCTAATTTTGTAGAAAAACTTTTAAACAGAGAAATAAATGGTAATAATAGATTATATTGTCAATGCAACATGATTAAATTCGATTATAATTTTAGAAATAATCGTAAGACACTGAGTAGATGGATATCAATACGAAACGAAAAGAATATTTACAAAATGAAAGTATTTATTCGTAATGAGTTTTTCAAACTCTTCAAAACATCAATTAGTTATTGTAACAACCATAATATTGAATATCTTCAAATAAAAGATTTGCTAATTGCTAAAACAAAGCTGGTTAATCAGATATACTATATGATGTATAATTTTACTGGTACAGCGTATACCTCGCTAGTAAAAAAATATGAGTGGTCAAGGCATGACTCTAGCGGATGTCCGCTTCGTAACCGTTGTCGCGTCTGTTGTTATCTAAGATATCAAAATGACTTTAATTCAGAATACATGTTTTTTTTAATACCACACTAACTATCATTTGATGTGTCTACATTCTTTTGTATTTGATCAAGTATTATTAATTGTAGGAAATTATATTCTGTTTTTAATTATTAAAAAACGTATTTGGTTTATAACATAAAAAGTTGAGATAAACAATCATTAAAGTGTTAATTAAATTTTTATGTGTAATTAAATTTTTTAAAAGATTTCTCTCATAGTTACAGAAACCTTGTTTCGATGTTATGTGTTTGTGCGAATGCGAGGGAGATGTATGTCGTTCACCACCATATGGTGACCACTGTAACATTCTGAGTGCTTGTGAGTGGAGAGAATTTACACTCTGAAGAACAATTGTTTTAAAAAATTATTTTGACGAAAAAATGTAATTGGTTAAGGCATAATTCCACTGGATGTGCGCTTTATAAGCGTTGTTACCACTGTTATTATCTAAAATACTAAAAAGAGTTGAATTCAAGGTTTTGGTGTACCATTTTACACATGTAGTTAACACCATATTAATTATCATTTGATGTGTGTCTACATTCAGTATGTTATTATTAATATATTACACATCAACATTGTAATATTGTATGTTATTAATTATTATTATTATTGTTAGACATATAAGGCTTGTTTTGGTTGTAGTAAATGTAATTATTATTTTGTTAATTATATGTGTGTGTGTGTATGTGTGTATATATACATATATATATATATATATATAGAGAGAGAGAGAGACAGAGGGAGAGGGAGAGAGAGAACCTTCAAGGCTGCAAAAGAGAGAGAAAGCGAGAGAGAAAAAAGATTATTTTGTATAATTATGTAAATATATATATATATATAGATAAAGTGTCTATTTTGTTTAGTTATGTATATAGAGAGAGGGCGTATGTTTTGCTCAATTATAATTGTCTTGTGAATATAGAACATGTGTGTGTAGAGAGAGAAAAAACTTATAGCTTATGATTTGATTGTAAAAGCTTTTGATATTATTAAAAATTATATATACATATAAACCATAACCTATGTTACTTTTATTATTATACCCCTTATACAAAACAATTATTCCTATCATACTTGAATAATCGCAAAAGCAGTAGAGATGTATGTCTGTCACATGGAATGTAACAGCAAAGAAACCGGTTTTTATAGTAGAGAAAGAGCGCTGCAAGTTACAACAGCTTGCCTGAGCCAGCTCTACGTCAACCTAACACACACACACACACACACACACACACACACACACACACACAGAGCTTTATAAAACACGGACGCCAGCTATCAGTTCCTCTTTGAATACATTAACGGAACGTGGTAGTGTTTCACACACACACCGCTTGTACCAGCTTAGATGCTGTTTGACTGGTTTACAGGCGAATCGTCACAGTAGTAAATATATTTATTCAGTTAACAATTTTAGTAACGCATAATAAGAATATATGTTTTCTAAACAGTATTCAAATCGATGCATCTGTTTTATATTAACACAATGTAAACATTATAATAATACAATATCCGGTTTTGAGTACCGGAGGAACTGCGTCGGGATGTCATTAATCACCAAATTTCGGAACCCGTCAGGTACCTATTGTCCCAAATTTTAACCGATCAATTTCGCGTAACGGTTTCTCCTCCCCGTCCAGAGTTTAGACATACAGAACTTGTTTTAGGGTGTACCCCCCATCCGTTGATTTAAACATTTCGGGTGTCAAAATTCGGACATCAAAAATTTCGGGTACCCCCATCCGTTGATTTAAACATTTCAGACATCACGCCCTCTACGTCGTCGTCATGTGGGTATTCGGGTACCCCCATCCGTTGTTTTAATCATTTAGGGTACCAAAATTCTGACATTAAAAATTTCGAGAGAGAACGATTATTTTGTTACATCAAAATAAACCAGAACGCGGAAGTGTTTTAACATTCGGACACCAGCTGCCAGGGCCTCTGTCATGAACTGGAACCCGGTTAGGGCGTACCCACAAATTTCGGGTACCCCCATCCGTTGATTTAAACATTTCGGATAACGGTACCCGATGCCCCCAAAATTTCGAGTAACGGTACCCGATGACATAGCCTCTGCGCGTCCGGGCAACCGCCGAATTCCGGGTACCCCCATCCGCTACACATTGTTTTCGGCTACCAAATTTTTGACATGCAGAAACCACGGCCTCCGTGACGTCTTGAAACAGGTTTTAGCCATGCGGACGCCAGCGACTTGAGCCTCTGTATGACGTCATGAACTGGAACACGGAAGTGTTTCAGTCACACATACACACATACACACACACACACAAAACAGTGACGTAACATGGACAGCTCGGACACCAGCTGCCAGTGCCTCTATGACGTCATGAACTGGAACCCGGTAGTGTTTTCAACTGGGGGTTCCCCAACCCATTGTTTTCACACCGCGGAAGCCAGCTACCAGTGCCTCTCTGTGACGTCATCGCCATTGTTCTCTAACATACACTTTCCCTCTACTATTCTGGGTGTGGTACACTCTTCTTAAATGACTGTAGTAATTCTTGTTGTTAGAATAAATAAAGCGAAAGTTTGTTTCACTGGTATTCACTTCACATGATTATTTATTAGTTGAATTTCACCTCATGGTTCTAGTACTGTATTAATTACACACTTTCTTATTTAAGATTTGATAGAGATGTCATCGGCGCACAATTTAGTTATTAAGATATTCTTTAGCGAACTTTCACATATTTATCTCTGCGTCACGAAACAACGCTGTGCGCAGCTTACGGCGTGAGCACTCCATTGCAAGTGGGTTAATAGTTAAGGGGTGAGAGTAGTAATCTCGTGTCATTTACTATTCAGCATAAAAGTAGTTCCATGTTCCTTCTTTATTTAAAGGATTAAGGTTTGACTATTTAATCAAGCAGAGATATTCTTAATTACAGACGTTATTAAAGTACATTACAGTGGTCTTGTTTAATTATTTAAATAATGTCAAATTTACAAGTATATTTAGTTTCTTTAGGGGTCGGAATTCAAGTTAATTCCGGTTAGCGCATGTCTATGCATGCCTCTCTACCAGTGCCTCTCTGTGACGTCATCGCCATTGTTCTCTAACATACACTTTCCCTCTAATCAGAATGATTTAACATACGTCAGGAACTTCACCGTCACCGGATACTAAGGTAACGACAGACCTTCAGGAAACACACCGAGGAGCGAAGAGCCAAATCTGCATCAACTACAGGAAACCACAGGTGACATGGAGGCTTGTCTTCCATGGTTATGAGATACTAAAATTATAACCAACAAAAGACAATTTAACTAACCACTTTAAGACTTTTAAAAACAGACATTATATGTAAGATGTAGTCAGTAATCTAATAAAACTGTTTGTAGTAAAAGAGTAAAAGTTTAAACTGAAAGCATTATTGTTTTAAAAAGTTTAATAAAGTCCATTCTTCAAATGGCACAATTTTCAAGAGATTGTATATGGGGAGGTGACCATTATTAACATACTATATTCAATCCCGGATCCGTGGAATAAATTAAATTGATGTATATCTTTATTTTGAGGGCCCTTTGTGAAAGAATAAAATATATAATCATCTTGTAAACTGTAAGATGTTGAACCATATATGTTGAGAACTTTGAGTAGAGCAATTAATCTCATTATGTAATAAAGAGATGTCATCTTTAGTACAGACTAAACTGAGTGCATAAATCAACAGTCTCCCCTTCCCAGTTTCCTTTTATATTAATTGTTTTGGTGTTGTGATTAATTTTCAGCTCGTCACAACGAAGGCAGCCTGTATAATTGGCAGAACCAATTAATGCGGGTTCCCTATGTTATAAGACAAGTTAAGATGTTATAAATTGCGCCACTCTGCTATTGCTGCTATTATTGCTATGGCTATTGCTATTGCTACTGCTGCTGCTGCTGCTGCTTTGTTAAATTTAAATTTGCTGCACCCTGTTAAAAAAAAAAAAACTAATTGTGTCTTGTGTTGTTTAAGAAGTAATTGTGTCCCAAGCTGTTGATCTAATCACTCATGTACTTTAATATGTGTCAAAATTTTAAATAAAATAAAAATCATAATTATTTTTATAGTAATATAGTATAGGTAACTTTAATTGTAAATATAATATGTGTAAACTTATATTAACATATTGACCCACGTAAACAAACCATGTACGTACTTGTCCAAAAATTTCATTCATCAATGTGTCAATTTGACGACAAACTCGGACAGGTAAATATCCTGTTGCCGCCTGTGTAAAACTGTAATAGTTGCCCTCCCGCAAGTTGAGTTAGACAATACGCCACCCTCTTTGATAGTTCTATTGTTATAAGAAGCGTGTATTATCCTGTGCTTAGTAACCGAGGATTCCCCCTCTGGTGAACGTATATTGAAGCCTGTGTGAGATTTCTCTCTCTCTACCAATGTAAAATGATTAAAGTTCACATTTTAATTGTTTATTTGTAAAAAAAAAAAAGAGTAAGAATACAATTGATTTATATTTTTATTTTTCTTGTGTAAAAAAAAAAAAGAAAGCGTTGCATAGAATTTAATGCAAATAGTAGAATAATTATTTATAGCCACTCACATTTCAAAAATGGCTGTATTTAACCCTGATCTATTATTAAAAGATGAGCTGTGCTACGAAGCAATTTTACGCGGTTTAAAACACGTGAATGTAACAGTGTCTGAATTGCGAAAATCATTACGCGAAACCAGATCAGATATACCCTCGCAGTTAGATAGATTGCGTGAACTCGATTATGACAGCGAACGAGAAACCTGTTATGCGAAGTATAGGGAACTGACGTTATTATCTCAAAACCTTCAAGACGAAAAATCACCAACTGTAATATTGCGCGTCACGCAACGAATAGAACATTTAACCCGCCGGTTGAACAATTTATTAAGCTGGCCCGACGTCCCCGTAATCCCTGCCGATGTGCAGAAATTTGCGGATGAGGCATTACGCCAATTACCCATAATTATCAACGACTTACAACGAAAGTCAGACTCATCTAGAATAGAAGAAATTGAACAATCCTTACAAAAATTATATATTTCCCCGGTTCAATCCCCTACTTTAGAACACCCTCCCTCCACCTCGAACCACGAATCACCCACCGTATCGAAGATACAACCGACTCATGAACAGTTACCTAGTAGAGAATTAAATACCCTAACGATATCAGAACCCCCACAGCCAAGTGGTCACCATACTCGCACTAGTCGATATGCGATTACAACTCCTAATGCAACCACAAATCCTTCGAAATGTATACCAAATGTAAATTTTAATGTAGACCTCTACGGAAAGATTACCCACCCAGTAGAGAAAATAATTAATGAAATTCCTTACACCGATGGCTTAAGTATAACGAAACTGTTGAATTTTATCAGATACCTACTGCAAATAGAAGATCTACAACAATTGAACGATTGGCAAATACTGCAAGTAATCCTACCCAAATGTAAACCACCATTACGAGATCGTGTACTGGAATCATTAAACTCGACTCTTCCAGTAGAAGAACTTCATACTACCATAATCAAATATTTTATCCCCACGGGAATTTACGAGGAGATTAAAAGAAATACCGTACTTCGAGTACAAGGCGCCCATGAAAGACTGGCCCACTATATTGCAGACATCAGAGAATCTTCACGACTACTGCAAGTCGATTGGAGTGAGAAACAATTGGTCGATACTATTCTAGTAGGCTTATCTCCTGAAGAACGCTCCCGTTTAGCACTAATAAGTAGACCCCACACTTTCGCTGACCTTGAACAATGTAGTATTCACTCTTCAAATGTATGGTACACAGATCAGCACAGACATGCATCGGTATCCACAACACCACATAGAAAGGAAACGTAATCCCTAGTCTCAGATGCAAGTACTCTACGAGAAAGACGACCATTTCGTCGACCAACCTATTTTCATGGCCATGGTAAGTCCAAGGAGCCTCAACCTCGATATGAAACCAGTGAGACCCCACGTAAAGAATATGTATGCTATAACTGCGGGAAACCTGGACACCTCAGTAGAAACTGTAAACGGAAACAGTACAATCAGAAAACTCATTATCCAAAAAACATGTAAGGCGGGGAGATCCGAAACCCTGTGTCTTCCGCAGCATCGTGAAAACAGGTAAACCCCTGAGAGTCAACAAATTAAAACAAAATAATAATAACAAAAGAAAATTAGACCCCTATGTTAGACAATTTATCGATAAATGTAACGCTATTAATAAATATCACTATAATATTGACGACTCGGAACACAATGTTTTTTATAAGTAAAAACGTAAAGTTTTACCTTACAGCCTAAACCGGCTTTCACCTATAGAAGGCTTCATCAGAGGCTGTCGTTAGTAGCGCTGCTCGTCTTGTTGTTGGCGACGAGAAAGTGTTTCGTCGAGAAAGTGTTTCTTAGACCTCTCCATCACAAAACTAGAACACAGGCACAAATTCAGTATATACAGAAAACCAACTACAACTGACACACTAATACACAACACCTCCAATCACCCAATACAACACAAACTAGCTGCTTTTAGAACCATGATACATAGACTTAACAACATCCCCTTAGATGAAATAGACTACAAAGACGAACTAAACACGATAAAATATCTAGTAGAATCTAACGGTTATGACAGAACAATAGTCAGTAAACTCCTACACAAAACACAAAACAAACAACAGACAAAGACAGAAAACAACAAATTCATAACACTAACATACATCAACAAACAAACAGAAAAAATTGCCCATAAATTCAAAAAAGCAGGATACAGAATCGCTTACAAAACTACTAACAAAACAGAACACACACTATCAAACGCATGCCCAAAGCACAAAACAAATTCGATCTACCCGGTGTATATAAACTAAATTGTTCAAATTGCAGTAAATTCTACATAGGCCAGACAGGACGTAGCTTCAAACAGAGATACATTGAACACACAAAAGCACTCCACACCACTACAGAATCTACCTTCGCAAACCACCTCATTGAAGCAAACCACACATATAAAAACATCGACAATAACATGAACATACTACACGTACACACAAAAGGCCGAAAACTAGACACTCTAGAACAATTAGAAATATACAAACACACAAAAACAAATAAAAACGACATCCTAAACGAACAGACACAATTCAAATCGCACGCATTATTCGAACACATCTCACCACACACACACAGCTTCAATCTTTCGAAACACTTTCTCGTCGCCAACAACAAGACGAGCAGCGCTACTAACGACAGCCTCTGATGAAGCCTTCTATAGGTGAAAGCCGGTTTAGGCTGTAAGGTAAAACTTTACGTTTTTACTTATAAAAAACATTGTGTTCCGAGTCGTCAATATTATAGTGATATTTAGTTAAGTAACGGACACGTCATGGACAACGAAATCCAAGCTATTAATAAATGTGATTTCAGTAAGTGTCAATTACCGTATATACAAGTTGACCTTGGTGTTACATCCACCCTCGGATTGATTGATTCCGGATCAACGCGAAGTTTAATTAGTCAAGAGCTAGCCAATAAATTATTTAAACACAATTTAGT
Organism: Magicicada septendecula; assembly: GCA_034769895.1. Taxonomy (NCBI): domain Eukaryota; kingdom Metazoa; phylum Arthropoda; class Insecta; order Hemiptera; family Cicadidae; genus Magicicada; species Magicicada septendecula. Next base: position 403,120,667 of record CM068367.1, read on the forward strand.
TAAACGCAGTCAATCAGTAAATATTAGATGCGCTACAGCTAATAAACAAAACTTAATGATAAAACTTATCATCACGTTTAAAGTAAAAATTAAGAATCTAACGTGGTATTTTCCAATGTTGGTATGCGACGAGTAAGGACCCGAGTTAATATTGGGAGCTGATTTTATCAGTAAAACAGGAATAATTCTAGATATTCACGATAAGAAATTTTATTTTGGATTCGATCGTTCACGAAAATATAACTTGGATGATAATGCAAATAACAGAGAGGAGTACTAGCACGACCTCTACACATCTAAAACATCACGAATCTGAATTAGGTCATCTGGAAAGTAAAGATAGACGGAACATACAGACATTAATAAAACAATTCTCCAATGTCCTCACCCCAAAGTTAGGACTGACGGACCTAATAGAGTACAAAATAAATTTGAGCGACAATAAAGTAACACGTTTAGCCCCATACAAGTTATCACCTCCAAAAATGGAAGTAATGAGGAACCAAATTAACAAATTGTTAGAACAAGGAGTCATCGAACCCTCTACTTCATCTTATTCATCACCCGCGTTTTTAGTACCAAAAAGTAACGACAAACATAGATTAGTTGTGGACTATAGACAACTAAATAAACGGATAGAATTTGAATCTATACCGCTTCCCGACATCCACAGTGCTTTTCATTATTTTACGAAAGCAAAAATTTTTACCATTATGGATTTAAATCAGGCATTTCATCAAATACCCCTTTCGGAAGAATCAAAACGTCTAACCGCATTTGCCGTCCCTTTCAACCTGTACCAATTTACGAGGGTACCCTTTGGTATATCCCAAGGTACTTCTGTATGTAGCAGATTATTAGAAAAATTATTTCATGATATAAAATTTAAATATGTGTACCACTACTTAGATGACATCGTTATCTACAGCGAGTCAATTGAGCAACATCTTAAACATCTACGTGAAGTACTATCCCGATTGGAGAAAGCTGGATTAACCGTAAACCCCAGTAAAGTAAATTTTGCTGTCACACAATTTTCATTTTTAGGTCACATCGTAAAAGCCAACGGAAAGGTAAGCATATACCCCGAGTGAACCCGTGCTATCAGAGAATTTTTACCACCGCAGGATGCGAAAGGAATAGCCCGATTTTTAGGAATGATAAATTATTTCCACAAGTATATCCCACATCTAGCCGAAATTGCAGCACCGCTAAATACCTTAAGAAAGAAGGGAGTTAAATTTGAGTGGAATGAGCAACACCAAACCGCATTCGAGAAATTAAAAGAAAACATCATATCACCCCCAGTACTACAATTAGCCGATTTTACAAAACCGTTTGTAGTGCAGACAGACAGTTCAAGTGTAGCCCTAGGTGCAGTAATATATCAGGAAGTAGATAACTCTAGATTACCTATTAGTTACGCTTCACGCACCCTGACAGACCAAGAAAAGAAATACTCCGCATACGAATTAGAATGTTTAGCTATCGTTTTCGCTTTTGAGAAGTTCAAACCCTTTTTAGAACATAAAGAGTTTTTGTTAGAAACAGATAATCAAGCATTATCTTGGCTACTAAATCACCCAAAACAGTTAGGTCGTAACGGAAGACGGGTATTAAGATTAAATTGTTTTAAATTCAAAGTACAACATATTAGAGGTACCCAAAACGTAGTTGCCGATACACTGTCACGTATGTTCCAGCCGAGTAGTAAAACATACGAAAACAAGGAGAGTAGAGAAACGCCGATCATTAATACTTTAATGACCGAATTTCCTCTGGCATTTACGGACTTAGCCCAGTATCAACAACAAGACCCACGTTTGAGACCAATTATTGGACAACTCGATAAAGGAAATAAGTCAGAAAAATACATATTAAGTAAGAGAGTGTTATGTTATAGAATAGCGAACGGAAAATATTTACGAATAATCACCCCTGATATTATTAAACCTATGCTGATGGAATACTATCACTCTTCCACCACTGGAGCACATATGGGAATAAATAAAACCATACATCGAATTCGTAAAGAATATCACTGGGAAAATATGAACAGTGAGATCTCTAATTTCGTGAAAAGGTGTAAGTTGTGTGCACTCAGCAAACCAGCGAGAAACAGTCAAATAAGTCAATTAATCTCAGAAATTCCTGCTGTAGAATAAACAAGTTGAGAGTGACTTATGCAGCTCGTAATTTCATACAGAGAAAAACGGGTGAGAGAAACTTCACACGGTAATCCCCAAGCATACTCCCGGTACATTGCTGACCAAATAAGCCGGAGTTGTTCTTAAGCGGCGGAGTATGTGACGATTTCATTAATAAAAATATGGTAATTAATAAATAGGTAATGTGAAGGCTGAGAAATTTTAAATTTTTAATAAAATCGCACATTTAAACTAAATCTTATTGCTATCATTAAATAATAATAATATTTAATAAAAGGTTGTAATAAGAAAATAAAAGCGAATACGAGTGTACAGAAAGGGTAAACCTTGTTAATTAATCCTGCATAGACATGCGCTAACCGGAATTAACTTGAATTCCGACCCCTAAACAAACTAAATATACTTGTAAATTTGACATTATTTAAATAATTAAACAAAACCACTGTAATGTACTTTAATAACGTCTGTAATTAAGAATATCTCTGCTTGATTAAATAGTCAAACCTTAATCCTTTAAATAAAGAAGGAACATGGAACTACTTTTATGCTGAATAGTAAATGACACGAGATTACTACTCTCACCCCTTAACTATTAACCCACTTGCAATGGAGCGCTCACGCCGTAAGCTGCGCACAGCGTTGTTTCGTGACGCAGAGATAAATATGTGAAAGTTCGCTAAAGAATATCTTAATAACTAAATTGTGCGCCGATGACATCTCTATCAAATCTTAAATAAGAAAGTATGTAATTAATACAATACTAGAACCATGAGGTGAAATTCAACTAATAAATAATCATGTGAAGTGAATACCAGTGAAACAAACTTTCGCTTTATTTATTCTAACAACAAGAATTACTACAGTCATTTAAGAAGAGAGTACCACACCCAGAATGATTTAACATACGTCAGGAACTTCACCGTCACCGGATACTAAGGTAACGACAGACCTTCAGGAAACACACCGAGGAGCGAAGAGCCAAATCTGCATCAACTACAGGAAACCACAAGTGACATGGAGGCTTGTCTTCCATGGTTATGAGATACTAAAATTATAACCAACAAAAGACAATTTAACTAACCACTTTAAGACTTTTAAAAACAGACATTATATGTAAGATGTAGTCAGTAATCTAATAAAACTGTTTGTAGTAAAAGAGTAAAAGTTTAAACTGAAAGCATTATTGTTTTAAAAAGTTTAATAAAGTCCATTCTTCAAATGTCACAATTTTCAAGAGATTGTATATGGGGAGGTGACCATTATTAACATACTATATTCAATCCCGGATCCGTGGAATAAATTAAATTGATGTATATCTTTATTTTGAGGGCCCTTTGTGAAAGAATAAAATATATAATCATCTTGTAAACTGTAAGATGTTGAACCATATATGTTGAGAACTTTGAGTAGAGCAATTAATCTCATTATGTAATAAAGAGATGTCATCTTTAGTACAGACTAAACTGAGTGCATAAATCAACAGTCTCCCCTTCCCAGTTTCCTTTTATATTAATTGTTTTGGTGTTGTGATTAATTTTCAGCTCGTCACAACGAAGGCAGCCTGTATAATTGGCAGAACCAATTAATGCGGGTTTCCTATGTTATAAGACAAGTTAAGATGTTATAAATTGCGCCACTCTGCTATTGCTGCTATTATTGCTATGGCTATTGCTATTGCTATTGCTGCTGCTGCTGCTGCTGCTTTGTTAAATTTAAATTTGCTGCCCCCTGTTAAAAAAAAAAAAACTAATTGTGTCTTGTGTTGTTTAAGAAGTAATTGTGTCCCAAGCTGTTGATCTAATCACTCATGTACTTTAATATGTGTCAAAATTTTAAATAAAATAAAAATCATAATTATTATTATAGTAATATAGTATAGGTAACTTTAATTGTAAATATAATATGTGTAAACTTATATTAACATATTGACCCACGTAAACAACCATGTACGTACTTGTCCAAAAATTTCATTCATCAATGTGTCAATTTGACGACAAACTCGGACAGGTAAATATCCTGTTGCCGCCTGTGTAAAACTGTAATAGTTGCCCTCCCGCAAGTTGAGTTAGACAATACGCCACCCTCTTTGATAGTTCTATTGTTATAAGAAGCGTGTATTATCCTGTGCTTAGTAACCGAGGATTCCCCCTCTGGTGAACGTATATTGAAGCCTGTGTGAGATTTCTCTCTCTCTACCAATGTAAAATGATTAAAGTTCACATTTTAATTGTTTATTTGTAAAAAAAAAAGAGTAAGAATACAATTGATTTATATTTTTATTTTTCTTGTGTAAAAAAAAAAAGAAAGCGTTGTATAGAATTTGATGCAAATAGTAGAATAATTATTTATAGCCACTCACATTTCAAAAATGGCTGTATTTAACCCTGATCTATTATTAAAAGATGAGCTGTGCTACGAAGCAATTTTACGTGGTTTAAAACACGTGAATGTAACAGTGTCTGAATTGCGAAAATCATTACGCGAAACCAGATCAGATATACCCTCGCAGTTAGATAGATTGCGTGAACTCGATTATGACAGCGAACGAGAAACCTGTTATGCGAAGTATAGGGAACTGACGTTATTATCTCAAAACCTTCAAGACGAAAAATCACCAACTGTAATATTGCGCGTCACGCAACGAATAGAACATTTAACCCGCCGGTTGAACAATTTATTAAGCTGGCCCGACGTCACCGTAATCCCTGCCGATGTGCAGAAATTTGCGGATGAGGCATTACGCCAATTACCCATAATTATCAACGACTTACAACGAAAGTCAGACTCATCTAGAATAGAAGAAATTGAACAATCCTTACAAAAATTATATATTTCCCCGGTTCAATCCCCTACTTTAGAACACCCTCCCTCCACCTCGAACCACGAATCACCCACCGTATCGAAGATACAACCGACTCATGAACAGTTACCTAGTAGAGAATTAAATACCCTAACGATATCAGAACCCCCACAGCCTAGTGGTCACCATACTCGCACTAGTCGATATGCGATTACAACTCCTAATGCAACCACAAATCCTTCGAAATGTATACCAAATGTAAATTTTAATGTAGACCTCTACGGAAAGATTACCCACCCAGTAGAGAAAATAATTAATGAAATTCCTTACACCGATGGCTTAAGTATAACGAAACTGCTGAATTTTATCAGATACCTACTGCAAATAAAAGATCTACAACAATTGAACGATTGGCAAATACTGCAAGTAATCCTACCCAAATGTAAACCACCATTACGAGATCGTGTACTGGAATCATTAAACTCGACTCTTCCAGTAGAAGAACTTCATACTACCATAATCAAATATTTTATCCCCACGGGAATTTACGAGGAGATTAAAAGAAATACCGTACTTCGAGTACAAGGCGCCCATGAAAGACTGGCCCACTATATTGCAGACATCAGAGAATCTTCACGACTACTGCAAGTCGATTGGAGTGAGAAACAATTGGTCGATACTATTCTAGTAGGCTTATCTCCTGAAGAACGCTCCCGTTTAGCACTAATAAGTAGACCCCACACTTTCGCTGACCTTGAACAATGTAGTATTCACTCTTCAAATGTATGGTACGCAGATCAGCACAGACATGCATCGGTATCCACAACACCACATAGAAAGGAAACGTAATCCCTAGTCTCAGATGCAAGTACTCTACGAGAAAGACGACCATTTCGTCGACCAACCTATTTTCATGGCCATGGTAAGTCCAAGGAGCCTCAACCTCGATATGAAACCAGTGAGACCCCACGTAAAGAATATGTATGCTATAACTGCGGGAAACCTGGACACCTCAGTAGAAACTGTAAACGGAGACAGTACAATCAGAAAACTCATTATCCAAAAAACATGTAAGGCGGGGAGATCCAAAACCCTGTGTCTTCCGCAGCATCGTGAAAACAGGTAAACCCCTGAGAGACAACAAATTAAAACAAAATAATAATAACAAAAGAAAATTAGACCCCTATGTTAGACAATTTATCGATAAATGTAACGCTATTAATAAATGTGATTTCAGTAAGTGTCAATTACCGTATATACAAGTTGACCTTGGTGTTACATCTACCCTCGGATTGATTGATTCCGGATCAACGCGAAGTTTAATTAGTCAAGAGCTAGCCAATAAATTATTTAAACACAATTTAGTTAAACGCAGTCAATCAGTAAATATTAGATGCGCTACAGCTAATAAACAAAACTTAATGATAAAACTTATCATCACGTTTAAAGTAAAAATTAAGAATCTAACGTGGTATTTTCCAATGTTGGTATGCGACGAGTTAGGACCCGAGTTAATATTGGGAGCTGATTTTATCAGTAAAACAGGAATAATTCTAGATATTCACGATAAGAAATTTTATTTTGGATTCGATCGTTCACGAAAATATAACTTGGATGATAATGCAAATAACTGAGAGAGTACTAGCACGACCTCTACACATCTAAAACATCACGAATCTGAATTAGGTCATCTGGAAAGTAAATATAGACGGAACATACAGACATTAATAAAACAATTCTCCAATGTCCTCACCCCAAAGTTAGGACTGACGGACCTAATAGAGTACAAAATAAATTTGAGCGACAATAAAGTAACACGTTTAGCCCCATACAAGTTATCACCTCCAAAAATGGAAGTAATGAGGAACCAAATTAACAAATTGTTAGAACAAGGAGTCATCGAACCCTCTACTTCATCTTATTCATCACCCGCGTTTTTAGTACCAAAAAGTAACGACAAACATAGATTAGTTGTAGACTATAGACAACTAAATAAACGGATAGAATTTGAATCTATACCGCTTCCCGACATCCACAGTGCTTTTCATTATTTTACGAAAGCAAAAATTTTTACCATTATGGATTTAAATCAGGCATTTCATCAAATACCCCTTTCGGAAGAATCAAAACGTCTAACCGCATTTATCGTCCGTTTCAACCTGTACCAATTTACGAGGGTACCCTTTGGTATATCCCAAGGTAGTTCTGTATGTAGCAGATTATTAGAAAAATTATTTCATGATATAAAATTTAAATATGTGTACCACTACTTAGATGACATCGTTATCTACAGCGAGTCAATTGAGCAACATCTTAAACATCTACGTGAAGTACTATCCCGATTGGAGAAAGCTGGATTAACCGTAAACCCCAGTAAAGTAAATTTTGCTGTCACACAATTTTCATTTTTAGGTCACATCGTAAAAGCCAACGGAAAGGTAAGCATATACCCCGAGCGAACCCGTGCTATCAGAGAATTTTTACCACCGCAGGATGCGAAAGGAATAGCCCGATTTTTAGGAATGATAAATTATTTCCACAAGTATATCCCACATCTAGCCGAAATTGCAGCACCGCTAAATACCTTAAGAAAGAAGGGAGTTAAATTTGAGTGGAATGAGCAACACCAAACCGCATTCGAGAAATTAAAAGAAAGCATCATATCACCCCCAGTACTGCAATTAGCCGATTTTACAAAACCGTTTGTAGTGCAGACAGACAGTTCAAGTGTAGCCCTAGGTGCAGTAATATATCAGGAAGTAGATAACTCTAGATTACCTATTAGTTACGCTTCACGCACCCTGACAGACCAAGAAAAGAAATACTCCGCATACGAATTAGAATGTTTAGCTATCGTTTTCGCTTTTGAGAAGTTCAAACCCTTTTTAGAACATAAAGAGTTTTTGTTAGAAACAGATAATCAAGCATTATCTTGGCTACTAAATCACCCAAAACAGTTAGGTCGTAACGGAAGACGGGTATTAAGATTAAATTGTTTTAAATTCAAAGTACAACATATTAGAGGTACCCAAAACGTAGTTGCCGATACACTGTCACGTATGTTCCAGCCGAGTAGTAAAACATACGAAAACAAGGAGAGTAGAGAAACGCCGATCATTAATACTTTAATGACCGAATTTCCTCTTGCATTTACGGACTTAGCCCAGTATCAACAACAAGACCCACGTTTGAGACCAATTATTGAACAACTCGATAAAGGAAATAAGTCAGAAAAATACATATTAAGTAAGAGAGTGTTATGTTGTAGAATAGCGAACGGAAAATATTTACGAATAATCACCCCTGATATTATTAAACCTATGCTGATGGAATACTATCACTCTTCCACCACTGGAGCACATGTGGGAATAAATAAAACCATACATCGAATTCGTAAAGAATATCACTGGGAAAATATGAACAGTGAGATCTCTAATTTCGTGAAAAGGTGTAAGTTATGTGCACTCAGCAAACCAGCGAGAAACAGTCAAATAAGTCAATTAATCTCAGAAATTCCTGCTCCCCCGTTTTCCAAAATTTATTTAGACTTTTCAGGACCCTACCAGCGTTTTAAATCAGGAAATACAATGTTACTAATTTGCGTAGATTCTTTCAGCAAATTCGTCTGAATGTACCCATGTGGCGAGCATTAGCTTCAACCACCGTAAATATTTTACAGCATAGATTATTTAAAGAATTCGGTACCCCAGTCCATCTAGTGTCGGATAACGGACCACAGTTTAAGTCAAGGAATTCAGGAACATGTGTTTCAAACTAGGAATATACCACATTACCACTACAGAGTATCGTCCGCAAGGAAATATAGCTGAAAGGTATTTGCGAAACCTAAAATCTGCTTTATTAGCCTACCATGCAAACGATCATACGTCTTGGGACCAGAACCTATCCTGGATACAATTCGCCTTTAATTCAGCATATCATGAAGGACATAAGTCTACCCCATTCGAATTATTGTTCAAATATAAACCTAACCACCCATTATCCACTAAGTGGAAAATACATGAGTTGTTACCCCTTGAAATTAGAGATAAAAATATAAAGAAAATCTGGAATGAAGCGCGCGCTAACTTACGAGCAAACTTAGCGAAATCAAGGAAATATCACGAGCGAAATAATAATAATAATAATGAAGTAAAGTACCAAATCGGCGACTTAGTAATGTATAAAACACACCCTACGAGTAGTGCAATCGATAAGACAACTTCCAAGCTATCATACCGATGGTGCGGTCCTTATCAAATTCACAAATACTTAACTCCAGTAACTGTAGCCCTGTACGAACCCTCTACTCAAAAATATGTACGAAGAACACATATTTCGCAGATAAAACATTATCACAAAGAAGGAAATGGTAGAGTGCAAGCTATATAAATGTAAAAAAAAAAGAGGTATATGTTGTGTACTCACCTGCTAAAGAGTACTTGAGTAACATTTGGCTACCTAATCGTATACATAGGTACGAGGCCTCATCAACCTTGAATCCTATTCATCGAAAGTAGAGAAAGATGAGAAGTCAGCTGACATCGAATATGAGTAATAATTAAGTAACAAATTACTTAAGGAGTAATTCTATAACAAGAATAACTCACAACTAAAGAAAAATCCGGTAGTAGTCATAAGTAGTAGAGTTAAGAAAAATTTAGAATGTTTACAATATGTTTTATAATGTGTGAATTTTATGTAGTATAAGAATTAGTATGTAAAGTATTATATATATATATATATATATATATATATATATATATGGATAGTAGAATAAGAAAGTTGAGAGTGACTTATGCAGCTCTTAATTTCATACAGAGAAAAACGGGTGAGAGAAACTTCACACGGTAATCCCCAAGCATACTCCCGGTACATTGCTGACCAAATAAGCCGGAGTCTGTTCTTAAGCGGCGGAGTATGTGACGATTTCATTAATAAAAATATGGTAATTAATAAATAGGTATAGTGAAGGCTGAGAAATTTTAAATTTTTAATAAAATCGCACATTTAAACTACATCTTATTGCTATAATTAAATAATAATAATATTTAATAAAATGTTGTAATAATAAAATAAAAGCAAATACGAGTGTACAGAAAGGGTAAACCTTGTTAATTAATCCTGCATAGACATGCGCTAACCGGAATTAACTTGAATTCCGACCCCTAAACAAACTAAATATACTTGTAAATTTGACATTATTTAAATAATTAAACAAGACCACTGTAATGTACTTTAATAACGTCTGTAATTAAGAATATCTCTGCTTGATTAAATAGTCAAACCTTAATCCTTTAAATAAAGAAGGAACATGGAACTACTTTTATGCTGAATAGTAAATGACACGAGATTAATACTCTCACCCCTTAACTATTAACCCACTTGCAATGGAGCGCTCACGCCGTAAGCTGCGCACAGCGTTGTTTCGTGACGCAGAGATAAATATGTGAAAGTTCGCTAAAGAATATCTTAATAACTAAATTGTGCGCCGATGACATCTCTATCAAATCTTAAATAAGAAAGTATGTAATTAATACATTACTAGAACCATGAGGTGAAATTCAACTAATAAATAATCATGTGAAGTGAATACCAGTGAAACAAACTTTCGCTTTATTTATTCTAACAACAAGAATTACTACAGTCATTTAAGAAGAGAGTACCACACCCAGAATGATTTAACATACGTCAGGAACTTCACCGTCACCGGATACTAAGGTAACGACAGACCTTCAGGAAACACACCGAGGAGCGAAGAGCCAAATCTGCATCAACTACAGGAAACCACAAGTGACATGGAGGCTTGTCTTCCATGGTTATGAGATACTAAAATTATAACCAACAAAAGACAATTTAACTAACAACTTTAAGACTTTTAAAAACAGAAATTTTATGTAAGATGTAGTCAGTAATCTAATAAAACTGTTTGTAGTAAAAGAGTAAAAGTTTAAACTGAAAGCATTATTGTTTTAAAAAGTTTAATAAAGTCCATTCTTCAAATGGCACAATTTTCAAGAGATTGTATATGGGGAGGTGACCATTATTAACATACTATATTCAATCCCGGATCCGTGGAATAAATTAAATTGATGTATATCTTTATTTTGAGGGCCCTTTGTGAAAGAATAAAATATATAATCATCTTGTAAACTGTAAGCTGTTGAACCATATATGTTGAGAACTTTGAGTAGAGCAATTAATCTCATTATGTAATAAAGAGATGTCATCTATAGTACAGACTAAACTGAGTGCATAAATCAACAGTCTCCCCTTCCCAGTTTCCTTTTATATTAATTGTTTTGGTGTTGTGATTAATTTTCAGCTCGTCACAACGAAGGCAGCCTGTATAATTGGCAGAACCAATTAATGCGGGTTCCCTATGTTATAAGACAAGTTAAGATGTTATAAATTGCGCCACTCTGCTATTGCTGCTATTATTGCTATGGCTATTGCTATTGCTATTGCTGCTGCTGCTGCTGCTGCTGCTTTGTTAAATTCAAATTTGCTGCCCCCCTGTTAAAAAAAAAAAAAAACTAATTGTGTCTTGTGTTGTTTAAGAAGTAATTGTGTCCCAAGCTGTTGATCTATTCACTCATGTACTTTAAGATGTGTCAAAATTTTAAATAAAATAAAAATCATAATTATTATTATAGTAATATAGTATAGGTAACTTTAATTGTAAATATAATATGTGTAAACTTATATTAACATATTGACCCACGTAAACAAACCATGTACGTACTTGTCCAAAAATTTCATTCATCAATGTGTCAATTTGACGACAAACTCGGACAGGTAAATATCCTGTTGCCGCCTGTGTAAAACTGTCATAGTTGCCCTCCCGCAAGTTGAGTTAGACAATACGCCACCCTCTTTGATAGTTCTATTGTTATAAGAAGCGTGTATTATCCTGTGCTTAGTAGCCGAGGATTCCCCCTCTGGTGAACGTATATTGAAGCCTTGTGAGATTTCTCTCTCTCTACCAATGTAAAATGATTAAAGTTCACATTTTAATTGTTTATTTGTAAAAAAAAAAAGAGTAAGAATACAATTGATTTATATTTTTATTTTTCTTGTGTAAAAAAAAAAAAGAAAGCGTTGTATAGAATTTAATGCAAATAGTAGAATAATTATTTATAGCCACTCACATTTCAAAAATGGCTGTATTTAACCCTGATCTATTATTAAAAGATGAGCTGTGCTACGAAGCAATTTTACGCGGTTTAAAACACGTGAATGTAACAGTGTCTGAATTGCGAAAATCATTACGCGAAACCAGATCAGATATACCCTCGCAGTTAGATAGATTGCGTGAACTCGATTATGACAGCGAACGAGAAACCTGTTATGCGAAGTATAGGGAACTGACGTTATTATCTCAAAACCTTCAAGACGAAAAATCACCAACTGTAATATTGCGCGTCACGCAACGAATAGAACATTTAACCCGCCGGTTGAACAATTTATTAAGCTGGCCCGACGTCACCGTAATCCCTGCCGATGTGCAGAAATTTGCGGATGAGGCATTACGCCAATTACCCATAATTATCAACGACTTACAACGAAAGTCAGACTCATCTAGAATAGAAGAAATTGAACAATCCTTACAAAAATTATATATTTCCCCGGTTCAATCCCCTACTTTAGAACACCCTCCCTCCACCTCGAACCACGAATCACCCACCGTATCGAAAATACAACCGACTCATGAACAGTTACCTAGTAGAGAATTAAATACCCTAACGATATCAGAACCCCCACAGCCTAGTGGTCACCATACTCGCACTAGTCGATATGCGATTACAGCTCCTAATGCAACCACAAATCCTTCGAAATGTATACCAAATGTAAATTTTAATGTAGACCTCTACGGAAAGATTACCCACCCAGTAGAGAAAATAATTAATGAAATTCCTTACACCGATGGCTTAAGTATAACGAAACTGTTGAATTTTATCAGATACCTACTGCAAATAAAAGATCTACAACAATTGAACGATTGGCAAATACTGCAAGTAATCCTACCCAAATGTAAACCACCATTACGAGATCGTGTACTGGAATCATTAAACTCGACTCTTCCAGTAGAAGAACTTCATACTACCATAATCAAATATTTTATCCCCACGGGAATTTACGAGGAGATTAAAAGAAATACCGTACTTCGAATACAAGGCGCCCATGAAACACTGGCCCACTATATTGCAGACATCAGAGAATCTTCACGACTACTGCAAATCGATTGGAGTGAGAAGCAATTGGTCGATACTATTCTAGTAGGCTTATCTCCTGAAGAACGCTCCCGTTTAGCACTAATAAGTAGACCCCACACTTTCGCTGACCTTGAACAATGTAGTATTCACTCTTCAAATGTATGGTACGCAGATCAGCACAGACATGCATCGGTATCCACAACACCACATAGAAAGGAAACGCAAGCCCTAGTCTCAGATGCAAGTACTCTACGAGAAAGACGACCATTTCGTCGACCAACCTATTTTCATGGCCATGGTAAGACCAAGGAGCCTCAACCTCGATATGAAACCAGTGAGACCCCACGTAAAGAATATGTATGCTATAACTGCGGGAAACCTGGACACCTCAGTAGAAACTGTAAACGGAAACAGTACAATCAGAAAACTCATTATCCAAAAAACATGTAAGGCGGGGAGATCCGAAACCCTGTGTCTTCCGCAGCATCGTGAAAACAGGTAAACCCCTGAGAGACAACAAATTAAAACAAAATAATAATAACAAAAGAAAATTAGACCCCTATGTTAGACAATTTATCGATAAATGTAACGCTATTAATAATGTGATTTCAGTAAGTGTCAATTACCGTATATACAAGTTGACCTTGGTGTTACATCCACCCTCGGATTGATTGATTCCGGATCAACGCGAAGTTTAATTAGTCAAGAGCTAGCCAATAAATTATTTAAACACAATTTAGTTAAACGCAGTCAATCAGTAAATATTAGATGCGCTACAGCTAATAAACAAAACTTAATGATAAAACTTATCATCACGTTTAAAGTAAAAATTAAGAATCTAACGTGGTATTTTCCAATGTTGGTATGCGACGAGTTAGGACCCGAGTTAATATTGGGAGCTGATTTTATCAGTAAAACAGGAATAATTCTAGACATTCACGATAAGAAATTTTATTTTGGATTCGATCGTTCACGAAAATATAACTTGGATGATAATGCAAATAACAGAGAGAGTACTAGCACGACCTCTACACATCTAAAACATCACGAATCTGAATTAGGTCATCTGGAAAGTAAAGATAGACGGAACATACAGACATTAATAAAACAATTCTCCAATGTCCTCACCCCAAAGTTAGGACTGACGGACCTAATAGAGTACAAAATAAATTTGAGCGACAATAAAGTAATACGTTTAGCCCCATACAAGTTATCACCTCCAAAAATGGAAGTAATGAGGAACCAAATTAACAAATTGTTAGAACAAGGAGTCATCGAACCCTCTACTTCATCTTATTCATCACCCGCGTTTTTAGTACCAAAAAGTAACGACAAACATAGATTAGTTGTGGACTATAGACAACTAAATAAACGGATAGAATTTGAATCTATACCGCTTCCCGACATCCACAGTGCTTTTCATTATTTTACGAAAGCAAAAATTTTTACCATTATGGATTTAAATCAGGCATTTCATCAAATACCCCTTTCGGAAGAATCAAAACGTCTAACCGCATTTGCCGTCCCTTTCAACCTGTACCAATTTACGAGGGTACCCTTTGGTATATCCCAAGGTAGTTCTGTATGTAGCAGATTATTAGAAAAATTATTTCATGATATAAAATTTAAATATGTGTACCACTACTTAGATGACATCGTTATCTACAGCGAGTCAATTGAGCAACATCTTAAACATCTACGTGAAGTACTATCCCGATTGGAGAAAGCTGGATTAACCGTAAACCCCAGTAAAGTAAATTTTGCTGTCACACAATTTTCATTTTTAGGTCACATCGTAAAAGCCAACGGAAAGGTAAGCATATACCCCGAGCGAACCCGTGCTATCAGAGAATTTTTACCACCGCAGGATGCGAAAGGAATAGCTCGATTTTTAGGAATGATAAATTATTTCCACAAGTATATCCCACATCTAGCCGAAATTGCAGCACCGCTAAATACCTTAAGAAAGAAGGGAGTTAAAATTGAGTGGAATGAGCAACACCAAACCGCATTCGAAAAATTAAAAGAAAGCATCATATCACCCCCAGTACTACAATTAGCCGATTTTACAAAACCGTTTGTAGTGCAGACAGACAGTTCAAGTGTAGCCCTAGGTGCAGTAATATATCAGGAAGTAGATAACTCTAGATTACCTATTAGTTACGCTTCACGCACCCTGAAAGACCAAGAAAAGAAATACTCCGCATACGAATTAGAATGTTTAGCTATCGTTTTCGCTTTTGAGAAGTTCAAACCCTTTTTAGAACATAAAGAGTTTTTGTTAGAAACAGATAATCAAGCATTATCTTGGCTACTAAATCACCCAAAACAGTTAGGTCGTATCGGAAGACGGGTATTAAGATTAAATTGTTTTAAATTCAAAGTACAACATATTAGAGGTACCCAAAACGTAGTTGCCGATACACTGTAACGTATGTTCCAGCCGAGTAGTAAAACATACGAAAACAAGGAGAGTAGAGAAACGCCGATCATTAATACTTTAATGACCGAATTTCCTCTTGCATTTACGGACTTAGCCCAGTATCAACAACAAGACCCACGTTTGAGACCAATTATTGAACAACTCGATAAAGGAAAAAAGTCAGAAAAATACATATTAAGTAAGAGAGTGTTATGTTGTAGAATAGCGAACGGAAAATATTTACGAATAATCACCCCTGATATTATTAAACCTATGCTGATGAAATACTATCACTCTTCCACCACTGGAGCACATATGGGAATAAATAAAACCATACATCGAATTCGTAAAGAATATCACTGGAAAAATATGAACAGTGAGATCTCTAATTTCGTGAAAAGGTGTAAGTTGTGTGCACTCAGCAAACCAGCTAGAAACAGTCAAATAAGTCAATTAATCTCAGAAATTCCTGCTACCCCGTTTTCCAAAATTTATTTAGACTTTTCAGGACCCTACCCGCGTTCTAAATCAGGAAATACAATGTTACTAATTTGCGTAGATTCTTTCAGCAAATTCGTCTGGATGTACCCATGTGGCGAGCATTAGCTTCAACCACCGTAAATATTTTACAGCATAGATTATTTAAAGAATTCGGTACCCCAGTCCATCTAGTGTCGGATAACGGACCACAGTTTAAGTCAAAGGAATTCAGGAAAATGTGTTTCAAACTAGGAATATACCACATTACCACTACAGAGTATCGTCCGCAAGGAAATATAGCTGAAAGGTATTTGCGAAACCTAAAATCTGCTTTAATAGCCTACCATGCAAACGATCATACGTCTTGGGACCAGAACCTATCCTGGATACAATTCGCCTTTAATTCAGCATATCATGAAGGACATAAGTCTACCCCATTCGAATTATTGTTCAAATATAAACCTAGCCACCCATTATCCACTAAGTGGAAAATACATGAGTTGTTACCCCTTGAAATTAGGGATAAAAATATAAAGAAAATCTGGAATGAAGCGCGCGCTAATTTACGAGCAAACTTAGCGAAATCAAGGAAATATCACGAGCGAAATAATAATAATAATAATGAAGTAAAGTACCAAATCGGCGACTTAGTAATGTATAAAACACACCCTACGAGTAGTGCAATCGATAAGACAACTTCCAAGCTATCATACCGATGGTGCGGTCCTTATCAAATTCACAAATACTTAACTCCAGTAACTGTAGCCCTGTACGAACCCTCTACTCAAAAATATGTACGAAGAACACATATTTCGCAGATAAAACATTATCACAAAGAAGGAAATGGTAGAGTGTAAGCTAAATAAATGTAAAAAAAAAGAGGTATATGTTGTGTACTCACCTGCTAAAGAGTACTTGAGTAACATTTGGCTACCTAATCGTATAAATAGGTACGAGGCCTCATCAACCTTGAATCCTATTCATCGAAAGTAGAGAAAGATGAGAAGTCAGCTGACATCGAATATGAGTAATAATTAAGTAACAAATTACTTAAGGAGTAATTCTATAACAAGAATAACTCACAACTAAAGAAAAATCCGGTAGTAGTCATAAGTAGTAGAGTTAAGAAAAATTTAGAATGTTTACAATATGTTTTATAATGTGTGAATTTTATGTAGTATTAGAATTAGTATGTAAAGTATTATAAGAATTATATTATATAGTATTATATTATGGATTGTAAGAATAAGCAAGTTGAGGGCGACTTATGCAGCTCGTAATTTCATACAGAGAAAAACGGGTGAGAGAAACTTCACACGGTAATCCCCAAGCATACTCCCGGTACATTGCTGACCAAATAAGCCGGAGTCTGTTCTTAAGCGGCGGAGTATGTGACGATTTCATTAATAAAAATATGGTAAATAATAAATAGGTATAGTGAAGGCTGAGAAATTTTAAATTTTTAATAAAATCGCACATTTAAACTAAATCTTATTGCTATCATTAAATAATAATAATATTTAATAAAAGGTTGTAATAATAAAATAAAAGCAAATACGAGTGTACAGAAAGGGTAAACCTTGTTAATTAATCCTGCATAGACATGCGCTAACCGGAATTAACTTGAATTCCGACCCCTAAACAAACTAAATATACTTGTAAATTTGACATTATTTAAATAATTAAACAAGACCACTGTAATGTACTTTAATAACGTCTGTAATTAAGAATATCTCTGCTTGATTAAATAGTCAAACCTTAATCCTTTAAATAAAGAAGGAACATGGAACTACTTTTATGCTGAATAGTAAATGACACGAGATTACTACTCTCACCCCTTAACTATTAACCCACTTGCAATGGAGCGCTCACGCCGTAAGCTGCGCACAGCGTTGTTTCGTGACGCAGAGATAAATATGTGAAAGTTCGCTAAAGAATATCTTAATAACTAAATTGTGCGCCGATGACATCTCTATCAAATCTTAAATAAGAAAGTATGTAATTAATACAGTACTAGAACCATGAGGTGAAATTCAACTAATAAATAATCATGTGAAGTGAATACCAGTGAAACAAACTTTCGCTTTATTTATTCTAACAACAAGAATTACTACAGTCATTTAAGAAGAGAGTACCACACCCAGAATGATTTAACATACGTCAGGAACTCCACCGTCACCGGATACTAAGATAACGACAGACCTTCAGGAAACACACCGAGGAGCGAAGAGCCAAATCTGCATCAACTACAGGAAACCACAGGTGACATGGAGGCTTGTCTTCCATGGTTATGAGATACTAAAATTATAACCAACAAAAGACAATTTAACTAACCACTTTAAGACTTTTAAAAACAGACATTATATGTAAGATGTAGTCAGTAATCTAATAAAACTGTTTGTAGTAAAAGAGTGAAAGTTTAAACTGAAAGCATTATTGTTTTAAAAAGGTTAATAAAGTCCATTCTTCAAATGGCACAATTTTCAAGATTGTATATGGGGAGGTGACCATTATTAACATACTATATTCAATCCCGGATCCGTGGAATAAATTAAATTGATGTACATCTTTATTTGAGGGCCCTTTGTGAAAGAATAAAATATATAATCATCTTGTAAACTGTAAGCTGTTGAACCATATGTGTTGAGAACTTTGAGTAGAGCAATTAATCTCATTATGTAATAAAGAGATGTCATCTTTAGTACAGACTAAACTGAGTGCATAAATCAACAGTCTCCCCTTCCCAGTTTCCTTTTATATTAATTGTTTTGGTGTTGTGATTAATTTTCAGCTCGTCACAACGAAGGCAGCCTGTATAATTGGCAGAACCAATTAATGAGGGTTCCCTATGTTATAACACAAGTTAAGATGTTATAAGTTGTGATGAACCAATAGGAATTTGCCTTTCTTCTGATTGGCTGGTGGTGTCGGACAACAACTTTGTGCGGACAACAAAAGACATAAATATGCGTGTCCTACTCACGCCCACTACCCTTAACCATAGTTCAGTGGTCACTGACTGCGAACCTTGGTCAGTGTGTTGCAGCCTTCTGCACTGAAGATGGCTGTCAAAAGCAGGGCCGAAACGTTTGCTCAAAACAACTATGGGCCACGACCTTACAGCCCGGCAAGACAAAGTACTCATATCACTGAAGCCAGCCATGAGAGCCTCAGACAATATTTATATGTTTAACCTGCTCATCCAATGAGTTACATACTACAAGGCTCTACACATATTGTTAAGACAGTCACATTGATCGTGAATGTTGTTCAGTGGAAACAGAATAACTGACACCAATGTAGTCACTAGCAATTCTTTAATTAGATATAAAGAACGGTGAGAAATCAACAAAGGCACGCTTATACAATAGTATTCAAGTTAAATTTGTCCAGCACACAACAATAAATATAACCTTATTACAGGTTGGCACTACTAACACAATAATCTCTTTTCACTAATCTGTAAAAATCACTTGATTCGCAGTGAATAAATCGCCAGCTGTAACTAACTAGGTTGCTCTGAAATCCAGTATTTACACCTCTGTCACCTTCCAGTGTAACTAGCTAGCGGGCATGGAAGATAGTAGAGTAGCTGAGTAAATATTTGAAAAGGGCATCAGCATCTTGTGTGACCTAGAACATAATACTGCCACATAGAATAATCTGTAAACACCTGGAACAATCTCGTGCACCATGATGTGCCCAAAATAATGTATGCACTCAGTAATTTGCTACTACTTATTTCATCAGTGTAACAATATTTTAAGCATTACGGCCTGGCGATTTGTTGGATCCAGATGACATCAGCAAAAATAGTAACAAATTTGTCATGGCCCCAATACTATTTCAAATGATGTAAAACAAATAACATAATTTTTTGGATTGAATACTGTGTACTTTCCTTTTAATGGTACTTGCCAAAAACTAGGTATCAAATCAAGTTACTATATTATTTACATCCTGATATGCCACGAATACTTCTTCTCAATTAGGCCCTGAAACAACATATTACTTGTAATAACAGTTATTTTCTTCATGTCTTTTGCATTTTTCTTTTTACAATGAATAACTGCTGTAGAGATGTCTGTTAAATCTTCCATTCATTTTATTTTTTAACAATTTTATGTTATTTATCTTCCACTTGCTGGTGGCATTTCGTGAGCACTGGATATCTTTTTCATACAAATTACTACACGATCAATGCTAAGTTAGTAAACATGTCTACTTTTTGTAACATATCTATTTATTGTTGGTGTAACATCAGATATCCATAGATTCTAGACTTCGGTTGCTTGATTAATTATAAA
Organism: Magicicada septendecula; assembly: GCA_034769895.1. Lineage (NCBI taxonomy): Eukaryota > Metazoa > Arthropoda > Insecta > Hemiptera > Cicadidae > Magicicada > Magicicada septendecula. The sequence continues at coordinate 403,141,060 of CM068367.1, forward strand.
TATCTATGGACATTTATGTCTTCATATAATTTAACATAGGCCTACTGTAGTTTCCATTCAGTTTCACATGGCATAGTCTTTTGTTTTAAATCAATTTAGTGTTGAGTTTCTCAACTAGTCTTTTTCTAAAATTACACCATTAAACTGTTAAAGTGATTATTGTTTTAATTTGTGAAAACTGTAAAAAAGTGACATTTGTTGTTGTGTATTGGGAAAATTTAACTTGAATTATTGTATAAGAGTGCCTTTGCTGATTTCTAACTGTTGTTTGTGTCTAATTAAATTCTTTAATTAGTGACTTCATCGGTGTCAGTTGTTCTGTTTTAAAACTTTTCCTGCGTATTTAGATCAGTTTCAGTTTATGTATTATTGAGTTTTAATATTGGCACATCCTTAAATTTACTTCTATTACTGCTAATAAAACCTTGATTTAGACATGTCTAGTGTCTGTCAGGATAGTTACGAGTGTATTATTTACATAGCCTATTACTTTTGGACACTGTTGTTTTTCTGATGTTCTGTTTTGTTTTCAAATAGTATATTATATATTGTTTGTTGTTAATACCACTTATTTTTTAATCATAATTCACTATTTTTTTCACATGTATTTTTTTATGATCTTGAAGACTACTGCTTGTTTCATTATCATTATTACTTTTGTCCTTATCATTATTTCTGTATATATGTTGAACACTGTTACATTTAGGTTTTGTATTATTATTTATATAATGTATCTCATTATGTCACTTTGATGTATTTATATATCTTTTGGACAGACAGTACGGTATATGTTCAACTCCTACCTCTACAAGTGGCATTGATTTATGTTGGACATTCATATGTTATGTTTTATACCTCTTCTCTTCCTGTATTTTATTACAGATTCTGAACATCTGGTTTCATTCCATTCATAAAACACTTTAGTTGTTGGGTGGCCTTAATAGTTTGTGTAGTCAGTGTTCCCACCTACTTTTACTTATACTATAAATGGGTTGGGCCTGCTGTGTCTTTGCCAGGTTTTGTTGACCCTGATGGTGTGCAAGTGTTTGTGTACATTGTGATTGTGTTTTGTAAGTGTAGTGTGTTTTTTCATAGTAAGTATTTGTTTGATTATTTTATCTTTTGATTGTATATTATGTGAAGTTTTGGAAGGTTAGGAAGGGACATTTGACTTATAGCTTGTTTGTGGGGGTGGGGGTGTGGTTAGTGGGGCGGATGGGGGTGTGAAGAGTTTAGTTTTATTCTCTTGTTGTTATTTCAGATCTGACGATAAGCTGAGAAGCTTGAAAGTGCTAATCGGAATAATTTTTCTATAGTGGTGTGCAACAGTGATAATTCTGTTTGCTTTACAAGAGTGGTTTCATTTTGCAAACACCATTCCATACTCAACCAGTTTGTTTCAGGTATGCAGTGGTGTACCCATGTCTCGTCACAAGTAAGAATGTGCTTCAGAAATGCATCCTCTTCAGCTTCATATCGAGTCAAAAGTCTCTGACAAATTTCAGTTTGCTGAGTTTTTTGCAATACATTCAAAATGCAGGGGATCCATCGTGCAGAAATTTTTCAATACTTTAACTCAGTTTTAGTAATGGATTGTGAACTGCCATGGATGGCTTATTCCAATTTTTGCACTAATTTGATCTACTGTTATGTGTTGGTCACCTTTAATACTGTTGTGAACTTCATTAATTTTTTTTAAATGTTATGCTGGTTTTTGGCCAATGCGATGAACTTTTTTTTGACTACTAGAAAAGGGCTTATGCCATGCAAACACTTGTTTTTAATAATGTCGCATCACCAAACTGTGAGTGTAATCTCTGCAAAATTTCATTTGGTTTAATGTTTTCATTTTTAAAAAAATTAATTATAATATGTTGTGGAATGGCACTAGAAACTGGTTGCTCACTCATCCTATAATGACTAACAGAACAATAGTGGAGATATGAACTGCAATAACAATTTTCGGACACTGCTTGTGTCTGCATAAATGCATCACATATTCCGCTGTTGCAAAGAATTTCTGATTTATATTTGACTGACCCCTGTATATAGCACAGATAAACAACTCCTTTTATAATTGCATTTGTATATTTGGGTTGGGTAACAATTTTTATGTGTTTAATTCTTGTTTTATGTTTGATTTTTACAGGAAAATCATTTAAGTTCACTTTTCTGTCATGTTTATTGGCATCCCTCATCATTCTTTTCTGATCTCTCATTGGATCTTTCCATTCTTCATCATTGTATATAATTACTTGTTTGGATCTGCTGTTGTCTTCCAAATACTGTCAGCTAAGGTACTGTAATTTATAACAAATTTTATATAAGTTGCTCATGCCAACATGTATTTAAGGTGATTTTAGGTCAATTTCATTAATAATAATTAATTATTAACCATTAATCTGTTGTCTGATCCTCTATACTATTTGTATGACTTTTTAAAATAGTGATGACTATGACTTTTCTACTTTTAAAATAGTGATGGTCACTCTATTAGTGCTCTGTTAGTAGTTCTGTCAGAATTACCAAATATACGTGTTGTACAGTCAACAAACGCACAGTGGCGTCGCCAGATGTAGTGGCACCCGGGGCGGGCCGTCCTCGTTACACCCCCCCTCCCACACACTTAACTATAAAAAGCTGAAAATACTGTAATTAGCTAACGTGTTGCAAAGAACGAATTTGAATTAAATTAAATAAAACATTTATAACTTATGGAACTGTTTATTTTTAGGCTAAATACATTTTACAAACTAAATACAGGTAATTAGGCCTACTAATTCAAAAGAATTAGCACATCAATATCTTAAAACCTGCTTTTACGTGCTTTATATGAAGCAAATTTTGAAATTACACTATCAAAATCAATACTTTTGCCACTTCATGTTCAATGGATAACATAGCTAGGTTCGTCAATCTAACCTGACTCATTGTGGATCTGAGGTAACTTTTGATTAATTTTAGTTTCGAAAAACTTCTCTCGCATGAAGCAACTGATACACATATTGTGAGGAAAAACCTTAAAGCTAATGTTACATTTGGTATAGTATCTGAAAAGTCATATTCGGTAATAAATTCTAAGAAGTTCAAACTGGTCCACTTCTTCGTTTTTTCATTTGAAATGCCTGCTGCCTGAAGATGCCTTCTCAACCGCAGGATTTCTTTGGGGACGTCTACGTCTTCTTGAGAAAATTCATCATATGTCTTAGTCAAACTTTTGAGAAGAGTGCGAAGGTCTGGTTCGTTTGCATTCATCAAATTATTAGGCTGCAAAATAGCGAAGTGGGAGAGGACTTGTTCCATACCCTCACAGCGTGTCACCATCATAGATAGGTAAAACGTATCTATGCATTCGAGCATTGCCCGTTGTAGCTCTTGCGCCCAAGTGAGTCCTTCATCCCCGGAATTTTCACCAGGTAGCATCTTTTTCACTCTTTTTCTTTTTTCTGTGGGGATGTCCAATTTTTGACACATTTTTTGCAAACTGAAGAGCACCTTCAACAATATCTCTACGTTTGTCCTTCAAGAACAGCTTAAGATCATTCATTTTAACTACACATTTTTCGAGGTTGATTCCTTCCAATTGCAAATATTTTTGTGTGTAGTTTACTTCCTCTAACACTTGCCCCCACAATGAAAGGTATCATAAAAATGAGAAGTCGCTGATTGCAGGCAGTACGATATGTGCAGCTCCTCTAGTTTCGACTGTCTCGTCGGGCTGGCATAGTTCTTCAACAGCTTCGATTAGCTTTTCAAAGTTACCCATGACGGGTTTTATTGCTTCGTGATGGGCACTCCATCTAGTCTCAGACAGACGTTTTACAGAAATGCCAACTTGTTGCATTAGTGTAAATTCCACCAATTTTAATATTTAAAAATTTCATCTTATTTTCACTATTTCAAATCATTTGGGCTTCATAATTATTAATTTAATAATTATATTATTTTAACGTTTGTTTATTTACTTTTACAGTAGACCAATGAGCTTTCTGCGTTTCGAGCTTGAAAGGCTCGTTTCGTACTTTTGAAACTGCCGAAGGCCGCATTAAAAGTTATTTGGTCGATAACACCTTCGTCACTGTTTATATAAAAGGCCTACATACGGTATTTACAAAACCATTTACAATATTTAAAAATGTTGGATTTTTATCCGAGTTTTTTTGTATTGCTAAGCGTGTTTGCTTGCTTGCATTACATTATTTTGCATATAACCTTCTTGAGTCAAGAAGAGGGCCTCCTCCTCGAAATAATACATCACATAAAGAAATAATAAATACATCACAATATTGTCCTAGCTTGAGTGTGTAAAAACGTGGCGGTATTTGCAGAATTCCTATTTAAATATTCATTTACGAAAACAAGTTCGTGGGTCAGATAAACAAACCTGCATACTTCTATAGCCATATCATATAACCTTTGAACAGTATTTCTCGTCAGATTCGTACCGTGTTTGCTCTAATTTTGTTTGGAATTCAACGCAGAATCAAAAAATGTTATGTTAAATGCTATTAAATTGTAAACCATAAGAAAAGTCGGTCCGAGTAACGGAGTGTCCAGTAGGCATTAAACGCCGAATGAGGGTACCGTCGGGTCGGCTGCATGTGTGTGTTTGTGTTAAGTGAGCCATCGCAGGTAATCCAACCGCCTTCCCTGACTGAACAAAGTATAGAGACCTGTTTAACCCCGTGCCGCAGAAAAAAAATTTAAATTCGCAGGCCTGTGTATCGGTACTCGCTTTTCAAGTCAAGTACTTACCTTCAGTAAATGAATGGTGCACATACAGAAACTCAAAATAATTAAAGGACCATTCTGCACCATGCCACTATAAACAGCAAAAATTGAATTTCTGTTGAACTGAACTGAAACTGTACAACACGCATCACATTCACAACACTGGGCTGAAACAAAGAGTGAGCGGTTCTCCGGCGCGGGAGTCTGGTGCGCCTGCGCAGAATTGGCCAAATCAGGAAACGCAACTATCAAAACACCCTTCGGCTTACGGACGACCGAGCGGTGCGCGAGCTGAACGAGCCATAAGCGAAGAGAGTGTACGCTAACGCACACGATTATATAAGCGTATTGAGGGTTTGCGAGCGGGTCGAGTTTTTGTAGCAAGTGCCGTCGAAAACGTGGATCGGCATATAAGTCTAACCTATAACAGGGAAACAACGCGACCAAACAAAAATCTAAACTTCAAACGGACAGGACGTTATGCTAGCGAAAGTTTAACCTTCGGAAGTGCAGATAGGCGAGCTAGCGATTCTATCTAAAATGCCAAAAAAGGCATTTTTTTAAATAAATTATTAATTTAAAAAATGCGCAATTCTTTTAAAAAGCAACTTCTACAAAAACAAGGGTAGGTTAGGAGTGCTTACAAAAAATCTCATAATTGATTTTTTTATATACACTGAGAAAATTTTTCACGCAAAAATTACTCGGTCGTTTTATAATCGAAGTACACAAGCAATCAAACTTACGATAATTAAAAGACTGCAATACAAATTTAACTGAACAAAAATTACGTATTTACCGAAACGTTTTAAACTCGTATTACTCTAGTGATACCCACATAATACGCCCCTCTTCCTGGGATTGCACACTTCAATCGAAATGTTGATGTGATTAATTTGTTGATCTAGTAATTCTTTTTTATTTCTAAAATTTTTTTCGCCCTAATTTTGTCACCCCCCTGAGTGTGGCACCCGGGGCGGACCGCCCCCACCGCCCCCCCCTGGCGACGCCACTGCAAACGCAGTAAGGACAAGTAGAGAGGATGGCAGAGCATGAAAGAATTAATTCTGTGTGATTGGATTGCTATAATAGCAATCAGGCATTTTTTTCACTTTTTACTGGTACCTTCAAGATTCACTTGAGAAGACTTCAATTTCAGCAGAGGGGCCTGGAACTGTCTTGACAAAAATATTTTATTTTAAGGAATTAGTGAGAGGTCAAAATTGAAGTACTACTCATTCTGAATCTGAACCCAATTAAAATTTTTAGCCCTACCTCCTTGACTTGATCCACATTTTTCATTAATCCGATGTTTTTATGAGTACTTTTATAAAATTTCTTTTAATTTTTCCTTTGTAATTTATTTAAAATATAAATTTTAAAGAGACAAAGTTAGCTGAATTTTGTTTAGTTCTGTTTTTTACTAATATGAGTTGCTAGTAAAACTGAAGGTAAGTGAAAAGTATAGAACTATTTTCAAATTGGAACCATAGAAAGTCTTCACACGAAATTGGAACTTTCTAAATGTGTATATGGTATACTCTGCTAGTGCAGTTCTCTTAAAAGTATAGCCCACAGTGCATTTCCACTGATGAGAGTACAACATTACCAGTTTCTCCTCAAGCTTTGAATTTAAAATTAAAATTTCCGAAAATGTAAGACCTTAATCTTTGTGTTTTGTCATTAGAAGAAAAGCTTGAAATAAAACCGTCCAAGACAAGTTTTCAACTTGAATTTAAATCTGGTACAAATGAAAGTGAAATGAGATAGAAAATTTAATAGTTCTAATAGGAAAATGATAAAACTTTGTGGATTGTAAAGCAATTGTGTAAGGTTTTTTTTTATTGCGTAGAAGGGACAGTAGCAAGTGTCAGCTGTCAGAAATGATATATGTTGGAGCCAACCAGCCTCCGTTCGGATGACGACACGCATTAGCGACGAAATCGGCACCGCTAGAGAAGACAATGCCTTAGTTATAGCACATGTTCGACGTAAGAGTATGGCATGGGAACGTGCTGCAGTCACAGAGAAACAAAGGAATATGTCTTACTGGGCCAATTACCAAGAATACGGATATGCTGGCGACGCAAGTATTGTCAAGCCACGTGTGGGAGCCTAGCGACAACACACAGATGTGGAGAGTCCACAATGGCAAATTTCATATGGACGTTACATGAACAAAGGACCACGCATGGTGAAACAGCGGGGAACTTGTTTACAAGCCAGAGTGCGGACTGTGCATGAGACATGCAGAACAGATGTGCCTTACCGAGAAAGCGACCTCCGTCAGCGTGTGAACGAAACAGAGGAAGTTAGGAGACAATACAGCAATTGGTCACACCCAAACTAAAAGACACATGTGTAACTGGACAGCAATTAGTAGGAACGAGCTGAAAGGAAATACAAGAACAATTGGATGATGGACAACCATGAAATCCGGTCCGTCGTCTTACGGCAAAGGAGGAGCGAAACAGTAAGATCTAACAGAAGGGATCAGATGAGCCTACCACGAACGAGTTTGGAAAAGGCGGTTCTTTAGAAGACATTACCATGGAGACAAGGGTCATGAGCGAATAAAAACGAAGCCAGGAGTCTAGCTAGAGACTCAGGGAGAAGTCTTTGTGGAAATGAAGATGAAAAGCCAATAAGGACATAGATGGTGGGAAGGATCGAACTAGACGCAGGAATAGTAGTAGAACTCGAGATATAAAAATAAGTGTTGACGAAGAGAGAGGAGTTAGTTAATTGTTGGAGTTAGTTGAATTTTGTTAGTGAGTTGATGGGAGTCAGTTGTTAAGACAATTCTTCGTATTGTTTAAATTAGCAGCCATCCTTACTATTTCTTTTATGAATTTGCTAACTGCTATAATTTTTTATTGTTCGACTAAGCTTTTCGTCATTACTGACATCTTCCTGTATGACACACATCTGATCTAGTTAGAATGCATATTTAAATTCATTTAGAGTAAAACTGAATCGTATAATGCGAAAGGAAGAATATGAAATATGAATCCATTAATGAGAGAAACTTTGTAATATGTAAAGAAGTTATGATTTAAATACTTAATTAATTACGAGATGAATCATCAGAGAAGTAATGAACTAATTAGTAATGTAATGTATCATATGTTATTGCGTAGTAATGTTATAATTAATTTCAGAAATTGATGACTATTGCAAAAGGTCTGAATAAATTATTGTTTGTAATGCAGAATTTGGTGTACGAGTCGAATCATTTATAATCATCCTAGTGAATACCAATTACCTTACGTAATTATACATAGATACAAATGATACACAAAGTATGGAATAAATTAGTGATAACGTAGTAATACTCATAGTAAAGTCAAAATTATCTGAATATTAATTAATGGTACTCATCGCACTTATTACACGTACATACTTAACCCAATGTGATATAAGCATTAACAGACATAGTTATATATGACGCCCATAGAGTAAGCCTAATTAACCACTCTATCCGCAATAAAACAAAGTAAAACTAATTTGCATAAGATTGCATTTATATCAAATTAACATTGATGTATATTACATATCCATAGTTATCTATGACATTCCAACGAAGGATTCGAGCAACATAAAAAGGTAATTACAATTTATTACTTTTATTACATTAATGAATTAAACACAAGAAATAACATTGTATATGGCATGCCCAACGTGGGGCAGTAAGCACAAGCATTGGTGTAAAAACCCACAGTTGTAAATGGCATCCCAAACTTGGGACTATATATATTAATTACGACCCAATACTTAATCAAATTAATTACAACAATAAACAAGTATTTATACAGGATGTAATGGTAGTAATTTTATATTGCTTTGTCTGTTTCTGTTTGGTGGTGATGACAGTTGAGTGGGAGATTGTGTAACTCACTTTATCAATGTATTTTGAATTAGCGAGTAGAAAAATTAAAAAAAAATATATATATTTCAACTGAATCATGAATAACAAAAAAAACAATATTTCAAACATGAGCTATGAAAAACTAACATTTATAGATTCTTTGTACATCAACAGACATTTTAAAAATTTGTAGTAACTGTAATCTTAGTTGCTGGTTGAATCAGACACTTAATACAATCTGTTTACATATCAAATAGTCTGCTAGTTGTATATATAGTGTTGTACAATATCATTACATATCTTTCTTTGCATGAATATTCTGTCACCATTTGTATCAAATAATAACAGTAAAAATTAGATGACAATAATACATTAATAATTAGTATATTAAAAAGGAAAGAAACATATTTAAATAAAATTATGTGAATTCAGATTTTATTGGGCATATTTTTTCTCATTTTCATAAATGTTTTTAAATTTTAAAGTGGTCAGCCTTACCATAACAACATATGCTACACAGATCATAATACTTATTAATTAAAATAACTTCAATAATAATGCTATGCTGAGGACATAAATAGTAGCACATTGCTGAGTGACTCTTGGCATGCCACAGCGCACAAGGCTGTTCCAGTCGTTTAGAGATCATTGTGTACGGAAGAGTTGCAAAACAATCTAGATTGACTGAAATTACTCCTTCCAGACATTACTTGATTACTCTACCAGCATCCAGGCCCGCTATGTCACTACAATGCAAGGTGGCAAGGTATAAACACTGGATTTCGAAACAACCCAGTTCGGTTTTAGACCAGCGATTTTAGAGTGAAGTTCAGTGTATTTGTTATTGTGACTGGTCGGAAATTATTTATGTGTTAACTAGTACAAAACTGTAGTAAAGTGACACTTATGGTTGTGTGTTGGACAGTTTAATTTGAGTTATTGTATAAGAGTGTCTATGTTGATTTCTAACTATTGTTTGCATCTAATTGAAGTTTGTAATTAGTGACTTTATTGGTGTCAGTTATTCTGTTTCAATGGTACAGCACAATAATCTGAGTGACCGTGACCATTGTAACAGTGTGTTAGACTTGGGACAGTATCTAACTGTAGAAACAGAGGACACATTTCATAGAAAAGTAGTGCAAGTGGTATTTCAAAAAATGGATACCAGTCAGATGATGGAAGATTTCCAAGTGCTGTTACAGCAAACACTGGAACAACAAAATGAAGAATTCCGACAGGAAGCGAAAAAAGCAGAAGAATGACAAAAAGCACTCTTGCTGGAAACACAGGAACAGCACAAAGCCATGTTGCTCAAGTTGGAATAATGACAAGACAAGAAGCGTAAGCAAGAGTCTGAGGATATCAAAGCATTGATACAAGAGCAAACAAATGCAAGAGCATACTACTGCAGAACTGGGTCTGTTGGTAGGTGAACTAAATAAACATGTTACTAGAATATATGTGATACAACAATCGATGACATTAAAACTGTCTAATGTAGAAGAAAAAATATGAAACAAAATATTTGAAGTTGAAGAGGCTATGTCAACAAAAACAAAAATATCTGCAATAGAAAAGTCAATTGCCAATCTTAGAAAAAATATTCAACAGAAGTAGAACAGTTTACAAAAGTACAACCATGCTTTCCAAAACAAGTGGCTGAACAGACTGTAGCGATGATAAAGACAGAAAAAACAAGGAAAATAAGATAGTAAAGAGGATTGAGAAAGACAAAGCAGTTTTACCCATTCTCACTTTAAAAGGACCTGCGGCAAAGCTACTACAAAAAGTGCCATCTGATAGCCAGAACTCCTATGCTGAATTGATAAAAGCTGTAGAATTACAGTGTGGCGATAAACGTTTGTGTGATGTGTACTGCACTCAGTTGAGAGCAAGGGAACAGCGTTCCAGGTGGAGTTTTCAAGAGTTTGAAGCAAGCATCAAAGGACAAATTAGATTGGCCTATCGTAAAGGACCAGAGGATTTTCAAATGAGGTTTGTGATGAAAACATATACTGATGGCATCAGAGATTTTCTTTCAGCAAGACATCAGAATAGCTCAGAAGCTCTTGTTCATGCCCTCAAATTTGAAGCTACTTAGTCATGTCCCTCTGCATTAATGTGTTCACATCATCCCACTGTAGTCAGAATATTCCAGTATCATATTGCCTTTATGATTGAAACAGAAAAGAAATTATACAAGACAAACAATTCAAAGGGTCAAGAGCATCACAACTATTTGAACAAAGGGAAATAGACAGAAGACCAAAGTGTTATAACTGTGGGAAGCACATCACCTACAGGTAGACTGTTGGGAGAATAAAATATAGAGAGAAGGGTGTGACCATATAAATTGGAGAAATGAAACTCCAGAACAGCATACAGTTTTCACACTTCATAAGACCAATGGTAACTTCATTGTTAATGAATTTGCTGAAGGTAAACCAACGTCATTTACAGATGACAAGGGTGCCACAGTTGCCATTGAGCACCTTGACTTATTCAGCTACCACCAGCCTCAATTTCGCTTTTGTACTATACAGACTGTGACTAGAATCCAATCAAAGTGTTTGAAAAGGTAGATGTACATGTACACTGGGTCTCCTCGAGTTTAGCCATCAAATGCTCACTGCAGAGAATGTCAATAAAGTGATTATTGGCACATATTATGAATGCTTACAGGCTCATTGCGGACTTAAGACAGAATGTTCTGAAGATTGGTTAAGAGAAGATAAAGTTTTTGTATAGCTGAAATGATAAGATCAACAAAGCATTCAATCAAGCACATGACTGTGGTTGAAAAAAGGAGTCAAGAAGTACGGAGGAGAGGAACCCTTGGTGGTGCATGCAGAAATGGAAGAACTAGAAGATGAAGGACCAATTTGTATGGCGATAGAAGAGGTAATTGGAAAACCTACTAGGGTTGTTGAGGAAAGGCTCTTACGAGTTCCTGACTTAAAGGAAGCACCTTTGAGACATTATGCAAGAGGTTGTTGATGAGAACCACACTGACTGGGAAGGTCCTTACACTGTGCAAACGCAAATCAATGATGCTGTTCAAAGTCATCCTCCTAGACTTCCTGGCCAAGTACTACTGCAGAAACGGTTTGCCAGTTTGGGATGAACAGGTTTATGGAGGGGCAGTGCTACACTGAGGAAGTGGATAGCATTGCTGGGTGACTACATGACTCTTGGCATGCCATGTTGTGTGAGGCTTTTCCAGTTGTTTGGATATCATTCTGCACAGAAGAGTTACTTAACATTCTGGCCTGATCAAGATTGGTCCCTTCCAGACATTACTTGACTAGTCTACCAGCATCCAGGCTCACTTCGCTGCTACAATACAAGGCAACAAAGTATAAATACTGGATTGCAAAGAGGCCCAGTTCAGTTACACCTGGTAATATTAGAATGTAGTATGGAGTTATCATTGCACTTTAGTGGAAAGTAATTTTTGTGTTGCAAAAATGTAATAAGGTTACATTTATTGTTGTGTATTGGACAAATTTAACTTGAATATTACTGTATAAGCATGGCTGTGTTGATTTCTAACTGTCGTTTGTATTTAATTAAAGAATCGCTAGTGACCTTCGTTGGTGTCAGCTATTCTGTTTCCACTGTACAAAATGATGGTCTGTGAGACTTAACTAGTATATCCCCTGAGCTGCAGAACTCACTCATTATTTTGAATGATGTACATTTATTATTATATAAATTTCTATATTAAACAATATTTCAATAATGGGGAAAATTACAAAAATCCTTATTATTCTAATATTTATTTAGTAACATAAAATTGTATAGCATACCATTATATTTGAAACATTCGGATTTGTGTTAGGCCTAAAATTTGTTTTAGTCTGATAGTGACACCCTGCTTAATTTTCACAATTTTTTGATCTATTTTTTGGGTCCGGAGGCCCACAATTTTGAAATTTCCAAAACTTAACACCATTTTCAGATTTTAGTTAAAATTCTCTATAATTTGATACCCCACATGAATTTTTGTGATTTTATCAAAATTTTCACCAACTTGTGGGCCCTGATGTCCAAAAATGTTTTAATTTAAGAAAATGAATACTATATTCAGGGTGTGGTTAAAATTACCTTCAATTGCATACCCTACATGGACTTTCATGATTTTTTCCACAATTCTATCCCAGGGAAAATTCTAAAGGAGCTGCCTCACAAAGGCGTTTTACTAATAACATACATTTTCAACGCCATACTCATACATGAATACTTTCCTCTTCTCTGGAAATCGGCTCAAGTAATCATGGTCTTAAAACCTGGTAAAAACCCTCAAGAGCCCTCTTCTTATTGACCCATAAGCCTTCTACCGATACTTGGTAAGATCTTTGAGAAGGTGTTTGTAAAACGACTTATGCCAACAATTGTAGAAAACAACCTAATTCCAGATCACCAATTTGGCTTTCGAGAAAAGCACTCTACGGTAAATCAAATACACAGACTAACAAATGTTATCAATAAATCGTTGGAATCGAAGATGTTCTGCTCAGGTGTGTTTCGCGACATTTCCCAGGCATTTGACAAAGTCCATCCATCTTGGACTCTTATATAAAATAAAGAAAAATCTGCCACATAATTGTTACCATATTCTACATTCCTACTTAGTGAGCAAAGTGTTTCAAGTCAAGTACTCGGATGCTACTTCTTCTCTATTACCAGTGGGGTCAGGTGTTCCGCAGGGTAGTGTCCTGGGTCCTCTGCTCTACCTCCTGTTCACCTCAGACTTACCGTCAGCAAGTGAAACCACTGTTGCTACCTACGCCAATGACACAGCAATCCTAGCAACACACTCCGACCCCTCAATAGCATCTCTTATACTACAAGAATCATTAAACAGCGTTCAGTTTAATGATTTACAAGAATCATTAAACAGCGTTCAATTTAACAGCACCTGATAAATGGCACATAAAAATCAATTCATCCAAGTCAGTCCACGTTACCTTCAATACACGAAAGGCAAACTGCCCTCCAGTAACAATTAACGGTCAACCAGTACCGCAAGCTGTAAGTGCTAAGTACCTTGGGATGCACCTGGACAGGAGACTAACGTGGAGAAAACATATAACATCTGCAGAAAATCATGGTTAAGTCTCGTCAACAAACTGTTGATCTATAAAGCAGTTCTTAAACTGGTATGGACTTATGGTATTCAACTTTGGGGTACTGCTAGTACAAGTAATATTGAGATTATCCAGTGCTTTCAGTCCAAAACGTTAAGATCAATAGTCGACGCTCCATGGTTTGTCTCCAACAATTCTATACATCGCGACCTCAGTGTTCCAACTATGAGAGAAGAAATCATGCGCCTCTGCTGGACTCACATCTCCAAATTAGACAAACATCCAAACCACCTGGCAGTTAATTGTTAGACAACAGTGAAGATATTTTTAGACTAAAAAGGCACAAACTATTAGACTTACCATTCAGGTTTAACTAATAATGTATTCTCTGTATTATGTGTATTGTAATGTCTGTGATATCTGTTCTGTATGTTTTGTATTTGTGTCATTATTAAGTGTTAATATATAATAACATAGAAAACATACCTTATATCCTTGGTCAATACGTATAAGCTAAATCATGAGAACTGGGCTTTGTTCTTATTACAGACATTTTGTAAAAGGTTTTCTTTTTACTACTGCTAAACCATTACATAAATTAATGGAAAGTAATTGAGAGTGTGATCAAGTCTCAATTACTTTACAGTTGCATTATTCTTGGGGCCAATTCTTGCTCTCCCAGCTTCTGAAAGAACACAGCTCAGATAGAGACACTGATGCAAGTTATACTGGTCTAGCCGCAGTTTTGCTCCCACGTGCAAAACAGTGAACAACGTGTAATAAATTATACAGCAAGAGACATTCCAAAGCAGAACGAAATTATTGCATGACAAGAAGAGAGTTACTGGATATTGCCCAAGCTTTGGAACATTTCCATATGTATCTTACAGAAGGGTGTTTTCACTATGAACAGATCACACCACACTGTACTTCCATAGCTTTTAAGATTTAAAACTCTGGAAGGCCACTTGGTAAGGTAGCTTGAACATTTACAAGAGTACAATTTTAAGATGCAACATTGGTGGAGGTGTCTAGACAATAATGCCTATGGCATCTCAAATGGTATGCCCAGAAGATTGGCAACATTGCTGCAAAAAAAAGAATAGAATGCAAGTGAACAGACAGAATCCATCACTGCCGTCTTCTTAGCAGATTGTTGCATGGCACAATATTTCTGACAAGAACAAATGGCTAATGAAGTCGCTGGACTGATCCTAATAGAAAAACAGGAAGGTAGCCAAGCTGATTTTAATATATTTGCCACAGTTCTGAAATATTTAAAAGCTACTACTACAATACAAATTTGAGGAATGGTTTGCTGAAAGGACTCAGGAAACTACGTACAGACAAGACATTGTTACAGGGCAAAAGCAAAGTGCCCTATACTTTAAAGGAAATGCAAGATGGAGCATCAAGAGGTCATCGTGATGTCAATAAAACAATTGTCAGAATTCAACAATCCAACAATTCTGTTGGTTTCAACTTTGCTATGGCGTTAGACGTGTAAAATATGAGGTTTGTCAGTAAAAGTTTTCGAACTTTGTAAATTATGTGACAGGTGACAGTGAAACGAATTAACGTGAAATTTTGTGTTAAACTGGGAAAATCCTTCACGGAAACTTTTGAAATGTTACAATCAGCATATCGGGATGATGTTTTAACCTGGACTCAAACGTATGAGTATTGGACATGTTTGAAAGATGGCCAAACTTCAACTGATAATGATCCTCGTTCACACTAACCAAAAATCCAAAAGTGATTAAATTGTTGCAAAACTTAGAGAAGTCATTGTTCTGTTGTTTAACTGTTTGACAAGTAGCTAAAGAAGCAAGCATTTCAAAAACTGTGTGTCATGAAATTATTATGCAAAATTTAGACATGAGTCTCACTCAAGCCGATGAATGCTCCATGCTGACAATATGCCCATGCATACATCGCTATTAATCCATCAGTTTTTGGCAAAAAGTAAGACAACAGTCATGCCACATTCTCCTTATTCACCAGATCTAGCAAGATGTAGCATTAGTGGACTTCTTTTTATTTCCAAATTAAAAATGAAGTTGAAAGGCTGACGTTTTCAGTTGATCAACTTGATAAAGAAAAACTCAAACCAAACTGTTGATTGACCTTGACTCCCAAGCTACAATAACCTTGGAAAATTAGAAGGGATGATTTTTGAAAATGTTTTAAGTCTTACAGTAGCGTATTTGAAGTGAAAGGGACTACTTTAAAGGTGACAAGGCTGAATAGCTTCTACGGTAAGCAGATCATTTTATATTTAAAAAGTTCAGGAATTTTACAGGCAAACCTCATATGTACTGGAAGAGTTCACATACCAGAAGCAGGAGAAAATGAGACAGAATAATTAAGACTTTTGTTTGAGAGAATCATCATATACTCTGCTAGTACTTTTCTCAGTTACAGACAACAGAAACCAGGACATCATGATTGTAGGTGACTATCCGTTGGATGCATAGTTTTTGCACACACACGCACACAACCAATCATATACTATACTATCCAAGTCAGGAGGTCACCACTGTGGTAAAAGGTAATTCACAACTTCTGTTTCAGTTGTGTCAGTTATGTAGTCATATCAGAAATCCATGCAGTTCAAGGCAGGAATTTCAAGTCAGAAGACTTCAGAAAATATGTTACCTACTTGGTATTTGAAAGATGTCTCCATCCTCTACACTCACAGTTTGACAGAATGAATGAGAGATTGAACAAGATTCTGAACGACAAGCACCAAACAGACTAGAATCAGTATACACCATTATTCCTAATGGTTGATAGATCATCAGTATATGACATAACCAGTATCACTCCAGAAAAACTAGCGTTGGGTAAGAGATTCATCTTCCTAGGGGCTTAATGTTCTGATCACCTAGAACTGCAGAATTATTCTGTGCAACTGTAGAATCAAATGCAAAAAATAGATAAGTTGATCAAGGGCACATCTCAGACAGCCAAATGAGAGAATAAAAACATGGTATGACATCTCCATTACCTCTGTGGGTTTTTAAATAAGAGAACCTGTTTGGCTGCACAACCCAAACTGTTGTGTTGGTTGCTCTCTGAAACTCCAGGCTAACTGGAAAGGTCCCTACACTGGTAGAAAGAGAATCATTGACGTAGTTTATTGGATACACAGAGAAAGGTAATGAAGTTCGAACTCATCCACGTAGACTGCCTAGCAAGGAATTATTGCAGGATGGCAATTCAGGATAACAGCTTAATGAAGGTATAGTGCGATACCAAGCGATAGGCACCATATGTGGCTTATGTGACACTTGACCCATACTATATAGCAGCAGGATGATGCAATGTTCTTATTTTGTATAGCAAGTTCTCAAACCTTCTATGCCTTTGGAAGAACAAGTGAATACTCTACCAACAACTGGAAATCCCTCTTTATATGCACTTGTTCCTGCTGGCCATAAATAGAGCAACCCACTTTGTAGAGCTAGTTAGTTGAGTATTGCAAATCAAAGCAATCAGTGCATGTTATTAGAAAGGTTTTTGGTAAAAATGATGAGTGTTATTTATTTATTGTGTTATGGACTATTTTAATTTTATTAATGGCTTTTATTATTTTGCTGTGATAGTGTGTATTGTACAACATTTAATAAAACTGTTGTATACACGTGTTGTTGTTTATTAAAACTGTAACTAATGTTGTGAATACTGACTTCTCATTATGAAATAATTAAAACCAAATTAATAAATTTTAATTTTTTTAAAGCTGTGAGTAAGTACCTTCACAAGTAATTCGTATGCCTGTTTGTTCACACACACACTGGCCATGTTGGCTTGATAAAACTCAATATGTACAATGATTCAGTAGAGTAACATATACAATTGTAGGTTCAAATGAAATTCTGATTTCCCTTACCAACTTGGGGACTTGGCTTTTAACACAGACATGTTTCTCCACTGCTAGAAGGAGGGAAATATAATGTGAAGTGATGTAATATGTTACTGTAAACCTATGTTTACAAAGTAAACATGTGAAGTTTGTTTTGATGATTCAAGGACAAAAAACATTCCGAGAGAATATTAGCAGGGGGCTAAAATTAATAAATTCATATAACTAATTCGGACATTGTAATTTTCTGTGGAAAAGACATCCTTTCTCAGCAAAGTGATTCAGAAGGCGACTATAGTTATGATAATCTTGAGTCAAGTGAAGAAAAAATCAAACCTCTTGAGGCAATAGATGGGGTAGATGCTGTAATAAAATTTTTTAAACAGCAAAGATTGAATTTGACAGCATAATTACTTTAAGAAAAATGGAAAGAGAAATAAGCAAAATAATGATAAAAAATAAAAAACTAAAATTAATTAGCCATTACTGAATTTTTCAATTAAAATTAATTTCTTTCATTTGTTATATAATTTGTATACTGTGTCCATTACCATAAGCTAACTGTTGTACTGTGTAAACTATTAATATGATATTTATTGGATCAAAATATAGTATTGGTGTTCTAAGTGAAGAGAGAACTGCAGTGTATTGTATATAAGTATGGGGTACTACATAATGGAACATTCTCTGTTGGAATTCTGTAGGCTCCCAATAAAACATGCTAATTATATGATTTCCTACTTTCTAGGCATGACACTTTCCTTATTATCACCATTCCTGTACCATAAAAAGCAAAAAAAGAAAACCCATAAAAACTTCAACTACCATACACCCTCTTGGCAGAGATCAGAAATATGTATGGTTACTAAGCTGTGTGCTCCCATACAAAAAAATCTGGATGATGCACCCATAACTGCTGTCATATTCCAAGTTGTTTTTATTATTTCTAATTCTCTATTCCTCATTGTGAATGTCATATCACTATTTCTAGTACCAGTACTGTTCTACCAAACATTTTAAGCTATTTAATCTAAAATTAATCAGGTCCCACACTTTGTATCCAAATAATAATCCAAACGAACCTAGTGAATTGTAGTCATGGCAACTGTGTTCTGGGCTTACAATAGATCCTGCAACAACCATTACATTGCAAGCCGACTGTGAAACACTTTCTAAACTGTAGCTTGCCATTCAAAATCAATGATGGGATTCTCCATCACGTAAACGTATATCTGCACACAGTTGCCTGCACAATTGAAACAATTCAAAAATTCCGATGGGAGATTTTTGATCATCCACCACTTGCATCAAATAACTACCATCTCTTCCTGTACCTCAAGAACTGGTTTGCATCTCAACAATTCAAGGAAACTGAAGAGCTGAAAACCTCAGTGCAAAACTGGCTGAAATACCTGGCAGCATAATTTTATGCAGAGGGTTTTAAAAAAGCTTGCTTTACAATGTCAAAAGTGTTTGGAACAAAACGGTGACTATATAGTAAAATAATGTAAGTTTGTATATATTTGGAACCATTACTAAATTGTTCATTTTCTCATTTGTTCTCCTCTTATAACTGATTGGCCCTTTCTTTAGAAATGCTCCTTGTAATAAATACTACCCAGAAAGGAAAATTTACTTCAACTTATTTTAATAAAAGAGAAAGCATAAACACAAATTTATGTTGTGATGTACATCACAGACTGTGTAATCAGTCTATATGCGCTACATAATCAGTAGGATGATGCAATGTTTACATACCCTTGGTTTTTCAGGACAGACATGGATAACTGTCAGACTTTCTCAGAAACATTGTATGCAAAATATGACCTTGCTTACTGATGTAAAAGATAACACAAGAGCAGCCACAGCCATGTCTAGTCAGGTGAATCCAAGCAATAAGACGTATTAAAGAAGTGAGTTAATGAATGTATCAAGTGTTTATTGTTAATTTGTGTGTGGACTGTTGTAATTACTATTTTTTTTACTTTTAGTATTTATTGTGACATTGTGTGTGTACTGGACAATTACATAACACTACTGTAATACTGGTATCGTTTCATAAAAGTGTTATTGAAGTGTGTTTCAATTTATCTGGAATTAAATTATTTATTTCACTGTTGTGATTATGTGTAACAGTATTCTCACTCAATGCACACTTTATGTACGAAGACTGCATTCTTAACTCACTTGTTGCGAACATGATGACAACAAATATTATTCAAATAATGCACAGCACTATTCATTAATTTGGTCATCTGTTTGCAAGTATCACAGCACACAATTTAAGTGGTCCAGTGGTTATAGAGACAGGGGTAATTGGTCAAACAAATATTGTATGTTAGGTCTACATCACTCACAAGAATTCTCCTACATCCAAAAAACCATATCACATTTCTCAGGCAGCAGACACATTTCTCAAGCAACAGAAGACTCAAATGTTAATGTTAAAGCTTTCATGTCCATGAAAACAATTAAAAGTAAACAGACGTGAATATGTGAATTACGATTACTTACAAGAATTATCAATGTGCACAGCACAGTAGCACATACAGTAAAGTCCAGATTATCTGTGAGTGGTTTATCTCCAACACCCGCGGACTTTTTTTTTATAAGCAGAAATAAATTTCAGCTGAATAATAAAGCTTCTGTTTCACTAATCTTAATATACTATTTCATTAACTACATATAAACAGTATTGTTTTAAAATTATGTAAATTATGAAAAGGTATATCCGAGGGGTGGAGTGTGTTACCGCTCAACAACAGGTACAGTATTGTTTGTTGCTCGGCAGCTGACTTCCATGAGTCATTCTGGCATATGTACTATACATGTGCTGTGTGAACATTTACTGGAAACGTTTAATTTTCTCAGTGTGTTTGTCTTTATGTTTATGTGGCATAACTGAAAGCCATTGTAGTCCACTAGCTTAGTTAACGGATGTGAAAAATTAGATGTTCACATTGAACGCCACCTGTGATGTTTGCCGGTAGGGCAGCAGTGACTTCACTGACATGTGTTTTTCTGACATTTTTTAATTCATACATTTGCGGCAATTTATTCCTGAATCTAATCACTTGCTACACATAAAAATGTGGGAGACGTTCACTTGGATTTTTTATAGGCCTATATAACGTTTGTACTACCTATATAGGTAGTAAGTTCAGAAATACTCAATGTATGTAAACTTTCTTTAGTTAATGTACAATGTTTAAGAATGTACTAAACATAGTAAAACAATAATGAACATATGATTCAAAATTATTATTTTTTTTACAATCATTTATCACTTCTACAAAAATGTACACATCCATAATTTCTGGTTTTAATGAAACATAATTTACCTTATATGAACAACATTATATACTTTTTACACATAGCTTACATTTTGTCTAGAGATCTAATGAAATATATTTACAAACTTTTTGTCATTTTTTTTCAACTGTTAAAATATTTTTCTCTGTTAAGTAGTTCATTTGTGGACTAATCTTTAGTATTAAAAATTCTAATCATCTAACTGTGTATCCACAGATTAAATATATCATTGAAGTATTTGTTAAATACCACTTTTTCAATATACACTATCACATTTTGTTCATTGTGCAGTTGATAATCCTTACTGACTTTTATTTAAAACTTGATGAGCGTACATTCCAACAGGTTACACATCATTTTTGTGACCAAGGACATTCACTGCTGAAAACAAACATTGTTTTTCATTCAATATATTTATAACTAACAATAAAATGATTAATAAACAATAAAATAAAAATTTATATGAAGACTAATTTATTTGCAACTCGCAATAATAATAATAATAATAATACACATAATACGCAAGACAAGTTGAACATTTTTTTCATGCTGATAATGTCACTTACTGCCTACCCACAATTTTACAACTGATGCCTCGTTTCACTGGCCTCTGTTAAGAATTAAATGGTTGTTAAATCACTCCCTAAGGATTTAATGGGAGATGAGATGAAGCTCAGATAAAGATGACAGCATTCAAATTGACAGTTAACATGAGATATTTGCCCTGGCAGGCTGTTACAATGATGAGAACTAACCTTAAAATTACTTTTCGCATCAGAAGCTTTACTTAGTCTGTATTTTGTTTGTTGTTGGGTATATGTAGAATCTTACAGCCACTCTTAAATTGTACAGTGCATGCAACCAATAAAAGAATTGCTCTCATTTTAAAGTATAACATAAGGGGACTGGAGAGGAGAGAGAACGTGGTAAAAGTTTTCTGTTTCACTCACACACTATCTCTCTCTTGCCCCATTTAACCAACATCTGTTAAAAATGTATGACCCCTTCAGGATTTAATGGGAAATAAACTGTTCCTGTGAAGATCAGTTAAAGATAATGACCATTAAAATTGTCTGTCACTTAATGGGAGATATTTGGCCTGTTATGTAACTAATGGGCCAATAAAATAAGAGCCAACTTTAAAATTACATTGTTTTTACTTTCCATGTTCAGCAAGAAAGTAGGGTGATGGCAAAAAAATCATATTCAAGATAAGGGATGATTCTGATTGTACTACCCGGGAAACATGAAGAAAAGTCATTTTCCAAAAAGTGTCTGTGTGTGGAATTTTTTCTATTGCGAATGATAACTGCCATAAATTCAAACAATCAAATAATATTTTGCATATTATGTGTCCGAGTTGTAGAGGACTCAAGGCCTATTGATTCTGGAGAAGATCGGTTAAGGGGGAGGGGTAGTTTACCTCCAATATTTTACGTTTTAACAAGAGTAAAGTACTTAATTTTGATAAATAAAGTATCCTGAAAAGATAATAATAATCCACTGTAAATAGGTAGATGAAATATCTATAAATGAAAAGGGTAGCTGAAAAGGAGGGGGTATTTTCTATAAATGGAGAGGATAGTTGAAGGGGGAGGGGTAATTTTTTGAAAATTACCTTTCTACTGTCGAATAAACTACTTAATTTTGAAGGATAGTACCTTAGTATCTTTAATATAAAGAAACTATTACTCAATAAAAGTGTAAATATCAAAAACGGGGTTGTTCGGTTAAGGGGGAGGGGTAGTTTACCTGCACTTTTTTGTGTTTTAACAAGAGTAAAGTACTTACTTTTGATAAATAAGTGCCCGAAAATAAAGTAATATTAATCCACTGTAAAATGGTAAATGAAATATCTATAAATGGAGAGGGTAGCTGAAGGAGGAGGGAGTGATTTTTTGAAAATTACTTTGCTGATATCAAGTAAAGCATGAGTATTTAATTTGAAAGCATAAGATTCCTTAGTCGTTACATATGATAAAACTATTAGTCTATGAAAGTGTAAATATCATGGATTTCGTTGTCCATGACGTGTCCGTTACTTAACTAAATACAACTATTATATTCACGACTCGGAACACAAAGTTTTTTATAAGTAAAAACATAAAGTTTTACCTTACAACCTGAACCGGTTTTCACCTCTGAAGAAGCCTTTTAAAGGTGAAAATCGGTTCAGGTTGTAAGGTAAAACTTTATGTTCCGAGTCGTGAATATAATAGTTGTATTTTGTAAATATCATTAACAGTGGGGATCGGTTGAGGAGAAGGGATGACTGTGTGTGTAGTTCAGCTTCTTTATCAGAATAAAGTACCTAATTTTTATAGATAAAGTGACTCGAGAATAACATTATATTAAATGACTACCCTATAATAATAAAAATATCTATAAATAGTGAAAATAATTTGAGGATGGGAAAATTTTTTTAGAAATTATTGAACCAAATGCAAGCAAATGATTTAAAATATAAATCTTAGAAAATGGGAAACATGTATGGTTCTCCATACCGATATTTTGTAAAGCAGTCATACACGAAAGATGAATAAAATATATATGCACACATTTATTTGGTTTCTGTGATCAGAAAATTTGTTTTGTTTCTGCTTTCTGTTCTCTCATTAAGTAATTATTTTATTTTAAATTGTTGTAAATGAATACATAATATAAACTACTGTGACAAACAAAACTGGATCTGAGAGAGAATTTTGACACTAAAATAATGTTGGTCTAATTAGAAAATCACCCAACAAAGAAGAAACAAAAAACAAATGTTACTGGTAATAGAAATAGACCTACTGATTTAGACTGAGTGAGTCAAAATTTATAGCTCTCTATAGGCCTTAAAAAAATTCTTTCAAAATTCTTAAAGAACTGTTCTGAATACATTCAATAACAAAACAAGAAGAAAAGCAAGTTCACTTAAGAAATAGAAAGCCATGAAACAGGAACACCACCTTACAGATAGTTTACCAGTGTTTTTAATTTTTCAGCCAACCTGAAGCAAAACTGACAATTATCATGGTAGCATAGTCATATAAATGAGCATTTTACTATTCAAGTCCAAACAGGGGTTGATAAAATGGGTATTAAAAATTTTATTGCCACTTAACTATTGGTCCATTAAGAAAAAATTTAACAAAGGTCTATGTAATTGGGAATGAAACTGAACAGATGGTTTGGGTCTACAGTACTAAGGAGGCACTTGGAGTTAATCTTAGATTTCACTCAGAAATAAACGTGCACGCGCGCACACACAAACACACAAAATGAATAAATGTAATTCATATTTATTAAAAATATTGTAATTTTGCTGAAACAAGTAAGCCTATTATTATTATTATTATTATTATTATTATTATTATTATTATCATCATCATCATCATCATCATCATCATCACCACAAGTAATATTTTACAAGTCAAAATAAAAAAAATTACCTAAAATACTAATTAATAATCATCAATCTTCCAAAGTAAATGGAACATCACTGTCATTAAAATTATCATATTTTTCATATCAGATAAATATTTACAATCACTAAACATGACTATAAAAGTCATAAACACATTTTATCCACTATCTTTGTATGTCATTCAAACTGAACAAGATTATCATTCACAAGGTTCCATTACAAATATGCACTAGATGTCACAAAAAATTGTTAATTCAAAAACGCTGCTGCTCACATGTAGAATGAATGACATGGCAGCACAGTAATTTGTACCTACAAATGCACAGCGAGAGTTACATGTGGCAACTGCTGCATGCTTGATTGGTATTGAATTATTTCTATATTGAAGAACAAATAAATTTAATACTTCGTTATTTACATTTTACATAAATTGATAATAGTCTGAAAAATAATTCAGAGAAAAAGACCAAAACATTGTTGTTCTTATTATTATCATACAGGATTACTAAATGTGTGGCCTTGAATACACTGTGTATGCAAATATACTTTCTTGTATTAAAATAGCAGAACAAAATTTAATTTAATGTTACAATACAATTAAATTGTGTTAATTGAATAAACTAAGAATTATGTAAGAAACATGCTTACCTGCAGCTTGAATGTTCGTACACTGATACAATAAATTGATGCAAACATTTTATCGATCCCGAATTAAAGTTAATCCAATGTGTACACAAATAATCAGTTTAAATATTAAACAAGTCCAATGGAAATTTTTTGTAAGAAAATTGTAAAAAACTTCTGTAGTTACCAGTTATTTTTACTAAAAATTCATCACATTTTTAGAAGGAAAATTGTGAATATTAAAGAAAATTATCCTAAACTGGTAACATGAACATTAAAGGAAACCCATATCTAGGGCATTGTAGAGAGCTGCTAAATCACTATGACTTGATATTCGCCAAAAAGGAAAGTTCAGCTGAAACACATCATGTTAATTTCGTATTAAATATACTATCAATAAAAATAGTTTATTGTTATGTATTACTATGTCATATTCATAATTCTGAAAATAAACAAAAGTGTTGATAGCTACCATGCAAATGTTCCCACTGGTTCAAGATTTTGAGATGTGAACATCCCATACAAAACAGGCTTGTAAAATCTTATATAATAAGTAAAATAAAATCAGATTATGTAAAATAAAATACACCATAATCTATACATATGTTTCATTAAAATTCTTCACATGTTAAAATAAAACTACTTATCAAGATTCTACCAAATACAGTCTGATTATATTAGTGTATGAGTTTAAACAGCACTACAAAATGGTTCACATGAAAAATCATGAATGCTGCTAGCTGGCAAATGGACAGTTAGAAGGGCATGAGACACAACCAGGTTGATATGTACTATTTATGATACTTTGATATGATATGATACTTTATTTATGTACTATGATACTGTTTATGAACAATCATTTACTGCTGATATTACATTCATTTACAATTTAGATTTCTATTATACACACTTTTCATGATTGTTTTCTTAATAACAAACTGACAATATAGTATTTTTATAGACATTACACTTTGTATTAACCAATAACCATACACACATAAATCACATATTAAATATATTTCAGTAAATAGAACAAAACATCAGTATCAACATCTGATTAACTATGAGAACATTAACATAATAAATGGAACTAAGTTCTTTACACATAATAATAAAAGTGGATATGTCCAATGAATTTTAAATCATTTAAAATGTGAAATCTTAAGATTTCCCAGGTTACATATTTCTTTCTATATGTGCTCAATCACATACTCTAAAAACATTTTATAATAACATGTTTACACAAATTTTATTATTTATGTCAAGATGACCAGTTATTCTTACTGAATTCTTTATTTATTTTTTCTAATTACAGTACTAATAGTGTTGTTCCATTAACTTCGACATTATTCTAGGTATAATCTTTCACTTTTTGGGCGGAGCCTGATGAGCATAGCAAAATCAGGCATAGCCCTCTGTCCATGACTCAGTGCACAACTTAGACCGCGAACTCCTCCGAAACTACTCAACCGAATGTTACAAAATTTTGCATACATATCCGGACTGTATTGTAGAGTGCACACATGTAAGTTTTATTTCTCTAAATTATTTGGTTCAAAAGATATTACGATTTTTTAAAAATCTTGGCTTAAATGTGTGAGAGGACGAGAGAAGAGATATCGTGGCCCAGCTATGGCACTCTGTCTCACTCGCACTTATGGGACACGAGTTCTGTACGAGAATTCAATACCCATTGTACCAGTAGTGGCATCATTCAAGAAAAATGAAATTTCTTGTACTCGCAAACAATTTCCGTTAATGTTAGCATATGCTGTTAGTATACATAGATCGCAAGGGATAACATTAGATAAGGCAATTGTTAATTTAGGAGACAATGAATTTCAGGTTGGATTAAAGTATGTTGCTCTTTCAAGAGTGGAAACATTAGAAGGATTATTATTAAAACCGGGGTTTAATTTTGATAGACTGCTAAAAATTAATAGAAGTCCATCAATGGTTGATTGTAGAGATGAGTTGCAAAGGTTGTGGAATATGTCTAATGACAATTAATGTATATTGTACTATAATATAGTGTATTCAATAAAAAGTGTGTATCATAAAAGTGTATATATTTTGTTGATTGTAAGAATATTGATAAATAAATTATTACGAATCTATTTATCTAACGGATCAAAGACGGTTAATTGTAAAAATATTGATAAATAAATTATTACGAACATCAAATGCTCCGCCCATTTGTGTCAGCGACACTCCTAGTTATTATTTTACTTTCACAAAACAGACAACCTATTTCTATCAGTTTCATATGTTCCTACAAATCTGAATAATCTATCAAGTTGACCATATAGTGTAACCGTATTGAAACTAATCACTTTATTATTACTTCTCTCCTTACTGACCTCAGCTCCTGACAAGTTTTATGAAGGACAATTTTTTAATATTTTTTATTTTGATGCTAGAAGTTGTGTTAACTTTGATGTTTGATTCGAGAATGGACAAAAAGTATACACATAAAAAATGGCTTTGTTACACCAAATAAAAGTGAACAATAGAGTGATTATTTTGGCCACTATGCAAGGATCTCTACCATTACCAAGTCACTCGGCACCCACATAGGAGTATGTTCTAGAGTGTTGTTTAGCAGTGACTTTTTAATGGTATAATAACCAAAATGCCTTGTTAAAACTGAACTATAGTTTTATAGCAAAATCATTTTTTATTAGTAACCCCTAAAAACAAGACCAACATAAAAAAAGAACATAGTGAAGTTCTCTTAGAATTCATGTAAGTATTATTTAAAAGTTAACAACCACTTTTTTAGTCACATTATTTTAGTAAATAACTAATTTGGTACTGAATGCCATTCTCATCCAAAACTGTTTGTTCTCTGCTGTGTACAATATAAAGTTTTTCCCAGTCAGCCTGAAAAGTCATATTTTTAATACCTGTAAGCTAACTCACATTTTATTTTGTACTTCGGTGCTCCCTATAACATTATTTCACAGCATATGATTGCTAAAAATAACATGTTGGCTGTAATCTCTTTCAGAATGTTAAAATTACCTTTCTGTTTGATTGAATATGTGAGTGGTACAAAATAACACAGAAATTCATGCAATACTCCAGTTGCTATAAACATATTATAGCAGAAAAGCACATGTTTTGTAACATAGTAAAGAATTAGAATTATGAATTATTAAGAATACTTTTAACAGGCACGTAGTCTTTGAACCACTATTTCATAATGGTGTGACATATTATATTTATACTAGCTGAAGTACCCGTTCTACGCCCGGGTGGTGAGCATTTTTATTGGCACATATTGATAAAGCCACGGCTGGCTATGAAGTTTAATTATTGGGTGAAATCTTCTTTGTAGACCACATTTTTGGTGTAAACTCTGTGGTCTTTCTTTAAGTTGCCTTGTTCGTCAGTTCCTAAGACTTTTACCTTGACTTGCTGAAAGGACTTTGTTCTTGAAAATGCAACATAAAGTTGTCCATGACTGAATACTGGAGATGGCAAATAAATACCAACTGAATCCAGTGTTTGTCCTTGGCTTTTGTTGATGGTCATAGCAAAAGCAAGTCAAAATGGAAACCGTTTTCATCTTAATGTAAAGGAAAGGTCAAGGTCACTGGGTGCAAGAACAACTCTTGGAATAAATACCCAGGTACCTTTAAAAGATCCGGTCAGGATTTCACAGTCAATGACTTTTGACATCATTTGCTTGACGACCATTCTGGTGCTACTGCAAAGACCTCTTGTTGAGTCAATGTTTCGTAGCAACATTACTACTGCACCAACTTTCAAGTTAAGTCTATGAGGAGGCATACCTCCAGGTGTTAAGCTGTTCAAAAAGCTCCAGTGGATAGTTTGCTGCCTCCTTGGCATTTGCACTGTCTTGCTGAATCGAATCTATGCTGGTATAGCATTTCAATTCAGATTGAATTCGTCTAAGGACATTTTCATTAAGTTCAAGTGACTCGTGGTTTTTTGGAGTCAGGATTGCATGGTTAGCAATGCTGTCATCTCCTGAAGGATGACCTCAGGAAAGACAGCATCAACAATACATCCATTTTCAATGCAGACTGGAGGAATTTCGAAGATGCCTTCCTCTAATCCAGGCTCTTGGAGATTTCCATTCCCAAGTTTTAAAAGCCAATAGGAAAAGCCTCGGTGTTCTGATGGGACATTGTCCTCATTGGCACGCATGTTTTGGTCTAACTTTAGGACCTGAATATTTTTAACACTTACTATTCTTCATGCATGAAGAAAGTATTTCGGTTCTGCTGCCATGTGGAACAACAGGGAGAATTTGTTTAAAATCTCCACCGAAAAGAAAGACCGCACCTCCAAATGGTTTTTTAGAAGGAACTTTTGGATCTTCAGCTAAAAGTTCTTTATACAGTGTGTCAACTACATTTACTCCATGTGCTGGGGCCATTGAAGCTTCATCCCGATTATCACTTTGGCCTTTTTCAGTTCATTTGCCGTATTAGTCCCATGTCGAACATTACAGGTTGCTGTTTCATTTATTGGAATAGGCAGCTTGAAACGACTGTGGGAAGTTCTGCCTCCCTCAAGCAAAGTTGTTGCTATGCCTGTAAATGCACATGGCAAGACTAATTCATTTTTGCTACGCACATAGTGCATGATTGTGTTGTAAAGGAAGGTTTTACCACTTCCGCCAGGTCCATCAATAAAGAATAGACGTTTGGGTAAGTTAGGGTTTTCAATTGCTTCCCTGATTTTGTCGAAAGCCCTTCTTTGCCCTGGGTTGAGCATTTGAAACTTTTCTTCGAACATGGTTTTTTCGTCAATTGGATCGTAATATTTTCCAGAATGGATTGGCTCATCATAGCTGCCAACTGGAAGTTCTAGGCCAAAATCTGCCAATGACTTTCCATGTGTTCGAAGGACAGATTCAATTTCTTTAAGTGTCAAATAGAGAGCTTTTTCTCCATCAGGAAAGCGTCTCTTATAGTCTTCCATAAGATTGTCCTTATGTCTGTCGAATAATGCTGCTGCATCCGATGGCTCACACATGATACAAATAAATGCAAACAACTGCCTAAGTTGTACTGGCATTTGATGGGTTGCAGCTTCTGTTAGGCAAGTATCCCATTCTGAGTCATCATCAGTTAATCCCCTTGCAATGCATGCTTCTTGGAAAGTTGCAAAGGGGATAGGATTTCCTTCGACCGTTCTTAGGTCCTCGAAAGATGTTGCTCCTCTAACATTGAGAAGGAGAATTAGGAGGAACCATTTTTCTCTATCCGTGGGACTTACGGCAAACATTCTGCCAATTGTAGTTTCATGTCCTCTAAGACGTGGTTTCCATTTAGAATTTTTGTCATCCCAGGTATAGTGTTCGGGAATTTCAATATATAAATACTCTCAGGCATTAGGGTCTTCCTGATTAAGTTTAAACCAAGCCAGGAGTTTGGACTTGGTGGCTTTTTGCTGTACAGCTTCAGCTTCCTTGCCTGGTATAAAACATATTGTATGCTTGTCCTCAAGGTGGACATTTAATCTTTCCACATAATCAGTTTGGTGGTGCATTTTGTATTCCCTGAGCTTCCAGCATGCTTCAGGTGCACTTACATATCGGGTCTCCAAGTAATTTTTTACTTCATCCCATTCAATAGTAGCTTCCTGTTCTGTGGGAACAGTAACGAACTGAATATTTGCACAGTCATGCCCCTTGTAAACGTATTTGAATAGGTATTTAATGCTTTGAATTGAGCTACAAATCTCTACGTTAATGTGGGCGTTGTATTTCAGAGACAGGTATGGGTTGTATGGCACCACTCATCTGTTATCCACTTTGTTTCCCCCAAGTTCAACAAAGTTACCATCATCTCGGCGTTGATATTTTGGGTAACCATTGACTGTTGGTCTCGGCACAGAAATCTTTTGGGAATTCTTTTGTGCATTTGCCGTTTTCCATACACGGTGCGTTTGGATTTAATGGACCACATGGGCCGTGTATCATACAGGATTTTACAATTTCATGTAGCCTCGGGTGGGCATCTTTATCAGGGAGTTATGCACAGACAATTTTGTCAATTCTTTCATTCTCCCAGGCTTTGTCTTCCGGGGCCATGAATAGCAATATGTGCCCATGTGGTAGACCATTGTTTTGGAACTCGATCACGTGGAGCATAGCCCTAACATGTCCAAATCTATGGTGTTTGGTTAAGTCTTCAAGTAGCAATTTCAGTTTCAACTTGCTACTAAATCAGGCTGGTCGCATGGTTGCTGACCAGGAAGTAAGTTTTCCCTGATTTCCCTCCATTTAGGATTGCACGTGAATGTTACAAATAAGTCAGGTTTGCCATATTTCCTGACCATGGCCATAGCATCTTGGTAATTTTGAGCCATATTTCTTGGACTCCCTTGGAAGGTTGAAGGCAATATAACTTTCTTTCCAGGCAATATGTTAACGTCCTCAAAATTATGGTTGTTCACAAATCGGTGAAGGACATCATAGTCTTCAGCTCTTATTGTGTTTTGATTTTTTTGAAACCAATTCAAACGGTTTGCCTCGGTCTTGCAATAGGCATCAACCATGAACTGGTGAGTCAGCTTTCCTGCGTTGAGGAACTGGTTAAAGTTTCCATCACGAATGGCAAAATGGTATGAATACCATTGAAGCTGGGACACATTTCCTTGACCAACAGCTTTCTTCATATCTGTGGTCCACCCTGAATCCCCATATGGGAAAAGCAAAGGGTAGCACATTGGGTCACAGAGTCTACTCAGGATGGATATATTTTGTAAAATTCCGCTTTTTGGATGAATTGTAATATCCCGATTTTCTGGGGGTTGTAACTTTCTTATTTTTGGTTATTATTCTATTTTATTCAGATCACAACTCCCACTTACCTTTCAACTTGGATCTGGCCGGATCGAGTAGTGGCGGTGCACCCATTTCGTTTGACGAACTATGACAGTACATAAAACGAACTAAGGTTGTGAAAGAAACTAACTCGCAATTTGGTAGAAGAGAAATTAGATTTTTTAATTAATCAGAATCATATTTAAATTTTGTTCAAAAACTTTTGATCCTTGTTTTACAGATTAAGTTACAGTTTTCTTTGTTCGGTTAGCCTCTGCTACATGCTACTTATTCTATGAGCTTACCTTAGTGATCACTATACACACACACACAAGACTGCCCAGCCTGCAATTTTGCACACACACAAACACAAAAATTATATAACCCTTAACATTTTTTAATAATATCCCTCCCCGTCGGCAACGTGGTCCTCGCGTGCACTCCTCATTCCTTTATATTTCTTTTTAGTGTCCGAAAAATATATATATATATAACTATGTTCTGCACTTTTACTTGACCGCGGTCACATACTTTGTTATTGTTAGTTGTTACATTAATTATAAAAATTTGTTTCTGAGCCCGGTTGACGGGCGGCCTGCGCAGGCGGGAGTCGACAACGAACTGCCGGCGTCTCTCAGTTCCCCACTCCGGGAGCATTTTAGTCAAGACGACGGACATCAATGCCTTCCAGTTAGTCGTCCCAGTTTTGACTCATACTAGTCACGTAGTTGTTTGAGTGACGATAGCAGACGATTTCAAATAGGCACTGGCTAATGTCAAAAAAGTGGGTGGGACTTAAAACAGCATTTCCGTAGTGAAACCAAATGAATGATGAAAATTTCCCTCTCTGGCCATCTTAGTTTTTTGCCAGAGCGTCACTTGGAGCGTGATTGAGCAGTTGCGTATGTGCGCTGCCACACACAGGTACAAAGTTCTCAGAATTTTGTGGTTGGCGCGAATTCTCTGCCGCATTCCTCGACAACAACTGCGTCTTACGTTGTTTCACTGTTCTGTTACATTGACTGTTATACTGACACATACGTTGCACAATGATTTTATGAAAAGTCCGCCCAAAACGAAATACATAAAAATATACTTGCCCCATACGGTAAAAACAACAACACCCAAAAATCGACCCGCTACAATACCCCCTCGATGAGAATTCTGCTGTCCATGACAGAAGAAATCTCATCGATAACCCCGAAGAGGACCGGTGAGGAACTGGTGCCACCAACCCCCTGGTTCTCAATCTGCATGGGTACACGACCCCCCTGGCTCAGCGACTATGGACTCATCTGAACGAGATCACTGGACTTCTCCGTAAGAGATCCCAACACCGAGAAATTGATCAGACTCGCACCACGGCACACCTCGCCTTCTAACATGCTACCCCCACAAATCCTCAATCCCTGGCTAAAATTATTCCAGCTCCTCCACCGATATGGTTCCCCTTGTTGCAAGCTGGGCTGCCTTTAGCAGATACTGGGCTCACACACAAACATTACATATTATCATAACACATTAAAAGAAAACTTCCTTTAAAATTTATTATAAATTCAAAAAAAATTCAATATTCAAAAAAAAATCGTTTATCAAAAAATTCTCTTCCTCTTTTTTCTAATTTTTGTTTCAATGACTTAACCTCAACATTCCTATTAATACAAATACATCCTTATTCTAGCATGAGAACAATTTATAGCCTACCAATATAAAGCAATACAATAAAAGAAACATCATCAATACATACACAATAAAATAATAATTATCTAACATATTCACTCGCTGGCAGGCGACAAATAAAAATTTTTTTTTTTTTTTTTTTTTTTCCAAAAAAAATTTAAAATTTTCAAAATTTTAAAATTCAAAAAAATTTAAATTTATTCAGTAAAAGATTTTATTAAATTTATTTATTAAATAACATTTATTAAAATTATTCAAATATTAGTTTGAATTTATTAAACAAACAAATCACAATTAGCTTCCTACTATACACAAGCTTAGTAGGTGTATGAACTCATCAGCTGATCATAACTAGGTCAAGTCCAAAACCCTTGACCTACATATGTTATGTATGATTTCTGAAAACACTTTAAATATCTGTAATATCCTACCTTGAAATACAAAACATAATAACATAGAATATTTATAATAAACAAAATATTAATATAAATAATAATCAAATTGGCATTTAAATCATTTAAATTAAACAATTCTTGACTTTACATTATTTTCAAATTTAATCAAAATTCTGTCACTGGTTGAAACAAAAAAATAAACAATTGTATATTCTTTATTATGAATCTCTCTTTCTTTTCAACAATCTTACTTTAATCTACTGTGGGTGATGTAAATTATTTATTCTCGTTTTTCTGTATTAGATTTCTATACATATATAAACTTTCTCCCCCTGACTCTAATATTTATCAACTGCAACTCCCAAGACACCCATCTCTATCAAAAATATCTACTAATCAGGACATTCTAAACCCCAACTTATCATTTAACACAATTCGCCGCCTTCTCTACATATAAAATACTCTCTAACCCTTTGTACATAGGATACGTGTTTCCTTCCCAAAAACTCATTTCCCTTATTTGGCCCCCGGATTTTACCTAAGTCGACCCCTACCCCACTAAAATCTATCCCTATCCCGTCCCAACCCTTGTTGCGGACTCCCCAAATACACTACCCCCTAATACAAAATTGCCATCCCCAAAAATCTCAATCTCATTACATTACTACAAATACACAAAATAATCTCATTAATTATAAACATAAATATATATCATTCAAAACTCTACATAAATTCCCCACAACTGTGTCAACATCTATATTTCACAAAAATCCTGTTATATCACATCAACTCAAAAACAGCATTACATTATATTCATCTTCATCATTTCACATTTAACGTTTAATTCAATTTGGACAGGTCTACATGTCCCATAAAACACTTATCACCCATAAATTATCTTTTATTAATCTGCATATTCTT
The DNA here is from genome assembly GCA_034769895.1 of Magicicada septendecula. Taxonomy (NCBI): domain Eukaryota; kingdom Metazoa; phylum Arthropoda; class Insecta; order Hemiptera; family Cicadidae; genus Magicicada; species Magicicada septendecula. Next base: position 403,175,766 of record CM068367.1, read on the forward strand.
TTTATCTTTACTTCGAAATATCTGTAGCCCACTAAACATTAATTACTTGTAACATTTACAAACCAATATACCAGTGACATGGTATTGTTGATCAGCTGATATCCTAACATAAATAAAGCACCATGAATACCTTTCAAAATGGACAATTACATGTAATACATTATCAACACTTACTTCTATTATGTTGATTGCCTGCCAGGCGGCTAATTATTGGCTTCGAGAAAAAAAAAATACACACCTCAAACAAACAATTCTCTTTTAAATAATTTATATAAAAATTTATAAACATTATTATTTAAAATTTTTCATTAACTCTTTTTTATTTATCATCATGATGAATTTATCCTGTGTTGTAATCAGATTTTCAAAAATTCTAAATTTATTATTAATACATATTTTTAATCATTATGTTCCACAAAATAAACCATTTAACATTTATTTACTTATTAATTATTATTAAATCAAAATCTCACCAAACAATTTAATTACCTTATAAAATTCAAACACATAATATTCCATCACACTATCTACACATCTCCACTTATTTAATCCAATTTATTATTAAAATTGAATATTCATTTGATTATTAAAATAACATATTTCAATTATTATCAACATTCTATAAATCATTAACTATTGTCTTCATAATTATTTTCTTATTTAATTGGAATGCCAAAATATTAATAATATTATTATTATTAATACAACATTTTCTAAAACATATACACATTACATTTCACAATACACACAAATGAATTCAATATTATTTACAAAATATACGTCAAAACTGTTCAAGTGTATCTCACTTCATGTCCAAATCTGCCATTTCAAACAACCATAAAACAAAATGTTTAATTGTCTTTTATTGTCTTACAGTCTACCCTCCATCGTCCCAAATCAACCTTGGTTTTATATAACACTGTTGCTTTTTATTTACAAACAAATGGTTACTTTGTGTGTCATAACCAGAACAACCAAATTCACTCATTTTACCAGAATACTCATTAAACCAGTCTACGTTAGGTATTTTTGTTAAGTCTCCGTCATTACATTCATTCACTATCGGTCTAATTATTTTTATCAAATCATTGTAATCATTATTATTCAAATATATTTCTAAGCCTTCTTTCCATTCATCATACTTTCTATTCAAATTATACACTTCTGTTACATACCATTCTCTATTTACCTCTCTCTCTTCATAACACCACATCACACTCTCACAATTATTCCGGACAGAGGGTACACAATTACTCCATAAAAATAAACACCTCAATTCATCTACCAATACGGGACTCTTGCCCTTCAACCACAACACTTGTGGACTCAATAAATCATCATCAACATCATAAATAATAAAGGGAAAATTTGCCCTCTGTCCCCACTCTACCACAACATTATTTTTTCTCTCTCTCTCTAACTCACTGACACATTTTAACATTTCATAATCACTACCTTCCACCATCTCATCAATACTCTCATTCTTTATTTTTACCGTATCACTTTCTGATACCAATTTCTCCAACACATTATTGTTCTCGTTATTATTAACATCATTTTTATTTATTAACTCATTGCCTAACACAACACTGTCATTACAGCTTTCGTTAGTATTATTCTTACTCTGTTCTACTTTATTCGAACTAATTTTTGTCATTTCATTGGCATTTCCAAGACATACACTCTTGTCTTGTATGTTATTTATCAACTCGTCAAATTTTATATTTATATTTTGCTGAAGCTGAATATTCTGTTGTTCACATTTTCTTCTCTGTTCATCTAATTTATTGTTGAAATCACTTTTCATTATATTTAAAATTTTATCATTATCATCAAAACGTTTATTTAATTCCTTCTCATTTATGTCAAAACGACTATTCATTATATTGAATTTAGTCTCAAAATTACTATTCATATTGTTCAAAATTATATCATTATCATTAAAACGTTTATTTAATTCCTTCTCATTTATGTCAAAACGACTATTCATTGCATTGAAATTACTATTCATTCTCTCGAATTGACTGAGCATAACACTCATCATATTTGTTTCCTCTGATTGTTTACTTTTATTAATTGAAACGGGGGTCAATTTAATCCCCGAATCAACGTATATTTCGTTTGTTTGTGGTTGAGACGCAATCGGAGTGGAATGAACTATTACATTGCTGCCGCCAGCTGTTTCTGTAACGGCACCCGTCTCCCCCCTCAACATGCCACTTTCATCCAGTGATTGCGACTCAAGGCCACTTTCACTCATTTCTACGTTAGTTATACTGCTTTGTTTAGTATTCTCAGACATTTTTTTTTTTTTTTTTAGTTTATAGCTTAGTTTTACTTAAGTGTTAACTACAATTGGTTACTCTTCCCTTCCAAAACGTTATACTACAGCATATATAAAATAAACCTTACCATAATTACGTACATTTCACGTAACTAAAATTTCACTTTCACAACCGTACTTCATTCAATGCACTGTCAAAATGTAGGCCGGTGTAATACAACTTTTTTGTTGTATTACATCCTGCAGTCACGGCACCAATTGTAACTTTCTTATTTTTGGTTATTATTCTATTTTATTCAGATCACAACTCCCACTTACCTTTCAACTTGGATCTGGCCGGATCGAGTAGTGGCGGTGCACCCATTTCGTTTGACGAACTATGACAGTACATAAAACGAACTAAGGTTGTGAAAGAAACTAACTCGCAATTTGGTAGAAGAGAAATTAGATTTTTTAATTAATCAGAATCATATTTAAATTTTGTTCAAAAACTTTTGATCCTTGTTTTACAGATTAAGTTACAGTTTTCTTTGTTCGGTTAGCCTCTGCTACATGCTACTTATTCTATGAGCTTACCTTAGTGATCACTATACACACACACACAAGACTGCCCAGCCTGCAATTTTGCACACACACAAACACAAAAATTATATAACCCTTAACATTTTTTAATAATATCCCTCCCCGTCGGCAACGTGGTCCTCGCGTGCACTCCTCATTCCTTTATATTTCTTTTTAGTGTCCGAAAAATATATATATATAACTATGTTCTGCACTTTTACTTGACCGCGGTCACATACTTTGTTATTGTTAGTTGTTACATTAATTATAAAAATTTGTTTCTGAGCCCGGTTGACGGGCGGCCTGCGCAGGCGGGAGTCGACAACGAACTGCCGGCGTCTCTCAGTTCCCCACTCCGGGAGCATTTTAGTCAAGACGACGGACATCAATGCCTTCCAGTTAGTCGTCCCAGTTTTGACTCATACTAGTCACGTAGTTGTTTGAGTGACGATAGCAGACGATTTCAAATAGGCACTGGCTAATGTCAAAAAAGTGGGTGGGACTTAAAACAGCATTTCCGTAGTGAAACCAAATGAATGATGAAAATTTCCCTCTCTGGCCATCTTAGTTTTTTGCCAGAGCGTCACTTGGAGCGTGATTGAGCAGTTGCGTATGTGCGCTGCCACACACAGGTACAAAGTTCTCAGAATTTTGTGGTTGGCGCGAATTCTCTGCCGCATTCCTCGACAACAACTGCGTCTTACGTTGTTTCACTGTTCTGTTACATTGACTGTTATACTGACACATACGTTGCACAATGATTTTATGAAAAGTCCGCCCAAAACGAAATACATAAAAATATACTTGCCCCATACGGTAAAAACAACAACACCCAAAAATCGACCCGCTACAGGGTGTGCACCATCTGCACTGTGAAAAATGGCAGCAATTTCTCCTCTGGCAGTGGGAGTGTTGGTTCTGCCGGGGAGTACATTATTTACTCTTTCTCTCCAGAAAGTCATGCTATATTCAATTGGCGTTCGGTTTTCCCGATTTGCCTTTAGCATTTTGCCTTGTTCAAATTTGAGCATGTTCTTGTATTCTCTAGAGAACGGATTGATATCTCCAAGAAGTTTTTGGATCTTCTCCATTACGACAGGAATGCATCCATTGTTTGCTTGATTGTTCATTCTTTCTGTCAAGGCTTGGGCCGAATCCAAAACATACAGTTGGGCATACTTTGGTGATTCACCTTGATTTGGGTGTAATGCAGATGTAGCGTGATAAATTTGCCCATGGATTCTGTAACAAAAAGGACCCGAACGTCTGGTCACTGATTGGTCAACTTGTGCTCCCATTGAGGCAAAGGCCATTGCACTGTTGTAGGATCTTGTTTTCCATGAAATTTTTGGAATTTGGATCAGATCCATTCATATAATTTTTAATGAAGGGATGTATTTGTATTTCTGCTAATGCAATGGTCCCTTTATGGCAGAAATTTGACATTAATTCATTTTTGAAATGCTTAGCATTGCAAAATGGACATTTAGCGTCCATTGGGCCAAGATAACTTTCTTCAATTTCGTCTTCATTGAAGTTTTCGGGAAGCAAAGCGGTGTTGCGGGATCGGACATATCTACTCAGATGTCCTCTTTGATGTTGGCGTGCAACCCTTTGTCTTTCAGCGTTTGCCTCGCTCTCTTGTTGAAGTTGATTTTGTGGCATGTTTTCTCTGCATTGCCATTGACTTACAGCATTAGCTTCACATTCTGCTTGAAGCTGCTCTTCTGACATGGCCGCTCTACGGTGTCTTTGAGCTTCAGCATTACGTGCTCTTTTTGCTGCAATTTCTTCAGCAGTTGGTGGTTGCTGGCGTTTAGAAGGCATATTTCATCGTTTTTATGCTCAATACCACTGTCTTTATGCTCAAAGGCTTTATTTTACACTCAAAGGCTTTACTCTGTGCCCAATGGCAGGATCTTATGGCTCAAGGCTTCCAGCTTGAACCGAAGGCTGAACAGAGGCTGAGATTCGCCGTGCGCCACCTACACACAGAAAGTGAAATCAGAGATCTGCCTCACCACGTGAGGTTGCCTCTCGCCTTGACTCCATGGGGCATACTGACGTCGCCCCCCTCCAGCGTGCCCCACCACCTCCTCACTCCCTCTCTGTCGCTCTTCCCCCCTCCCTGCAACTCCCTATACCGATAACTGACACACTACCTACCGCGTTATAGATATTTCATTACTTATTCATTGGATCGTCAGAAATACGTATAAACATAAATTTTACAATTAAAACATATACAGAAATATAGGACAATTACAAAATATATAGACGTATCTGTATACAAAATTACAAAACACATCAATACAATCGCATAGTAAAAACATTACTAACTATATGAACGGATAAAGGTATACATTCGATGCCGGTAAATATCATTTGTTTATTTACTTGTTACTATGGTAATGAATTCTGGTCTCCTATACCGATGACTAACACACTACCTACCGCATTATATTATAGATGTGTGTGTTGAAAAAATGATTGGAGATATTTATTACCAGGGCCGGCCCAAACCTTTAGGTCTGACCGGGCCGAGACACAATTTTGCCCCCCCCCCCCAATTTTGATGCTTATTTTCTTATCAGTACTAATTTAATAACATTATACTTTAAAAGTTTTATCATGACTATTTTATACTAGTGGCGGCGGTTAAGCCCTACACATAAAAAAATTATTCTGTAGGTCTATATGAAATCATTTAAAACATTTTAAGTTTATACTATATACCTTTTCAAATGTTAACAAATATTTTTTTTTATTTTTCTTGAAACCCATTAACTATCACTAAGGCCTGTTTTTAAAATTTAACTTAATAAAGCTGTAACTTGACTCATCTATATAAGTGTTTCACATGGACCAGGGGTGCCTACAGGGGGGTATCGTGTCGCCATTGGCGACATTTGAAAAATTTTTGGGGGGGGATTTTTTTTTACTGTTGTATGAAATTTACTATTACTAAAAATACCGAATACAATGTGAGAACGTATTTCCTGGTCGCAATTTGCGTCAAAGCTTGCTTAAGGGGGCTGCATGGTGTATCACGTGATGAGACATCCACGAATCACAGTACAATAATTGTGATCCATGATCCATTATAAAAAGAGCTTTTTTTTTTTTTTTTTTTTTTTAGGGGGGGATCGGCACCACTGACATGGACGCTCAATGGCAGAGGAAAACATCAAATAAAAAGAATCAGTTTCAAACAGTTTCTTATAATTTAAATTCAGTCGGTGTACATTTCTTCTTATTGTAAGTATATGTACAGATATTATTAAAACACAAACGTCTTTTCACATGTAAAGTTTATTTTTACTAAAAACGTCACACCACGATTTATTGCATTAAAGTTTTTCTTTAACAATAAAAAAAACATATTTTGGTTTTTGAAAGTTTAGTTAAATTTCTTTCTTCTTGCTTTTGCTTCAGTAAACCTTTTAACAATTTTCGTTAAATCTAACTGGTTTGCAATGTCATTTTTAATAGAAATTGTTGCTAGAAATGATAGGCGGTCTTGCGCCATTGTAGAACGTAAGTAAGTTTTAATTAATTTGAGCTGACTGAAACTGCGTTCTCCACTAGCAACTGTGACAGGAATTGTTAAAAGAACCCTCAATGTAATCCATATATTAGGAAAACAGTCAATCATGTCACTTTTTGAAATACAGTAGACTCCCTCTCGTCCGGCCTCGGTTGGATCGGCCGTCAGATAGTTCGGCCAGCCATACGGTGAGTCACACAGTCTAGATGAGCCTCCAGTGACAGGCGCCAACTTGTTAAACGGAAGAAAATATATGTATGTACAGTAGCTCAGTTGACTCACGGTTTTGTTCATGTGCGGATGTATGTCTTATGTTGTGAGTTCTGTGTATATAGTCTGTGTAAATATATCTGTGTATATAGTAATACTGTATGTATCTTGTGTAAATAAAAACGTTTTTCGATATGAGTGCGAAACAAAAACACACGTTCATGACTATGGACCAAAAATTACAAGTCCTTCAGCGTCTCGATAAGGGTGAATCGGTCCAGCGTATTTGCCAAGAGTTTAATAAAGGCAAGAGTACTGGCACCGAAACAGAAAATCGATTGAGACCTTCTGCACTCAAATTGAAACTGAAAAAGTGCTTTCGATGCGATGCACTTTAAAAAAACCAAATAACGAATTAGTAGACAATGCTTTGTGGTTATGGTTTATGCAGGAACGCCGAAGAGGCACTCCGATAAGTGGACCAATTTTAAAAGAAAAGCAGTTATCCTACACTCAAAACTTCAAGATGCGAGTACATTCTCGGCAAGTGAAGGATGGCTAACACGTTGGAAAAAGCGTCATGGAGTTAATTTCATTGGTGTTTGTGGTGAAAAATTGTCAGCAAACCCATCAGCAGCTAGCGATTTTTGAAAAAAACTGTCTGACATCATTGCTAGTGAAAATCTTAGTCCAGAACAAGTTTAAAATGACGGGGTTGAATTTTAAACTCTTGCCCAAGAAAACGTTTGCTACGGCTAAGGAAACTTCAGCCCCAGGATTTAAAGCCAGTAAAGAGAGAATCACGGTGGCTTTGTGTTCAAATGCCTCAGGGTCCCACAAGCTGCCTTTGTTTGTAATAGGAAAATCAGCAAAACCCAGAGCTTTTAAGAATTTAAACATGTCATCCCTTCCAGTGTACTACAGAGCACAAAAATCAGCCTGGATGGATTCGTATCTGTTTAAGGAGTGGTTCGAAAGTGAATTTGTTCCTAAAGTAAAACATCATTTGACGAGTTTGAAGTTACCAGTTAAAGCACTTTTAGTGCTAGACAATGCACCTACCCATCCGCAAGAACTTGAATGTGAAGGTTACAGTGATATAAAATTATTATTCCTGCCACCTAACGTCACAAGTCTTACACAACCAATGGACCAAGGGGTCATCGAGTCTTTTAAGAGAAGGTACCGCAGAAAGCTTCTTTCGGAAATTCTAGGTAAACTGGACAATGAAGGCAGCACAGGTCTCATTCCGGCCTTAAAGACAATCAACATGAAAGACGTGATCTATGTGGTAGCTAAGGCATACGATGAAATGCCATCATCTACATTTACGAAGTCTTGGAGAAAAGCATGGCCAGATTGTATTCTTCTCATTGAAAAGAATAAAGAGGACAACCCTAAAGCAGTTGAATCAAATCTTCAGGGTTTTGAACCAGATGACAACGAATCTCTGTTAAAAGATCTACAATGATTGCCTCACTCCGATGATCTTGTACAACAAGACGTTGCAGAATGGATTGCTGGTCAAGATGAGGAGCTTCAAAATGAGATATTAAAAGATGATGAAATTGTGCAAGCTGTCATTTGCCAAGAAGACGAAGAAGAAGAAGAAGTCGATGACAAAAAGCAAAATGTCGAGAGGAGAAAATGAGCCATGCTGAGGGAAGAGCAGCCCTGGAATTAGCAACGACGACGTACATCGAGCAACAAACAGAGGCAACTGCAGTTGATGTTATGTTCATCAAGAAATGGCGTGATTTTGCATTCAATAAAACAGTTGAACAAAAACAGCAGAAGAAGAAGATAAGTGATTTCTTTTAATTTTCATTTCCGAGTTTTACGTTCTGTAGTGACACTTTTAATGTTCATGTGTTTTTCATATTCTATAAAGAGTTGTGTTATTTTTGGCAAATACGTAGAGTAATATCTGTGTGAGTTGTAGTAATTTTTATTGTTTGTTTTTTAACTTGCTACCATGGAGTAAGGGTGAGTAATTATAATTATTAGTAATTTATATATACTGTATTGGGTCATTTATTGTATGGATCATTCATTAAAGATCATTATTTCATCATTATAGCGTATTTTCGGTTCGTTCGGCCATTTTGAAATCCAGCCTAGGGTCTGGTCCCGAGGTGGCCGGTTCAGAGGGAGTCTACTGTAAGTTGCAAAGTTTGAACAGGAGTTTTTATCTCAGAGTTCTTCAGAAATACACCCAGATGTTTAAGCTCCTCAAAAAGGTGGTTGCTATCAATGTCACTTTCTCTTTACTTATCTTCATCTTGAAGAACTTTTTGAATATTCAAACATTTTTGTTTCAAGATTTCGGATTCTGGAAGAGTTTGCATGTTGTACAAAAAACCCCAATGCTGGTTGAGAGTTTCACGTTGTGTAAAGTGCTATTCGATGGATGTCAGAGCCTGATCTATAAGCGGGTAAAAGACAACTGTTTTAAACAACTGCTCTGGATCTGTTGGGGCTTCGTCTTGGGACTCATAATCAAATTGCCGTTTTTTCTTTCTCTCAGGCTGCTTCTTGTAAACAGCTTCAATTTCCAAGTCTTCAGCTATGTCTTTGGCTGTTGCTACAGCACCTGCGTATACAGTTTCACGATATTCTTTAAAAACTTTTGGCAGTTTCCAAGAAAATGTGTAACTGTTGATAAGTCACTGTTGGCGTTTTGCATGGCATTGCTGACCAAGTTTACTCGAAACAACATATCATGCCAAATAACAAGAGAGACAATGCAGTCAAAAGTTGTTAAAATGTTTTCCAATGATTTGGCTTCAGATGTCACTTTTGGATCAATCATTGCCTGTAGCGCTTCACAAACGTCAACCATTTGATACCTGACTGCCTTTACGCTGTTAATTCTATACTTCCATCTAGTTTCACATACTTCTTTGACAGCAAGAATCAACTGACTTTCCTTGAGTATTTTCCATCTTTTAGTAGATGATGAAAACAGGACGTACAGACGTTGTAAAACTCCAAACAAAGAAACATTTTTTTATAGATGAAGCAACAGCATCTCCAATTACTAGGTTAAGGTAATGACATCCACAAGGATTGAAAAAAGCTTTAGGAAACATTGACAAAATTCTTGACTGCACTCCTTTATATTTTCCAGTCATGTTGCATCCATTATCGTTACCTTGGCCCCTACAATTTGTCATGTCTAACCCACAGGTCCCTTCAATTTCTTTCAAAAGGGCCGTTGTCAAACCTTCTCCAGTAGTGTCATCAATAGGAAGAAATGACAAGAAATGCTCTTTTACTTGAACACCTGTTTCAGTACATTCAGCAAAACGAATTGTAAATGACACTTGTTCTTGGTGGCTGATATAGGGCATACAGTTTAATATTAGTGAAAAGTACTTGGCTTGCTTTGCTCTTTCAATGAAATCATTTTTTATTTCAGACCCAAGCAAACTAATCAACTCATTTTGAATTGTTTTACCTAAGTAATGATCATGGACAAGATCGGCGATGAACTTGTCGCCATTTTGTGGCTGAGCGTGAATGTCAAAATACGTCAAATAATACCGCTTTGTGAATATTGTAGCATGACAGAAAATCCATCTTATTATAAGACCAAAAAAGAAGAAAAAATAGAATATAACATAGATTATTAAAAAAAAAAAAACTGCCAAAAAAGAAAAAGTATTATAATAATTAATCAAGAATAAAAGTAAAATGAAATCCGAAATTAAAAGAAGTTAAGTTCATTAAAACCAACTTAAGTGATGATGGGTATAGTATATATACCCAGGTAGAATAGGAGCAGTTAAGAAAAAACCATATATAAACCAAAACCACCGAATAAAAACATAACTAGTAAGCACATAAAAACAAAAACCCCAACAAAGTATAACAAAGAAAAGTACAATACAGTAGAAAAAAAAGAAACTATGTAAATTAAATATAAGTAGAAATATTAGATATATGATGGGAAGTGTACGAAGATAATTTAATTTGATTGTGAAAAAATGACAAACAATAATCCCATTTAAGTGATGTTCTTTATTCCCCAATGACTAGATAAAATGGCTAAAAATCAAATTTGGGAATATAGTGAATAGTGAGGGTAAATCCCTAAATTAAAACAAAAATAGCAAAAGACTGCATAATAATTGATTTTAATAAACTGTTTAAATAAAAACAGATGTGTTTTGTTTATGTTAGCAGTTCATTGAACTCTAAGCATTGAATGCTTGAGATTAAGTTTATTTTTTTTAATATAATATCTTTATTATATTTTAATGATGTCAATTAATAATAAACACTGTTGTAATTAAGTAAGGGTAATTTAGTTAAGATTTTAGTAGAATTGTATGTCAGAAAGGGTATTAGCAAGCTGAAAACTTTGTAACTGAACTAACATAAAAAAAAAATAGGCCAAATGGTACCTCTCACCAACATTATAATTAGTAAATAAGTTAATGAAATTAATTAAATGAATGAAAATTGTTGAATGTAAATCACTAACCATGTATAATAGGGTGGGCCGAATTTTTATAATATTTTTATTTTGAAACGCTATACTGCAGAAAACTTGCCTCTAGGGCACCTAAGTAAAACGCAGATGAAATAAAAAAAAAATATCACATATCAGTAGCGCATTGTGCTTAAATATTTGAAATTTATTGAAAAATACAAGGTTATCTTGGACCTATAAAAATACAAGATAAAAAATTGCTATATTGAAAAAGCTTTAAAAGTAATGCAAAAAAACACGTTGGATTAAGATAACTATAAAAATTACTTTATTCTGGGTAGTGCAAAGCATTACAAATCTGTAATTTAACGTATTTTTTATGAACCGTACATGATGCACAACGGTGTCTATTGCAGCCCGTCACCACTTCTAGAGTTCCGGTTGTCGCTCTGCACCTGTACTGCACCCCCCCCCCCCACCACACCATTGCTATGGAATTTACCCACAATGCAATGCAAAGCACGCGCACCTCCCGCCATTTGTGAGCTCCGTGACACAACAGTATCTGTCAGTGTTGAGCCAGGCAATGACCGTGACGGTGTGTTTCAGTAGTGTTTGCTTCAATAATGTTAGTTTATAACTGATAAGTGTGTTTGTTTTAGTAGTGTTTGTTTATAACATTATTTTATTACTGTGTCCTAATGGCTGTGTCTAAGAAAATTACTCGCAGCGAGTTTAATTGTCCGTTATTCGGTCACCCAAAGGAGTTATCTGTGAGTAAACTTCCGACGTATGAAGACGTTCTCAAGTGTTTTTCAATGAACATTACAATTTGGCATTGAAAGCAAACAACAGGTCAGTAAGTTTTTCTCAAGTTTCGAATATTGTGGCACCACAAGTTAAAGCCGTGTTTGATAAAGCTTCCATACCAACAGTTACGCTTTACAGAATTGTTCAGTTAATTGATGCACACCATAACAGTTATTGTAATCTTATGAAGTCTTATAAGCGGGATAAGGAAAAGGAAAAGTTCAAAAAGAGAGGAGGAATTCAAGCAGAAATCTTTGTTACTATTTGATATCTCTGCTTGTAAGTGCAAAATAACTTTAGACTGCAATTGCCAAAAGGCCACTGAAGTTTGTGAGTGCCCTGTGTCTATTACCTGTACGTGTGAAAAAGCTAAAAAAATACCAGTCATTGAACTAAAATTCATGTACTTGCAAAGAAAACATGGCATAGGAAAAATTGGAAGTGTGGACGTAAAGGAAACAAAAAAAATTACTCAAAGGCTTGAAAGAAAGGTAATCGAACATAAAACAACTCATTCCACAATTGACGCGATAGCACAGCCATCTTGCTAAAAAAAAACAGATACAGAAACTTGCCTGCCAAAAGAGGTAGTAAGTAATTCGTCTGAAGACACTGAAAATGACAGCGATGAAGATTTTAAATTACCAAAGTCTGAAATTAAATCACCATGGCAGATGCGCGTTAAATTGAAAAATACTGCACTGACTAGTGATCGCTTTGGATTGTCAGATAGAGCAACGGCAGCTGTGGCTTCAAGTCTGTTGCGGGATTTTGGTATTGTAACTGATGAAGACAACACCTATGTTGTTGACAAAAATAAACTTAGACGGGAAAAAAGTGTTAATCGTTCAGTACTTCAAATGCAAAACAAGGAAAAGCATAACCCACTTCAAGGGCTGTATTTTGATGGAAGGAAGGATAACACTCTCGTGATTGAAAAAGTTAACTCAAAGCAGTTTCGAAGAACAATAAAAGAGGAGCATTACACGATTTTAAAAGAACCAGGTTCTGTTTACATCGGCCATGTTTCACCCTCTTCTGGTTCTGCTGAAGACATTGCTAACAGCATTATCTCTTATTTAACTGAAACTGGATTTTCACTTCAGGAACTGGACGTAGTTGGATATGATGGCACCGTTACTAATACGGGTTGGAAAACAGGTGTCGTTCATAAAATCGAAGAACACATTAAAAGACCACTACAGTGGGGGGTGTGTCTCTTACACTTTAATGAATTGCCATTCCGGCATTTGTTTCAAGCTTTAGATGGTGAAACAACGGGACCAAAATCATTTAGTGGTCCGATTGGCACACAACTCAGTAAATGTGAAAAACTCCCAGTGGTAAATTTTGACAGTACTGAGTGTGAGATTCCAGATATTGACCGAAAAATACTAAGCAGAGATCAACAGTACCTGCTGGACATTAGTTGTGCTATAAAAGCAGGTAACTGCCCTGAAGATTTATCTGCTCGTGAACCTGGCCCACTTTCCCACTCTAGGTGGTTAACAACAGCAAACAGAGTTCTCCGATTGTATATAAGTATCGAAAACCCAACAGATGAACACAAGATCTTAGCTTCTTTCATCTTAAAATCATATATGCCTGTATGGTTTCAAATTAAAACAAGTAAATATTTCACAAATGGACCAGAACATGTATTTGAAGTTATAAAATCGTCAAGATTCCTTCCAGAAAACTTGCTAAAGGTCATTGACCCAGTAATTGAGAGAAACGCATTTTTTGCCCATCCAGAAAACTTACTTTTGAGTATGATAGTAGATAAAAGGGATCATGTAAGAGAGTTGGGTTATAGAAGAATTATAAAGGCTAGAAACGTAGCTTCTAAAAGGAAGTCAATCAGGAGTTTCCAAACACCCAAAATCAATTTCCAAGCTAAGGACCACATCGAAATGATTCACTGGGGCACTACTACACTTTCACCACCACCTTTGCTGCGAAGAGTCACCGATCAAGAGATTTGGTCTAAGGTCAAATCAAGTGGAACAGCAGCTGCATGGAACTTTAACAAATTCCCATGTCATACCCAAGCAGTAGAACGATGCATCAAGCTTGTCACCGAGGCATCTCAAAAGGTGGTTGGATTTAGTTCAAGAGATGGTTTTATAAGAATGACACTTCTTTCAAGATCATCAATGCCAAGTTTTTCACGCAAATCTAAATTCAAACTACCTGAATAAGACAAGTAAAAGACTACATTGTCTTACAAACTAAACACTCCAAGTGACAGAAAATAAACTTTTATTTGTTTCTTTAAAATATGTCAATTGTGGTTTTTTATGTTGTTTTTGAAGTTTAATGTACTAATAAAATAAAGTAAAATGTATTATTTTTCAATTTATTTATCCTTACTACATGTTGTCCTACTAAAATGAGCCGATAATTGATTGTACCAGGAGTTCTTATCTCTACTTTATTTTTTGGAAAAAGTATGAAATTTGTATATTTTCTCAAAGTTGCAGGCTAATGCGCTACCACCAGGTGTAAGATAATATAATTTACCTTTTTTATTTACACATAACTGTTCTAGAGGCAAGTTTTCCGTGGTATAGCACTTAAAAATATTAATTTTTTTATTTTTCGGCCCACCCTAATGTATAATAACTGGAACAACACTTAGTGAAAGTAATTAAGGAATGTATAAGATATTATTAGTAAAAATGCAAGTGTAATAACACTGGAATCTAAAGAAAAGCCTAAATTGAAGATAGTATTCAAATTAGCTAACCAAATCATCAAATTACTGAGAATTAAGAACCCAAACCATAATAATTCAATCAATGATCTTGTTCAATGATAATTAGAATCTAACATAAATTGTCAACCATTTAATGTGGAAAGAAGTAAAGTAGTTAAGGCCTACAACCAAATATACTGTAAATATGACTTTTTGAGTTAAAAAATACTATAAAATATTTCATGTGTGGTATTAAATGATGCAGAATTAAATAAGGAATTTGATTATGTAATTAGCATTTAATAACAATAAATAATAAGCAAAATGTAATTTATAATATAATGTAAAATTCAATTCTTTTGTACAACATCAAATTTGAGGCTTAAGTGTCAGCTGATTTAAAACAATGAAAGTTTACTAATAAATCAGCCAGGACCTTTTGCATGATGAAGAAAAAACGGGAGTTGATTGTTAAACGTCGTGGTGAACACATCAGAATGAACGCATTAAAAAAGATAAAAAATATAATTTGACATGAACTAAACCTATAAAAAAAAAGAAATTTAAAATATGAGTTATTAACACAAAACTCAAATAAAATAAATCCAACCATTATATTTACGAAGATTGGAAAGTGTAATCAAGATATTCGAACAATCCAAGCACTAATTCAGAATCTGCCGATATGAAAATTACCATTATAAAACTGGACGAGCTATTTGAACGAGGACACTTCTGAACACTTATTGCCGAACCAAACAACGGATCATTTATATGGAATAATCACTCAACGACGAAGAAAATTGATCACTACTACTATGATGAAGGACACATAAAGAATCAACATTTATTTGGAGGAAATTCATCGTGAAGATCTTGGTGTACATACGCAGCAAGAAGGCGGCCATATTTGTTGAAACTCAGACCGGTTCCAGTCAGCTGTGATGACATCAGCCTATGCTTAGATGTTGGTTCGAAAAATTTAAATATTACTAACATTTTTATAATAAACATTATTTCTATTTTGTCATTAAGAACTTGTTAATTGTAAGTATTGTACCTTTCAGCATTACCCTTTCTCTGGCTTATGATAACAGCTAAAAGAACCTATAATTCAATGAAACCTGGACTTGAAGGAAGAAGAGAATAACATCGCAAAGGAGTACAATCACTGAATAGCTGAATACCACTAATCGATTATTACATTTCATAATCTATTTAACGCTGGAAACAAATTATTGTTATTATAACACAATAAATCAACTAAATTAGTAATTAAAAGAATTAAGGACTAATATAATAAATAAATAAACTAATAAATAATTAATAAATAAATTTAAAAAAAAAATTTTTTCTTTAATTAAATTTTAAACACAATTTTTTTTTTTTACAAATTCGTATATTTATTTTTGTAACCCAAAAAAAAGGAAACGTTACAAAATTGGCGCCTACAACAGTGGGGCTTATTAAAGAGTGACACGAGCAAAGTATATCATTATAAACTGAAGACGATCCCAAAGTGAATTTTACGTATGTCAAGGAATGTCAAGGAAAATTCGTATCGTTACAATATTTATATTGATTGTTGTATTATGTACCAAACAGTGGAATTCATTGATAATAGAGTAAACTGTTTAACCTGCTTGAGAGAACAACTTCATTTATTAACAATCATAAAGGAAAGAAAAACTTTATTTGTTTATCCATTATTTTGGCGCCCTCTAAAAATCTGCGCCCGGGCCACGGCCCGGTTGGCCCATCCTTAAGGCCGGCCCTGTTTATTACAATAGACAGGTATGAAAATACCTAATACGAAATACTCTATAAGAAAATTTTAACTTATGTTTTCAAATAATGGAAATAAAAATACACTATGTGTGAATATTTTATATTTAAAGAGTAAAGTTTACCTGTTTTGCAGCGGCTTCTTCGTCCTGGCCATCCCCTACAACAACATATGTACACTTTCTGCCAAACCTTGATACGATTCTTTCAAAGCAACTTTCTTTACCTGTAGACAAAGAAGTTCTAATTAAATTATGTTAACATTAAAGTGTAAGCATCACAACTTTATAATATGTTAAAGTTCAGTTCATTAATATTTTAACAAAGTTACTGAATTAGTGCACATTGCTGCCTCTATTAGCCAGTGGCGGCCTGTGCTTAGGTTGCGTGGTTGCACAACCCCCATTAAATCCTGAATTATATTTTAAATTATAGAATTATGAATAAGACAATAAGTAATAATAGTGTTTTCAAGCTAAATCATCGTAATTAATCATTTCCCGATTGAAAAGTGCAGAGCAATTACTAAAAACCGTACACGCTCTTGCCGCGGTGTACATGGCAAGTGTGCACCAACTGTGACGTGCTTTGTATATGGGGAAATACAATGGAGTAGTGCTCTGGCTGGCTAGACTCCGTTGTTCCTATTGTAGCGGTATAGGCTCGCTTGATGTGATTAGGGACTGCAAACCCCGCTTGTACCTTACGGCGCCATCACTCTGTTTGTTCGTAATTAACACGTGGTGCGCCAGGTTGGAAGTTCATTGTTAGTGTCAGTTAAGTG
This sequence comes from Magicicada septendecula, assembly GCA_034769895.1. NCBI lineage: Eukaryota > Metazoa > Arthropoda > Insecta > Hemiptera > Cicadidae > Magicicada > Magicicada septendecula. The sequence continues at coordinate 403,192,883 of CM068367.1, forward strand.
TCAATCCAGTTCATCGTTAAATGTAAATAATAGTACATATAAAGAATTAAGGTGTCATAGTGTAAGATATTTATTATATTTAACTGGTAGGACGCAATTAATTCTGTTGTAAATTTAACAAAAACGCTATTCAGTTTACGTCCTTTTAAAGAAAAAATTGAAATTAAAGAGAGCAGATAGGCTTTTCAAATTTTAATCAAAGTGTAAAATCAGGTAACAGAATATTTGATTGTAAATTTAAAAAAATTCATACAATAAATATTCGTGGTTACGTGGGTGTGACACTAAAATTGCATTATTTTGCTTTCCTTGTGTACTGTTTGGAGGCAACGAGACTTGGACATTTTCTATTCAGAGAATAAAACAATACCTTCCAACTCAACTGCAACCCCCAAATTTTTCAACCACCAACCGCCACTGCCATTAGGCACTTTAAAATTAAGTTAGTACTAATTTTATTGTAAAATTAATATTTAAGAATGTAAATAAGTACTTAATAATAATTTAAAATAAGTACATAATAAACATTGCTAGCATATATGAAGACAAGCACAACTAAAATGGTAAAATTTATAAATATTCTCACAACATATTGTCACAAAAAGTTTGCTACTAGACACAAGTTTACATATTTTTAAAAGTAAATTTCTTACATTTTCAGAACCTGGCAGATCATGTTTTAGTAAGTCAGCACAGATTCTGCTTAGAACATACTGGAATCAAACTCCACTTTGGGACTATAATGTAAGAAACTAAATAATTCATCTAAAATTCCTACAACCATTAGTTACTTCTGACGTACAGCATATTTATAAACTATTGTTTTATTAAATTTATCTCAGTGGTGCAGTCAGAATTTTTATTTTTGGGCTTCTGAGTGTAACGGTACAAACTATTGGGGTTTATTTTTTCTTAAATAATTGTAAAATGTAATGGCCACTCAAGCTGAATAACATTTGAATCATAAACGCTGGACAGTTTTTTAACACCTTACAGTCAGTGCGGTAACAAGCCAAGCCGTACATAGGTGTTGTTGTTGCACAAAAGCCATTAACGAGTCTGGGAATGTGAACGTTAGCAGCGAGGGGAGCGTATTCACGCATGGGTGTGCCACAGTGAACAGCTTGAAAAGCACGCACGAAACATTCTTTCTTGCCCAGTGTGCAGAAAGCAAAGAGCAGTCGGCTATGAACATCCAATAAATACGGACGCAATCAGTCTGCGCGTCTGCCGGCTCGGCGTAGTTTTCGTCGCGCCCGCAACTCAAACAAAATGTGATTTTAAAACCGAGTGTACAATTTAAAACGGAACATGATTATCCGGTGAGTAATTAAATAATTAAAGTAACAGTTTAGATAAACGAAGGTGCGACTAATATGTGCGGAGTGATGGAAGGTACTACAGAACATTGGACTCTTTTGTAAAGCCAGATCAGTAACCAGAGTGGTATATCAACTTCACATTATGTTTTTTTTTAAAAGTACACTATTTACCATTAAATGAAATGTTTGTTAACAATTGGCGATTCCGAACAGTGACTTTATATAAATTATTTATATAAATACAGCCTACTGGGAGGAACAGAATGGTTATTTGAAATAACATAAAAATTTTTTTTTGAGGTACGTGAAAACAGATGTACAAGGATAAGGTTATGTTATGATTATGTGTAGTATGGGTAAATAGAATATCTTTCTGATAATAAGTATATGTTATATATAGTAATATTTTGAAAAGAAATATATGTAAGAGATTTAAAAAAAAAAAAATGGCAGATAACGATGAAAGTAGTAATATAGAAAACACAGCAACAGAATCATTGGTGTTAAACGAACCACAGGCGAACTCAACGCCTATTATAAACAGTAAAGTTTCACTGGAAGATCTCTTTCAGTTAATGAAAATACAGAATGGTCAATTAAATAATAAATTAAACCAGTTTGATGAGAAACTAAATCAATTTGATAAGCAATTTAACGATATTAAAAAAGAAATTAAGAACCAAAGCTGTCATTATGATCAAAGATTAAGTGAAATAAAGACACGGTTAGACGAAAAATTAGAATCAGAAAATAAGAAATTAGAATTAGACAAATTAGAATTGAACAAAGATGACAGGGTAAGTAGTAGTGGAAATGATGATTTAAATAATGGGTTTACAGTAATAACGATGATAATAGAAGTAAAAATATGGTGGTAGAAAATGATTGTGTAGATGTTGATAATGATACCGAAATTGTAGAGAGAGTAGAAGTTGATAATGAGATGTTTGTGTGTGATGAATCAGAGAGAGAGAGAGAGTAGAAAGGATTTACAGGTAGAGTGGATGCAGGTGGTAGATTTTTCCCGTAATGTTGTAGTAGAGGGTGAAGAAATGGCTTCACGTGAGTATTTGGAAGACGATATGTCTGCAAATAAATTTCCCTGGGTTTTTTGTGCACTTCATAGGTGGTGCCGTAATGATGAGTTAGTGTCCCCTGCATATTTTGAGAGAGAGTGTGTAGCTTGGCGTGATGGTGAGAAATGTTTTGAGAGAGAGAGAGAGAGAGAGAGAGAGAGAGAGAGAGAGAGAGAGAGAGAGAGAGAGAGAGAGAGAGAAATAGAGATATTTAAAGTAAAGAGAAATTATGAAGAATTTGTAGAAAGGTTAGGCGGAGAGAGAAGTAATAATAATAATGAGTACTTACCGTATAGTGAAATTGAGATAGCAGTAGATGATGTTAAAGATGATAATATAACTTACCTGATTTTAACAGAATATAATAACGGCAACAGGACTATACCCGAGCGTGACCAGGTACATGATGGAATAATATGGAATAATCATATTAATTTAAATGACATTGTAGAAGAATATGACAAGACAGATAATCATTATGTTGATAATCATGAGATTATGTATGTAATTGTAAATGACTGGTATAATCATAAGATTAGACTATTATTCGACGATATGGGGTAATTGTTTATTGTTTATTGTTCATGAACAGTTAATTATATGAATAATATGGTTTTGAAGTGCATTGTCTTATGGAACGATTTGTGGTTGATGATAACAAATAATAAGTTGGACTGTATATTCTTTTATGTGTTGATGTCATTATGTTAAATGTATTTGTGTATTACATTATGATGTACTATGTGTTATGTAATAGAAATTGATAATATTAATTATCAATTAAATTAAATTTTCAATTAGTATAAATTAATAATAATTATAAAATTTTACAGACTAAATAAGCGATGAAAGTAATTGTGAGATTTTAAAGGGATTGAATTAAATAATTGAAAATTAATTACTTAATTAAGGTTGTACAAAAGAAAGTTTGATAATGAAGTTGAATGATTTTATGCAATTAAGATTCTATAATAATTAGTAGATGATTAAACAGATAATATGTTCAAATTGAGGTATATTATTATAAGGGGAACAGTGATGAATTTTCTAGTGTTATATCAAGGTGAAATGTTGTAAAAGGGGTTTGGGTGATAATGAAATAAGGCAGGTGAGTTAAGCAGAGTTAATTTTAATGGGAGTTAGAGAGAATAAGAATTTTGAAATACCAGTAACACACAAAGAGAGTATTAGATATTTTAGGGACACAGTAGTTAGCGATTATATGTAGAGGTGAGTAATGTGAATGGTAATTATATATTTGTTGATGGTGATATTTTGTAGTAAGGATCTGGTGTAGGAGTCTGCAACGAAAGGTGTTGGGACAGGAAGGGACCGTTGTGTGCCGGAAAGGGTTGCCTTAGGTAGAATCCAGGAACCAACATAAGGGAATGAGCATAGGTAGGGAACATACATCCTTGTACAAAAAATGAGCGGTGCCAGAGGTTTTAAATGGGATTTGTGAAGGGGGTTATTATAGAGATATTGGTGTCATATTATGTTAATGGTTAGAAGTGGTTGTTAGTAGAAAAAGGGGGTAGTAAGGTTAGAGTGACAAATGCCAAAATAAGATAGAGAAAATAGTGAATAATAGAGAGTCACCCAAACTAGATAAGGATAAAAGGGTTAGAAAAGGAAATTTCATGGTAGGAAGGTAATGTAATTGGAAAGGTTAATATTAAATTTGAAATTGTGAAGAATTAAATGATAATAAATGATAAATAATTGATGGCTAATTAATAAAAGTTTAATTGAAATTAAAATGTAATGTTTAGAATTTTTATACGCAAATTTAAAGATGTAGGGTGTGTAAATTTTGATCAAAGTTAAATGTGAGTTGTTTGTTGAATGTAATAATCACAATGTTAATTATGAGTGTATTATTATGTATTAGTGTGGGAATTTAAACATGAATTGTATGTAAGTATCACATGTTTTATACACGATTCCCTACATTTCGGGCGATCTCGGCCTTACCAACCCAGATCGTGGTTTTGGATGACAACTAGCTGTGGGCAGCAATTGTTAAACAGTTGGTTGCCTTTGAAATTGGTCAAACCTAGAAATTTAATGGGGTTTAATAAGGGAATCTAAGATTATTTTCAATGCAGGCTATTTTCACCCAGATAGGGGTGGTAGACCTTAGGGGCATATATTAAGCTAATAAGTAGGGGTACTTACCCTGAAGTTTTGTAACGCTGAAGCAAGGATGGGAGTGAGAGAAAAGAAAAAAGTGCTTACTCTTCCGCCTCAGTCCTTGTGGAGGCAACTGAACGCAACAGTTCAGGGGGGGAAATAGTGTGTGTGGAGGAGTAAAGGGGTTAAGTATTATTAACAGCGCCGGATCACTTACTGTTAATAATAATAATAATAGTAATTTTTTTCTTCTTCTATGAAAGAGAAAATGTTTAAGAATTGTAGAAACGGAGAGATATAGATGAATTGTATTTGAGTAAATTTTGATAGTGTGTTTAAATATTGTGGAAGGTATTTGTAATATTGTAATGGGAAATGTCTATTTTAATTCTGATGGGGATAAGGGCAATAATTTTGATTTTGAAAAAGAGTTAACAAGAGAAGGGTATACAGAATGATTTTGAGGAAGTTTATAAATGTATCATGTTAGTTTAAGGATTCATATATACATGTGTTAAGAATAAAGAAAAACCAGTGCTTCTTAACACAAACCAGCGCACAACTAAGGGGAAACAGATCAGGTAGGGATATGGTATTATCCAAGGCCACTATTTGATATTTTTAATTTGATGTTTCAGCGTTTGGTGATGTTGTGACGGCGGTCCTGAGCTGGCCTGCACGTCAGATCAGGAGCGTAAAGCGCATGATTGGCCTTATGGTGTTGGGATCTCGAAGGAGAAGTCCAGTAAGGTCATGCAGGTACTGTCACCATCATCGGACCAAGGGTGAGTTATTATAATTTTTTTTTATAAACAGTAAAGGGGTTGTGGCGACCTATCCTAGCTGATCCCTTTAGAAAGTATGAGAGTGTCAATGAGAGTTTTTATGCTTCGGCCTAAAACCTCTCATTGAGGGGGTTTTGTAACGGTACAAACTATTGGGGTTTATTTTTTCTTAAATAATTGTAAAATGTAATGGCCACTCAAGCTGAATAACATTTGAATCATAAACGCTGGACAGTTTTTTAACACCTCACAGTCAGTGCGGTAACAAGCCAAGCCGTACATAGGTGTTGTTGTTGCACAAAAGCCATTAACGAGTCTGGGAATGTGAACGTTAGCAGCGAGGGAAGCGTATTCACGCATGGGTGTGCCACAGTGAACAGCTTGAAAAGCACGCACGAAACATTCTTTCTCGCCCAGTGTGCAGAAAGCAAAGAGCAGTCGGCTATGAACATCCAATAAATACGGACGCAATCAGTCTGCGCGTCCGCCGGCTCGGCGTAGTTTTTATCGCGCCCGCAACTCAAACAAAATGTGATTTTAAAACCGAGTGTACAATTTAAAACGGAACATGATTATCCGGTGAGTAATTAAATAATTAAAGTAACAGTTTAGATAAACGAAGGTGCGACTAATATGTGCGGAGTGATGGAAGGTACTACGGAACATTGGACTCTTTCGTAAAGCCAGATCAGTAACCAGAGTGGTATATCAACTTCACATTGTTTTTTTTTAAAAGTACACTATTTACCATTAAATGAAATTGAGATCTCAAATGGGCATGGGGTATATGTATGAATGCGAGCGTGAATAAAAATAATAAAAATGATAAAATAAGAATCGCTGGTTTGGGTTAATTAAATTTTGATGGTAGTTTTAAAAATGTTATTTTATCTATATAAGAAAAATTAAGTTTTGTCTGAATAATTTTCATTTTGATATGCAAAAAATTGTTAAGAATTATGGGAATTGAAAGAGATATAAAAAACAAGAAATGATCAACAAAATTTTAATTGCTTAGTAAAATAAGAAATGACTCGTTATTCAAATAACCAGTTCTGATTTTCCCGTTCGCTAATTCGAACCCTGGCGAGTGAAAATTCAGGTTGGCAGACAACAACATGGCGTCTACAGAGCCAGAATACATAATAAATAAACAAAGCCTATTTATTAATTTATAAAAAGGTAAGAAGTTTGTTAACATGAGGAAAGTTTATATTTCTGGATGAAAACTAAAAAATTAAAAGAACTTGTTATTTTCTGTTTATTTTGTTGTAATCAAGAAGGTTAAGTATTGAAAGATAAAGGTTGCATTAATAGGTACCTAAAATTTTAAACAAGACCAAATTGTTGTGCAGATGCTGACAGTGTTTGAGACTTTTTTAAAAGTTTTGTCTTAATGAGTTCACACCCATAAATATTTGCTGCACATGGAAGTAGATTAGGCTACTAATTTGAATGGAACTCAGATAGAATGGAAAAGAATAGAATAGAATGAAATGAATAGACTTTCATAAAGTCTATTCTTTAGGCCCTCACAAACAAACATATCAAAATCGTGCTGTAGTGCATAAAAATATGTTTGGTTGCACAGTTTGTTGAAGTTGGCATAACTATCAGATCATCAGGAGAGGTTATACAGTACTTGTAAACGGTGTTCAGAACACCATTTCAGCCTTAGGTCTACGTATGTACAGAATAATGGACACGTTTAACAATTTTAATTGTTAACGTGTTTTCAAAATGTTAATAGAGAAGTCAAAATACACAAAAACGTAAAGAATCAAAAACTGCGTACAATAGTAGGTGCACCGGTATACGATTCAAAATGATTATAGGGTAATGAGGAATAAATCACTGCAGTATAAACAGGCTTGGATATTTTTACCTCAGGAACTACGGTAAAAATCTGAACCACCAATATTCACACAAAATGATTCTGTAGTTGTAACATGGCTATAGTCTACTGCAATTAAAACTGTTTGCACTTACATTACTAATTACCCTAGTTACTTAATTTCCATGTATATGACTACATGTTTACTGGCAGGTTTTTAATTTTTTGTAATTATTTTATCTTTAATCCACTGGAGGGGGTTTTAATCCCCAAACTGATTTATCTATTTATCTGATCTATAATCCCCAAACTATATGGCACTGATTTATCTGATTACTTTTTACGTAAATATTAAGTGATCTTAAAACACAATCAAATAAAGAACCTGCTAATGAGTGTACATAAACTCAAACACAAATTAATTACCATTTTATTTTTTAATTACCTATTTTTGTAGCAGAATAGATATTTTCAACTGGAAATATCCCACCAAGTCCAAACAGTAGTACTTTGGCTAAGGCTGGAACTAACTGCGTTGTAGTAACTAACACATTCACACAGCTCGGTCTGCATGAAACAAATTCCAACTGAATTAAACAATAAATACTTGACCTTATAACAACAAAACAATCAATCAATGTAAACATTATGCCATTACATAAATTATCTAAAAACTATTTGTTTTTTGGAAATATATGGGGAGAAGGGTACTAGACTTAAGAAAGACTATGTACTAAGAAGGCCACAGCCTAAGGAAGAATGAAGTTCTAGTGGAAACAGGAGATACCTAGTCTCAACTTTATATGCTAAATGCTACTAAGTCTCTGTATATGCTAAATAAAACAATTTCATAGTGACATGAGATACTAAAATCCCTTAAATTTTATTTCCTGTTTCATAAACAATAATTAAAACATAAATTTACATCCACATTACTACTATTAATTCATTTTTAAATCTCTTTCAGCTTATATGACTTACCTGAGCCTGAAAGTACAAGACAGAATAGAGTTACCGTGGACGCTGTATTTGCCTAAATCAAGTTGACAAATCTACATTCCCATATTGCTTTATTTACCTTATTGGTTTACAGTGCTCTAGTTATTTTACTTACCTACCATACATTGTAAATAGTACCTACAATCCACTTTAAAAATTGAATAGTTTCAGTAGATTCCAATAGAAAAAAGCCTTGAACAACTTGTCTATTCCACACTAGTGTGCATATTTCAATAGATGCATACACTTAAGTTAAAATATCATGTGTAACACTCCAGTATTGTGCAATGAAAATAATGTGTTTGTTGTTTCTCTCTAGTTTTCTATTATAGCAGAAAGGTATGTTACATGTGTAATATGAGGCCTGACCAGAAAGTATCCAGCCATTTTGAATATGTCGATAATGTGCCACATGATCTTAAAAAAACTGTATATGCAATCACAGGGTATCTTCTTAACATGGATGTATAAAGGCTTCTTCCAAACCCCTCATTCAGCACTGAATGCCATTAAGTAGTATTGTGATTTGTGTTACTGGCATTCACAAATACTGAGTAAGTAGTTAAGCGAATCTTGATCACATTTTGCTTGATTAATGTGGAAACCATTGAATGATTAACAGGGTCTTCAAGAAGGATTCCATAAGTGATGGTCAGATTAAAGTGAGGTACTGATGCTTTCAAGGTGGTCGGGAATTCATAAAAAGTGATCCATGTTGTAGCATGACAGATAATGCCAATAATTCTGAATGGTAAAATGATCATAAAAATAAAATAAAAACATTGTTAAATCCGAGAAAGCAAAATAAAGAATTAATTAAGAACCACCGTGAAGTACAATCATAGATTAAAGCAAAAGTTCATATAAAACCAATGTTGCATGAGTGATGAATCATCAAAATAAATTTAAAAACTAAATACGAAAAAAGGTAATACCCAGGTAGGATAGGAGTAGGTAAGGAAGAAACCCAAAACAAGACAACAACCTACGATAAGAAAAGGAAAGACATTTATAAGAAACAAGAAGAGTAGGTAAGGAAGAAACCCAGAACAAGACAAGATCCACCATAGAAGGTGATACATATATAAGAAACAAGAAGAATAGAAAGAATCAATGAAGAAAACCAGAACATGACAGCATCCACAACAAGAAGGAGTGATCTTATAAAAACCCCCAAACCCCAAAAGAAACTAATAAACATAATAATAAATAAAAGTATAACAAACTATCAAATGTAGAAACCACATGTAAAATAGATGTAAGCCAAAAAGTGTATAAAGTAGGATTGAAAGTGAACCAATGTGAAATAATTATATAATACCAAAAAACAAACCTTCATTATATTCTATAAATAGATTTCTTGGTTTTAACAAAACTATATAACTATTTAGAAATAAAATCAAGGAATAAAAAGAGAATCAGTGCAAGTTTTTGGTGTTAAAATAAATAAACCTTATGTGTTAAAATTGCAGTTCACAAACTAAGTAGATTGTGAAATATTACAACTTTAAAGTGGTTATATTGTGTCTATGAATAATGTGAAATAAAGTATTATCATGACAGGTAATACATGTGTTTTTGACATGGAATCCATAGGTATGTAATGTCTTACTCGCACGTTTCGCGTAAAATCGACCATTATGTTTCAAATGTACTTTCGGCATACCACTTGTAACATAACAAAATTATCACACTAAACATTTGAATTAATGTTACATGAATAAAAGAGAAAGTTCCATAGTGAGTGAGAAGAATAAATTGTTTAAGGGTTACCATAGAAACTGTATAATTAAGTCTATAAAATGTTAATAAAAATGGAAGATAATAAAGAAAACCATTAATTAAAATAACCTACTATGAAAAAACCAGTTAAACCAGCAGTATACCCAGTAGATTGGGGAAGCAGTACAAAAAAGGGAAGGACCATAAAAAAGGAAATAATCTGTCATGAAACCATTTTAATAAGGAAACTACTAATGTGATATTTGAAGAAGGGACGAAACATATCAAGATTCCAACAGAGACCAGAAACAGGAAGAGATATGCCAAAACAAAATGTTAATCATATATTAAATACCATGAGACAAAATTGAAACCGATATAGGTAAACCCCAAACAAGTTACAAGATACAATACTATAAAAACAAATTGTATATTAGTTGTAAGTGTAACATGTCAAAAAATATACCAAAAGAGACTACCATAGAGTAGAACTCACTAAAAAGACTACCAGAGTGTAGAATACAATAAAGTGAAGTGAGATAACAAAATTAAGGAACTACAGAGTGTACAGTGAGAAACATAGTTAAAAAATCTATGAAAAAATCTTCAATGAGGTTTAAGTATTATAAAAAGACTACCATGAGTGTAGAATAATAATAATAAAACCATTGAAATGAAAGACGGTCTAAGGACTGACAACATTACTAGTAATAAGAGTTTTAAATTAGATATAAGAAGGACTATTACATATAAAATGTTTTCCTTAATTATAACTAAATAAATGGTGAGGACAAAAATACCAAAGGACAGTTCATAACTGAAGGTATGCCTAATATTAAGATGTTTATTATTTATTATTAATTAAATCATATTTTAGATGTAAGGTGTAAATAGATACACGAGGTTTCTTTTATCACAGTTAAAGTGTTTTCATAAGAATAATACATACACAAGACAGTTAGTGACTGACAGTATTACTAGTAATAGGAGTTTTTTATGTTTTCTAATTAAATTATGTCTAGGATAAGCTATGTTGTTATCATTTGATGATACAGGAAAAAATAATAGGAATAAGATGTTTTTGTTAAAATTAGGTGATATATGGAAAATAGTTGATAATAAGATGTTTTTGTTAAAATTAGGCATAAGATGTTCATGTTATGGTTCAATGATGTTATTAGTATAAAGAAAGTTTAGTAGATACAAGATATTCTATTGTAATTAAAATCATGTCATTTAATTTTCCATTGTGTAAGTCAGAGAGGCAAGTAGGGCATAAAAATGTAATAGTTTTATTCAAATCAGTAAACCATGTATAATGTACAAACAGACCCACCAAGACACTATGTTTGTAAACACAGAATGGCCTATAAACCAAAAAAAAAAAAAAAACTATCTATCAAAGAATTAATCTATGTAATAGGAATAGCATTCAATACATACAATACAGAAATTGAAAATATAATTAATACAGATACAGTTAATAGCAAATAGAATGACAAAAGAAAGAAAACTAACTTCTTTTGGAAACAGTCAAAAATAGGCTTATGATAGTAATCAAATCAGACTAAACAGCAAATTAATCAATATTGAAATGTTTTAATAACCAAATTACTAACAGCAAAGTAATTACGGAGTTATTAGGTGTATTCCATGGAAATATTATACCGAAAAAACAAATAAAAACCTTTAAAACACTGAATTTGTACAAAATATGGGACATGCAATTATTATGCAAAATTGTAATTTTTGGGCTTAAATGAGTTTGAAACAAACCCAGCTATATATCAAAAGATGTAAAATTAAATAATCAATATTACTGAATAGTTAGATTCATGTAAAATTAAGAAATATTGGAAATACAGTAAAAAATAAGAAAACTTGTTATGTATAGTTAGATAGTGAAACAAGTCTTAGACAGATATTTTATAATTAAACAATATGAAGAGGAAAAAGACATACCACAAATTGCCCTAAAACGACGACGTTGCGTCGTTTAGTCTATTGTTAATCGCAAAGCTGAACAGTTGAAAAATGTATTAGTGGAGTTTTGAAAACCAAATAATTTATATTAAAACCAAGTGTGGTTATGTGGCGTGTAACGGAGATGAACTAACAAGTGAAATAATATTATTTATCTACGTCTAACACTTCACAAGTTTCCGAAAACACAGAATAACACCATAAAAACGCAACACCAAAAATCGACAGCCATTTTTGAACAATTTTGGAACGAATTCACAAAACCAACACGCATATTTGAACACTACACTACACAAGAGATCCATCCAGAATTCGACATCGCAGACGACGAGGGGACATTCAACACGATATTTTGGACCAACACCACTTTGCAGAAAAAGGGAACATCGTTTTATTTCTGTGGGAGAAGATCTTCAATTCTAACGGCGTCATAGCAGATTAAAACCAAGCAGACGGCGGCCATTGCTGAATTTCTCACATAGACGGTGCAGTGCTTCCTGGAGCAGAGTGACGTCATTTCTTCGACTTGCTTCGAATTTTAAATAATTTCTTTCTAATTGACAATTGTAATAATAATTCTGTTCTATTTCAGATGTTAACATTTAGTTTAAGAATACCTGTTAAATGTATCTTGTTCCTTGCCCTCTGACCATTTCGACTCGTTAAAAGAACCATAAATTTAAACTTGTAAAAAATATATCTGTTGATTTTTCTCATTGCCGACTGTGGCGAATATTAGCCAGTGCCTGGGACATGCGCAGTTTGACTGGCGCACAATTTTGAATGAATAAACGCAAATCAGTATTCAGTTACCAACATTGTTTTTATTTCTACCATTAATGTTATTATTATTTTTTATTAAGCAAAACATAATTCACATTGAGAGAATAGATATAGAAGGAAATTACAAATTCAACTAATTAATTAATTGTTAATTAATTAAATTAAATCATTCCAACAAACTCTATACAAGAACGAGAAAAAATATTTGCAGAATTTTTAAAGTTTGATGTATTTATTATTTATCAATCAAACACACCTAGTTATAACACTTTCTTATCATCAATATCTTTATATTTTGTTTATTATTACACTTGAATTTATATTACCCTTTGACTAGCCTAACCAGTGGGACTTTAAGGAGTCAGACTGATCCAGTGATAAACAAAATATCAGTACGTATCAACACATATTGATACATATCAACACATATTTCAATTATAATTATTTTTTTTATTTTATATTTGTAAAATATATTACAAATTGGCGTTTCCAAAGAAGGAGCTTATTAAAACAAACGTTTATCAATTATATTTATTTTATTTTCTATTTGTAATATTTTCAATTATATTACAAATTGGCGTCCAACTTAAGGGGCTTTAAATAGGAGATAATAGTGTTGTAAAATAAGGACGATTGTCCAATTTCCTATTTTTAGCTTGGCAACGGTCAACAGGTCGGAAGAGGGAGCGAGATGCACAGGAGAGCTACATCAAGAAAAAGGGCTATGGAGGCCGAGCAGGAGATAAACATGGAGGATAAAGAAGCGACACCAGTGGAAGATGTGGAGTTAATGTTACCGCCAGCAGAACCAAATAAGCCTGCACCACAGAAGGAACAGCCGGAGGAATCCACCGCAAAGGAAAATACAAAACTTGATCAAATGATGGAGATGTTACTCCGAGAATTCAAAACAACGAAGGAAGAATTAAAGGAAGAGTTGAGTAATAAAATCGGAGATACCAACAAGAAAATCGAGGAAAACAGTAAGAAGATGGAGGAGGAAATGAAGAATGATAACCAACGATTGAAGGAAGAGTTGGGCAATAAAATTGGAGATACTAGCAGGAAGATGGAGGAGAAGATGGAAGCAAACAGTAAAAAGATAGAAGAGAAGATGGAAGAAAATATTCAAAAAATTGAGGAGAAAATGGAGGAAATAAAGACTGACAATAAACAGTCGAAAGAGGAATTAACCCAGATAAGCCAAAAACTGGAAGAAACCAACAGGAGGATGGAAGAAACAAATCTAAAAATGGAAAGCAATAGTCAGCAATTGAGAGAAGAATGGAAGGAGACGAACCAAGAAAACATGAACCGGTTAGACGGAAGAATGGAAATATTGAAGGAAGAATTGAGCCAGAAGATAGCTGAAAACAATGAGACAATCAGCAAGAAAGTAGAAGAGGAAATAACGGTAATCGAACAAAGGGTTACCAGAGCTGACGAAAAATGGAGTCAAACCGAACAAGAAGTACGGAGTATCAGAACAGAAATAAATACGAAGGTTAACACCATTGAAGAAACGACTAGGAAGACGTTGGAGGAAAAACTAAAGGAAACACGAGAAGACTGGGAGCGAGTGCAGGACCGATTCACAGAAAAATGTGACGGCATAGAAGCGGCTGTGACCAGTATCAACAGTCAGGTACGACAGAACCAGACCGATATAGACCTATTCCATAGTCGACCGACAACCATTACCAGTTGTCCCAACAGTGAAAATCGTGAAGGGATTAACTTCAGGTTTTATAAAAATAAACCCATGGAATTCCTAGCAAGAATCGAGGAATACTTTGCCAAACACAGAGGTAATCGCTGGAGGGAGAACAAAGAGGTGCTGGACGAATCATTCAAGGAAATAGCAGACAATTGGTGGATGGCAATAAGAGACGAGGTGACCGACTATCAACAATTCAGAAGGCTATTCAAAGCCAAATATTGGTCGGAATCAACGCAAAATATCGCCAGAGACGGGATATGTCATGGGAAGTACAACCCATATGGAAACCAAACTTTAACGGCGTACTTTTTAGGAAAGGTGTGCGTGGCCAAACACCTAGAGCCCCGAATACCAGAAGAATGCCTGGTCAGCAAACTCTCATACCACTACGAGGAGGATATTATCAGAGCCAGACGAAACAGTCAAATAAAAACGGTGCAAGCCATGACCGAGCTTTTAGAGATGTACGAGCACGAAGACTATTATCGTCAAAGTCGCAGGAGGTATGAAAAGCTGGAACCAAGGAATAACAACAATAATTTGAATAATAATAATAATCGGCAGAATGTGGGTAATAATAACAATTATAATTCCGCAAATCGGAATAATGCCGAGTACAATTATAACCCTAGAAATAACAATAATTTGCCGAGGCTTAACCATAATAATAATAATAGTAATATTCCTCGTATGAATAATAATAATAACAACAACCACAACAATAATAATAATAATAATAATAGCCGTCCACAAAATAACAACGGTTATTATAATCATAATAGTAACTATGTTCCAAATGGTCAGAGGAACCCCAACCTTTCTAATAATAATAATTATCATGGTAATTATAACCGAAATTACCCAAGTGGAGGTAACCACAATTACAGGGCATATCGACCTAATGTCAACTACATCCGAGCAGAAGGCAGTGGACACAGGAGGTACCAGCCTCAAAGAAGGAGCCGATACTACGAGTACGAGACTTTCCAAGGGAGCCAGGGAAGTAATCGGTACAGAGAGTACGAGCCCAGACGTAGTTCCAGCTTGGATAATCAGCGCAGACTACCTGTAACAGAAGCCCAACCAGACGATCGAGCAGAACCAAACGAAACAGCCTCAGGAATTCAAGCTGACGCTTCCAACGGCCTGATCCGTAATGAAGCGGAACATTTAAACGAACGGAGGCAGTAATAAAATCTAATGACCCTTTACTGCTCCAATCTGCTGGGTTTAATCAAGTAGGTATGAATGTGAAGAAAAACAGAAAAAATTTTACCATAATATACAGCAATTATTTAAAGGATATCCGTAAGGACCTATTAGAAGAAAGTGAGCTTAATATTAAAAATAATGATAATGAAATAATATACATAATCGCAGAAATTGAAGGTATTTCTGTTCCTATAATGATAGACACTGGAGCCAATGTCTCCATAATAAATCGAAATGAATTGGACCGGATACAGCAGGAATGCCATAAAAACTTACCGGTACTACCTATTAATAACATTGTACTTGTAGGAGCTACCGGCCGACAGAACAAGACCATAAGAAAGCAGGTATCCCTCAATGTCAAAAGTCAGGGCATTAGTGTGGATATGATATTTCTTGTTGCAGCCGGATTACCTTTCAACATCATGATAGGATGCGACATATTGCGCCGAAACTCAGCAATTATCGACTTGTGCCGAGGAAGGGTATCGCTCTTTGCTGAAGGTTTAACCTGGATAGCCAATTTAACTGATAACAAGACTTTAGACTCCAGACAACTTCTCGACCACCAAAATAAGGTGAATTACTTATCCAACCACCCAACAAACAACAAGCCAGTACATCAGGATTCGGAGGAAGACCTATGGAAACAAAAGATCCAAGAGATACGTAACTTCCAGTGCCACAATACTAACGAGCAACTAACGGAAGACCAGCGGAATCAATTGGTAGAAATATATGAGAAATATCGAGCTGTATTTTCTGACGAACCTGGAAAGATCCGGAACTACCAATGCTCAATACGATTCAGAGAGCCGGTAGAATTCAACCGAAAGTCATACCCAATAGCACAATCTTTGAAAGAAGCCGTACGATCAGAGATCCAGAATATGATCCGTAGAGATATCATCGAGAGCAGTCAATCGCCATACACTAGCCCAATTGTGGCCATACAAAAGAAAAATGGGAAGGTAAGACTTTGCCTTGACGCTCGGGAGATAAATAAGATGATAATAAACGATCGTACCTCACCCGGCGAAATTGATGAAATTTTGAAGAGGTTCCACGGAACACGATTCATTACCACTTGGGATACGGTATGCGGCTATTGGCAAGTGGAGTTGCACCCAGCAAGCCGGCAATACATGGCGTTCATCTTCGAAGGGCGCAATTATCAGTTTAAGAGGTTGCCCTTCGGGTTGGTTAATTCAGTAGCTGTTTTTGTCGCCTGTATGGATCATATACTAGGACCAGAAGCGCTCCAATTCACAACTGTCTATGTGGATGATCTCCTAATAACATCAACCAGCTGGGAGGAACACTGTTATCGGGTGGAGTATGTTTTGAAGAAGCTTGCGGAAAATAATGTCACCCTTAAACTGGACAAGTCCAAGCTTATAGCTAAAGAAGTTCAATTCCTGGGTTTCCAGCTAAACAGTCAAGGAATAACACCATCAACAGAAAAGGTAGACGCCATACAACGATTCCCTACACCAAAAAACAGAAGGCAACTACAATCATTTTTGGGCCTATGTAACTATTATAGGAAGTTCCAGAATAATTATTCCGAACTAACAGCCCAGTTTCAGTACCAGTTATCGTCCAAGAATAAATGGCGATGGGGTCAAGAACAAGACGAGACCTTCAAATCGATTAAAGAAAAATTCTTAGATGCAGTAATGCTCAACCATCCAGATTTTAACCGACCCTTCTTTCTAAACTGTGACGCTAGTAATATTAGCTTGGGTTCAACACTGTACCAAGAAGATGAAAGTGGAAACCATCTAGTAGTGAGCTTTGCTAGCAGAACCCTTAACCAGTGTGAGAAGAACTATAATGTGACGGAAAAAGAGCTGCTAAGTGTAGTCTTTGCCTGCGGGAAGTTTCGGACGTATATCCTCGGATATCCAGTGACCGTCCGAACAGATCACAAGTCAATATCATTTCTAAGAAGGTGCAAATTAAGCCATGGGAGATTGACCAGATGGGTACTCGCCCTGCAGGAATACGATATACAGTGGGAGTATGTTCCTGGAAGTAAAAATGTAGTAGCCGACGTATTGTCAAGAGTGAATCTAGAAGAACAAACATTCGAAGGCGAAAAGGAGAGCATTTTGAAAATCTATAACATTATTAAGGACAGATCTGATTTAGAGAAGATAGTGCAGGACATCAGCAAACACCAGCAGTCCGATCCGAAGTTAAACTCTATTAAACTTCGTCTCTCCAACCAAGATGACACAATAAACAAATTTTATTGTATACATAATGGGATTTTATTCATCAAGACATCCCTTGACGAAGACGTTTGGAAGATCATGATCCCTACTACAATCGAAAAGGATATCATCCTGGACTATCACCTACGATACGGTCACATGGGAGCCATGAAGGTGATCAAGGCAATAGAAGAGAATTGTCACATAAAAAGTATCAATAGAAAAACTAGAAACTACCTTAAAACCTGTATGATATGTCAATTGGTGAAAACCAACAATGAGCGAAAGGAAGGTATGATGATACCAATTACCTCACAAGCCAAACTGGAAAAGGTCTTTCTGGACATATGTGGTGCATTTCCCCGCAGTGGCGGACGCCATCGATACAAGTATATTGTTATTATGATGGATCATTTTACAAAATTTACAAAACTATACCCTGTGAACAGAGCCACCACTCTGAAGACTCTAGAAATAATAACAAATCATTACATTCCAGAGGTAGGAAGCCCGACATCCATAATCACCGACCATGGAACGCAATTTAAGGGTTGGCGGTGGAGAAACACTCTGAATACATTGGGCATTAAGACATACAAGACGTCTGTCTACCACCCCAGCAGCAATCCAGCGGAGAGGGTACTGCGAGAGGTCGGAAGAATATTACGGACTTATTGCTATAATCAACAAAAGAAGTGGCAAGAATATTTATTAGCGACTGAAGAATTCCTTAATTTGTCATATCACACCGCTATTGGTACCACTCCATACACACCAATGTATGAAAGACCACCTCCGAGAGAAATACAAGACATAATAGAGTTCCCCAGGAGTCAAGAATACAAATTCAATCGAATTAGATTCTACAATAAATTGGCTGAAGACCAGGAAAGGCGCAAGAACAAATATCAAAAGGCTGTTAAGAAAATAATAAGATATGAAGTCGGAGAAAAGGTACTGCTAAAAAACAGGGAATTACCCAGTACTTTGGAAGGCATTACCAAAAAGTTATTACTGCTGTATACCGGCCCATACCTGATTATTAAAAACAATAATAACAATACGTATGTACTAAAGGATATCATTTCGAATAAAGTAAAAGGAACTTATAATCAGTTATCCATTAAAAAATATTTGGAGGACTCATAATTATGAGTTAAAACTATTATGAAGAAATTGTGAATTTTGATAAATAAATAATTACAAAATTCAAAAATATAGTAAGAACATCTTACACCAAGTATCAGAAAGAATATTGTGAACGAAATAAGAATTTTGATAAATAGAAAATTACCAAATTCAAAAATTAGTAAGAACATCTTACACCAAGTATCAGAAAGAATATTGTAAACGAAAAAAGAATTTTGATAAGAATATAATTACAAAATTCCAAAAGCTAGTAAGTACAACTTACACTAAATATCAGAACGAATATTGTGATACAAAAAGAATTTTGATAAAGATAATAATTACAAAATTCAAAAATATAGTAAGTACAACTTACACCAAATATTCGAACAATTGTGAATGATGAAAAAAGAATTTTGGTAAGAATAAACAATTACCAAATTCAAAAATCCGTAAGTACAACTTACACTAGATATCTGAAAGAATATTGTGAACAAAATAAGAATTTTGGTAAGAATAAACAATTACCAAATTCAAAAATCCGTAAGTACAACTTACACCAAATATCCGAAAGAATATTATGAACAAAATAAGAATTTTGATAAAAATAAAATTACCAAATTCAAAAATATCGTAAGTACAACTTACACCAAGTATCAGAAAGAATATAATTACCAAATTCAAAAATGAGTAAGTACAACTTACACTAAATATCAGAACGAATATTGTGAGACAAAAAGAATTTTGATAAATAAATAATTACAAAATTCAAAAAATATAGTAAGTACAACTTACACCAAATATTCGAACAATTGTGAATGATACAATAAGAATTTTGATAAGAATAAAATTACAAAATTCAAAAATCCGTAAGTACAACTTACACCAAAACATTTGAAGGATTATTGTGAATAAATAAAAAGAATTTTGAACATAATAAGCTTCAAAATTCAAAAGCAATAGTAAGTACAAGCTACACAAATATTCAAAGACTATTATGCAAGTAAAAAGAATTTGGATGCAGATAATAATTGTCCAAATTCAAAATAATTAGTAAGTACCACTTACACAAACATTCAAAGACTATTATGAATGCAAAAAGAATTTTGAGGAATAATAATTTCAAAATTCAAAACGACAATAAGTACAACTTATACCAAAATATTTGAAAAACAACTACGAACAAGAAAGAATGTAGTTGAATAAAAATGTCTAAAATTAAAAGACAGTAAACTCACATCATTACTCATACAAATGATGGGAAATAACTCTGAAATATGAAAAAAGATTTTGTAAGAAAGAGATACAAAATTCTAAGAGAGAAAGGAAACCAGAATATCATATGACTTAATCGAAACAAATTAACCAAACTCACAAAGAAAATAATTTAATCAAAATGGAACAATGAAGAAGGACCAGCTCACTAAAGACCAAATAGTGAGACCAGAAACCAAAAAACAAAAAAACCTGATATTAATAATGATAATGCTGTTACAACAACCACTGTTATAGTGAAAGTGATAAAGAATTAATTCATGTTATACCATGAGCAATAAAAGTAACTCAATGGATACCAGATGGTAGAAAGAGTAAATATAAATACTACTTACTATGTAAACATGATGAAATGTATATGATACCACATACCTAAACCACCTAATATGGAATAAGCTTTAAGAGAGAAGAAGAGTCAAGTGTATAAAAGTATTAATTAATATAACGTATTATGAAGTGAAGAATCTAAAGATGTTTATTTTAGTCAAAAATGACTACTTTTACTGTTTATTTATTTTTATGACTGGATGTAGAAAATGCCATCAGTCTTATGTGTTGAGCAGAGATGATAATACCTCTGGACTCAATTGAAGTATTGGACAGCAGGGATTGAAGCCAAAAGTGCCACTCTGAACTGTTCCAATTAATTTGTTAGGGAATGTTAGGGAGTAAACATACTGGTGAGGAAGCACCAAATAAGAAGGAATATAAAATGATAATGTTATACACAAGATTGAAGATCACTTATCAATGAAAAAAGAAACTAATGAAGGAGATACACATCAGCTGAGAGGAAGCAATGGTGGAAAAAGAAGGTATATAAGTTGAAAACATGTAATCACGGAGAAAATGTAAATACAAAAGAATTAGTAGTAATTATTTCATCCATACAGAGTATGATCTGAACTAATCACTTTTACAGGAGAGCATATGTAACATAACAAAATTATCACACTAAACATTTGAATTAATGTTACATGAATAAAAGAGAAAGTTCCATAGTGAGTGAGAAGAATAAATTGTTTAAGGGTTACCATAGAAACTGTATAATTAAGTCTATAAAATGTTAATAAAAATGGAAGATAATAAAGAAAACCATTAATTAAAATAACCTACTATGAAAAAACCAGTTAAACCAGCAGTATACCCAGTAGATTGGGGAAGCAGTACAAAAAAGGGAAGGACCATAAAAAAGGAAATAATCTGTCATGAAACCATTTTAATAAGGAAACTACTAATGTGATATTTGAAGAAGGGACGAAACATATCAAGATTCCAACAGAGACCAGAAACAGGAAGAGATATGCCAAAACAAAATGTTAATCATATATTAAATACCATGAGACAAAATTGAAACCGATATAGGTAAACCCCAAACAAGTTACAAGATACAATACTATAAAAACAAATTGTATATTAGTTGTAAGTGTAACATGTCAAAAAATATACCAAAAGAGACTACCATAGAGTAGAACTCACTAAAAAGACTACCAGAGTGTAGAATACAATAAAGTGAAGTGAGATAACAAAATTAAGGAACTACAGAGTGTACAGTGAGAAACATAGTTAAAAAATCTATGAAAAAATCTTCAATGAGGTTTAAGTATTATAAAAAGACTACCATGAGTGTAGAATAATAATAATAAAACCATTGAAATGAAAGACGGTCTAAGGACTGACAACATTACTAGTAATAAGAGTTTTAAATTAGATATAAGAAGGACTATTACATATAAAATGTTTTCCTTAATTATAACTAAATAAATGGTGAGGACAAAAATACCAAAGGACAGTTCATAACTGAAGGTATGCCTAATATTAAGATGTTTATTATTTATTATTAATTAAATCATATTTTAGATGTAAGGTGTAAATAGATACACGAGGTTTCTTTTATCACAGTTAAAGTGTTTTCATAAGAATAATACATACACAAGACAGTTAGTGACTGACAGTATTACTAGTAATAGGAGTTTTTTATGTTTTCTAATTAAATTATGTCTAGGATAAGCTATGTTGTTATCATTTGATGATACAGGAAAAAATAATAGGAATAAGATGTTTTTGTTAAAATTAGGTGATATATGGAAAATAGTTGATAATAAGATGTTTTTGTTAAAATTAGGCATAAGATGTTCATGTTATGGTTCAATGATGTTATTAGTATAAAGAAAGTTTAGTAGATACAAGATATTCTATTGTAATTAAAATCATGTCATTTAATTTTCCATTGTGTAAGTCAGAGAGGCAAGTAGGGCATAAAAATGTAATAGTTTTATTCAAATCAGTAAACCATGTATAATGTACAAACAGACCCACCAAGACACTATGTTTGTAAACACAGAATGGCCTATAAACCAAAAAAAAAAAAAAAAAACTATCTATCAAAGAATTAATCTATGTAATAGGAATAGCATTCAATACATACAATACAGAAATTGAAAATATAATTAATACAGATACAGTTAATAGCAAATAGAATGACAAAAGAAAGAAAACTAACTTCTTTTGGAAACAGTCAAAAATAGGCTTATGATAGTAATCAAATCAGACTAAACAGCAAATTAATCAATATTGAAATGTTTTAATAACCAAATTACTAACAGCAAAGTAATTACGGAGTTATTAGGTGTATTCCATGGAAATATTATACCGAAAAAACAAATAAAAACCTTTAAAACACTGAATTTGTACAAAATATGGGACATGCAATTATTATGCAAAATTGTAATTTTTGGGCTTAAATGAGTTTGAAACAAACCCAGCTATATATCAAAAGATGTAAAATTAAATAATCAATATTACTGAATAGTTAGATTCATGTAAAATTAAGAAATATTGGAAATACAGTAAAAAATAAGAAAACTTGTTATGTATAGTTAGATAGTGAAACAAGTCTTAGACAGATATTTTATAATTAAACAATATGAAGAGGAAAAAGACATACCACAAATTGCCCTAAAACGACGACGTTGCGTCATTTAGTCTATTGTTAATCGCAAAGCTGAACAGTTGAAAAATGTATTAGTGGAGTTTTGAAAACCAAATAATTTATATTAAAACCAAGTGTGGTTATGTGGCGTGTAACGGAGATGAACTAACAAGTGAAATAATATTATTTATCTACGTCTAACACTTCACAAGTTTCCGAAAACACAGAATAACACCATAAAAACGCAACACCAAAAATCGACAGCCATTTTTGAACAATTTTGGAACGAATTCACAAAACCAACACGCATATTTGAACACTACACTACACAAGAGATCCATCCAGAATTCGACATCGCAGACGACGAGGGGACATTCAACACGATATTTTGGACCAACACCACTTTGCAGAAAAAGGGAACATCGTTTTATTTCTGTGGGAGAAGATCTTCAATTCTAACGGCGTCATAGCAGATTAAAACCAAGCAGACGGCGGCCATTGCTGAATTTCTCACATAGACGGTGCAGTGCTTCCTGGAGCAGAGTGACGTCATTTCTTCGACTTGGTTCGAATTTTAAATAATTTCTTTCTAATTGACAATTGTAATAATAATTCTGTTCTATTTCAGATGTTAACATTTAGTTTAAGAATACCTGTTAAATGTATCTTGTTCCTTGCCCTCTGACCATTTCGACTCGTTAAAAGAACCATAAATTTAAACTTGTAAAAAATATATCTGTTGATTTTTCTCATTGCCGACTGTGGCGAATATTAGCCAGTGCCTGGGACATGCGCAGTTTGACTGGCGCACAATTTTGAATGAATAAACGCAAATCAGTATTCAGTTACCAACATTGTTTTTATTTCTACCATTAATGTTATTATTATTTTTTATTAAGCAAAACATAATTCACATTGAGAGAATAGATATAGAAGGAAATTACAAATTCAACTAATTAATTAATTGTTAATTAATTAAATTAAATCATTCCAACAAACTCTATACAAGAACGAGAAAAAATATTTGCAGAATTTTTAAAGTTTGATGTATTTATTATTTATCAATCAAACACACCTAGTTATAACACTTTCTTATCATCAATATCTTTATATTTTGTTTATTATTACACTTGAATTTATATTACCCTTTGACTAGCCTAACCAGTGGGACTTTAAGGAGTCAGACTGATCCAGTGATAAACAAAATATCAGTACGTATCAACACATATTGATACATATCAACACATATTTCAATTATAATTATTTTTTTTATTTTATATTTGTAAAATATATTACAAATTGGCGTTTCCAAAGAAGGAGCTTATTAAAACAAACGTTCATCAATTATATATATCATACCCATATAATTATATATTTTTATTTATTTACATTTGTAATATTTTCATTAATATTACACACTATCTCACGAACCGCTCAACCAATCAGCAAACCAGGTGTCAGGTGATCGAGTCACTCGGCCCCCTTCCACCAATAGTACTGAGAATTTTGACAACTGACTTCAGTCGCCTCTAGGCTTTGTCTGCGTGAGGGTGTTTTTGCGCCGAAAATTTCTAAATTGCTCCACTAAAACTTAAATATCTCGGGAACTACAAGTCCGATCGTGAAAATACAAAGTGCGTTGTGATCCTCAGAACTAAATATCTCCAATAACACCAATTCCGAGTACCAGAAGCACTCACAGAAAATAATAACATTTGAACTCAAAAATATGAAATGCCTCGACCTAAAAATCGTGATAAAACTCGAACAAAAAATTTCAAACCGAAAACCGGCAAATCCTATTCAGAGCGTCAACAGGCCTATCGTTTGAGACTAAAATCAAAGAAATCGGCCGAGAACTTAGAAAATGGCAACCATTTGAAGATTGACGAAACCCCGTCAGCGCCCAAGCGGCCCACATCTCCGATACCTGGGTCATCCAGCGTGCCCCCAAAGCGACTCAGATCGAGCGTACGGCTAGCTAGCAAGAAAACAGATGATGACAACATTAAGACGATGAGAGCTGTTTATTTAACGAACCCTTCATTCCTTCCCAAAAGCACAAGTCTGCCCATGATTCCATGTCTACCGGTAGTCCCACGACTACCAGGTTTAAATTTTTAAATAACTGCCACTCTTTTTTATATAACATTCATTAGAATGACCAAAATAAAACAAGAGCAGGGCATACATAATAAAAGTGAAGTGACAAAGAGTCATTACCCCATAAATAAAAAACAGATAAAAACTGAAAGTAGAACCTAATAAGAAATAGAGTATAAGATTATGATAATTATGTTTTGTTTATGTAGAATAAGGTAATAGAAATAATCAAGTTTAAAATTGTCAGAACCAACTAACATTCTTTATTTATGAAATAGTTATTATGTATTATTGTTAATAATCAAGTATAAGATGTCAGAGTCAAACAACATTCTTTATGTATAATATATTTATTATGTATTACTGTTAATCATTAAGTATAAAATGTCTGAATTTGAAAGACCAATGTTAATTTGAATTATGTGTTATGTATTTAGAGTATAATTATATTATACTAAGTGTTCTTGTGTTAAAATAAGAAAATGTTAATTAATGTCATAATAGCAAAGAAAGTCAGAGAGAGTATAAACCAACGTGTATTATTTAAAAAACTTTGTATGTAAAAACTGTTAGAAATCTAGGCCAAATGTTAAAAACTAAACATCATCAAAACTGATAAAATAAGTACAGAAAAACAATTAAACTGAAGGAATTTATACAAGGTAAATCAGTCATAAAGTCATGTAATTGGAAATATAGTTAAGAAAGATTTTGTAAAAAGATAGACAGAATTATTGTTAAAAATGCAAATGTAAAAACTCAAAATTCAGATAGGGGAGTCATACATTACTGTATAATATTTTAAAACATAACCAATTAATCTAATTACAAGAAATTAAGGGAAGATAAAACTTTTATTACAATCTGAGATTTAATACGATCATTTATATAACTTAGAAGATGGCAGAATTTTGGAAAAGGACAGGAAGTGATTTTTAAAACTTATAATTTTCAAAATGAGGTAAAAAATATCATTTTAGATCAAAAACTTAATAAAACTACATTATTTGGTATCAAATTAAGCAGAATGAACTGAAGAAGAAGATTATGTGTTTAAAAGTTAATAAATTCGAATAATAGCAAAAATATAATCAGTTATATAATGTAAAATTTTCACATACACAGGATGCAAATAATATTGAAACAATGGATTGAATAATATTAATTTGGCTAAGACTTTTGGACAAGACGGAGGAAGCTAATTAGTTCATTATTAGAGATCGTGAAGAACACTTGACGAGCGATTAAGCAAAGTTTAACCTAGTTGCTGATACATTAATGGCGCATGTTTTTCTAAGCCTAATTTGACGAAAAACGCGAGTTTTGTGAAAACACAATTTTAACACAAATATAGTGAAATAAACACCAACAAACATTAAAACCACTCCAAATAAGAACAGAACATAGTGGAAATACATTTTAAACTATTAAAACAGTAATAACACTTCACAATACAAAAGTGCAATTTTCGACCTAACTGACAAAAGTGAAATTAACTTAACACTACACCATTTTTCAAAGTGCAACAACAAGCAACACTCCACCAACACAAGAAAGCAGAATCGCAGTCCTAGGAACGAAAAATTGTAGGGAAAGCATCTTTTATTAGTCGTCGAAACAGCGAGGTGACTTCGTCTTACGTCTGGACTAGCGGCAGCCATTACTGATTTCCCACAATCCAAAGCGACACAGTCTACTCAACAAGAACGGTTTGACAGCATCTTATTTAACATTATATATTGAATAAAATATATGTATTTTAATTTTTAAGTGAATATAATTTTGTAATGTTATACTTTCCATTCTTAACCCTTTCTCTCTGACTATACCTAAAACAACTGTTAAAAGAACCCGAACATAAATAACTGTACACTATTGATACCCTGAGAATCGATTAATAAATCGATAGATTCGATAAATTAAATATTTGTTAATAAACTTTAGTAATTGCTATAAAATTGAATCTCACTTATTCCTACTTAATAATTAGTATAAAATATAACTTTCATTAAACAGAAACGACCAGAATTTCACCAGTGAGAAGAAAGATAACCTCCAAATAGGAAAGTACACCTATCGATTGTTATTGGAGACAATCTTATTAACTGGCGAGAGGATTTTAAAAATACAGAAAAGGAGTTAAATTAATTAAAACAATTAGCAAAAAATTTGGAACACCACAGAACATAATTAATTAATTAAATTTAATTAATTTTAAAACAAACAAACAAAATTTATAAACAAAAATTTTTTTTTCTACACATAAATTTATAAATATAAACATCTAATAATTTGTAAACTTGTTACAAATTGGCGACCAACTGAGGGGCTTTAATTAGTGATTGAGAGACCACTACAACTTGCCCAATCCCTAATTGGAGCTTGGCAGCAGCTATAAAGTTAGAGAAAAGGGAAAATGCAACGTCAAGCAACCTCGAAGAAACAGGCGGCGGAGGCCAAAAAGGAAATTGAAATCGATATGGAGGACAAAGAGGCGACGCCGGTAGAAGACGTAGAAAGGTTATTACCCCCAGTGGAACCTAAACAACCCACACCACCAGAGGAACAACCCGAGAAACCCTCACAGACAGAGAACATGACAATACAAGAGATGTTAAGAGTGATGATGGAAGGCAATCAATCCTTAAGTAAAAAGATGGAAGGAATGAATAAGAAAATGGATTCCACAAAGGAAGATAACCAATCCTTAAGTAAACAAATGTAAGGAATAAATAAAAACATAGAAGCCAAGATGGAGGAGAACGTGAAAAAATTAGAAGATTTGAAGGAAGACAACCAGTCCCTGAGTAAGAAAATTGATGAAACAAATAAGAAGATGGAAGAAAAAATGGGGAAGAAGTTGGAAGAATTGAAGGAAGACAACCAGTTGTTAAAGGAAGAATTCAAATCAACTAAGGAAGAATTCAAATCAACTAAGGAAGAATTGATTAACAAAATTGAGAATACCAATAAGAGAATTGAAGAAAACAGTAAGAAGATGGAAGAGAAGATGGGGAGAAGTTGGAAGAATTAAGAGAGGATAACCAACTACTAAGAGAAGAATTAAGGGAGGTTAACCAGGAAAATCTGGACAAGTTAGACGAAAGGATGGAGTTGTTAAGAGAAGAAATGAGCAAGGAACTCAACGATAATAAGAAATCCATAAATAAAAAATTGGAAGAAGAAACCATAATAATGAACCAACAAATCAGGGAAATTGACGGAAAATGTAACCAAACCGAAAGGGAAGTACAGGAATTTAAGGAAGTGGTAAACATCAAGTTTACGAATATTGAAGAGCATAGTCGCAGGAAAGTAGAAGAACAATGGAAGGAAACTGAGGAAGAATTTGGTAGAGTACGGAGCCAAGTCGCAGAACGGTGTGACGGAATGGAAGAGGCTATGACCAATATCACGGGTCAGGTACGGCAGAGCCAAGAAGAAATGGAAGTCCTGAGAAGTCGACCCACTAACTTTACCGGGATACCCATCAATGAAAACCGGGAATGGCTGAATTTCCAGCAGTACAAGAGGAAACCCATGGAGTTCCTGGCCCGGATAGAAGAATATTTTGCCAAGTATAGAGGGAGTAAATGGAACAATAACCGGGAGATTTTGGACGAGTCGTTCAGGGAAATGACCGACAACTGGTGGATGGCGAACCGAAGCGAGATTGCGGACTACCAACAGTTCAAGAACCTGTTTAAATCTAAATACTGGTCCGAAACAACTCAGAACCTGATACGGGATAATATTTGCCATGGACGATACAGGGCCCAACTAGGAAGCACCATGACAGCCTATTTCTTAGGGAAGGTGTGTATGGCAAAACATATAGAACCGGCAATACCTGAAGAATGTCTAGTGAACAAATTATCTTATCACTACGATGAGGATATTATCAGAGCAAGGAGAGGTAGCCAGATTAAAATGGTGCAAGCCATGACCGAGTTACTGGAAAGCTACGAAAACGAAGAATACTACCGTCAGAGTAGAAGGAGGAACGATAGGCCAGAGGTGAGAAGTAACCAGTACCCCAATAATGGCAATAATTATCAAGGAAACCGCAACCAGCAAAATAGTTACAACGGCAATAACAACCCGCCGAACAATAATAATAACTTTAATAAAAATCAAAATAGTAAGAGGAATAACAACCATTACCCAAACAACCGTAATAATTCTTATCCCTCATAATTCCTATAGTCAGAGAAACCCCCACCCCGGTAATAATGAACGGTATTACCAAAATAATTGTAATTACAATACCAATAATTATAACAATAATAACAGAGTTTCCTGTCCCCGAGTTAATTTTATAAGAGCCGAAGATCGAGGGCCAAGAAGATACAACCATCAACGGAGGAATAGTTTCCACGATAGAGATCACCAGCGAAGAAGTGAAGAACGAGACGGTCCGAGGTATGAACATAGAAGAAGGAGTACCAGCCTAGATGATCCTGGCTGACCGCAAAATAGAGAACAAACATTCGAACAGAATACAGAGCGGCAGGAACCGACGCAAGGTTTCCAAAACGATGCCTCGGTCAATCCGAATGCCAACGATGACAACAATAATTTAAACGGGAGGAGGCACTGATAAACTATCACGACCCGTTACTGCTCCTATCTCCTGGGTATAAAAACGAGTTGCAAGAAGCAACCGATTCAAAAAACATCACTATCATTAGCAACAACTATTTGAAAAATATAAGAACTGAACTATTGGAGGAAAACGAAACGAGCCTCGATAGTCAGAACAATGAAATATTGTATATAAAAGCGGAAGTAGAAGGAATTCCCGCAAAAATCATGATTGATACCGGTGCTAATATCTCAGTAATAAATATAATTGAACTGGAAAGAATCCAGAAAGAGTGTGGGAAAACTTTGCCTATGTTACCAGTAAATAATATTGTCTTAATAGGTGCAACTGGATGCCAGAACAAAACCATTCGAAAACAAGTTTCCGTAAATGTCGTTAGCCGTGGTATAGCTTTAAATATGGTATTTTTGATCGTCACTGGACTGCCTTTTAATATATTGGTAGGTTGCGATTATTGAGAAGGAACTCCGCCATTATCGACCTAAACCAAGAAAAAGTATCACTATTTCCAGACGGAATAACGTGGACAGCAGATTTAGTAGGAGGCGAAAATATACTTCCAAATAGTATACACCAACAACTCTGTAAGATAAATTTTATAGAGAACAGCTCCCTGAATAAACCGATAATATATAGCAACGGAGAAGAGGATTTATGGTCAGTGAAAATACAAGAAATACGAGACTTCCAGTGCGGAACCACCAACGAGAAAATACCTATACACCAAGCAAATTGTTTAATAAGAGTGTACGAAAAATATACATCAGTGTTTTCAGATGAACCAGGTAAAGTCAAAAACTACCAGTGTAAACTTGAGTTTAAAGAAAACGTGGAATTTAACCGGAGGTCATACCCAATCGCGCATTCACTGAAAGAGGCCGTGAACGGAAATTAATAAAATGATCAGCAGTGACATAATTGAGATTAGTCAATCTACATGGGACACTGTATGTGGTTACTGGCAAGTGGAGTTGCATCCACAAAGTCGTCAGTATGTGGTGTTCATTTTCGAAGGGCACAATTACCAGTTCAAGAGATTGCTCTTCGGACTTGTAAATTCAGTAGCCATCTTTGTGGCCTGTATGGACCAAATACTTGGACAGGAAGCCCTCCAATTTACCACAGTCTATGTAGACGATCTGCTGATTACTTCGGAAACCTGGGAGGAACACTGTTACAGAGTAGAACATGTACTCGAGAAGTTAGCCAAGAATAATATAACTCTCAAATTAGAGAAATCCAAATTCATTGCTCGAGAAGTACAATTCTTAGGTTTTAACCTAGACGATAGTGGTATAACCCCATCATCAGAAAAAGTGGAGGCGATTCAGAAGTTCCCTAAACCAAAGAACAGGAAACAGTTACAATCTTTCCTCGGACTCTGTAACTATTACAGAAAGTTTCAGCACCAATATTCCGAGCTGACAGCCAAGTTTCAACCGCAATTGTCTGCAAAGAACAAATGGACCTGGGGTGAAGAACAGGATATTACTTTCCAACTGATCAAAGAAAAGTTCTTAGAGAGTGTTATACTTTGTCACCCAGATTTTAAGAGACCTTTCTTTTTGAATTGTGATGCTAGCAACATCAGCTTAGGAACAACTTTATATCAGGAAGATGAGGAGGGTCACCATCTGGTGATAAGCTTTGCTAGTCATACCCTGAATCAATGCGAGAAGAATTATAATGTGACTGAGAAAGAATTGCTTAGCGTAGTATTCGCATGTAGCAAATTCCGGACATATATTCTCGGGTATCCAGTTACCGTCCGCACTGATCATAAATCCATCTCATTTCTACGTAGGTGCAAGTTGAGTCACGGCCGATTGGCTAGATGGGTACTCGCCCTACAAGAATACAACCTGCAATGGGAGTATATTCCGGGGAAAAAGAATGTTGTAGCCGATGTGTTGTCATGCGTAAATTAGGAAGACCAGACCTTCGAGGGAGAGAAGGAGAGCTTAGTAAAAATCTACAACCTGATTAAAACAAGATCCGATTTAGAAGCTTTATTGATAAACATCCGCACCCACCAACAGTCTGACCCTAAACTAAAAAACATTATTAATCGATTGGAAGCCGATGATGACACAGTTTCTAAATATTACCATGTTAACAAAGGTATATTATTCATTAAAACAGCCTTGAATAAAGAAACATGGAAGGTGATTATTCCGAACCACATCGAGAAAGAGATTATAATCGATTACCATGTAAGGTATGGCCATATGGGAACGCTGAAAGTGATACAGGCTTTAGAAGAGAATTGTAAAATAAAAAACATTAACCGAAAGGTAAGAAATTACCTCAAATCATGTAATATTTGCCAGTGCGTTAAAGTCAACAACGAAAAGAAAGAAGGTATAATGATACCGATAACATCTAAAGCGAAACTGGAGAAAGTTTTTTTAGACATCTGCGGACCATTTCCCCGTAGTGGCGGTCGACACAGATACAAATACTTAATCATAATAATGGACCATTTTAAAAAGTACGTAAAGCTATATCCGGTTAATGGGGCAACCACAATGAAAGTTCTTGGAGTCATAACGGAGTTATATATACCAGAAATTGGAAGACCAACTTCAATCATTACTGACCATGGTACACAGTTTAAAGGGAGAAGATGGCGGAATACATTATTAGCACTTGGAATTAAAACATATAAGACGTCAGTCTACCACCCAAGTAGTAATCCGGCAGAGAGGGTACTGAGAGAAGTGGGGAGAATCTTGCGAACGTACTGTCACAACCAACAGAAAAAGTGGCAAGAGTACTTAGCAGCAACAGAGAAATTCCTAAATTTTGCTCACCATCCAGCTATAGGAATTACCCCTTACTCCGCCATGTATGAGAAACCAACCCCCCGAGAGATTGAAGAAATAATAGAGTTTCCATTGAACGATGGTCGTAAGTTTGACAGGGTGAAATTCTATAACAAGGTGGCCGAAGACCAAGAGAAACGGCAAGCCAAATATTAAAAGGCAATCGGATGAGTAATAATTTATAAAGAGGGAGAAAAGGTTCTATTAAAAAACCGAGAACTACCCAGCACCCTAGAAGGGATAACGAAAAAACTATTGTTACTATATAATGGACCATATGTCGTTGCCAAAAATAATAATAACAATACATACGAACTGAAAGAACTAGTTTCCGGAAAAGTCAAAGGAGTATACAACCAAGTCTCCATAAAAAAGTATTACGAAGAATGAGTTTTGAATAATAGAATATGGAATAATTATCTAAATTCCAAAAGAATAGTAAGATCAGCTTATACAAATAACTTTGAAGAAAAAAATATTGAGACTAAAGATAAAGAAAAGAATTTGAGAATAATTAAATAAAAAGAAGAATATGAATTTTGTATGAAACTAACAAAATTCTAAAGAGAAATAAGATACACTTATAAATAAATTTAGAAGAAAATAATGTGATTAATTAAGAAAAAGAATTAAAAATAATCCAGAATAAATGTGAATATCTAACATTTGAAGGAGTAGAGAAGAAAAACAAAAAAGAGTGTGATATACAAGAGAAGGCAATAATTTAGAAACAAAGAGAAGAACCTGTTATTATAATAAAATAATAAAAAACTAAAAAAGAAAAAGCAATAATATAATAAAAACAACCTATGACTAACTATTTATGAATCTATTATGGAAACAGATAATCAAGAAAGATGATTATAATATTACTCAGTTCTGAAAAAACAAAGAAGGACAACTCATGCCAATCATATGAAGAAAATGATTTTGACAAGAAAATAATAAAACATTTATGAAACGCAAAGAGAAACAAGTACCACATGAAATATAATATTAATAAATTAACTTTAATGAATGCAAAAGCGGATTAATAACTTTCTGAGAGAAAAGAAAGAAAAATATGTTTAAATAATATGATCACAATAACAACTTGAATATCAATTACAAAGAAACAAATTGAAAAAACAAACTGATACAAAATAAGACCATTCAAATAATTAATAAGTACCAAAGAGAAAATAATATATATAAAAAAGTATGCTATCAATGTAAATAACCAGAAGAAAATGTAATGAGAATTCAGATGAAGAAGGAAAAAGTTACACTATAACTAGTAACAAAAATATTAACAAAGTGTCCAACCATAATAAAAATAAATATATCAGACGAGCTAAAAAGTTAGAAGAATATATATAATGAGAATAATAAATATTAAGAAGAATAATTAAGGTAGAAAATGTGAGATAATCTGAGAAACAACGAAGTGAAGTATACAAAGATATTTTTATTAGTCGACAATGAGACTATTTTATGTGTAATTTTTATTCGAAGACTGTCTGTAGATAATTCCAGCAGCATTATGTTTTTGAGCAGAGATGATTTGCCTCTGGACTCAATTTGAAGTGATGTATGGCCAGCAGAGTATATGTAGCCACAAGTGCCTCTCTGGACTGCCCCAGCTCACATGTTAGGGAACGTTAGGGAATTAATATCCCAGGGATCAAACACGAAGTTTAGAAAAAGAAAGTATATAATAATAATAATATATCTCAGAAAACACTAACTATCCAAGAAGAATCAAAGTCAGATAAGTGACTATAAAGTTTATTAAGCACAAATATGAAGAAGTTGATATAGAAATGGAGAGGAAAATGAAGAATAAAAAATAATAAAGTTATCATAAGCAATTATTTCATCCATAATCAAGTCTGAAATAATCACTTCTGGAGGAGAGCAATCTGTAGCATGACAGATAATGCCAATAATTCTGAATGGTAAAATTATCATAAAAATAAAATAAAAACATTGTTAAATCCGAGAAAGCAAAATAAAGAATTAATTAAGAACCACCGTGAAGTACAATCATAGATTAAAGCAAAAGTTCATATAAAACCAATGTTGCATGAGTGCTGAATCATCAAAATAAATTTAAAAACTAAATATGAAAAAAGGTAATACCCAGGTAGGATAGGAGTAGGTAAAGAAGAAACCCAAAACAAGACAACAACCTACGATAAGAAAAGGAAAGACATTTATAAGAAACAAGAAGAGTAGGTAAGGAAGAAACCCAGAACAAGACAAGATCCACCATAGAAGGTGATACATATATAAGAAACAAGAAGAATAGAAAGAATCAATGAAGAAAACCAGAACAAGACAGCATCCACAACAAGAAGGAGTGATCTTATAAAAAACCCCAAACCCCAAAAGAAACTAATAAACATAATAATAAATAAAAGTATAACAAACTATCAAATGTAGAAACCACATGTAAAATAGATGTAAGCCAAAAAGTGTATAAAGTAGGATTGAAAGTGAACCAATGTGAAATAATTATATAATACCAAAAAACAAACCTTCATTATATTCTATAAATAGATTTCTTGATTTTAACAAAACTATATAACTATTTAGAAATAAAATCAAGGAATAAAAAGAGAATCAGTGCAAGTTTTTGGTGTTAAAATAAATAAACCTTATGTGTTAATATTGCAGTTCACAAACTAAGTAGATTGTGAAATATTACAACTTTAAAGTGGTTATATTGTGTCTATGAATAATGTGAAATAAAGTATTATCATGACAGGTAATACATGTGTTTTTTAAATAACTGCCACTCTTTTTTATATAACATTCATTAGAATGACCAAAATAAAACAAGAGCAGGGCATACATAATAAAAGTGAAGTGACAAAGAGTCATTACCCCATAAATAAAAAACAGATAAAAACTGAAAGTAGAACCTAATAAGAAATAGAGTATAAGATTATGATAATTATGTTTTGTTTATGTAGAATAAGGTAATAGAAATAATCAAGTTTAAAATTGTCAGAATCAACTAACATTCTTTATTTATGAAATAGTTATTATGTATTATTGTTAATAATCAAGTATAAGATGTCAGAGTCAAACAACATTCTTTATTTATAATATATTTATTATGTATTACTGTTAATCATTAAGTATAAAATGTCTGAATTTGGAAGACCAATGTTAATTTAAATTATGTGTTATGTATTTAGAGTATAATTATATACTAAGTGTTCTTGTGTTAAAATAAGAAAATGTTAATTAATGTCATAATAGCAAAGAAAGTCAGAGAGAGTATAAACCAACATGTATTATTTAAAAAACTTTGTATGTAAAAACTGTTAGAAATCTAGGCCAAATGTTAAAAACTAAACATCATCAAAACTGATAAAATAAGTACAGAAAAACAATTAAACTGAAGGAATTTATACAAGGTAAATCAGTCATAAAGTCATGTAATTGGAAATATAGTTAAGAAAGATTTTGTAAAAAGATAGATAGAATTATTGTTAAAAATGCAAATGTAAAAACTCAGAATTCAGATAGGGGAGATATTACTGTATAATATTTTAAAACATAACCAATTAATCTAATTACAAGAAATTAAGGGAAGATAAACCTTTTATTACAATCTGAGATTTAATACGATCATTTATGTAACTTAGAAGATGGCAGAATTTTGGAAAAGGACAGGAAGTGATTTTTAAAACTTATAATTTTCAAAATGAGGTAAAAAATACTATTTTAGATCAAAAACTTAATAAAACTACATTATTTGGTATCAAATTAAGCAGAATGAACTGAAGAAGAAGATTATGTGTTTAAAAGTTAATAAATTCGAATAATAGCAAAAATATAATCAGTTATATAATGTAAAATTTTCACATACACAGGATGCAAATAATATTGAAACAATGGATTGAATAATATTAATTTGGCTAAGACTTTTGGACAAGACGGAGGAAGCTAATTAGTTCATTATTAGAGATCGTGAAGAACACTTGACGAGCGATTAAGCAAAGTTTAACCTAGTTGCTGATACATTAATGGCGCATGTTTTTCTAAGCCTAATTTGACGAAAAACGCGAGTTTTGTGAAAACACAATTTTAACACAAATATAGTGAAATAAACACCAACAAACATTAAAACCACTCCAAATAAGAACAGAACATAGTGGAAATACATTTTAAACTATTAAAACAGTAATAACACTTCACAATACAAAAGTGCAATTTTCGACCTAACTGACAAAAGTGAAATTAACTTAACACTACACCATTTTTCAAAGTGCAACAACAAGCAACACTCCACCAACACAAGAAAGCAGAATCGCAGTCCTAGGAACGAAAAATTGTAGGGAAAGCATCTTTTATTAGTCGTCGAAACAGCGAGGTGACTTCGTCTTACGTCTGGACTAGCGGCAGCCATTACTGATTTCCCACAATCCAAAGCGACACAGTCTACTCAACAAGAACGGTTTGACAGCATCTTATTTAACATTATATATTGAATAAAATATATGTATTTTAATTTTTAAGTGAATATAATTTTGTAATGTTATACTTTCCATTCTTAACCCTTTCTCTCTGACTATACCTAAAATAACTGTTAAAAGAACCGAACATAAATAATTGTACACTATTGATACCCTGAGAATCGATTAATAAATCGATAGAGAGTCGATAAATTAAATATTTGTTAATAAACTTTAGTAATTGCTATAAAATTGAATCTCATTTATTCCTACTTAATAATTAGTATAAAATATAACTTTAATTAAACAGAAACGACCAGAATTTCACCAGTGAGAAGGAAGATAACCTCCAAATAGGAAAGTACACCTATCGATTGTTATTGGAGACAATCTTATTAACTGGCGAGAGGATTTTAAAAATACAGAAAAGGAGTTAAATTAATTAAAACAATTAGAAAAAAATTAGGAACACCACAGAACATAATTAATTAATTAAATTTAATTAATTTAAAAAAATTGTAAACAAAATTTTTTTTCTACACATAAATTTATAAATATAAACATCTAATAATTTGTAAACTTGTTACAATGTTCTGAAATCAATGTCAAGGCAACGTTGACTGTTTTTCAACTATGAAGGTGTGAATATGCATCTCTAGATCACACAATAACTAAGGACTGAGGCACAAAATTTCTTTACAGGTTATGGGATACAGTGAGGAGAAACTGGAAGTGGACGGGCAAGTGGAACTGGCACCTGCATCAAGATAAGGTTTATTACATTATGGGTGCCTGATACAGGATTTATTGGTGAACATCACATCACACAGGTGTCTCAGCCATTCTACAGTCCTGATTTGGTTCCCTCTAGCGCCTGGCTGCTTCCAAAGTTAAAATCTGAGGAGTAATGAAAATGGGGGGAGATTTCAGATAGTGGATGAGATTCAGGAGACTGTGATAAGATAACTGATGATGATTATGAAAGATAAAACTATGCATATTGTTTTGAGAAGTGAAAGAAACAATGGGAGAAATAAGTGTGTGACCTAAGGAGACTATGTGCTTAAATGCTCTAAGGAGACTAGAGTCGCATTGTGCAAAATAAGTTATTTTACTTATTTGTAAAAATCTCTCCCAGTATATTAATTGTCTGATGCTTGCTTCAAACTTCTGTACCTCCTACTGGATGCTGTCATATTGATTTCAGATGAGCATAATACACATTAGTCTCTGCACCAAAATTCACGAGCTTTCAGTCATTTGCCATAGGTGTTCTGATTATCACATGCCAGTTTATGAAACATTTCAGCTATAGGTCCCTTAAAAAGGAGAATGTGTGAAGGGCTTTCTCTGAAATTCACAGCAACTTCACATCAGAAATAGTAAGTCACTCAGTGAGTACATCGGGACCTTGGCATAAACTGGCCCTACCATACATAATGCAGTTTTTTTTTGCACTTGTTTCCTGAGTTTTTTTCTCTTTTTACTATTGGCACTGTCTATGCAACTACTTGTTTCAAAGTACATGGCTTTACTTGATGTACATTTATCAATTAATTCATTTTGGCTTCATTTCAAATGTTTGTTTTCTAATAATGGAAATTAAATCTTCCACTTCAAATACTTTTGTTAACATTACTGTTTCAATGTCAGACACTTTTGCTGACACTGATTCCTGCACACTGCACATATTCTAGTGACTTGATTATTTGGCACATATTGCAATTGACCTAGCTCTGCTGGTAAAGTCTTGTATCCTTGTTCCTTAGCCTCAAAAAGAGCTTACATTATCTGATTCCTGCCTTTTTTATGTTCTTCTCATTCAATCTTACACACCTTATCCTGTGATTTTATAGTTCTTCTGTTTGCTACTGACATTTCTTGTCTTCCCATCTTTCTGCATCTTCTGCTTACTCTTTCAGGATAGCTTCTAGCATCTAACTACTATTCATTTTTTGCAAATCACTGATCATGAATCATTCAAAATAAAGTCTCTTACTATATTCATTCTGTGGTTTCAACTCTTACAAAATCCAGTCTCATTTCCACATACCACTTTTACAATGGTGACATGCAGGGCCGAGCCGTACCGGGGGTGCAAAAGGTGCACAGCACCCGGGCGGCAACCTACTAGGGGCGGCGGGGCAGCAAAATGAAAAATGAAAGAAATTTCAGCTATGCTTGCGGCATTAAAAAATGCAACTTTTTTTTATCAAGTTAGACTTGTATCTGGCTTTTTTTGGTATAAAGGTAACCTGATACAGAAAAAGTGTTGCATTTTTTTAAGGCGGCAAGCATACAATAATTTATTACTTATAATTTATTTTTATTAGTAAACACATCGGTGTCGATCGCTATTGCTATTGTAAATACAAAGTTATACAGGGTCAGCGTGATTATACAGACGCTGACACACGAGTTACCGCTTTGTCGCTATCAAGAAGACTAGAGAGAAGGAGACTTAACTCGAGTAGTGGGGGTGGGACGAATTCTCTCGCGTATCATGACGTATTGCGAAGTGCGCGTATGATCTGCACAGGCGGTATTGTTAAATTCTGCATCCTCATTGGTTGAAATTTTTTTTTCGGCCAATAGGGAATTATTTTGAACACGATATGCTTGCGCAGATCCCATGCGCGCTTCGCAATACGTCATGATACGCGAGAGAATTCGTCCCACCCCCACCACTCAATTTTGATCGAGTTAAGTCTCCTTCTCTCTAGTCTTCTTGGTCGCTATGGTGCGGCATGTTACACGAAACTATATAGATTCGGCAAAATCGGCTTGACTAAGCGGCGCTGTTTAAAGAATTTAAAACAGGGGTTAGTTTAGTTTGCGATTGAATGCGAGTACGATTGTATTGAACTAAGCAGAAATAAAAAGACTAAACGTTTCAATCAAGAGTTAATATAGTGCTTTTTAAAGTTTAAAGTTTTAAAACGTACGTATTTTTCATTATTTTAAACATTTAAACTTTTCTTCTTATTTTTCTGTTTCGCTATTCTTAAAATTTATTTGTGCTTAATTCAGATGGCTGATGGTAGAAAGAGACTTTCCGGCTTTCAGTATCGAAAAAGAAAGTCGGAAAAAGACGAAATTAAAAAAGGACTGGCTGGCTCCTTAAAAACATTCTTTGTATCCACGACGGCTACAGCCGAACAACCATCAACAAGCCAACAAGTGGAGGAACAGCTTGATTCGAACAAGGACATGCATACGGAAAATCTACAAATAGGGCAGCAGCAAGAAAAAAATAAATCCGAGGCGGATGCACAGGACACACCGGATCCACCAACACCAACTGAAGCTGCTGCTGAGGATGCTGGGGTGGAAATATTGAAAGATCCAGCTCTTTGGCCGCAAGTTTTAACAGATAAGATTAAAATGTCTATTCTTGAAATAGGGCCATTACAATTGAAAAATATTGCATTTCCATTAGACGATTCAAATAGATTATTTCAACTACTTATTATGACAAAAAATTGAGGAATAATGAAAACGTTCCTAGAACATGGCTGGTTTATTCAAATAATTCTGTATTAAGTAAAATAATTCTGTATAATTAAGTAAAATAATTCTGTATTCTGTTTTTGTTGCAAATTATTTAAAGTTTCTGATAATATTTTTAATGATGATAAAGGTTATACTGACTGGCAACACTTATCTCAAATTTTAGACAGACACGAAAAAAGTAAGGGGCATTTTGAGAATGTTAAGAAATATGTTGAGCTAAAAAAAATCGATTGAAAAAGGTACACCTGTTGACTCAGTCAACCAAAATTTAATTCAGTTAGAAAAAAAAAGATGGACGTCAATTATTGAAAGAATCATTTGTGTCATTCAATATTTAGCTGGACAAAATCTAGCTTTTAGAGAAAGCAATCAGAAACTTTTCGAAAAAGGTAATGGTAATTTTTTGAAGCTAATTTAATCAATTTCAAAATTCGATAATATAATGGCGGAACATATTGGCAGAATTCAAAAAGATTACAATAATATGCCACATTATTATGGGATAAAATCCAAAATGACTTAATTTGTCTAATAGGTGAAAAGGTGAAGCAAAATATAATCGAAACATTAAAATTATGTAAATATTATTCAATTATATTAGATTGTACACCTGATGTTAGTCACGAAGAACAAATAACTGTAGTTGTCAGATTCGTTTTCATTAATGATATTTCAAAGAATATAGAAATTAGAGAGCATTTTTTAGGGTTCTGCCCAGTTACAGATACAACTTGTGAAGGACTAACAGCCTTTTTATTGAATTATTTAAAATAATTAAATATTGATATTAAGGATATGCGAGGGCAGGGATATGACAACGGTGCCAATATGAAAGGCAAACATAATGGGTTGCAAAAAAGAATTCTTTATATAAATCCTAGAGCCTGTTTTGTCCCTCGTGCAGCTCATAGTCTTAATTTAATTGTAAATGATGCTGCGAAAAGTTCGCTTGAAGTAACAAATTTCTTTGGTATTATTCAAGAAATATATGGTTTTTTTCAGCCTCCACCTATCTTGGCATATTCTCATGAAAGAACTTCCTACCATAACTGTAAAACCTTTATCTGATACACGGTGGGAGAGTAGAATCGATGCCATTAAAACCCTTAGATTTCATTTAGAAAAAATGTATGATGCTCTCTTTCCCTTTATAATGATACATCAAGAGACAATGACACAAAAAACCTTGCAAAGTCACTAATAAATAAAATAAAATCATATAAATTTGTGTGTTCTCTAGTAATTTGGTACAATATTTGATCAAAAATAAACATTGTAAGCAAAATCATGCAAAAATCTAATATTATTTTACCAGAAGCTGTAAAAATGTTGAAAGAAATTCAAAATTTTTTCATTGAAATGCGATCTGAAAATAGTTTTACAGCTATGCTTAATGAGGCAAAACAAATTGCTGAAGATATAGACTGCGAAATTGTTTTTCCAGCTATAGGCTTGGTTAGACCGAGAAAAAAAAGTTTTTTTAAATTATGAACATAGAAATGAACCAGTCGAATCACCAGAGTTGAATTTCAAAGTTAATTTTTATTTTTATATTCTTGATATAGTAGTATCAAAATTAAATGACAGATTTGAACAGTTAAACGAGTGCAACGACTATTTTGGCTTTTTAAATAATTTAGGCTCTTTATCTATAGATAAAGAAGAATTAATAAAATGTTGTATGGATTTACAAATTAAAT
Organism: Magicicada septendecula; assembly: GCA_034769895.1. NCBI lineage: Eukaryota > Metazoa > Arthropoda > Insecta > Hemiptera > Cicadidae > Magicicada > Magicicada septendecula. The sequence continues at coordinate 403,235,201 of CM068367.1, forward strand.
TAACCGATTCATCTACAAAACAAATGGATGTTAATGGAATTGATTTGTGCAATGACATTGAAATATTGTCCATTTATAATAAACCCAATATGACTTCGGCCAAGGAGGTTTTATAATACCTTGTGGCTAATGATTTAATTAGCACTTTCCCGAATTTATCTGTAACCCTACGAATTTTTTTAATGATGCCTGTCCCTGTTGCTCATGGTGGCTCATGGTTTTCAAAATTAAAAATAATTAAAAACTATTTGAGATCTACTATGAGCCAGAATAGACTTACAAATTTGGCTGTAATAAGCATCGAGGAAGAGATCTGCGAGGCGTTAGACATAACGGATTTAATTACAGAATTTGCAATTAAAAAAGCAAGAAAAGTCGCTTTTGATATTTAAATTTAGAATTTATGTAATTTAGTTCATGTTTATTAGTTCTAAGTTAATTATAATAAATAATATAAGGTGTACTTTGTTATAACTATTAAAGCATTAAGTTTGTATTAAATATTTTTTTTAAGTTTATACAAATAATAAAGTTTATAGTAACCTTAATGATTTTTTAAACAAGTTAACAGTTATCAAGGAAATGCAGAATTTTACAATTAACACTATTTATGTCTGAGGAGCTATATAGGGGCAGCAAATTATATCTTGCACCCGGGCGGCAGATACCCTTGGCTCGGCCCTGGTGATCTTAAAACAATGGAATAGGTTATTATTGAACACCAGAGAAATTGGTACTCACAGTTTTTGTTAACATTTAAACAGTGGTACTCATATACCAATAATTCTCAGAGTTATACAATTATCACCTCAAATAAATTAAAATAGTCCATGAAACAAGTAAACAATTAGTAAATACTACACACTTTCACTAAACTGCTCTTTAAAAACACTATCTTATTGCATGTATATGTCGAATTTACAAAACTCAACTCTACTAACTGCACACGCCCTGCCCCAGTGTTGACATTTTATAGCCAAACTCTTAACTGACACTTCTATTATCAATGATCAACAAGACAATAAACTGACATTCGACTGAAACCAAATTTTAAAATAAACGAGTGTCATTTTTGGATTACTGTTCAGGAAGGTACAGCAAAGTCAGAAGACCCTAAAAGTATACTTGCCATCTGCTTTGTTTTTTATTAAATATTTGTTTTGATTTTTGTTAAAATATGTTAGTGATCAGTGCACACACATTCAACAAACCTTAGTTTAGGACTGCATTAAACTCATTTTTCCACATAAAATAAACTGTACTTAAAATAGGAGACGAGTCACCAAAGTGGAGTATAAAATAAACAAAACTAGTACACTAATGATAAACAGAAAATAGACTTCCACATACACTTAGAAAAGTATAAAGTTAGCAGAAAACATAATATACCAACAAAAACGTAAAGTTAAAAAAGCTTAAGTAATTTTCAAATATTTATGCCTAATATGTAGGCCTAATTCAAATATAATTGCCTACAAATTTATGGAACCGTGACTCTTAAAAGTTAAAAATCAGAATTCAGGTTTACATCTCTTTGAAAACAAAAACAGAAAATGATTTCACACACACACACACACACACACACACACACACACACACACACACACACACACACACACACACACACACACACACACACACACACACAGCTTTTGTTATTGTCAAGTATGTTGGCCATGAAGATACAGGAGACCTATAAACTTTATAAATTTGTTTTTTAATTTATCAAATTTAAACAGCATTTAAATTTAATAAATAAACACTTGTTTAGTTCCACAGATACTTTTTATTTTTATGACGACTGTAATGGTACAGACTGTTAAGGGGCTATAATATAAAGTTTTCCAGTTTTGGTTTAACCAGAGTATAATCATGGGACACCGACTATAGCTCTGAGTGAGGTACAAAATGGTACAGGAATGTAAGAGTTATCAGCAAGGGTGCGCATTCACGCGTACGCACGCACATGTCGGCCAGCGTTCCCACGGAAATGTCACGCCTCAAAAAATTCCTTCACACCCGGTTAAAACGTTACGAGTTAAGAAAAAAATTATTAATACTGAAATATTGATTTTTTGTTGTACTACCTACCTTTCGTGAAACTTCCAGGGTCTCGTCTGGTGTACTCATTAGCAGAGAGATATAGGTGAACGCAATAACCAATACATCTTGATATGTGAAATTAAACCTGTTTTATTATATCTATTTCAAACAGCTAAAAGGTATCAAACAATTTATTTTATGTATCATTGTAATACTCATGGTATGAGGTTGACTTTACTTACGTTATACAGGAAGCCAAATTTGTTACGCCATTTAACGCTAGTGCTTAGGCACTAAACAAACTAACAAAATTATTAAATTAATAAGGCCACCCAGCCTGCTCGCACACGACACTCATTCTATTTTAAAGCCCCATTTTATATAAAATGATAATGAATTTAGATGGATACGATTACATGTTGTCGAGGAGTCCTCACCGACCGCATGGCGTGTTACACTCACTATTAGTTTTGAAAAAATATTGTTATTGTTCCATTGGTTTTGGAAACCGCACCTCGTCCACTAGTTCTACTACTTTATACCATTTACATTAGTATATGGTCGGCCGACCGTAAATTAGTTCGAACAGATTTTTTGAAGACGACCACGCGTGGCCTATGTTCGTCGTCGACTTAGTGACGCTACTAGGTGCGTTTGTCCAAATCATTTCCATCAGCTCGCGCTGTGATTGGCTGCGGCTCTTACATGGCCGGTTCCGGTGATCGACTTTGGTGTCGAGAGTACAGATAGCGGCACACGAGCGCACACTCACCGCCACATTCCATTGTAGTTGGGCATTAGTCACGAAGTTTTTGTTACTTCTCCCCAACGGACGATACGCGCATGTGCGCATAGGCTTACATTCCAACGCTGTCACCGTTTGTGCCAAGCACGGACTGATACGGAATTGCATACAGGGTGTCCAAACAAGTGTTAGTGGTCTCGGTGGCCGTAAAGGGTGTCCAAACAGATCACTCTCAATATTGTTATTAAATGAAATAAAAACATACATCCCTCCAAATTGCCCCATTACACGGTACTATATGACATAGACTCCTCGAGAGGTGCTCGTTCAATGAAAACGCAAGTTGCCGCGGGCAGAACGTTTTGGCCATCTTGGAAAAAGTCGAATTCGATGGCTGTCGTCATATAACTTCCGAACCGGCCGGTTCAGCATAACAAGGCTCGCGAGCCAAAATACAACAAAATTATTAGAAATGTGTTTAAACCAGGTGATAACAGTAGTGAACGAAAGTGAGATTGCAAACAACCACCAGTAATCCAAATTTTAATCAGTGAGAACGTTTTTGGACTCCAACAAGTGACTAAAAAATATAATCAGTGCAAAACGTGGGTCTGCAGGGACGCCGACAGAGAAGTACCAGTAAAATATAAACTAACAAAATATGACCATTTGAAATAAAAACCCAAAATCTAACTTTAAAAAGGGGTTAAAAGATGTGAGTGTGTGTGTGAGCAAAATACTGGGTTGTCTTAATAGATAAATGTAGTATAAGTTAAGCTGTTTTTCTTTCAACATGTGTTTCTAGTTTATATAAATTTATTTAGATAACATATTCCATACGTCAGTGGACAATGTCCCTATAGAGACCATTACAGTAATATGAAAATTAAAAATATATAAATATGTAGAGTAAAGAGTGGAGGAAATTGTATGTAAATGGGAATATAACATGAATATTTTAATACAGTAAAATAAATAATATTTTATTTCAACTTACTATATGTGTGTTAGAATAATCATTTCAACCACGTAACTTCATTTTCTGTGCTGGTAAATTCGCTATACGAAAAAGGGTTTCCACCACTAGATGATCTGGCCGAATAAGTAAACAAATTCAAGGTAAGTGGGAGTTTGCTGTTATTTAATATATTGATAAAATTATAAAGTTACAATGGTGCGGCGTGACCAGGATTTGGATTAAATATTATATTTATTCCGAATTGGCCTATTTAAAAAGCACAGAGAATGGAATAGGTTTGGCGGAAATTGAGAAGAAATTACATAAAAATTTACGTAACGTATACGTAATAAGGTGGTGTTGATAAATTGTGCATGTTTGATTGTAAGTAAGGTTAAATAATTGGTGTAAAATAGCTGTAAGAGCGAATTTCAAACCATACAAAATACAATAAGTGCTTTGAAAATGCTAATTACAATAAATTTATAAATGTCGAAAAGAATATTATGAATGTAAAAAACGAATTGAGTATGGCCATCAGCCAACAAGTAAATACTGTTACCGAACGAGTAATTATGACTCGCGACATAAGCAGTGAAGTCGAATTAGAACCTTTTAGTTGTGATAATAGGAGAGTACACCAAATGCAATTCCTAAATAGAGTGATGGAGTTTAACAAATTTAATACCAGTAGTTGGGAAGTACAGCTGTTAAAGATTTTAAAATGTTTCAAGGGTAGTTCAGAAATATGGGCCGAGGTACACAAGACAGAGTGGGGGAGTTTCGAAAGTTTCGAGGCCGCATTCAGAGACAAATATTGGTCTGAAGAAGACCAAGAAGTGTTGCGCAGCTGAATTATGGGACTGGGAATTTTGGGGGACCCAATAATAACATAACGGGGTATGTAATGAAAATATTTAGTGAGGCGAAATACCTAGAACTGCCATTGCCATTCAGGTCCTTCGTGAGGCATATAAGTAAGCACTTGCCAAGAGAGGTGCAGATAACATTGATGACGTGGGAGGTAGCAACTATTAGCAAGTTAGAAAGTATTTTAGATGTGTTTCAGAGGATACGAGACCGAGAAATGAGCCGATGTTGTAACCAACAGAGTACAAACCACGAAGAGAACCACGCACAGCAGAAAGGGCCGCAACATGGACAGGCATACCCCAGACGAGAACCAAATAATCGAGGCAACATGTGGAGATGTACAGGGTGTTCAAGCGAGAATTATGCCACTCAGAGTTTCTGTTTTAGATGTAGGAGAGAGAGACCGGGTCTGCGACATGGAACACCACCCGAGCATATCAACCACACGTATCAACGAAGAGGAGATGGCCAAGGAGGAGCGCCGAGAGGAAATGATAATGTCAACTGGAACGGGGGTGGATACACCCAAGCTGTGGCGGGTACCTCTACGGGAAACTAGAAGAAACAATGGGGAACCGGGCCCAGCCATTGTCGACGGAGGACTCTGGGGTCCAAGGCGACAAACGATATCAGAATAATATCATCATAACGGACTTGTCGGAGGAGTTAATGGCGGAAGACGATGCCGGAGCAAAATGACGGGAGACTGGATTAACAGAAGTAATAATCAAAATTGAAGGTAAGGAAATAAAAACCTTAGTAGATACAGGTGAAGTTTCTGTTATTTCCCAACACATACTAGAGGAATTGCAAGAAACAAACAAAAATATCCCATCTTTGCCAGTTGCGGGGGTGACTATTGTAGGTATTACAGGGGTCAGAAGTAAACGTGTAACTAAACAAGTACATTTGAATATGGAAATTAAAGGGGTAGAATACGATAATACATTTTTAGTAGTAGGAGGGTTAAATATGGAGGTTATTCTGGGGAATGATTTTTTGATAAAGCATAAAGCGGTAATTGATTTTTAGAAGCGGTTGTTATTGCTGAATAATGACGTCGAACCAGTTCAGATTAGTTTTGAGCGAACAATAGACACAGTGAGAATTTCGGGAGTTAAGGTGATACTAAATCGGGTTAGTAAACTAGAAACGGAAGTTAATATGTGTGAGAGGGAGAGTGACAGGGAGTGAGAGGGAGGGTGACATGAGTGAAGAACGAATTTGGGAGGACAGAGCGGTGAAATTTTGTAGTGAGGGTGGCGTAGTAAGGAGTTCTCAACGTGAAGCGTTGTGGCGGGTAGTAGAGTGTTTTAGAGGAGTGTTTGCCGATATACCCGGGAGGCAAGAAATTATGAATGTGAATTAAAGGTGAGGGAATACGCACCCTATGTACAAAGAAGTTATCCAGTGCCATATTCGAAGAGAAAAGTGGTTCAGGTTGAATTAGATAAAATGTTAGAGGGGGACATAATCGAGTGATCAGTATCACCATATTCAAACCCGTTAGCAGTAGTTATCAAAAAAGATGGTCGAGTCAGGCTATGTTTAGACGCCCGCAGGATCAATCAAATAATTATTACGGATGAAGAATCACCCGAAGCAATAGATGAGATATTTCAAAAATTTAGCGGAATTAAATATATGACCTCATTAGATTTAACCGCGGGGTGTTGGCAAGTCCCGTTAGCATGTGAAAGTAGGAAATATACAGCGTTCCTTTTCAATGGAAAAAATTACCAATTTAAACGGTTACCTTTCGGGCTGAATACCAGTGTGGCCAGTTTTATAAAAAGGCTAGATGAAATCCTACAGCCACAAAATTTAGATTTTTGACAATTTATGTGGATGACATACTGATAGCCTCACGCACGTTCTCAGAACACATGGAATATTTAGAATATGTGTTAGACAAATTGCACAAAGGGGAGTTGACTGTCAACTGGGAGAAATCAAGTTTTTACAGAAGGAAATACATTTTTTAGGATTCATCATAACACCCACAGGAATCTGGGCTAATCCAGACAAAGTGGAATCCATCATGACGTTTCCGGAGCCAAAAAACATAAAGCAGCTACAAAGTTTTCTTGGTTTATGTAACTTTTACAGAAAGTTCCAGCGAAACTACGCCCAGACTACAGCAAGACTTAGTGCGGTGTTGCAGAAAAATAAACAATGGAGATGGGGGGAAAACGAAAGGGAGGCTTTCTGCGAAATTAAGAGTAAGTTCGCCAACATGATTTTGATGAACCACCCAAATTTCAATAACAATTTTTATTTACAGACGGACACTAGCAATATAGCCTTGGGAGCCGAACTATACCAGGAGGATGACACTAAAGAACACCATACCATCGCTTTCGCCAGTCGGACACTGCTAGCGGCTGAGAGAAACTACACCACTACCGAGAAGGAGCTTCTCAGCATCGTGTTTGCCGTTAAGAAATTCAGGACCTATCTGCTGGGGAGTAACACCATTATAAGGACGGACCACAAAGCTCTGTCGTTTTTGAACACCTGTAAACTCACACACAGCCGGATAACCAGGTGGGTGCTAGCTCTCCAAGAGTATAATTTCTCTTGGGAATATATTAAGGGGGTAGAGAACCAGGTGCCAGACACACTATCACGGGTAGACACAGATAGAAATAGAACAGGTAGAGATATTAAGGAAATAGAGATTTACAGATTGTCCAGGGAAGATAGGCTTTTTGGGGAGGAGTTAAAAGACATAAACCTAATGCAGAGAGCAGATAGCAAAGTAAACAAAATCATAACTAGCGTAGAGTCGGAGTTAGATGAGTTTGGGTATAGGCAATATTTCCAAGTATTTAATGGGAGTTTATTTAAAAGGGTAGAGGGTAGAGGAAGGGATTGGAGGTTAGTCATACCGGAGGGATTGATAGAAAAATAGTGTGGGACTGTCACTATAGGTATGGACATTTTGGGGCAAAGAAGTGTGTGAGTGTATTGAGAGAATCTTGTATATTTAGAAATATGGAAAGACGGGTGTGAAAAATACTTAAAGTTGTGAGCTATGTAGAAATCTAAAGTGGTAAATTATAGGGTAGTAGGGGAATTGAACTATATTAAAGTTGAGAAACCATTTGACTTGGTGGCAGTAGATTTGTATGGCCCATTGCCGAAGGGTAGAGGCGGTGTTATGTATATATTCGTTGTGCTTGATACTTTTTCAAAATATGTCCGTTTATATAGCGTGAAGAGAGCTACAGGTAAGGTCCTGAGCGAAAAAATCACGCGCCTACATGGTCAACATCGGAAAACCAAAAGTAATACTATCAGACCACGGACCACAGTTCATCAGTGGAAAATGGCGTCAGACACTCGGATGGGAAGGCATCACCCCAAAACACACTGCAGTATATCATCCACAGTCCAACCAGGCGGAGAGGGTCATGCGAGAAATAGGCAGGATTTTCCGAGCTTACTGTCACACCAAGCATAGTGAGTGGCCCTTATACGTTCAAAAAATTGAGAACTGGCTGAACTGCGTAACGCACGAGTCGACAGGATTCACACCTTACGAGTTGGTAAGAGGAACACGTCCAACCAGGATTTTAGAGCAGTTGTTCGACTATCCACCAGAAGTGAATAGAATCAATAAAGATGTGAAGTTGAGGTTAGCTAATGAGAGGTTATTAACAAAAGGAGAGAAGAGAAAACAGGCACGATATGAAAGGTAAGTGTGTGAAATATGAGATAGGGCAGTTAGTGTTGGTGAAGCGGCATGACTTGTCAAGTGCTCAAGACAAGGAAATAAAGAAGTTCTTTTTGTTATATGAAGGACCATACGAAGTGATAGGAGTCAAAATGGACAATGCATATGTCTTGCAAAACCAGGAAACAAGAGAATTAGTGGATACACATAATGCAACAAATTTAAAACGATATTGGTCACAATAGATACTAAATCAAGTTTAATGAGATTTAATATGTCTTATATGTTTTCAGAAGGGATCCTCCCCCATTTTCGGGCGGTCACGGACTTACCAACCCTGACCGTGGATTTTGGCTGTTTGGAGGCGGACCATGGTTGGCGGTAACTTCCCTCGGGTGGTGAAAATGACGATGGTCCGGCTTCATAAAATTGGTAACAAGTAGAAATTCAACTGTATTATTGAACGGGGAGGGGGACCCCTAAGGTACATGGAAATAAAATTTTTTTGTACACTCAAAGTGCATGAATTACCACCACACCACGTACCAACAATTGCCTGAGAAAGAGTACATTAAAAACAAAATAAGAATAAAGCGAGGCAATTCTCAAATATATATTACCAGTATCATTTGCAAATCAAGGTCTGCACATGACGAATTTGTCTGTGTAAGCACCAAATAAGATAGCCATAAGAATAGTAATGATAAGTAGTGTTAAGCATAATGGGGTCGGTTTTGGGTGGTTCTTTGTACTGTTCCTTCAAGGCTGCCATCCAAGCTTTCAACTCATACTCATTGACGTATGGTATTTGACCATCGCCGACCCCATCTCTGTAAGTCATATTTTGGCTGATCCCTTTAGAAAGTATGAGAAAGAAATGAGAAGAATAGAAAATAACGTGTGGATGGAGGTGTGAATGATTTGAAAAAAAAAATTTTTGTATAAATAATGTACGAGTGTGGGTGTGAATGGAAACAGTAAGTTTACCAAGTTCTTGGGCCAGTAGGGTCCAAATGGGGCTTTCAAATGGGCCCTTATAAATTAAATTAAACTCTTTGTTTGGTGCTAGTTTGTATAAATATGAATAGATTAGTTTAGGTAAACAAAGAAATATTTTGTTGTACTCACTATTTGTTAATGGTCAGAAAAACACAATACTGAAAGTAAGAAAGAAAAATGAATGGGGCTATAACCCATTATACGTATTATGAGGTTCAAAATGAGATTTGTAAATTTTGATTCAGATATATAACATATATATTAATTACTTGTGATTCCCCACTTTCGGGTGGTCATGGCGTCACCAAACCCTGACCATGGATTTGGATTATTGGTAGCAAGTGTGGTTAGGCAGATTGTATCCGAGCCATACTTGTTATTATTTTCAAAATTGGTGAATTTAGAAATTAACCGGGGGGTAAATCAGGGGAATAACCGAACTATGGAACAGCGGCAACCATCGAAGGGGTTGGTAGTGCCGTGTTAAGGGCTTATAAGTAATATTCAGTAGGATTACTGGTGTCCTTGGACATCAGTAATGCCGAATTTTTTATAACGCTGAAGCAAGAACGGGGTAGGCAGCGTCTACACCCTAATTAAACTTCAGTTCTTGTGGATGCACATGGGCGCTACAGTCCACCATCAGGAAAAAATAGTGTGTGTGGAAAAGGAGCTGGCCGTTACAAGCCAGGGGCACAGATAACGCATCTGTGCACAAGGTAAATACCTAGACCGACCGGCAGGTGGTTTACCTAATTGTAACTGGGTAAAAGGGGAGAAATAAGAAAATGATGAAGTAGGAGAGGTAGCTGAGAAATCAGTGAGGAGTAATGACCGTAACAGTGGGACAATCAAGTTGACTTACTCTAACTAGAGAGTTGGTGATTGATGACCCAGTTCCTGTTCGGTAATGTTTACTACGAGTTTATGATTCAATGATTAGTGATGAACACTTACTTATGAGAACAAATGATTTTAAATGCTAGATTCGATACTGTATGGTTTAAATTGGATAACTGTGTGTATTTGTGTTGTTTGTATTCAATGTGCCTAGAGAAAGGTCATTCACCTGATAGTGAGACATCAGCTGATGACTGGTGTTAAATGTATAGTATGTTTCATTTCATGTAATCAATTCATAGGTTCTTTTATTAATTAATTTAATTTAGTAATTTTGTTTCTTTTTATTAATTGTCAAAATAGATATTTCTGGAAATTAAATTCATTTAATTATTTAAAAAAAAAAAATTGTTATTTTTTCTTTGAAGTAGAGAGTGTGTTTTATTTTGATGTTCACTATAGGTTGGGAATGTGTCAGCTAATTCATAATGTTTATATTATATTATATTTTGTAATCAAGTGTAGTGGTAATTGAGTTGATGCTAGTAATAAGTTGTGTAGTTTACAATAATTGATAGCCTACAATTATGAGGATTTATAAGGAAAATTAAATTCATTTAAAAGATTTTTTAATTTTGAAAGTTGCGATTAGAGGGACTAATTAAAAGAGATGATGATGTAAATTAACTTAAATGTGAATCTTTGGTAATGGACTTATTTCACTACATGAAGGAAATTTAAAGAATTTATTTTTATTTGAAATGATAATATCGAACAAACAATTAAAAAATTGAGAAATGGGAATGAATTTTATGTAAAGGTAAATATGAAATGTTTATGTGAATTCGACATTAATGATGAATATTGTAACGTTACATAACCCAGTCCCAAAAATGATAACTTAATTATCCTACCATAAAGGTCAGAAATGGGTATAATATACCTAGCTCTAAATTACTTTATATCACCAAACATTATAAACTATATTTAATTGATATAAAGTGTAACAAGTGAGTTATAGTGTACCCAGTGAGTAAATAAGTGACTCTGAAGGGAGCATCTTACAGACTTGTGCTGTAGATGTAGAAACAATTGATTATAATAGTAGACTGTGTTGCTACTAACCAGTTATGTATTTTGTTTAATTATTGTATGATTTGTATTGTGTAGGCAACTACAATTTAGTACCTAGGTTTAATTTTATATTTAATAGAATAATTATGTTGGAATATAAGATAACCCAGGGTTAAAAATAAAAGAGTTAAATATAAGATGCTAATAAATAATAAAATAATACTGTATGAGGAAAATGGCAGAAGAAAATAGTGCAGTGTAAGGATACTATAAGAAATTAATAAATAATATATAAATTCAATTAAAGGAAATAATAATATTAAAGACCTATATCTAAGGTTATAAGAAAATAAACGGAAAAACCTTAAATAAATCAAATTGGATAATAAACCAAAGTTAAAAAGAATTATTTTTCTATAAATAAGAAATAAATTTATAATAATTAAAAACTGCCTATATACTCAAAAGTAAATAGAGGCACCAATAAAAAATGATATAAAAATGATTGGTTACTATGAGTAACGATATAACAACATATTAATTAATTGTTAAAAATGATTGGAAACCGTTCGGTTGAGAAAAGTGATGTCACAAAAATTGTATTAAAACCATTTTAAAACTTTCGGAAACGGTGCAAAAATGGAATAAAAATTAACTCACAGTATCCACCTTATGTTCAAACTCCTTCAGATATCAAATATAACGTGCTTTACCCGATAAAAAGTGAAATAACCAATTCCAAGATCTGGCCTAGCTGAACTGCACTTCGAGTTTTTTGCGAGATTGTATCTTAGGGACCTTCAACGAAATTACAAAAACAACTAGAACTACAACACTAGAAACAGCTCCATTCAAGTAAAAACTTCGAGGAAAGAGGTAATATAAACGTTATTAATCCTTATTAACCAAGAAAACCTCATATCAAATTGTGGTGCAGTTACAATATTTCGTAAATGATTCCATGTGTATAATAAAGAAATAATCTGCACTCTTGCGGACAAATCCAGAACTACATACTATGAAATAAACCAAAAATTCGAAATTTATTAATTTTTATCTTGTAAAGCGTAGTATATAATTATTCATTTCTGACCGTCTCATAACACAAAGAACTTACCCTTAACCCTGGGGAAATCAATAAAAATGAATTATATGTTGTTTAATGTCTAATCAAGGATAAAATTATAAAATCATAAAAATATATTTTATGATAATTCAAATGTTTACCTAACTAAATCGATCCAATGTATTATTGACTGGAAAAGATCAATTATAATATTTGTATACTGGAAGAAGAGGAAATCAGTGTATTATACAAATAAATACTCTGAATATTTTATGTTAAATAATCAATCGTGTATTCTTTATTGTAGAGGGTATTTGTTGTAGATTTTCAGTAGCCAAGAAGAGGACTATCCACTGGGGAGTATTACCGAACCGTGGCGTTTGGTTAACCTAACATTTTGAGGTTGATGTCAAAATCAGCTGATCTTATGAACAGCGAA